>CM024598.1:0-1200000 GCA_014182555.1 Eucalyptus erythrocorys
GCCTAGGCCTAGGCCTAGGCCTGGGCCTAGGCCTAGGCCTAGGCCCTGGGCCTGGGCCTGGGCCTGGGCCTGGGCCTGGGCCTAGGCCTGGGCCTGGGCCTGGGCCCTGGGCCTGGGCCTGGGCCCTAGGCCTGGGCCTGGGCCTGGGCCTGGGCCTAGGCCTAGGCCTAGGCCTAGGCCTAGGCCTAGGCCTGGGCCTAGGCCCTGGGCCTGGGCCTAGGCCTGGGCCTGGGCCTGGGCCTGGGCCTGGGCCTGGGCCTGGGCCTGGGCCCTGGGCCTGGGCCTGGGCCCTGGGCCTGGGCCTAGGCCTGGGCCTAGGCCTGGGCCTAGGCCCTGGGCCCTAGGGGCCTAGGCCTGGGCCTGGGCCTAGGCCTAGGCCTAGGCCTAGGCCTGGGCCTAGGCCTAGGCCTGGGCCTAGGCCTAGGCCTAGGCCCCTGGGCCTGGCCCTAGGCCTGGGCCTGGGCCTGGGCCTGGGCCTGGGCCTGGGCCTAGGCCTGGGCCTAGGCCTGGGCCTAGGCCTAGGCCTAGGCCTAGGCCTGGGCCTGGGCCTGGGCCTGGGCCTGGGCCTAGGCCTGGGCCTAGGCCTGGGCCTAGGCCTACCTAAGGCCTAGGCCTGGGCCTAGGCCTAGGCCTGGGCCTGGGCCTGGGCCCTGGGCCTAGGCCTGGGCCTGGGCCTGGGCCTGGGCCTGGGCCTAGGCCTGGGCCTGGGCCTGGGCCTGGGCCTGGGCCTGGGCCTGGGCCTGGGCCCTGGGCCTGGGCCTGGGCCTGGGCCCTGGGCCTGGGCCTGGGCCTGGGCCTAGGCCTGGGCCTGGGCCCTGGGGCCTGGGCCTGGGCCTGGGCCCTAGGCCCTGGGCCCTGGGCCTGGGCCTGGGCCTGGGCCTGGGCCTGGGCCTGGGCCTGGGCCTGGGCCCTGGGCCTGGGCCTGGGCCTGGGCCTGGGCCCTGGGCCTGGGCCCTGGGCCTGGGCCTGGGCCCTGGGCCTGGGCCTGGGCCTGGGCCTGGGCCTGGGCCTGGGCCTGGGCCTGGGCCTGGGCCTGGGCCTAGGCCTAGGCCTAGGCCTAGGCCTAGGCCTGGGCCTAGGCCTAGGCCTGGGCCTGGGCCTGGGCCTGGGCCTGGGCCTAAGGCCTGGGCCTGGGCCTAGGCCTGGGGCCTGGGCCCTGGGCCTGGGCCTGGGCCTGGGCCTGGGCCTGGGCCTGGGCCTGGGCCTGGGCCTGGGCCTAGGCCTAGGCCTGGGCCTAGGCCTGGGCCTAGGCCTAGGCCTGGGCCTGGGCCTAGGCCTGGGCCTGGGCCTGGGCCTAGGCCTGGGCCTGGGCCTGGGCCTAGGCCTGGGCCTGGGCCTGGGCCTGGGCCTGGGCCTGGGCCTGGGCCTGGGCCTGGGCCTAGGCCTAGGCCTAGGCCTGGGCCTGGGCCTAGGCCTAGGCCTAGGCCTGGGCCTAGGCCTGGGCCTGGGCCTAGGCCTAGGCCTGGGCCTAGGCCTGGGCCTGGGCCTGGCCCTGGGCCTGGGCCTGGGCCTGGGCCCTGGGCCTGGGCCTGGAGGCCTGGGCCTGGGCCTGGGCCTGGGCCTAGGCCTGGGCCTAGGCCTAGGCCTAGGCCTAGGCCTAGGCCTAGGCCTAGGCCTAGGCCTAGGCCTAGGCCTAGGCCTAGGCCTAGGCCTAGGCCTGGGCCTGGGCCTGGGCCTAGGCCTGGGCCTGGGCCCTAGGCCTGGGCCTGGGCCTGGGCCTGGGCCTGGGCCTGGGCCTGCCTAAGGCCTGGGCCTAGGCCTGGCCTAGGCCTGGGCCTGGGCCTGGGCCTAGGGGCCTGGGCCTGGGCCCCTGGGCCTGGGCCTGGGCCTGGGCCTGGGCCTAGGGGCCTGGGCCTGGGCCTGGGCCTAGGCCTAGGCCTGGGCCTGGGCCTGGGCCTAGGCCTAGGCCTGGGCCTGGGCCTGGGCCTAGGCCTAGGCCTAGGGGCCTAGGCCTAGGCCTGGGCCTGGGCCTAGGCCCTGGCCCTGGGCCTGGGCCTGGGCCTGGGCCTGGGCCTGGGCCTAGGCCTGGGCCTGGGCCTGGGCCTGGGCCTGGGCCTGGGCCTGGGGCCTGGGCCTAGGCCTGGGCCTAGGCCTAGGCCTAGGCCTAGGCCTGGGCCTAGGCCTAGGCCTAGGCCTAGGCCTAGGCCTGGGCCTAGGCCTAGGCCTGGGCCTGGGCCTGGGCCCTGGGCCTGGGCCTGGGCCTGGGCCTGGGCCTGGGCCCTGGGCCTGGGCCTGGGCCTGGGCCTGGGCCTGGGCCTAGGCCTAGGCCTGGGCCTGGGCCTAGGCCTGGGCCTGGGCCTAGGCCTAGGCCTAGGCCTAGGCCTAGGCCTGGCCTAGGCCTAGGCCTAGGCCTGGGCCTGGGCCTAGGCCTGGGCCTGGGCCTAGGCCTGGGCCTGGGCCTGGGCCTGGGCCTGGGCCTGGGCCTGGGCCTAGGCCTGGGCCTGGGCCTGGGCCTGGGCCTGGGCCTGGGCCTGGGCCCCTGGGCCTGGGCCTAGGCCTAGGCCTAGGCCTAGGCCTAGGCCTAGGCCTAGGCCTAGGCCTAGGCCTAGGCCTGGGCCTAGGCCTAAGGCCTAAGGCCTGGGCCTGGGCCTGGGCCTGGGCCTGGGCCTGGGCCTGGGCCCTGGGCCTGGGCCTGGGCCTGGGCCTGGGCCTGGGCCTGGGCCTGGGCCTGGGCCTGGGCCTGGGCCTGGCCTAGGCCTAGGCCCTGGGCCTGGGCCTAGGCCTAGGCCTAAAGGCCTGGGCCTGGGCCTGGGCCTAGGCCTGGGCCTGGGCCTGGGCCTGGGCCTAGGCCTAGGCCTGGGCCTGGGCCTGGGCCTGGGCCTGGGCCTGGGCCTGGGCCTAGGCCTGGGCCCTGGGCCTGGGCCTGGGCCTGGGCCTGGGCCTGGGCCTGGGCCTGGGCCTGGGCCCTGGGCCTAGGCCTGGGCCTGGGCCTGGGCCTAGGCCTGGGCCTAGGCCTAGGCCTAGGCCTAGGCCTAGGCCTAGGCCTAGGCCTAGGCCTAGGCCTGGGCCTAGGCCTGGGCCTAGGCCTGGGCCTGGGCCTGGGCCTAGGCCTGGGCCTAGGCCTAGGCCTAGGCCTAGGCCTAGGCCTAGGCCTAGGCCTAGGCCTAGGCCTAGGCCTAGGCCTAGGCCTGGGCCTAGGCCTAGGCCTAGGCCTGGGCCTAGGCCTAGGCCTGGGCCTGGGCCTGGGCCTGGGCCTGGGCCTGGGCCTGGGCCTGGGCCCTGGGCCTAGGCCTGGGCCCTGGGCCTGGGCCTGGGCCTGGGCCTGGGCCTGGGCCTAGGCCTGGGCCTAGGCCTAGGCCTGGGCCTAGGCCTAGGCCTGGGCCTGGGCCTGGGCCTAGGCCTGGGCCTAGGCCTAGGCCTAGGCCTAAGGCCTAGGCCTAGGCCTGGGCCTAGGCCTAGGCCTAGGCCTGGGCCTGGGCCTGGGCCTAAGGCCTGGGCCTGGGCCTAGGCCTGGGCCTAGGGGCCTAGGCCTGGGCCTGGGCCTAGGCCTAGGCCTAGGCCTAGGCCCTAGGCCTAGGCCTAGGCCTAGGCCTAGGCCTGGCCCTGGGCCTAGGCCTGGGCCTGGGCCTGGGCCTAGGCCTAGGCCTAGGCCTAGGCCTAGGCCTAGGCCTAGGCCTAGGCCTAGGCCTAGGCCTAGGGGCCTAGGCCTAGGCCTAGGCCTGAGGCCTAGGCCTAGGCCTGGGCCTAGGCCCTAGGCCTGGGCCTAGGCCTGGGCCTGGGCCTAGGCCTGGGCCTGGGCCTAGGCCTAGGCCTAGGCCCTGGGCCTGGGCCTAGGCCCTGGGCCTGGGCCTGGGCCTGGGCCTGGGCCTAGGCCTGGGCCTGGGCCTAGGCCTGGGCCTGGGCCTGGGCCTGGGCCTGGGCCTGGGCCTGGCCTAGGCCCTAGGCCTGGGCCTAGGCCTGGGCCTGGGCCTAGGCCTGGGCCTGGGCCTGGGCCCTGGGCCCTGGGCCTGGGCCTAGGCCTGGGCCTGGGCCCTAGGCCTAGGCCTAGGCCTAGGCCTAGGCCTAGGCCTGGGCCCTGGGCCTGGGCCTGGGCCTGGGCCTGGGCCCTGGGCCTGGGCCTAGGCCTAGGCCTAGGCCTAGGCCTAGGCCTAGGCCTGGGCCCTGGGCCTGGGCCTAGGCCCTAGGCCTAGGCCTAGGCCTAGGCCTGGGCCTGGGCCTAGGCCTAGGCCTGGGCCCTAGGCCTGGGCCTGGGCCTAGGCCTGGGCCTGGGCCTGGGCCTGGGCCTGGGCCTGGGCCTAGGCCTGGGCCTGGGCCTGGGCCTGGGCCTAGGCCTAGGCCTAGGCCTAGGCCTGGGCCTGGGCCTAGGCCTAGGCCTGGGCCTAGGCCTGGGCCTAGGCCTAGGCCCTAGGCCTAGGCCTAGGCCTGGGCCTAGGCCTGGGCCTAGGCCTAGGCCTGGGCCTAGGCCTAGGCCTGGGGCCTGGGCCTGGGCCTAGGCCTGGGCCTGGGCCTGGGCCTGGGCCTAGGCCTAGGCCTGGGCCTAGGCCTAGGCCTAGGCCTAGGCCTAGGCCTAGGCCTAGGCCTAGGCCTAGGCCCTGGCCTAGGCCTGGGCCTGGGCCTGGGCCTAGGCCTGGGCCTAGGCCTGGGCCTAAAGGCCTGGGCCCTAAGGCCTGGGCCTGGGCCTGGGCCCTGGGCCTGGGCCTGGGCCTGGGCCTGGGCCTAGGCCTAGGCCTAGGCCTAGGCCTAGGCCTAGGCCTAGGCCTAGGCCTAGGCCTAGGCCTAGGCCTAGGCCCTAGGCCCTGGGCCTAGGCCTAGGCCTAGGCCTGGGCCAAGGCCTGGGCCTGGGCCTAGGCCCTGGGCCTAGGCCTGGGCCTGGGCCTAGGCCTAGGCCTGGGCCTAGGCCTGGGCCTAGGCCCTGGGCCCTGGGCCTAAGGCCTAGGCCTAGGCCTAAGGCCTAGGCCCTAGGCCTAGGCCCTGGGGCCTAGGCCTAGGCCTAGGCCCTAGGCCTAGGCCTAGGCCTAGGCCTAAGGCCTAAGGCCTAAGGCCTAGGCCTAGGCCTAGGCCTAGGCCTAAGGCCTAGGGCCACAAGGCCCTGGGCCTAAGGCCTAGGCCCTGGGCCTAGGCCCTGGGCCTGGGCCTAGGGCCTGGGCCCTAGGCCTAAGGCCTGGGCCTGGGCCTAGGCCTGGGCCTAGGCCTAAGGCCTAAGGCCTAGGCCTAAGGCCCAAGGCCTAGGCCTAAGGCCTAAGGCCTAGGCCTAGGCCTAAGGCCTAAGGCCTAGGCCTAGGCCTAGGCCCTAGGCCTAAAAGGCCTAGGCCTAGGCCTAGGCCTAAGGCCCTGGGCCTAAGGCCTAGGCCTAGGCCTAAGGCCTAGGCCTAGGCCCTAGGCCCTAGGCCCTAGGCCTGGGCCTAGGCCTAGGCCCTAGGCCTAAGGCCCTGGCCTGGGCCTAAGGCCTAAAGGCCTAAGGCCTGGCCTAAGGCCTGGCCTAAGGCCTAAGGCCTGGGCCTAGGCCTAGGCCTAGGCCTAGGCCTAGGCCTGGGCCTGGGCCTGGGCCTGGGCCTAAGGCCCTGGGCCTAAAGGCCTAGGCCCTAAGGCCTGGGCCCTGGGCCTGGGCCTAGGCCTAGGCCTAAAGGCCACAAAGGCCAAGGCCAAAAGGCCTAGGCCTAAAGGCCTAGGCCTAAAGGCCTAGGCCTGGGCCCTAGGCCTAGGCCTAGGCCCTAGGCCTAGGCCTAGGCCTAGGCCTAGGCCTAAAGGCCTGGGCCTGGGCCTAAGGCCTAAGGCCAAGGCCTAAGGCCAAGGCCTGGGCCCAGGCCTAGGCCCTGGGCCCTAAGGCCCCAGGCCCAGGCCCCAGGCCCTGGCCCTGGCCTGGCCTGGCCTGGCCCTGGCCTAGGCCCTAGGCCTGGCCTAGGCCTAGGCCTGGCCCCCTGGGCCCAAGGCCTAAGGCCTAAGGCCACAAGGCCTAAGGCCTGGGCCTAGGCCCTAGGCCTAGGCTAAAAAGGCCTAGGCCTAGGCTAAAAAGGCCTAGGCCCTAGGCCTAGGCCTAGGCCCTAGGCCTAGGCCTAGGCCTAGGCCTAGGCCTAGGCCACAAGGCCTAAGGCCAAGGCCTAGGCCCTGGGCCCCAGGCCCCAAGGCCAAGGCCCCAGGCCCCAGGCCCTGGCCCCAGGCCCCAGGCCCCCAGGGCCCAGGCCCCAGGCCCCAGGCCCTGAGCCCTGGCCCTGGCCTGGCCTGGGCCTAGGCCCTGGCCTAGGCCTAGGCCTAAGGCCTAGGCCCCTAGGCCTAGGGCCCCAGGCCCCAGGCCTAAGGCCCTAGGCCCTAGGCCTAGGCCCTAGGCCTAGGCCTAGCTCCTAAGGCCTAGGCCTAAGGCCTAAAGGCCTAGGCCTAGGCCCTAAGGCCCTAAAACACTAAAACCCTAAAACCCTGGACCCTAAACCCTAAAACCCCTAAACCTTAAACCCTAACCCCAAAACCCCTAAACCCTAAAACCCCAAAACCCCTAAACCCCTAAACCCCTAACCCAACCCGTAACACCTAAACCCCTAACCCTAAACCCTAAACCCTAACACCCTAACACCCTAAACCCTAAAACCCTAAAACCCCTAACCCCTAACCTATACCCCTAAACCCCCTAACCCCTAACCCCTAACCCCTAACCCCTAACCACCTAACCCCTAACACCCAAACCCCAAACACCCAAACCCCTAACCCCTAACCCCTAACACCCAAACCCCACCCAAACCCCAAACACCCAAACCCCTAACCCCTAACCCTAAACCCTAAAGGATCTTGAAAAGCTCCAATACTTTCGTGGGATTGAAGTTGTCAAATCTTCAAAAGGTATCTTTCAACCCCAAAGGGATTACGTCCTTGAACTTTTGACAAAAATTGGGTTATTGGGATGTCGTCCCTCTAATACACCTATTGAGGCCAACACTTGTCTTTGAGAAAAGGACGATGATCCAATGGATAAAAGTCATTATTAGTGGGCAAGTTGATTTATTTATCCCATACCCGACTTGATATCACGTTTGCCATGAGCCTAAGAGTCAATTTATGCATGATCCATACTCATATGGATGTCGTTCTTGAAATTTTTCAATATTTGAAGTATGCTCCTAGGAAAAAGACTCTTTTGTCTCCTCATGATAGCGGAAGATGGTTTGTTCGATCTAGTGCTGAAGCCGTGTGGCATCTTGAATTTTTCACTACTACTTCCAATTAAATTAAGCGGGCATTTCATCGACGCGCCTATAGAGCTATTCTCATAGTTGATCACTCTCGAGATAACTAGATTATTTTGAGAAACCATTAAGGAATTTTAAGGCAATAGACTTAAAAATTTGACCAAGAATCAGCTTCTCAACCGTGCTCATCTTTAAAGGCCATTACGACAGTATAAAATCAATTTGAGATCAGAAATAGGTCGGTTCGACTGAGATGTGTGGCTGATCGTGGGTGACTCCACTAAATTGGAAAATTATTGTCGACTAGCACTAAGTTTGATTTTTTTATCGTTTTGGCATCCTGTATCCGTATTTGAAATCTCGAGATTTTCACAACAACCGAGAGTCACAAATGTGTCGAGTGGGTTCCTTGTAGTTCAAAGAAAACTGACCACGAGTCATTTGCTCTAAAATTTTCTGAAATCTACCCAATAGCCTAGATCATGCTAAAAACGCACCGGAGTGAAATTAATCGCGAATTTGTGTTCGATTTCAGAAATTGAAGATTCTATTATCTCACAATAAATTTTATGAACATCGACTCAGTTTCAGAAGATTTCTTTGCAACCCGAGACTTGTTAGGAAAAAGTAGGCATAGGACCGTTGTTCGAAAAAATCGAGGGCGTTCTTAGTCGCAAATTTGGGATGCAAGATGGATTTATTGATGAGGAAAAATACCAAGTTGAGTATTGACTCAATAAAGGAATTTATTGAGATCATATGGGATTAAATTGAAGCGGAAATCAAGTCTAATTGATGGAAAAATTTAACAAATTCGTATGCCCCCTAGGCCATTGGTTTTAGACCATTTCACGGATGCAAGGGTGTGCATTGGTGGCCTAAGGACAGCCAAGGAAGGAAAGCTTGGCTAGTAATAGCTCAAGGGACCATTGGGAAAATAAAATAAAATAAATTGGACCAAGTGGTCCCCCCTATCCAGGCTTTGCTCCCCATCCTCTCCCTCTATCCCTAGCTGGTGAACCAAAGCTTCTTCTCCCCTCCATATTGTCGTTCGAAGACCAAACAAACTAGAAGAAGCCAGCAACCATAAGGGACTGTCGCATGCCGTTGCCAAAGCAGCATCACCACCATTGCGCCTCGCCAAAAGGCTACACGCCCATGCCCGTGGTTCCATCTCACCGCCCTACATTCCTATGCTTCCGTCCTCTTCGGTCACTGCTTGGAGCCGTTGGACCACCGCCAGAGCTTCTACTGCCGCCCTGAGCCGCTATCACCACCCGCCCGAGTTGCTGAGGTCTCCGTTGGTCCACCGCCTGCCTTGCCTCACCAAAGCTACCTTGCCTCACCAAAGCAGCCTTGGTTCAACCCTCATCCAGCAACGAACAGAGAGCAGAAAAGTGGGTTTTCAACAATGCTTTGGGCCCATTTTGAGGTGGTTCCGAGCCTCGGTTGCTTGGCCGCCTTGAGAAAAGTCGAGCCCCACGACATTTCCATCATTTTGCACCAAACCGTTTGTTAAATGGATGAGTTTAACTCACTAAACCTCGCTTAATATGTTAATGATGCTTAGGGATTAATTAGATTTAATTAAGTGTGACTAGGTGGATATATTAGAATAGAGTAATTAAATTAGTGATTTACCGATGCATATTAGGTGGTTAGTTGTAGCAATTAGCGAGTAAATAGACTCAAGTAATTATTAAACGAAACTTGGAATTTTTATGGGTTTGTTTTGGCTTCCAATTCGGCCATAACAAGCCTAAGTTTGATTATTTAATATTTTCTATAATTATTTAAATATTTATTTATTTTCCAAAAATTCAACCGGAATAGCCGGTGATTGAAATTTCATGCTGAGTGCAATGGTGCTCTCTATTTATTTAATTGAGCACCCGATTGTGTAAATTGAATGCAATTAATGGTTGTGGGTAATTATTCTAAAATTGAATAATTTTGGGTAATTGAGTGGAAAATTACCAAGAGTCGGTCTACAGCGTCAAAAATCTATTTTGGGATTGCTGAAAATAGTGTGAGGTTCAAAAGTGAAAACCTTATATTTTGGCTAAGGCCGGTCGTGTACGCACATGTATTTTTATTAGGCGGGATAAAAATGGGAAATGAAATTGAATGGTTTGGGATGGTATACTATATCGACCTACGAGCGATATGTCAACTTAGATTGAGAGCAGTATACCAGTATACTATGTCAACTTACGAGTGATATTGCAGCTTAGCGAGAGCAATATACCCTATCAACTCAGGGAGAGCATTAACAGTATATTATATCACGGGCTCTGATATGTCAACTTAGATTACAAACATTATACTTGATCAGCTTAGAAGGAACATTACTAATGTACTATATCAACCTACAAGCGATATGTCAACTTAGATTGAAAAAAATACACTATTCATCAACTTAGAGATAGTTATATTATCTATCAGCTTAGGGTGAATAGTCCTATTATGATGGACTTATAAATAGTGTTGAATGGGCCAACTAAGATGTTGTCATAATAACATGTAATCGACTGGGTCGATTGATCAATGAATCGATCTGATTTGATTAAGTGTCATAGCTGTCAGTATTTATAATTTGAACTGACTTGAAGGAGGAGACTGAGATCAAGGCAAATCTTCTAACTCGTGTTGTGCTTAGGTAGCCTTTAGGGCATATTGGCTTCCTAATTAAGTCTTATATGATAGAACTTGCTGAGAAGAAGTCTCACCCCGTTATGGGATAATATTTTTAGATTCCTAGGTGACGCTCATGAAAAGGAGTTCGGGAAGGTGGAAGAAGCATAATTAGCAAACCTATATGACTAGTTAGTCATAGGACGGTTTCTTTTGATGAGCCGAGATTTTTGTAACCAATCTACTCTTGTGTATAAACCCGATTGTTTATAAAAGACTAGTTATGGTTTGAAATTTTACAACCCTACTTTCCTATCTCATTGTTTTGTTGTTTATCCCATTATTTTGTTGTCCGGAGATTTATATATGCTTCCGCATGCATCTATTAAAATGAATGAGTCAACGATGCGTCTTGAGACATCGTTATTATATCGACCAAGCAAAGATAGGTACGTGATGTCGAAACGTTACAAGTAGAGTTTCGTGCGATAGCATGAGGAGTTTGTGAGTTGTTATGGTTTAAAGAATTACTTGAAGATCTTTGTGTATCTATCCATGTTCCTATGATGCTATATGTGAAGATTGACAGACACTTATTAAAGGAGAAGTTACAGAGTGGTTTAATTTGTATGCCCTTTTATTTAGTCTAAGTGATCAACTTGCTAATGTGTTCATTAAAAGACTAGGAGTTAAATCGTTTCATCCCGTTTTAGTCAAGTTGGGGATGCGTGATGTGCATGCTCCACCTTGAGAGGAAATATTGAGAATATTTTGGCTAATAAAAGTATATTTATCTATTTCTTTTATTATTTTATGTATGAGGGCAATAAAGGTAATATTGTAATTTTGACCTTTGCAGCAGTTATGTTTCCGTATCTTAAATCATTCAAGAGGGAAGCGAGAAATTTGTGTGAGGAGACTCTTCAAGGTGTGAAGTATGGCAATTTTGAACTCGATCTAAAGGTCTTTTCCTTTCTCTCTCAAGAAAATTAATATTTCCATGTTTTCCACGTTTGTTAATACAATTTAATGGTGTATGGTGGGCATATTTTTATAGAATTAGTGGCAATGAACCCTTCTAAAATGACCAAATTCCAAGGACCAACTTGAAAGTACAAGGTCGCTTTATTTGCAAAAATAACATATACGTGCCCCCCTATCCCGTTGCATTTGGGACGTTTTGGTGACCGATTCGATCCCCTTTAGGAGAGTGAGTCTTGGGGGCAATTGCTTCAATCATGGAAATAGCCTCTCCATGTTTTTAATTAAAGCTGTCACTTTCCTCCTTTTCGGAACTCTGCAATGGCAGTACTCAATTATGGGAATTGTTGAAAGATAAACTTAACTGAATGCTTGGTTAGGTTAATATGATCCCAAACTATCTTGGAAATAGCCAGTCAATTCAAGGTCTCTCCAGCATCAACATACCCAATGATAACCGAACGGATAAAAGCTTTACCAGTTCATATCCAATGACAACATGATTAGTACTATAAAGCTTTTCCAAGATCTATATATACATACAGAACTATGAGTAAAAATCTTTATGAAATTTTTAGAGGCTTGCACTGTCTCCATATCAAAAGCAAAATGCATTTAGTAGACATATCAATCATCTTGAAATGACTCAACATCACGTTATAATCATATAGTTTCTTAAAATTTTATGTTTGTTGAGACTGAAAAAACATTTGTGTAGGAGGATAGATAGTAGGGGTGAGCATGGTCCAGATTGGGCTGGTCCACCCCCTAACCCTAGGATCAACCCGCACAGTGTTGGTCCTCAATTTTTGGGACCGAGGACCGGACCGACCCAATGGGTTCAGTCCGATCCCAAGGTCAACCCAGGACCAACTGATAATTTTTTATTTCATTTTTTTGTAATCCTTAAAAAATCGACTGAGGACCGAATTGACTCAATGGGTTCAGTTCGATTTCAAGGTCAACTCAGAACTAATTAATAATTTTTTATTTCATTTTTTGTACTCTTTGAAATGGCAAACGAGGACCGTACCGACCAAATAAGTTCGATGATGAGCAAGGTCGATTAAGAAAGGCAAACGGTGAGGCCTAAGTGAGGTAAGTGTCTAATAGAATGAGCATCGAATATCGAGTAGAGAGTAATAAGCCAAGTGAGCATCGAGCAGCGAGCGGCACAAGTGATCCAAAGCGAGCGAGGCAAGTGTTGAGTGGTGAGCGGAAAAGCTTTTTTTTTTTTTTTTTTTTTTTTAGCAAATTGAAGACTAAGAGGACAAATTATATAGAATAGAACAAATACTAGAGGAGGATGCCATAAGGTGCCTTTTGGACGCTATGAGGACTATTCACAAAAACATTTTTCTCCTTCGTAAATTATAACTATTTACGCCGTAAAAGACATTAAAAACCTAAGTTATTAACTAATAATGTAAAATTAATTAAACTCCTCACTAAAGAGTTATTTAATGTTGTTGACATCATTTATTTTCGGGTTTTCTCTATATAAAAAATTATAAATAATATTTTATATATATAGTCGGGTTGGTCCGGGTTGGACCGACCCAAAACTCTCGGGACCAGAGGGACCGACCCGCACAATGTGTTAGTTCTAGAATTCTAGGACCAAGGACCGACCCGGTCTCCCTGGGAACCGGACCAGGATCGACAGGGTTGGGCCGGTCCAGGGTTGGTCCAGGGTCGACCCTAGACCGATGCTCACCCCTAATAGATAGTAATCTCAGTAGTGTTGATGACAATTCCCATTTTTCCCTTAGGAGTTCCGTATGTCTTTCAACTTTTGAGATTAGTCAAAATACTCATGAAGAAGTTTGTACATGTCTCCATACTTCGATGAATATTAAATGTCACACCCTCATGGTCACATATCCATGACATAGGCATATCCATACATTTGCATACAAACGTATCAAACTGCACTTTCCAAGTGTATTGTCCAAGCACTTGCAGCCCATGTATAAGGTGCCATGCCAACTTCAATTTAGAAAAAGTTGAAAATTAGAACCAGTAACTTGCTAGGATGTATATTATGATGCACATTTTCTATAATACATTTTCACCCAATTTGATGCTATACAAGACCTTGATCACATGAAAACAATTCTTAAGCTTCATTGTTTAACAATTTAGCGGAAACTAATATTTCTCTCTTCATTTCAAAATTCAAATGCCAAAAACAACTATTCAGCAATTGATATAAAGCCTGATCAACACTAAATGCCTGAATCCACGTAACTTGCTTTATCTACAATAGACACTAACAATTTTACAGAAAACCTCTCACATCTTGATCAGCTTTCATTGATGAGATCAACTCTATAGAAATTGATCAATCTCACAGAATTCCACAAATTTAAGATAAGGCCATATATTATGCAAGTTTTGGATTCTCATGAATGACGGGGAAATGTGAATGGTGCCAAACATTTCCTTTTGCCACACAGCATCCTTACTTGGTTTTATCTTAGTTGCAAAAAGGGCCATGTCATAACCACCTTTTGTGATCAATTTTACTAGGCCACAATAATAAACATCATAAGGAAAGATGGAAAAGAGACAACTAAGAAGATTAAAAAACCAACAACGGAATTTGAAGTGTAACAGAACAGTCTAACATCATGGCAAGTCTAGTCATAATCTCTCAAACTTGACTATTACCTCACGAAAAGAATAGTCTGCTAATTGTCAAGACTAGTGCAAACATGGATATGACGAATTTATGCAAATGTTGACATTGTATAAAGTGAACTCATAAATATCTCAGCCTAAATCGTCCTCTTGTATGAATAGGAAAATCTACTAATGGTAAAGAATGGATTTTGTTTGCATCATCTACCCTTCACATTTTACCAGTGCCTTCAGTATCAAGCATGAGTAGGCAGGTGAAAAAAACTGCAGGTGATGAGCCAATTAAGCACCGACAGAAAATCAATGTAGATCTTAAAAATCAGGGTATTTGTAGTAATTTCTGCTGTCAGAATGTTATTTGTCTTTTCGGTAGGACCTTAAAAGTCTGATATCCAAGTGCATATGGTTCACAATATGCCCAAAAAATAAAAAGCGAATAAAACCAACACATTTGTTTAAGATCATCAAGCTTCTTATTCTACCTCTCATCGAATTCGAGTATCAAGTCTCAAGTTAAGGCTATTTACGCAAACTCAAACAAGAATATGATTGTTATGACCAAAAAAATAAAAAGTGTATGATTGTTGAAGGCTTAAAAAGATTCTAAGCGCCCACAACCACATATATATACCTGAATTGATGATTTGCAATGTTCCATCACGCATTGCAGCTCTCCAACGAAGCAAAATGCTTGTCCTATGCTGTCCTCTACATACGAATGTAGTTTTAACACATTAACATGAAATTTGTTACCCTTCAAAAATCGACATGTTAATGCTTTCTTATCACAAAATAAGATTAGACAATTGCTCAAGAAAAATACAATAAGAAAATGGTGAAGTGGATGAACTTACTTCTGCAATGCTTTTGTTACATGCATGCAACATTTTTCTCAGCTGATCAAGAGCTTTTAAAGCATTAGAAAGTAAAGAACTTGACAGTTCTTTTCTACCTATTCCATCCCGCAACCTGTCAAGAAGTGAAAGCTCTTACAGATGAAATAATAGGTGATGCATGCAAGGAGAAGGACATGATTCGCAAATCCTAGCGCTAGTCAGCAAAGAATTTTAGTGTCAAACTAAAGATTAAATTTGCAGTTTCAATTTAATGCTCTTTCATATGCACCTAACTATGCAAAAAATCTACAGCTCAGATTTACACGAATTTATCAGGAGACAACCTCCTATCTGCAGTAACCACTCCACACTAAGTCCTTATCCAAAATACCAAGGCAAAACCTTCATGGAAATACTGGAATTACCTTCTAATATTTCCCAAAGCTTTGCTCACCATCAGGAAAGAAGATTCCAGGTGACAACAGGATCCACATTTCAAGCAATATCCTACACTCGCACGAAGGGAGCTATAACTTTTCTCCTGGGTGTTGTGATCCATTTCGCCAGCATAGAGATCACCAAGCTTCTCACCTGTGAAAATTTTATGTAGCCACCACAGGCACAAGAAAAAGATTCCTCAGAGTAGTTTTCGTTGCTATTATTTCAAACAGAAAGGCCTACAAAAATTAACATCTGTCCTAGCTAAGAATTACTTATGATGCCTGTGCATAAGGCTCCAAGCTATATATGGCTCCAGCATGTCTTGACCACTCAAGTTTTTCAGTTTCAGATTTTATGCCAAATGTATCCAAAACTATGCCGCAACAGTGAGCATGAACACAGTGAAAACCACTCAGAACAAGATCAGAGGGATTCACAACCAAATAGCTTCTGCATTGACATCGAAAATAATACTTCTCCAGAAATTTAAGCGGTCTTGACAGTATCATTGCCCAACCTGCAATTAAGGAATCATCAATATAATTAATAAACTGGACAATTGTGAACAAGTTACATGCATTATTATTATCAAAGTTCTCCCCCATAGATTTCTGCACTGACGTTTAGCAACTCTCGGCATGATTGATTAATTGAAAGAAAGAACATGGCGATCAAGATCATAGTACCCATGGACCATAAGACAATTCTAGGGAACATCCTGCTTCCACTAGTTCCGTTGTTCGGATGAAGAGACTACGAGCAAGAAAATACGCATGAATGTTGGTACAACGAGAATGGTTAAACAAACTACCAATGACGTAAATAGCTTGACCAACGCTGACCTAGATAATAATCACCAAAGCAGATCAAAAAAGATTAGAAAGACTTTCTTCAAGAGATAAGAATGAGTTAAGCATCTGAAATCTATCGAATAGGGGAATAGCGCCAGCAAGCTCGGATGGAATAGCCATCCATAGATTAGTTGGGCTGCAGGTGCACGACAAGACAAGAATCACTAGGGAGAATGAGCACGATCCATATTTTATCTCCTATAAAGTCATGGGTTTAGGTTGTAAAGGCGAAATACCCATCAAAAGAGTGTTAGTCAAAAATATCACCCGAAATCACGGTTACCTCGTTCAGTCTGAAATACCTAAATACGAATTAATGCCAACCTATAGAAAAGCAAGCTGTCGAAGAATGTAGATAGTGAAATCAAGTTAATCAACACTTTTTTTCTCAAAACATACTCGTTGAATCATCATTTTTTACGTCATAATAAACGTTGCATCAACAATCATTTTGGCTGTAAAGGATAGTACAGAAAATGAGAAAAAAAGGGAAACGAATAGTTAATTGCCGATAAGTCCACAAATGATTCTCGAATTGCACGACGAGGAAAGTTCACAATGTTAATATAAATGCATGTAACTCACAGGGTTGCAAAATCGGGGCCATTAACTGAGGGGTGCGAAGAGGACGATCCTTCACTTCTGGGACCCTGTGCCATACTTGGCTGCATCTCGCTCGTCATTTTACAGAAGAATATAACAGCAGATTCAAGGCAAACAAAGATCAGAACATGCACAATGAAAGGCTCATTTGCCATCGAAAAAGTTCTAAACTTGTTCGTTTTCTACTCAAGCGACTGTGATAAGCGAACACTAGCTTCGAGTCTACCAGCAACAGAGAGAGAAAGGGGGGATCACAAGAGTGATGGCGTCGTTAAGGGCTTCCGTGGACACGCTTCGGGGTTTCTCTTCGGACCTCAAACGGAAGGATGCGAAGAAGAGAAAGGGGGAGAAGGTGGTGGGATGCGACAAAACGAAGAAGAAAAGGGGGAAGAGTTGTGTCCCTAGAAGAGAGAGAGAGGGAACGGAAGTCAAAGGTTTCTCTTGGGACGCGAAGGAGGAGGGGAAGAGGGTGAGGATGCGAGAAAGACAAAATGAATGAGGAGGAGGAGATGAAGAAGGGGCAGGGAGGTGGGGGAGAGTATGTCCGTACAGTTTGCGGATATGAATTCTTATCCCAAATAGATTCTCTGCTGATTTTGTTGTTTTTATCGTTATTATTTAATTTGGAGGTGTGCCCCTGATTTTTGTCTCCTCTTTGTTTGTCCAACCGAGAGGATGTTAACCTTTCTCCTTCTGTCCACCGCCTACAAAGTGACAGCGTATTCTCCACAAATTCGAACCCTTTCAACTTTTTATATGCGAGTCTCTCGCAAACACATAATATCTAAATATCATTTTAACTTAAATCATTTATTCTCCGTTATTCTCATGCCAAAAACAGTCCATGTAACAAGGCTCTATATACTTTGTGACCGTTCTGAATTTTTTTCTATTTTCCAATTATTTCATCCTAAAATTATTAATTAGTTTAATACATCCCTGAAAGTTTTGTGAATAGATAATACTCTAGAATATTCACATAAATCAATTTCTTTATTTTGTTATCATCTTGGCATTATGCATCAAATGAGTTGTATTTATATTCCCAAGCAAAATGATGTGGCCAAGAGAAAGAACCATCACTTTCTAGAAGTTGCTCGATCTTTCTCACATTTTCCTTCCCAATCACATGATTTTACTTTATCATTACATACTTACACAATTCTTATCCGGTCTTTGGTTAATCTTCCTCTTAGGAAAGAAGTGGTGAAGTGTTAGTGGGCATATCACTATAAGTACAACACAAATGGCTCAGTTGAGTGTCTTAAGACTCGGCTTGATGCTAAAAGTTTTACTCAAACTTATGGAGTATGCAATTTTGAGACATGTTCCCCTGTGGCACATCCAATTATGATTGTATTATTATTTCTCTTGCTATGAATTTTGATCGGCCGTCAATTGCACATAAAAAATGCTTTTCTTTATAGTGATTTGTCTGAAAAAGTATATATGGAGCAACTTCCTGAGTATGTTGCTCAAGGGGAGAATGGTACTAAAGTATGCTAGCAATATCATTCTGCTCATTTTGTTTTGTTCACAAGCAAGAGTCAAAGGTGGTCATTCTTGTTATATATGTGGATGAAATTAATTGTCTATGGCAGTGATGTAATTGACATTTTTCGAGTCGAGTCTTTTTTTTAGTAGCAATTTCATATTAAAAACTTGAGAGCTCTCAGGTATCTTTTGGGTATTGAAGTTTTATGAAGTAAGAAAGGTATTAGCTTGTGTTGTGGAAAAATGCCAAAATGCCAAAAGATGCACCAATCGAAGCACAAGTAGTAAAGGATGAAAGTGAAATTAAAATCACACGAAACACATAATTTACAAGGCCCAAAAAAAAAAAAAAAAAAAAAAAACCACAGGGAGAGAAGAGGGGTTTCATTATCTTCAACAAAAAAATACGAGAATACAATCTAAAAGTTCAAAAAATCACTAGGTGAGCCATAGGATCTAAAAAAATCCGATAACAAGATAGGAAAAAACAAAACAGGAAATAATATGGAGGTTAGGGTTTATGATGTGTTATTAAATACATCCCTTTTATGGTCTCCTTCAAAAATTCCTAAAACAAAGATGTATGGTCTAAATACCCTTATCTTCTTAGTTGAAAGTTAAAACTCAACAAATGTCCACATTGACTTGAAGAGCATTATGCCAAACACCACAAGACCTCTCCCTCACCACCAAAAATGACCACACAAGACTAACCCCCAAAACAGCGACATCGACAATGCATACCCTTAAACCTACATTAGTGTACTTGATATAGGAAACAAAGAATGAAACACCAGCAATTCCACCTAAGCAACTCAAATGGCAAATACGCCAATCAAGTCCAAGCAATGCTTGAACTTAGTCAAAGGAATTGGTTTGGTTAAAATATCTACTAGATTATCCACCAAAGGTAGTTTCTTCATCATAAGCATACCTTTAGCAACCTTATCACATACAAAGTCATACCATATATTGATATGTTTTGTCCTCTCGTGATACGTCGCGTTCTTGGTCAATTGGATTGCACTTTAGTAATCACAAAAGATAATGAATGCTCTCTCTTGCTTCACATCAAGTTCTATAACCAAACGCTTCAATCAAAGAGCTTCATTTACTGCATCCACTGCTGCCATGTATTTTACTTCGGTGGGAGGCAAAGCAACTGTGTCCTACAAAAGCTATTAAAACTCTCGTATAATTGTCGCAAAGATTGCTTAAGACCATGTAAAGAACATTTCAACCTACAAACATGATTTTCTTTACCCTCAACAACGAATCTCTCGATTTGAGTATAGATTATCTCTTCAAGCTCACCACACAGAAAAACAGTCTTGACTTCAAGTTGCTCAAGTTCTAGATCATAAAAGGCTACTAATGCGAGCAACACATGAACGGAACTATATTTCACAACAAAAGAAAACACTTCTTTGAAGTCGATCCCCTCATTCCAACTAAAATCCTTCATTACCAAACGGGCCTTAAATCTTTCATCTTCAACCCTTGAAATTCTTTCTTTTCTTTTTAAGACTTACTTGCACCCAACATCTCTTTTGCCCTCAGGTAATTTCACAAGATCCCGAGTTTGGTTCTTATAAAAAGACTTCATCTCATCATTCATCGCAACAAGCTACTACTCAAATTTAGAACAAATAATAACTTCATGCAACGAAGAAAGTTCTTCAATACCAAGCTCTATAGCAACTGTAAGAGCATATACTACCAAATTAGTGAAATCATACCTTTGGGGAGGCTTTATTTGTCGTTTAGCCCTCCTTGCAACCAAAATATGAGATTGCTCAATTTCTTCTACTTCTTCTACGATAGAATCTAAGTCTTGTTGTTCATTGTCAATTTTTGACTAAATAGGAACATCTTCAACAATTTTCCATGGATGCTCTATATGAAGCTCTACCTCTTTCCAAACATTCGCCTCATGAATACCTATTGATTTAGTAACAACCTTTCTTTGTTCAAGTATAGAATTTTTATTAAAAGTAACATCCCTACTAATTATAAACTTTAATAACTGAGGGTCAAAACACCATAACCTATATTCTTTAACCCTATCTACATAACCAACGAAAATACATTTCTTGACCCTAGATTCAAACATCCTCTTTAACATGATAGTAAGCAGGACATCAGAATATTTTTAAATTAGAATAATCAAAAGGTTTACTTGACCATACCTCATTAGGAGTCTTACATTTAGTCTTCTCTGGAAGATAAATATTAACATGTGCCCTAGCTGAGAATTTCCTATGATACTTGTACATAAGGCTCCAAGCTATATATGTGTCCAGCATGTCTTGAATACTTAAGTTTTTCGGTTTCAGATTTTATGTCAAATGTATCCAAAACTATGCCACAGCAATGAGGATGAACGCAATGAGAAGCACTCAGAACAAGATCAGAGAGATTCACAACTAAACAGCTTCTGCACTGACATCGAAAATAATATTTCTCTTACCATCAATATAATTAATAAACTGGACAATTATGAACAACTTACATGCATTATTATTATTATCAAAGTTCTCCACCATGGATTTCTGCACTGATGTTTAGTGACTATCAGCATGATTGACTAATTGAAAGAAAGAACCCGATGATCAAGGATCATAGTACTTGTAAACCATAAGGCAACTCCAGGGAACATTTTGCTTCCACCAGTTCTATTGTTTGGATGAAGAGACTACGAGCAAGAAAATATGCATGGATGTTTGGATGACAAGAATGGTTAAACAAACTGCCAGCGGTATAAATAGCTTGACCAAAGCTGACCTAGATATTAATTACCAAAGCGAATAATAAAAGGTTAGAAGGATTTTCTTCCTTTGTTATAGGAAAAGTGACAATTCTGCTTGAAAATATTTGATAATGGTAGATACATTTCTAAATAGCCAAAAATAGAACGAAAAAGGACCTCGATGATATTTCATCAAAAATGCTAAGGCTTGATTAGACATCATACTAGCAGGAGAAACCTGTTCTATTGTACTAGCTGAAGCAGGTTCATTGGATGAAAGTTTTCTATGAGGATCTTGTGGAGCATTGGGATCAATGGGATCACTAGATTTCATCCAGATGATAGCCATAGAATTAAGCCTTATTTGACGCATAATGACGATAATCCACATCAATAAACAGGGATGTGAAGCATTAGTGACTAGGTAAAGGTAAATACGAACAACCTCAGAATCTTTATCTTGTCCATTAAGTATAACAAAATTCATAATAGTAGCTATCAAAAGATTAAGAAAAATGGTGATAAGAGTAACAAATTCTTACCAATTAAAGTAATCAGTTGAAAAAAAGTAGCATTTTGTGGTAGAAAAATACACTTCTTAAATTTGCAGCCACAAATTCCTTCTTATGAATCAAGAATAATCAAATATGTGGTGTAGGTCAACGGACAAGCCGTGGCAAATCGAAGGTCGTATTGAGAGTATTTGGTATGGGCATGCACAATGAAAGGCTCCTTTGTCATAGAAAAAGTTCTGAACTTTTTCGTTTTCTACTCAAGCGAGTGCAATAAGCGAACACTAGCTTCGAGTCTACTAGCAACAGAGAGAGAGAGAGTCACGAGAGTGACCGCGTCGTTTGTCAAAAAAAAAAGGCACCGCCACTCTCTCTCTCTCTGGATTTCTCCGCCACTCTCTCTCTCTCTCTCGATTTCTCTAAATTTCTCTCTCTCTACTGCACCAAATTTCTCTCCCTCTCTCCAAACTTTTCTCTCCCTCTTTATCTAGACTTTTCTCGACCACAATTGTTTAATGGCTCCACCGACTTTGCAGCCTATAAATAGGGGGACGTGAGTCTTGAAAGTGTGCGTGTGTGGAGTGTGTATGGAAAGCGTGAGTGGAGCGCGTGCGTGAGTGCGTGAGTGGGTGGAGTGTACGGCGGGAGTTGTAGAGTGGTACAGTGATAGGAGTCGTGTAGAAAAGTGTGCGTAGTGATGAGGCGTGTGAGGCCTGTGAGAGTGACGTGTGTAGAGAATTTATAATATTATTTATAAAAAGAGTAATTATTTTACTTGTACATCCACTTGCTTTCTCATCATTGTTAAGGGCTTCCGTGGACTTGCTTTGGGGTTTCTCTTCGGACCTCAAACGGAAGGATGCAAAGAAGAAGAGGGAAGGGGTGTCCGTACAGAGATGGAGGGGAAGCCAAAGGTTTCTCTTGGGACGCGAAGAAGGGGGAGAGGATGAGGATGCTACAAAGACAAAAACGAAAAGGGAGGATATGAAGAAACGGCGTAGGAGTAAGGGAGCGTGTCCGTACAGTTTCCGGACGTGGAATTCTTATCCTCTTTTCTCTGCTGATTTTGTTGTTTTTATCGTTATTATTTAATTTGGAGTATCCCATTGATTTTTGTCTCTTCTTTATTTGTCCAACGGAGGGGATGCTAACTTTCTCCTTATGTCCCGCAGCTACAAGATGGCGGCGTCCTCTGCACAAATTCGAACCCTTCAGCTTTTTTTACGTGGGAGTCCCACGCACACAATATCTAAATATCATTTTAACTAAAATTATTTATCCTCTATTATTTTTATTGTTGTTATTGTATTCGGAGATTTGTCTTTTTCTTTCTTTTGCTGTGAAGCTGTCTAATCGGAATTTTTAATTTTGTTGGAATAATTATGAGGTATTGGAAATTAATGCCTATAATGGTTATTCCAATAAATATTAACTTAAGAACGTGTAAAATAGAATAGAGATTCCGAGCTTCACACAACATTTAATTGATCCGATCGAATTGTCACCAAAGTCTTAGCACAAACCCCATACTCTAACCTTAACCTCAAATTCTAAACCCCAAAGCTAAACCCTAAACCCCCAAAATCCAAACTCCCTTAACCCTAATCCTAAACTCTAAGCGATTAATATTCAATTCAAGAGTCACAACTACATGTCCATTATTCACATCCGTAATCATACTTTAAATATGCACGTTCATCTTACTTTAAGCGATTATTTCTCTTTCCTTTTCTCTCCTCTTTCTCCTCTCCTTACGTCCCCCCCCTCCCCTCTTCTGCTGAAACTCCTCTTCCTCCCTTTCCTTATCTCTCTCTCTCTCTCTCTCTCTCTCTCTCTCTCTCACTTTTTCCTCCCCCTCACTAGGGATGTGCAACCGGACTGGGTATATTCAATTCCTGAACCAGTCCAGAAAATAAGGTCGGGAATCGGTTCCCAAAATTCAAAACCGGTTTAAACCGGTTCGGGAATAGGTTTCCAAATGATTACCCACCCGGAAAACCGATTCCTGGATCAATTTTGGAATCGGTTCCCGAATTGGTTTTGTAAATAGAGGTCCAAAACCATTTTTTCTCCAGATTTCTATTCTTACTCCCGCAATCACACGACGTTTTTCCCCTTGGCTTTTTCAAACACTCACGGCACTCCTCATTTGTCATTCCTTTTCCTCACTTGCTTCCCTCCCTCATCGGCTCCCTCTTGTCGCTGTCTAATTCTTGTGTATCACATGGATTGGCTCGCCTAATTTCTCTTTTATAGGAGTTATGCTTGCATAAATAAGTATTTTTATGTTGTAGTTGTGGGAATAAGACTAATATTAGATTCATGTTTGTTACTAATTCTTTGCCTTATGATTTTATTTATTATAATTAACCTTGTGGATCCTTAATTTTTTGTTTAGTCAAAAAATTCATGTATTTATTTATTACAAGTGCTTAATATTTCAATACAAATTAAGAGGATCACGTTATTTTCTCGCGTATTAATATAAAATTCGAAGTCATATAGGATATCGGAAAATTGTAAAACAAGTTTCAATTGAAACAAGATTAAACCTGGAACCGGATCGGAAAAACAGGATGAATCGGGTAGAGGGTCTAATACAAACATGGTTGAGTATAGGGTCCAAAAAAGAAAAACCGATTATAACAGGGTCAGGTACAAGTTCAGGTCTAGACCCTATCCATCTTGGACTCGATCACCCCTACCCCTCATGCTAACAATCTCCCTTTCATTTTTTATTATTTCTCCTTCTCAACCCCTCCCCCTCCAAAGCAAATCAGCCCCCTCCCTTCTTCTTCTTTTTTTTTTTTTTCCCTCTTTCTTCTATTTTTCTCCTCTTCCTCACTCTTCTTCCCCACCTCTCTACCGATCCTCCTCTTTTGCTTGCATTTTTGCCTTAAGCCTCTTCATTTTCTTCACAATCCTCTTCTTTTATTTATTTATTTTTCACCAACGCCACCACCTGCATCACCATCTCCACCACCAAGCTCCCGAGTTGCCGCCGCTTGAGCTGCCCATTCATCAAGCCACCTACATCGCCATGCCGTCATGCCATCCCTCACCGCTGGTTCACCACCAACCCGTAGGTTGCCGTGGGTTTTAGGAGCCGCCACCACCATTGAGCCTCCATTTGAGCTGCGAGCATCACGTTTTCGATGTTATCGCATCGTAGTCGCCGCGATCTCGCCCTCATCGAAAATCCGTGAGTTAACCTCCTAATCTTGGATTAAGGTGTTAATTATGTTTAGGGGATATATTAGATCGATGGTTTAGATTAAATTGAAGTGTGATTAGTTTAAGTAATTACAATTAGATTAATTAATCGTGATTAGATTAATTAATTGAGTTTAGTTTAATTAATCACGATTTATTTAATTAATCATAATTTACTTAATTAATCGTAATTATTTTAGTTAACATTGATTAATTTTTAATTAAATATAGTTAGGCTAATTAATCAAGTTTAGTTTTAATTAATTGTAATTAGCATAATTAATCGCAATTAGTGTAATTAATGACGGATTAGCTATTAAGTAGAATTTTATGCCGTTTTTCCAGATGAGATTATGCTAAATTTCGATTGTTTGAGCATTATGATGCTATGTTATTGATTGTCCAATTATAGATTTTATTTATTATATTATAAAAATGGTTTATGGACAAGAAAATAGAGAATTTTGATGTGGTGGGTTTGGACACCAAATTTTACATACTACATAAAACAATGGGTTTAAAAATAGAAGTGTGCAAAGTTTGACTGGTTGATTTCAACTACGTGACCAAGTACAAATATTTTATTAGGATTTTTAAATGTGAAAAATCATCAAAGTGATTATTTGAAAATGAACTATTTTGTTCTTGGCTAATTAATGGCAACAAAAATTGGCTTGATTGATAGTGTGCTTGAGTGGTCATTTAATCGAACTCGTCACCCAATGGAAGTTTGGGGGTGATACCCGATTTTTATTGGATGCCCGGTGAGGGTTCAGATGCCAAGTCGCGATTGAGGCTGAATTGATACTCCTTTATGGAATGCCATCTAGGAGGGGGTTCTAGATGATGTTGTGCCTAATGGGACAGAACAATGTCCGGTCATGCCGGAAGACTGGCAACTCTTGTGTTGGCCGTGGCTCGAAGGGTCGTAATAATTATAACACGTGTGTTGGCAATGCGCATGAAATCTTTAGAATGTGTTTTGATTATTATTTATGTATGTTTCACTATTATTACCATGTGATATGTGCTAATATGCATAGGTGTGTATGTGGTGCGTGTTTAGGCTATCCCTAAGGTGAATTAGCTTCCTAATTGAGATTTAGGAAGTTGACTCTCTAAGATTTTTCTCATCCCATTATTGTTAATTATTTTCAGAGCCATAGCGTGGATAATTGTTAAGTGCGGTTGTGGTGGGCGCGATATGTGACACTTTTTGATTGGCATTGCCATCAGTGAAGTTTAAGTTAACCCTTACCTTTTTTACCTTGATGGAGCAGGACAATACCCGGTTATGCTGGAAGACCGCCAACTCTTGTGTTGGCCGTGGCTCGAAAGATCGTAATAATTGAAACACGTGTGCTAGCAATGTGCATTTATTTATGTATGTTGCACTATTTATTTATGGTACGGATCCTAGACACCACTCAGGCGACCGTAGAATGGTACGGGTCCTAGACACCACTCAGGCGACCGTAGAATCGTACGGGTCCTGGAAAACCCTTTTTTCGTTTAGGCGACCGTAGAATGGTACGGGTCCTAGACACCACTCGTGCAACCGTAGAATGGTACGGGTCCTGGAAAACCTTTTTCGTTTAGGCGACCGTAGAATGGTACGGGTCCTAAACACAACCAAACAATGCCCCACTAGGCGACCGTAGAATGGTACGGGTCCTGGGAAAGCAGTCTCTTTGTAAAGTCGTGTTATTATTCTGGGCGACCGTAGAATGGTACGGGTCCTAGACATGTAACACCAGTCATCTTGAGTTACTATACCCTCTTGAAGGTAAGTTATTCCAGGTAAGTTCCTTTATTATTTACATTAGTATTTTCATGCATCATATAGATTTCATTTCAAAATAGGATTTATTTTCAAAAACAAACAAACAAAAACAAAAACAAAAATGAAAAAAAATTTTGCATTTTAAAATAGGCTCATTTATTATTTGCATCTTATAAATTGCATTCAAAAAATGGAATTCATTTTCCGACCAAAAAAAAAAAGTCATTTAGTGCATGTGCATGATCTAAAATTAGGTCTCAATTTGTCTTTGAAGGCAACCTCTACGAGCTCACCTTCAAAGAGGGGCAGCTGTTGACACTTAATTTTAGAAAAATAAAATTCGCATTTTGAACAAATAAATGAAAAAAGGGAAAAATGGGGAAATTGATTGGGAAAATGTCACAAATGGTCCTTGAACTATTGATGAATGTCCGATTTAGTCCCCGAACTTTCAATTTGCTCAATTTGGTCCTTGAACTATTGATAAATGTCAATTTAGTCCATGAACTTTCGATCGGCTCAATTTAGTCCCCGAACTATTGATAAATGGTCCGATTTAGTCCTTCGTGAGAGAAAAAGCACAAAAAAAGAAAAAAAAAAAAACAGTAAAGAATGACTAAATCGGACAATTTATCAATAGTTCAGGGACCAAATTGAGCCGATCGAAAGTTCAGGGACTAGATCGGATATTTATCAATAGTTCAGGGTCCAAATTGAGCAAATTGAAAGTTCAGGGACTAAATCGGACATTCATCAATAGTTCAAGGACCATTTGTGACATTTTCCCAAATTGATTTGATTGTTCATGCATGGAAGTTTGAAATTCTGATGAGTATTCAGATCGTCGTTAAATGCAGAAACAATTTTGAAATCAAGTGAGTAAGGGGCAAGAATTTTTGCAAAATGGAAGAAATCCGAACAAAATCGAGCGATTGCGAAATCATGCTCTGATTTATAGCTCTGATTTAATGTGACTGGAGATGGAAACTCATAAAATGCCATACAAAGCGGCCGTTCGGAATCATTATAAAAGAGAAGTCCATTTTTCGTAACAAGGGGAGGATTCGAAATTTTTTGAGAAAAAATTCAAAGGGGGCTTCTTTTTCGAAAAAAAAAAAAAGAAAAAAGGAAAAAGAAGAAAGACTGAGACGCTGCGGTGAAAAAAGAAAAGGCAGAGAGAGAGAGAGAGAGTGTACGAAGAGAGAGGATGTGGGGCATGCGAGCAGAGAAAGGTGAAAAGCAAGTGTGGAAAAGAAAAAGTAAAAAAAAAAAAAGAGGAAAAACACCCCCCCACACGACGTTCATCTTCCTCGGGGGTGCCCGCCCGCGCGGCGCCAGCCTACCCGGCGCCGTCCGTCGCTTCGCCCGCTCGCGACGCCCTCCTCCACCCGGACCGCTCGCGCCGCCGTGGCCGCCCGTCTTCGTGTGCCGCTCCTATCGCCTCCGCGTTCCCGACGACGCGCGACGCTCCTCCTTGAGCCCCGACGTTGTTCGAGCCTCCCCACCGCCTCGCCTCCACCGAATCCAGCACCGCGTCGAATCCCGAGCCTCGGCGTCCCGAATCAGCCCCCCCGCCGCACCCCGACGCCGCCGGACGCCGATCGGCCCCGCGCCCACACCCGGCGCTCCCAGTCCGATCTCCGTCCCGAAGTCGTCCGTGCTTAACCTCCGTCCGCCGAAGCTGTGCCAAGGCCGGACCCGAGCTAGATCGGCCCACAGCCCCCGCCGCTCCTCTGCAGCCCTGCGACCGGAAGCCGACACCCCTCCTCCTCCAGATCCAGGAGCCGACGCCGCTAGCCGCCATCCCCGATCCGCCTGCGAAGCCGACGCCGCCAGCCGTCTTCTCACCCCCAGCTGCGAAACCCTCGATTGAGGCCGAAGCTCCTCGCCGCAGCCCCCCCGAAGCCCCGCCGTCGCCGCTCGTCGCCCCCGGTGTCGCCCCGCCGTCGTGCCGTCTTTGGAGCACCCGCCGACGCCCCTAGCCGCCGCCCCGAGCATCACCCGCCGGCCCCCTTTTTTGTGTTTTTCTTTTCGAAAAAAGAAAAGAAAAAAAAAAAAAAAAGATAAGAAAATTAGGTAAATTCTTTTTTTATTTTTATCTTTATTTTTATTTTTACTCTTTTATGTTATTTATTTTTCTGTTTATTGCACATTATTTGTTATTTTAGGAGAAATTGTCCCATCAATGTTAAGGTGAAATTCCTTGATAAATTTGTCATGAAATTAGTAATTGCCAGTCCGATTTTCGCGCCCGAGATCCGACTCGTAATTATGTTAAAAAATTGCCAATCCGATCTCCCGCCCGAGATCCGATTTGTGATTTTTCTCGAAATTGGCCAACCCGATCTCATGCGCGAGATACGGTTCGTCAATTTGGGGGATTAATTTTGCTTGATTTGCTAAGGTTGTTTAATTAATTTTCTTTTTAAAAAAATCAAAAATCCAAAATGTAGTTTTAGGGTTTGCATGTTTAGGACAGAAGTTTCCTTTTAAAAAATAATAATAAAAAAATCAAAAAATCAAAAAAACCAAATTAATTAGTTTAGGTTGCATGTTTAGAAATTGTTAATTTCAAAACACCAAAAAAGTTAAAAAACTCAAAAAATGTTAAATTAGGATTAGGATTTTTTTTTTTATTGTCTTGCATATTTAGAATTAGGGATTTTATTTAGATCATAAAAAAAAAAAACAAAACAAAAAAAGAAAAGCAAAATTCACTGAGGATGATAGCTGAATTGCATGTTAAATTTTAATTAAAAAGAGAAAAAAACAAATAAAAATCATTAGGCATTTTAGAATAGAATGGCATGTTTAATTTTAAACTTAGATCAATTTTTTAGATAGGTTGCATCTTAGGCTAGAAATTGCTGAATTAAAATAATATCTTAATTTAAATTAGGATGATCTAATCCCTAGTTTGAATTAGATAGAATTTTAATTTAGTTAATTTTCATAAAAATAAGAAATCATAAAATCCAAAAGAAAAAACAAAAAAATCAAAATCTTGCATGAGCATGTAGAATTAGATATATAGATTTAGCATTAGACATGTGGGTTAGTAAATTAGGGTTTTTTTTTTTTTTTTTTTAGAATCACATTTTTAAGATTATACTTTTAGGAATTTTTTTTTTTTAAAATAGGTTAGGATTAGATTTAGACAATTTAATTCTTAGAAAACTTGGCATCATTTTCTTAAAAAAAAAAACAAAATAAAAATAACGAAATAATTTTCTAAGTCAAAATAGGGTTAATTTAAAGTTAATCCTAAACATGAATTAGAAAATTATTCGTCTTAGGTAGTTTAATTAGGACTTTTATTAATTCAAAATTCCAGATAAGAAATCCAAAAACATTAAGTGCATGTTAGGTAATTTGCATTTTAGGACCATTTAATTAAAATCCGCATATTAGGACATTTAGGTTGCTGCATTTCCTTAGGTCAATTTGCCATATTAGGTTGTTAGCATGCATTGCATTTAGATTAAATTCCATTAAATAAAGTGAAAACAAAAAAAAGAAAATTACGTGTTAATTAGAAACCATATCTAGGATTGATGATGTGGATTTTAATTTAATATTGCAGATGCTTTCAATGCTTTGAGGTAAGCCTTGCAATTTATTTATTGCTTTTATCGGGTGTTAAATTGGTGGTTTGTGCACCCGCATGATCACCTCACATGTTAGGGAGATAATTAAAATCAATTCAAGCTGTCTACCGAACATCTTTCAAAAATAAAAGAATAGTACCAAAAGGGCATTAGAGAAATCTAGTATAACCAAGTCCTCGTACCCATAATCTCTGGTTCGTAGGAGTAAAGTAATCTCCCATTACTTTACTTGGGTTTCTAATCGACCCACCAAAAACTGATTAGTGGCGACTCCTTAATAAAAATCATTTGCATGTTAAGAATTCAAACCTAAGTCGCGAATTGGTATGGGCTTGGGAGAGCCCGAGTTAAGTCTAGGCTTAACAATCCATTAGCCAAACCCTAGGTGGTTCACGCCACGCAAAAATTTGGTCGCGACAATTCTTCGGATCACATCGTGTAAAATCATGCAGAATCATACACCTTTTGCTTCTATAGAATGAGAATAAGGTGTTTATTCATCGGAAATGATTATAACATGACCTTTTTTTAGGTCATGTTATACAAGGCTGTCCTACAATAATCAAATTGAGTATTCTTGTTTCTTTTATGCATTAAACAGTAATACATCTACATGGCTTAAGAAAAACGAGCATGTTTAAGTTAAATGCAATTGTTCTTAGTGGCCTCACAGTGAATGTAATTGTGTCGCCCTTTACCAAGATAAATGTGGAAATAGCCATGTTAACGACCAACAAGTGTCTTAAAAATACTGATTACTACTTTCTTTTAGTGAAAAGGAAACCCGCCAAGGTAGATATATTGCGAGCTAGGGGTGAGCATTAGTCTAAGGTCAACTTGGGACCAACCTTGGACCAGCCCAACCCTGCCGGTTCTAGTCCCGTTCTTAGAGAGATTGAATTGGTTCTTGATCTTAGAATTTATGGACCAGCACTATGCAGGTTGGTTCTCAGTCCTAGGGGTTTAGAGTCGGTCTAACTCAGACCAGCACTATGCAGGTTGGATACTACTCCGACCGCAAGCTCGTGGTACGAGTCGCCCATCTCAATCCCGAAATTTCATTCATGGTGTCAAGAGTACCCACCTCGGTCCGCATGCCCGCGACCTGGGACGGCTCTTTGACCAAGCCGAAGTCGTGAGGACCCGACATAGTCCACGCACCCGTGGCTAGTCCGATCATCCTTGTGGCTCCACCTTGTTAAGCCTTCTAGAGTAGAAATATAACCACTTATCATGCGCATGTCTATGTAATTACCCCTCATTGGTAAAGTAAGTTCTCTAAACTTTCACCCTTGTGATTTACTTACTTTGTCATATTATTTTGTCGGTCCATGGTATTAGGATTTTATTGAGTCTTGGTCAATATACAATGGGGATACCGGACCTTCGAATTATTCTCCCTCCAAAGCAAGAGCTCGGCACATGGTGGGACAAGTTAGACCAAGATGGCCGTCGATTTGTGGAGTCATACATTGGCCGATTGCTTCCATTGCTGCGTATCAACATCCATGGCGGCCTTATCCAAGCACTCGCCCACTCTTGGTGTCCCAAGACTTCTACCTTCATTCTTGGCGGTAAGCATAGAGCTCACGCCCACCTTGGAAGAATATAGCATTGCCATAGGAAAGCCTTTGAAAGCTGAGTTAATTGGTCCGCCTATCGGGATAGATCCCGTTATGGCCTTATCTGATTTTTTAAGAATTAAAGGGGATGATGTGAGAAAGGTTTTAAAGGCTCATCGCAACACATGTCCCCTATCTTTTCTAAAAGAACATTTTGAAATTGGCCCTTCATCTCAAATGCGAAGGGTTTTTCTTTTAGCCTTCTTTGGGTTTATAGTTTTTCCTTATTACAAGAATGCTATTAACCCTTTGATGGCTCACTTGGTCAAACAAGTGTTGGAAGGAAAGAATTTTGTAAACACTGTTTTAACTGAAACTTTCCTTTCCCTCACTCGATTTAAAGGAGATGGTGATAAGACTTTCCATTCCTCTCCTGAGCTTTTGCAAATTTGGTTTCTTTCTCATTTGAAAGGATTTGGTGGTCTAATGACTATACATGATGTCAATGACTCTAATCACCCCATTATGAAATTTGAGGATAAGCAAAAACATGCACCGGATTACCACTATTCTCGAGTGGCTAGCTTTCATAAAAAAACCAACTTCCAAGGGTTTTCTATGGCATGCTATGTGGTTTCAAGTTCGTGCGGCGAGACTCACGTGTGGAGGTGTTGGCCCAATCCCTTTATTGGGATTTACTTGGAGCTTTGGAGTACTATCCGACCGCAGTAACTCGTCAATACCAAGTCGTACAAGAGCTTCCCCGGCATTGCAAGCAGATCCGCTTCAAGTCAACTTCATTGATGGAAGCCAAGGCCATGAAGATTCCATTCTCACAATCAAATCAATGTGGGATATGTGCCGTCCACGAAAACTCAAGTGGCCCAAAGAGGAGCTGGAGGGTAAGGAAAGGAAGTATTATGCCTCGACCAACTATATTCGACAACACAAGATCTCGGAGGAGCTGCTTCCGAAGATACCGAGGCGCCACCGAAGATCACCAACCGTGCCGAAAATAAACGCCTCAAGAGGGTTGCCGAGAAAGCTCGAGAGGAGAATAAGCGATTGCGCCGGATGGTGTCTTGAGTGTATATTGATCAAGCTAAATGAAGTGCTTGAATCAATCACGTCATTCTCATTTCTAGATTGATGTTTAGGGAGTCGAGTCTTTTACTTTCCTAGTTCATTTGTTTAGAGTATTTCAAATTCCTATTTTGCTAGACTTGTCAAAAATTCCATTAATAAAAGCTCTAGATCGTTGCCATGGATCGACGTTCATTTTTCATACGAGATACTTATTTTTGTTCATTTCTTTCGAATTAGGTGACAACGGACCCTCCACGCTCACCCATTATCACGCGATCAAAGGCCAAAATGGCGGAACAAAATGAGATGCATGATCGTATGTCCAATATAGAAGATCAGCTCCGCCGATTAGCTGCCTCCATGGAGGTTATGATGACTCGTTCGAGATCATTCCAAGTCAATCCGACTCCTCCACCCGTTCTTCCTCAGGCTGTTATCCCGAAGATAGCAGATAGGCCCCAATCAAGTAATAATGGCATACCTGATTCAGAAGAAGACTCAATCCCGATCAATGTGGAAAAGGGAAAGTTCGTTGACCTCCCCAAGACAGAGCCGGATGAACGCTTCGCGAAACTTGAAGAAAAGGTGAAGCAATTGCGGGAGTCACAAAACTCACTCCCCTTTGACTTGTCGGTCTACGAGAAGGTCAAGATGCCGAAGAAGTTCGGGATGCCGGAATTTGAGAAGTACGATGGTACATCTTGCCCAAAGTCTCATTTGCATATGTATCATGTACGCATGGCCCAAACATGTCAAAAATGAGCCCCTCATGATCCAATCATTCCATGCCGTTGACCGGACTCGCATTGAACGGTATGTGATGAAAAATATCAATCTTCTTGATACGGAATGAAGTGGTGACGCATTCCTCAAAGCGTACAAGTTCAACATGGACATTGCACATTCCCGAGAAGATCTTGAGAGGATGGAGAAAAAGAGGAGCGAGTCGTTCAAGGAGTATGCCGTGAGATGGCGGAATCTAGGCTGCTCAAATCACTCCCGAGCCTACCGACAAGGAGTTGATGAAGCTCTTCATAAAGACTCTCCCATCCGAATTTCGCAATCGGATGGCAAGCACTTATGTTGAGAGTTTCAACCGGCGATTCCAAAGTGGGAGAACAAATTGAGATGGGAATAAGGGAAGGATGGTTCACCGAGTCATCAAGTAAGAGATTCTCCGTCAAGAAGGAGAAAGAAGCCGTTGTGGATGTGAATGTAGCCTATAGCCAAGAAAGTCCCGTTCATACCCCGATGAATGTAAGGCAACAACAAGCTCCCCGGCCGTCGTCATTTGCCCAAGCAAGAAGACAGTTCACTCCACTCCCTGGATCTCCATCCCAAGTTTTAGCAATTCTCCAGAAGAAAGGTTTGCTTTCCACTAAGCCAAAGCGCCCTAACCGCGAAAGCATGCATAATTACGACTCGACAAAGAAGTGTGATTACCATAGTGGGGAATTGGGGCATTCAACCGATGAGTGTTTTACCCTGAAACACAAGATTCAAAACCTTTTGGACATGAAGGCCTTTTCGTTCCAAACCGCTCGACCAAATGTTCAAAAGAATCCGCTACCGGAGCATGAGGGTACAAAGTGAACGCTATTTCGGAATCGAAGTTGGTCGCATCAAGAATTCGAAGGTACATGTGGCGGATGCTTACAATGGCCTAGTAAGAGCCGGGTATTATCCGGACCATGAAGATATTCCCCTATCATTGATGAAGGAAAGAGTCGCCAAAATGGTGGATGATGGCATCATTGTGTATGCCGATCGTAACTGCACAGTTTCCACTATTTCCCACATCATCATCGATTGAGAAGAGGAGCAGGCTGCGCTTAAGGAAGAGGTTGATTCTTCACTTGCGGACATGCCCCAGTTAGAGGACGCGTCCGATGATGAGATTGTGATTGAAGTGCCACAGCCATATGAGTATGTCAGCAACAAGTCCGTCCCTTGGTCCTATGACTTGGATGTTGGCGTTGTCACAAGGTCCGGCCGGACTTATGCTCAAGCAAATGTTCAGCCCGCAAAGCCTCCAGCGATGAAGAGGCCAAGAAATTTCTGGCTGTAATAAAGGCAAGTGAGTATAACGTGGTCGATCAATTGAGGAAAATGCCCTCCCAAGTCTCTTTGCTTGAGCTCCTGCAGACATCGCCTGTGCATCAAAAGGCACTAATGAAGGTGCTAAGTGAAATTCATGTGCCAGAGACGATCGAGGCAGATAATTTAGAAGAGTTTGTAGGATCAGTCCTTCTCAAGGATTTGATCGCCTTTTCCGATGAGGAATTCCCTCTTGAGGGTAGAGGGCACAACAAGGCACTTTACATATCCGTCAAGCACAAGACTACCCATGTGTCCCGAGTGCTCATTGATAATGGGTCCGCCCTAAATATATGCTCGTTGGCTACTCTTCACCGCCTCAAAGTTGACCCATCTAGGATACATGGTGCAACGACCTCTGTGCGAGCTTTCGATGGCACGAAGAAGGACGTGATCGGGCAAATCAACCTTGATGTGCAAATAGGGCCGGTCGTCTTCAACATTCCCTTTCAAGTGTTGGACATCCCTACTGCATTCAACTTCTTACTGGGACGTCCCTGGATACACACCATGGGAGCGGTACCTTCAAGTTTGCATCAGGCTGTAAAGTTCGTGATTGAAAGGAAGTTGGTCACCATATATGGTGAGGAGGATCATCGGATCTATCAGGAGACGGCCATCCCCTATGTGGAGCCGGACTACCGAATTCGAGCGAGCTACCACTCGTTCGAGTTAGTATCCACCATACATGCTTGCTCCCGACTTGACGCCCCCTACTCCCGAAGTTTCAAATGCAGCCCTTATGGTGGGAAGAGTGATGGTCGGGAATGGTTTCGTTCCTAGTGGTGGTCTTGGAAGAAATGGCCAAGGCATTCGAAACCCCATTGAAGCCCCTCGAGGTCCCATTTTCTTTGGATTAGGGTACCATGGAAGAGGTGGACAAAATTCTGGAGGAAGAAGACAAGAAGGACCAAACCCGACGCCTAACCGAAGGTAGGGGAGGCAAAACCCGTTGCCCCCAAGTATTCATGAAACATTCCCTAGTCCTCCGGTAATGATGCAGGATGAGGTGGAAGTGATAGACACCACAGGGCAGCCGAGCGGCAAGTTTGACTACTGGTGAAATATTCGGCCCCTCCAAGCTTCTACATAGATCCCCGGAGCATTGTCCCGGATGGATGGGGTGGCATGGATGATCCGACACCCCGAAGACCGAGGATCCCGAAGACATCTTTGGAAGGAGTAACAAGCTTGTTCGATGACATCGTCATAGGAGCCATTGGCGAAGGATCCCCGAAGAGATGGGCCCTAGCCCACAAGAGTAACTCGTTTATTGATTTCTCGCATTCCCCGCGTGGGAATTTTTATTTGCTTTCTAGGAATAATTATCGCTATCTAGCGATTATCTTCGTTTTCTTTTCTTTTTGGATTTGCATTTTCCATTCAATAAATGTAATTGATTGATGAATATCAATAAAATTACAAGTTTTATTTTGAGGGCATGATGAGGTACACCAAACCAGCCCGTGATGATATCCAGCCGATAAAAAGAGAGAAAAATCCAAGGAGAGTTACGAGGCCCGGGCTTCATCATGCTTCCTCGTGTCAAAATGTTTATAAAAATCCTTTTCAAAAGTCTTTCAAAAAGTCTTTCAAAAATTCTTTGAAAAATACAGATTACTCTGTTTGTTTTTCTAATTTGTCTACTTCCTATTTCAGGGATAATCTTACAGCACGCAAAGGCGTGGAAATGGTCCAATTCAATGCCACAAATGCTAGTGACAAAGTTCCTGGAGACTTGATTGAAGATTCCATTAAAGTGCAGCATAGCTAGGAGCAGCATGAAAAAGCCAAGACTCTTACATCCGAGCAAACTGTCACTATCAATTTAAGTGACACTGAAGAAACCAAGGAGGTCAAGATTGGGGCAAATCTCCCAAAAGACGAGGCCGAGTGCCTAATCCAGCTACTAAAAGAATATCAAGAAGTCTTCGCGTGGACCTATGTTGACATGCCCGGTTTAGACCCAACAATTGTGGAGCATGCCTTGCCTACTAATCCGGACGTGCCACCTAAAAAGCAGAGGCTACGGAGGACCAAACCTAAGCTCTCAAAGAAGATTGAGGAGGAGGTGATGAAGCTTTTGAAAGTGGGATTTATTGAAGTCTCACAATATCCTGAATGGGTAGCTAACATTGTGCCGTAATGAAAAAAGATGGTCGAGTTCGAGTACGTGTCGACTATCGGGACTTGAATAAGGCTAGCCCGAAGGATGATTTCCCGCTACCCCACATAGACGTCCTTGTGGATAGCACTTTGCTGGATTTGAGTTATTCTCATTCATGGATGGTTTCTCCGGGTACAATCGGATAAGGATGAAGGAAGAAGATAAGGAGAAGATCGCATTTATTACCCCGTGGGGACCTTCCATTATAAGGTCATGCCTTTCGGACTCAAGAATGCAGAGGCAACTTACCAGCGAGCCATGGTTGCATTGTTTCATGATATGATGCATCAAGAGATCGAGGTTTATGTCGACGACATGATTGCGAAGACCCGACCCGGAAGAAGCCATGTTGAAACCCTAAAGAAGTTGTTTGATCGTCTTCGTGAATTCAAGCTTCGATTAAACCCGCTAAATGCGTGTTTGGAGCAACATCCGGTAAATTACTCGGATTCATTGTGAGTAGTAAAGGAATTGAGATTGACCCATCTAAGGTTAAGGCCATATGTGAGTTGCGGCCTCCATCGACGGTCAAAGAAGTTCGAAGCCTTTTGGGGAGGTTGAATTACATTGCTCGATTCATTTCCCAACTTTTCGAAACCGCCAAGCCGTTCTTCAAGCTCCTAAAGAAGAATGCACGAGTCAACTGGGATGTCGAATGTCATGAAGCATTTGACAAGATAAAAAAGTATTTGATGAAATCACCGGTTCTTGTCCCACCCTCACCGGGGCATCCTTTGATTCTCTATCTCACTATCCATAGTGAATCATTGGGAGCGATGTTGGCCCAAGAAAGCCCCGTTGATAGAAGAGAACGGGCCATTTATTACTTGAGCAAGAAATTCACCGTATCGAGCTGAAATATTCTAATACCGAGAAAACTTGTGCTGCATTAGTATGGGTGTTGCAGAGATTGCGGCAGTACACATTGTACTACCAGACGTTCCTCGTGACCGAAAATAATCCTATCAAGTATTTGCTTGATCGGCCAGCTTTGGTGGGTAAGTTGGCTAAGTGGCAAATTTTAATATCATAATTTGATGTGCAATTCATGCCGCAAAAGTCAGTTAAAGGTCGAGTGATCGCGATATCTTGGCGAGAATCCGGGAGTCTCAAGTAATGATGACGGTTCCCGGATGACCATGTTTTGAGTGTAGATGAAGGCTCATGGACAATGTTCTTTGATGGAGCCGTGAACTTGTCCGGCTCTGCATCGGGGCAGTCCTAATATCACCGGACGGACAACATCATCCGGTAGCTGCAAAGTTGGTGTTCCCATGCACTAATAATATAGCTAAGTATGAAGCTTGCATCCTCGGACTCCAAGCTGCCATCGAGATGGATGTGACCAAATTGAAAGTATTTGGGGATTCTGCACTGATCATACTACAGACCGTGGGAGAATGGGAAATCAAGAACCCTAAACTACTCCCATACCACAAGTATCTAGGACACCTAGTAAGGGAGTTCAAGGAAATTTCGTTTGAATACTTGCCAAGGTGTCATAACCAATTTGCGGATGCACTCGCAACTTTGTCTTCTATGTTACAAGTCACCAATGGATTGGAAGTTGAGCCATTGAAAATAGAAGTTTTGCCAAGGCCGGCTTATTGTATGATCGTGATCGAAGAGCCCGATGGAAAACCATGGTATTATGACATCATGAATTACATTCAAAAACGGGAATTTCGAGGGAAGCACTTCAGCTAATAGGAAGTACGTCATGAAGATGGCCTCAAAATTCTTTGTTAGTGGCGAAAATCTGTACAAAAGATCTTATGATTCAGTCTTGTTGCGGTGTGTGGATGCGGTGAAGCCACTCAAATCATGCAAGAAGTGCACGAAGGAGTATGTGGCCCTCATATGAATGGACACATGTTAGCCAAGAAGATTATGAGATTAGGCTACTATTGGCTCACATTAGAAAGTGACTGCATTAAGCATGTACGGAGTTGTCACTAATGTCAGATCCATGGGGATAAGATAAATGTGCCCCCAACTGAGTTACATCAGTTTTCCGAGTCATGGCCCTTCTCAATGTGGGGTATTGATGTGATTGGCCCAATAAACCCTAAAGCTTCGAATGGGCATCGTTTTATCTTAGTGACAATAGACTATTTCTCCAAGTGGATTGAAGCTTCATCCTTTGTAAATGTCACCGCTCGCAATGTTGTGAAGTTCATCAAGCGTGAGATAATTGCTCGCTATGGCGTCCCGAAGCAATCATCACCGATAATGGGACAAATTTGAACAACAAACTCGTGGATGAATTGTTCAACGAGTTCAAGATCAAGCATCTGAATTCGTCTCCTTATCGCCCTCAAATGAACGGGGCCGTTGAAGCAACCAATAAGAACATCAAAAAGATCTTGGCTAAGACAGCTGAGAATTATCGAGATTGGCATGACAGGTTACCCTTCGCACTAATGGCATACCGGACATCGATCCGCACTTCTACCGGGGCAACTCCTTTTGCTCGGTGTACGGCATGGAAGCTGTTTTGCCCGTGGAAGTGGAGATTCCTTCTCTAAGAGTTTTATCCCGAGTAGGGTTGTCAAGACGAGAATGGTCGCAGCAAAGATTTGAGCAATTGAACCTAATTGATGAGAAAAGACTGAAGGCTCTTTGTCATGGCCAAATGTATCAACAGAGAGTAGCCAGATCTTTCAACCGGAGGGTGCGGCCGAGACATTTTGAGGTAGATGATCTTGTTCTAAGGAAGCTGTTGCCGATTTTTCCAGACCCTGGGGGCAAGTTCGCCCCGAACTACAGTGGCCCATATGTGGTGAAGAAGGTACTCCCTGGAGGTGCTTTGATCCTAGCGAAATGGATGGTCGTGAGTTTTCCACCCCAGTTAATTCGATCTTTGTCAAGAAGTATTATCCATGATAGATTTTGACATGTCATGTTTTGAATTACAAGCATTTCGTGATGAATAAATTGCCTCAATAAGTTGAATTGTTCAAATGTTTTGCAAATCTTGCATGCTCTCCCTGATGAATTGTATGAGATAAATTGAATGTGTCAAATGGGATACTTTGGAATGACAAAAGGCGAGCCCTATTTCATACACTATCTAATACATCGATCCTCGGTGAGTTGTGTGGAAAAATTTTCATGTCCACAAGGTAAAGGGTAATCTCGCAAAGGGTACGACAACCGAAGTGACGAGAGGCAATTTTTTCTCTTATCCTAAACACTGCTTGGTATGCCCATTGTTTAGCCCTTTGAGCCCACACACATGAGGTGTTTTCAAAATTACCCCTGTCAAGGATCATCCCACACTGGGACCAAATTTGAAATGAATGGTAGGGATTCTCTTACTCACACTTGCATCAATCTTCGAGTATTGCTTTTGCAGTGTAACTTGTACCATAATTAAAGTGCCTTAAGATGATGAAGAGCAGTCATTTCTCTATCCTATACACTTTTATCCATTGCGTAGCCCACTTGAGCTTATGAATTCATTTCATAATTAAACCCAAGTTGGTGATCATCCCCCACACTGGGGCAAGACAAATTCAAGTGGCATGAATTAAGATGCCCACAAAAAATGAAGGTCCAATTCAAAAAAAAGAAGTGCAAAAATGGGGCATAAAAAAGCAGTGTGCCTGGTAAAAGCAAGGCCGATGCCCAAAAGAAAAGAAAAAGAAAAAGAAAAAGCTCAAATGCTGTTGCAATCAATGAGTGCAAAAGAAAATCTTTGACATTGAGGCAGAAAATCAGTGGAAGTGTCAAGATGATCATCAACTTTACCCTTTAAACACTTTTTGAGCTCAATGATCCTTTCATTTCTCAACCCATAAACCAAGCTTACGTTACGTCCCTTACAAAGTCTCTTCAGATTAGGGTACTTGAATTAACGTAAAGGTTCATATGTTCGAAAGCATCACTCGAAGAAGTGTGAGTAAGGCAATTTCTACTTCATTTCGTATGTCTCTTGACTTGTAAACCCAAAGATGATTTCAGCAATATCATTCTTCATTAAGCCTCAACTCGAAGAGTCCCCTTTGTTAAGCCATTGATCAAGCCCACATTACGTTCCATGTTAAAGACCTCTCAGATTGGTAAAGTCGTACCACTTGCGAGATTACTCGAACCCCGTTCGGCATGATGATAGAAAGACAGAGTGATTGTCGAATTCCCGCATCAAAGGTCGGGACAAATCAGCCTTTTCGTGAGAATGAGTGAAAAGTCCTTTCAGACCGGAAGATCTCTCATTTGACATATCCATGACACTCATGACTTCATATTGGAATATTCTTTTGAAATATTTCCAAATGGGATTTGGTAATACAAGATTGATAGAAATCATCACACATGAACCTCATATCTGTGAATGCACGCTGCCTCCCCTATAACTGTGTTTTGCAGGAGACATACCCACTAAGGAACGAAGATGTCAACATGTAAGTACATCTCTATCCAAACCTTAAATACTTGGCATTGTGCAGGTATTCCTTTTCAAGCATCGGCACTCGATGGAGCTGCCCCCAAAGATTTTTCTCCGATTCAATCGATTAAGGCGACCGAAGAATGGTTCGAGTCTGGTCGGTAATCTCTCGTTGCAAGACCGGGCGACCGTAGAATGGTACGGGTCCTAGTCAAGCAAAACCTCAGTTTAGGCGACCGTAGAATAGTACGGGTCCTAGACAAAACTCAGGCGACCGTAGAATGGTACGGGTCCTAGACACCACTCAGGCGACCGTAGAATCGTAGAATGGTACGGGTCCTAGACACCACTCAGGCGACCATAGAATGGTACGGGTCCTGGAAAACCTTTTTTCGTTTAGGCGACCGTAGAATGGTATGGGTCCTAAACACAACCAAACAATGCCCCACTAGGCGACCGTAGAATGGTACGGGTCCTGGGAAAGCAGTCTCTTTGTAAAGTCGTGTTATTATTCGGGCGACCGTAGAATGGTACGGGTCTGGACATATAACACCAGTCATCTTGAGTTACTATACCCTCTTGAAGGTAAGTTATTCCAGGTAAGTTCCTTTATTATTTACATTAGTATTTTCATGCATCATATAGATTTCATTTCAAAATAGGATTTATTTTCAAAAACAAACAAACAAAAACAAAAACAAAAATGAAAAAATTTTGCATTTTAAAATAGGCTCATTTATTATTTGCATCTTATAAATTGCATTCAAAAAATGGAATTCATTTCCGACCAAAAAAAAAGTCATTTAGTGCATGTGCATGATCTAAAATTAGGTCTCAATTTGTCTTTGAAGGCAACCTCTACGAGCTCACCTTCAAAGAGGGGCAGCTGTTGACACTTAATTTTAGAAAAATAAAATTCGCATTTTGAACAAATAAATGAAAAAAGGGAAAAAATGGGGAAATTGATTTGATTGTTCATGCATGGAAGTTTGAAATTCTGATGAGTATTCAGATCGTCGTTAAATGCAGAAACAATTTTGAAATCAAGTGAGTAAGGGGCAAGAATTTTTGCAAAATGGAAAAATCCGAACAAAATCGAGCGATTGCGAAATCATGCTCGATTTATAGCTCGATTTAATGTGATTTGGAGATGGAAACTCATAAAATGCCATACAAAGCGGCCGTTCGGAATCATTATAAAAGACAAGTCCATTTTTCGTAACAAAGGGAGGATTTGAAATTTTTGAGAAAAAATTCAAAGGGGGCTTCTTTTCGAAAAAAACGGAAAAAAAGGAAAAAGAAGAAAGGCGAGACGCTGCGGTGAAAAAGAAAAGGCAGAGAGAGAGAGAGTGTACGAAGAGAGAGGGTGTGGGGCGTGCGAAAGAGAAAGGTGAAAAGCAAGTGTGGAAAAGAAAAAGTAAAAAAAAAAAAAAGAGGAAAAAACCCCCCCCACACGACTGTTCATCTTCCTCCGGGGGGGTGCCCGCCCGCGCCGGCGCCACGGCCCTACGCGGCGCCGTCCCGTCGCTTCGCCCGCTCGTGACGCCCTCCTCCACCGGATCGCTCGCGCCGTGGTGGCCGCCCGTCTCCGTGTGCCGCTCCTATCGCCTCCGCGTTCCCGACGATCGCGCGACGCTCCTCCTTGAGCGCCCGACGCTGTCGAGCCTCCCCGCCGCCTCGCCTCCGCCGAATCCAACGCCGCGTCGAATCCGGAGCCTCGGCGTCCCGAATCAGCCCCGCCGCAGCACCCTCGACGCCGCCAGACGCCGAATCGGCCCCGCGCCCACACCCGGCGCTCCCAGGTCCGATCTCCGTCCCGAAGACGTCCGTGCTTAACCTCCGTCCGCCGAAGCTCGCAAGGCCGGACCCGAGCTAGATCTCGCCCAGCCCCCGCCGCTCCTCTCTGCAGCCCTACGACCGGAAGCCGGCGCCCCTCCTCCTCCGGATCTAGGCCGACGCCGCTAGCCGCTAGCCGCCATCCCCGATCCGCCCTGTGAAGCCGACGCCGCCACTGTCTTCTCACCCCGGCCTGCGAAACCCTCGATTGAGGCCGGAGCTCCTCGCCGCAGCCCCCCGGAGCCCCGCCGTCGCCGCTCGTCGCCCCGGTGTCGCCCCCGCCGTCGTGCCGTCTTTGGAGCACCCGCCGACGCCCCTAGCCGCCGCCCGAGCATCACTCGCCGGCCCCCTTTTTTGTGTTTTTCTTTTTCGAAAAAAAGAAAAGAAAAAAAAAAAAGCAAAAAAGAAAAGAAAATTAGGTAAATTCTTTTTTTTTTTTTTATTTTTATCTTTATTTTTATTTTTCTCTTTTATGTTATTTATTTTTCTGTTTATTGCACATTATTTGTTATTTTAGGAGAAATTGTCCCATTAATGTTAAGGTGAAATTCCTTGATAAATTTCTCATGAAATTAGTAATTGTCAGTCCGATTTTCGCGCCCGAAATCCGACTCGTAATTACGTTAAAAAATTGCCAATCCGATCTCCCGCCCGAGATCCGATTTGTGATTTTCGCGAAATTGGCCAACCCGATCTCATGCGCGAAATACGGTTCGTCAATTTGGGGGATTAATTTTGCTTGATTTGCTAAGGTTGTTTAATTAATTTTCTTTTTAAAAAAATAAAAAATCCAAAATGTAGTTTTAGTGTTTGCATGTTTAGGACAGAAGTTTCCTTTTTTAAAAAAAAAATAATAATAAAAAAATCAAAAAAATCAAAAAAACCAAATTAATTAGTTTAGGTTGCATGTTTAGAAATTGTTAATTTCAAAACACCAAAAAAGTTAAAAAAACTCAAAAAATGTTAAATTAGGATTAGGATTTTTTTTTATTGTCTTGCATATTTAGAATTAGGGATTTTATTTAGATCATAAAAAAAACAAAACAAAAAAGAAAAGCAAAATTCACTGAGGATGATAGCTGAATTGCATGTTAAATTTTAATTAAAAAGAGAAAAAAACAAATAAAAATCATTAGGCATTTTAGAATAGAATGGCATGTTTAATTTTAAACTTAGATCAATTTTTTAGATAGGTTGCATCTTAGGCTAGAAATTGCTGAATTAAAATAATATCTTAATTTAAATTAGGATGATCTAATCCCTAGTTTGAATTAGATAGAATTTTAATTTAGTTAATTTTCAGAAAAATAAGAAATCATAAAATCCAAAAGAAAAAACAAAAAAATTCAAAATCTTGCATGAGCATGTAGAATTAGATATATAGATTTAGCATTAGACATGTGGGTTAGTAAATTAGGGTTTTTTTTTTTTTTTTTTTTTAGAATCACATTTTTAAGATTATACTTTTAGGAATTTTTTTAAAATAGGTTAGGATTAGATTTAGACAATTTAATTCTTAGAAAACTTGGCATCATTTTCTTAAAAAAAACAAAATAAAAATAACGAAATAATTTTCTAAGTCAAAATAGGGTTAATTTAAAGTTAATCCTAAACATGAATTAGAAAATTATTCGTCTTAGGTAGTTTAATTAGGGCTTTTATTAATTCAAAATTCCAGATAAGAAATCCAAAAACATTAAGTGCATGTTAGGTAATTTGCATTTTAGGACCATTTAATTAAAATCCGCATATTAGGACATTTAGGTTGCTGCATTTCCTTAGGTCAATTTGCCATATTAGGTTGTTAGCATGCATTGCATTTAGATTAAATTCCATTAAATAAAGTGAAAACAAAAAAAAAAAAAAAGAAAATTGCGTGTTAATTAGAAACCATATCTAAGATTGATGATGTGGATTTTAATTTAACATTACGAGATGCTTTCAATGCTTTGAGGTAAGCCTTGCAATTTATTTATTGCTTTTATCGGGTGTTAAATTGGTGGTTTGTGCACCCGCATGATCACCTCACATGTTAGGGAAATAATTAAAATCAATTCAAGCTGTCTGCCGAACATCTTTCAAAAATAAAAGAATAGTACCGAAAGGGCATTAGAGAAATCTAGTATAACCAAGTCCCCGTACCCATAATCTCTGGTTCGTAGGAGTAAAGTAATCTCCCATTACTTTACTTGGGTTTCTAATCGACCCACCAAAAACGATTAGTGGCGACTTCTTAATAAAAATCATTTGCATGTTAAGAATTCAAACCTAAGTCGCGAATTGGTATGGGCTTGGGAGAACCCGAGTTAAGTCTAGGCTTAACAATCCATTAGCCAAACCCTAGGTGGTTCATGCCACGCAAAAATTTGGTCGCGACAATTCTTCGGATCACATCGTGTAAAATCATGCAGAATCATACACCTTTTGCTTCTATAGAATGAGAATAAGGTGTTTATTCATCGGAAATGATTATAACATGACCTTTTTTTAGGTCATGTTATACAAGGCTGTCCTACAATAATCAAATTGAGTATTCTTGTTTCTTTTATGCATTAAACAGTAATACATCTACATGGCTTAAGAAAAACGAGCATGTTTAAGTTAAATGCAATTGTTCTTAGTGGCCTCACAGTGAATGTAATTGTGTCGCCCTTTACCAAGATAAATGTGGAAATAGCCATGTTAACGACCAACAAGTGTCTTAAAAATACTGATTACTACTTTCTTTTAGTGAAAAGGAAACCTGCCAAGGTAGATATATTGCGAGCTAGGGGTGAGCATTAGTCTAAGGTCAACTTGGGACCAACCTTGGACCAGCCCAACCCTGCCGGTTCTAGTCCCGTTCTTAGAGAGATTGAATTGGTTCTTGATCTTAGAATTTATGGACCAGCACTATGCAGGTTGGTTCTCAGTCCTAGGGGTTTAGAGTCGGTCTAACTCAGATCAACCATGACTATATATATATATATATATATTTATATATATATATATATATATATATTATATCCAATGTATTATTTATAAATTTTTTTATATAGAGAAAATCCTTAAATAAATTGCGTCAACAACATCAAATAACTCATTACTAATAAGTTCAAATAATTCTACACTGTTTTTTAATAACTTAGATTTTTAATATCTTTTATGGCGTCAACAGCCATAATTTATAAATGAGAAAAAAAATTTGTGAGGAGTCTTCACAACGTCTTAAAGGACATAAATAGCTCCTCACGGCATTCTCCTTTTGTACTCATTCTTTTTTGTCTTATTTGTCCTCTTAGTTTTCAATTTGCCAAAATTGAAAGAAACAACTTCTCCACTCACCACTCGACACTCGCCTCGCTCGCTTTGTGTTACTTGTGCTACCCACTACTCAATGCTCACCCTACTTGTTGCTCCCTGCTTAACGCTTCATTTCACCATATTTGACACTCAAAGCTCTCTGCTCGCCTCTCTTAGTTGGCCTCGCTCGTCACTAAATCCATTGGGTCAATCCAATCCTCAGTCGCTTTTTTAGATAATACAAAAAGATGAAATAAAAAATTTATTGGCTAATCTTGGGTTGACTCTAGAACCAGATTGAATTCATTGGTCAGTCCAGTTCTCGATCACCTTTTTAAGGAGTACAAAAAAGAAAATAAAAAAATTATTGGTTAGTCTCGGGTTGACTTTGCAATCGGATCAATCCACTAGGTCGGTTCAATCCTCGGTCCCAAACTCAATAGAGTCAGTCCTTGGTCCAAAAAATTGAGGACCAGTACTATGCGAATTGATCCTAGGGTTAGGGGATGGACCAGTCCAATCAGTGATAAAGACTAGTAAGCACACCTAGAGAGTGGTGAATATGTGTTAATAATTTTCTTTTGAAACTTTAGAATAATTCAATCAACTTTAAAATATACATAAGAGTATAAAGACTTAAAGTAAAACACTTAATCAAATAAATCGTGCAGCAATATAAATAAAGAAAGTAAGGTAAGAAGATTTGAACACAAAGATTTATAGGGGTTCGGCTTAATCCAAGCCTACGTCCACTCTCCACGCTGACAGCCCATCGGTTGGATTTCACTATGAATCAAAAGAGATTTGTACAGCTTGTGATATAGACTTCTTCAGTAGAGAGTCTTAGCCATTACACACACAAATCCTCACTGTATGTTTCTCTTCTTTGTACACAACTATAGCTCAAAGAATTGTGAAAACAAGGAGCTTCAAAGATTCAGACTGTTGCGATAGGGCGAGCGATCGAACAATAATATAGCAGAAGAAGAAAATAAATCGGACAAGGATTTACCTGGTTCAGTCGTAAAGACCTACGTCCACGGGGAGAGCAGTAGCGAATTTCACTATAGATCAAGCGGTACAAGGAGATTACACACTCAAGTCACTCAAACACTTTCTCGGTATTTCCCAAGCCCCAATTACACCCAATAACGCACACAGTGTTTAGCCCCAAAATTCCTCACAAAATAATCTCTCAATCTCACAAAGGAATTACACACAAATCTTACCTTAAGATTTGTATCGGCTACAAACACTAAATCTTCTTGGATGTAATTGCACGAACAAGAGCGACAAAGAAAATCCCTCCCAAGCACTTGATGACGAGACGGTGCTTCAAGACCAATTCTTTATGATCAACGGCGGAACACCAAGCACTCACGCGGCGCTTCAAGATAATTTGTGATCCACACTTACCACCCACGGCCACAGGTCTATATATATATATGAGTGAAACCCTTATCTTTTTGCCAACTTCTCATAGGATTATGTTTCCTATTTTAAACGATTTTATCCAAAACATATCTCTATATATTTTAAACAAAATCCAGTCCAAGTCGAAGTTGGACTTTCCTATTTCAGACGTCCGCAATATATCCAATTCGGAATATTCAAAATTTCACATTGGACTCAAACTCAAGACATATTTTAACAATCTCCACCTTGGCTCGACGTTTGAGCCAAGTCGCAATCGTTTTGCAAAAATTCAAACTCTGCCGCTACTTTCCCATTGCCCCCGATGGGCTCAACCGCCACAGATATTATTCAAGTCCAAGCCTCGCTTGAACTTTGCCATAACTGAGGACCTCATCAGAATACCAACTCCACATGCACCTTTAACTACTCCGCAAGGATTTTCTGACACCACCTCCCTAACCGCAGATAAAGCAAAACCATTGTTGCATCCATATCTGTCAGGAGATCGAATACATACCTTGTTAATATCAGCAGTTACAGCAACCGTTGGCTCTATAGGCTCCACCTCGCTACGAGCACCATCTGTGTCGATTACTTTGCTAGTACTCATACTCGCTACCTCAGGAGTTTCTGGTCGCAACTCCACCTCAAGCTGAACACCGTTCAGATCCGTATTAACACTGCTACAAACACTCCTAGCCAGAACTATCGGAGACTTGTCAAGGGTAACTTCTCTGCTGTCAACAGGTGAATTTATATCCGGGCTCCACAACTGATCACCCCGCTCACCTTGTGCATAGCCATGGAATATGCACCTTGCCCTCCCATCGAGCTTACCATCACTCACTCGAAAATAACACGGGCAACCAAACATTCTAAAAATAGAATAATCAGCAATGTTACCTGACCACACTTCTTTAGGAGTTCACCATTCAATAGCAGTTGATGGGGATCTATTCATCTGGTAGCTTACCGTACTTAGCACATCAGTTAGGAATCCCCTAGTCATACCAGCACTAGAGATCATTTTTCGGGCCATCTCTAGTAATGTTCTGCTCATCAATTCTGCAAATTGTTGTGATTTATTGGCACTAGTGCGGTGTTTCACTATGCCCTCTTTCATGTAGAATTTATTTGTCAGCTCTGAGCAGAACTCCATGCTATTGTCAGTCTGCACATGCTTGATCGACTTACCAGTCTCCGTCTCAATTGAAGCTCTTGACTGCAAGATCTCGACACCAGCATCAAACTTGTGCCTTGGCACAAACACCCAGGTCTTCTTCGAGCAATCCATAGACCCTCGAACAAATGCATCTAACGTCTTCGGAGTGAAACCTGTCATTGTCTCACCTTGAAGTTTATACAGTCCTCCGTGCTTGCTTCCTTTCATTATCACCAGGGCACCTCGAACAACCTTCAAAACTCCACCTTTTGAAGAATACCTGCAACCAGCTGAATCTAGGACACCCAAGGAAATTAAGTTCTTCTTTAACTCTGGAACATGCCTCACTCCAGTCAATGTCCTCACGATATCATCATGCATTCTGATTTTAACATTACCAACACCCACAACATCGCACTCAGCGTTGTTCCCTAACTGAACTTTACCACTACCCATGCATTGATAAGTGATAAACCAGTTTTTACTTGGTGTGACATGAAAAGAACAACCAGAATCCATAATCCATCCATCAAGCGATGAATCATTAGTGACAGACAAGACATAATCAGCATTATTTGCTACAGCTGCAACATTATCTGCAGAATCAACCATAATTCCCTTACCCTTCTCATTCTTCAGCTTAAGGCAATCCCTTCTAAGATGCCCTCTCTTGCCACAGCTCCAACAGACAACATTAGCAGTCCTAGACTGACTACGCCTGTTCATATTATTATTACTATTACCCACACGTGCTTTAGATCTTCCTCTATTTTCACCTACTAAAGCAGTAGATACATGTTCGCCAAATTCTCTTCTACGAATGTCCTCGCTCATAACCAAATCTCGAACTCCATCAAACGTCAAACTTGTTGACCCGGAGGAATTACTAACAGCAAGAATGAGTAGTATTCCAACTATCGGGCAATGAGGATAATAGAATCAAAGCACGTACCTCATCTTCAAAGTCAATCTCAACTGAACTCAGTTGACTAACAATCACATTGAATTCATTGATATGATCTGCAACTGATGCACCTTCGCTCATCTTCAAATTAAACAGACGTCGCATCAAATAGATCTTGTTGATTGCAGAGGGCTTCTTGTACATATCCGACAGGGCTTGCATCAAATCAGTAGTGGTCTTCTCCTTCAGGATGTTAAACGCGACGTTACGAGCCAACGTCAGCCGAATAACACCCATAGCTCGTTTATCCAACAAATCCCAATCAGCTTGCTTCATCGTTGCTGGTTTCTCCCCAGATAAAGGCAAGTGCAGATTCATCTGGTAAAGATAATCTTTAATCTGAATTTTTTAGAAACTAAAATCCTTCCCATCAAATTTTTCAATTCTCACTTTTATTTCTCCTGTCACCATCGATTCGCTTCAACTTAGCCAAGCTTAGCTCTGATACCACTTGTTGAGATAGGGCGAGCGATCGAACAATAATATAGCAGAAGAAGAAAATAAATCGGACAAGGATTTACCTGGTTCAGTCGTAAAGACCTACGTCCACGGGGAGAGCAGTAGCGAATTTCACTATAGATCAAGCGGTACAAGGAGATTACACACTCAAGTCACTCAAACACTTTCTCGGTATTTCCCAAGCCCCAATTACACCCAATAACGCACACAGCAGTGTTTAGCCCCAAAATTCCTCACAAAATAATCTCTCAATCTCACAAAGGAATTACACACAAATCTTACCTCAAGATTTGTATCGGCTACAAACACTAAATCTTCTTGGATGTAATTGCACGAACAAGAACGACAAAGAAAATCCCTCCCAAGCACTAGACGACGAGACGGTGCTTCAAGACCAATTCTTCATGATCAACGGCGGAACACCAAGCACTCACGCGGCGCTTCAAGACAATTTGTGATCCACACCTACCACCCACGGCCACAGGTCTATATATATATGAGTGAAACCCTTATCTTTTTGCCAACTTCTCATAGGATTATGTTTCCTATTTTAAACGATTTTATCCAAAATATATCTCTATATATTTTAAACAAAATCCAAGTCCAAGTCCAAGTTGGACTTTCCTATTTCAGACGTCCGCAATATATCCAATTCGGAATATTCAGAATTTCACATTGGACTCAAACTCGAGACATATTTTAACACAGACTTTGAGATTTTTCTATCGGCGCACACTTCGAACAACAATGACTTCACCTTTAAAAACTCCATCGTGCCTTCATAGCCATTAGCACCTTCCAAAGGAGTTCATACAATCTATCTATTGGAATGAATCAATTAAGGTGATCTTCAAGCTGTCGAATGAATGTGGAAGATAGCTCGTCAATCCTGCTCGCCCATACAATCGGGATCTTGAGTTTCCATAAGTAGAACCTTCCAAATTTTGCTTGTTCTTCAACGGATATTCAAATCGAGATAGATCTTCATGAGAATAACAAAATAAATTTCGAGCTAAGTCCAGCCAGAGATCTTCCATAAAATAGAACAGATCGTTGAAGATATTATCAAATCTGTAAAATCCTAAACCATTAGATTGGAAAGCTGTCAACTTGGGCAGACTCTGAAACTTGAGTTTAATTATCTTCTGACTTTGATAATAGAGTCTAGAGATCTTCAGACTTAAACGATTGAGTCTTGAGCTCTTTAAACTTAAGCATTTGGGTCTTGAACTCTTCAGACTATACTGACAAAGATGTTTTGTTAACTTCAAAACAAAAAGAGAGTTTTCACCAACAATCTCCCTCTTTTTGATGGTGACAAAACATCTTGGCAGATTTGAAAACTCTTGACCTACAAGAAAAACTTATACATAATTTGAGGAATAATTTATAATACTTCTGCAACCACAGAAAATATGTTAGTCCTGCAAAATTATCCTCAAAAGTATGACATAAACCTGCAAGTTCAAAAGTCCAAACCAAATCATCAATAATACCAATAGTAAAAGTCCAAACACTCCATCAAGTCAAAGTCTTAAGGTCAAAACATGAATGAAAAGTACATATGAAAACGAAATCCAAATGAAATAAGTCCAAACGAGAGTCCAAACGATAGAATCAAATCTGCAGCACTCTTCCCATTTTTGTCACGGCAAAAGGAGGTAGAGGATTAAAGAAAATTGATGAAAGAAATGATCAAAATTAGGGCTGCTTTGGGAGCCGAACAAGCTGAAATTCTCCCAATGAGTTAACCGTCTTCTCAAGGCTAGCGAAGGCTTCGTTCAAAGATTCCAAATCAGCACCCTTCACATTTGACTGAACTTGAATTTTGACGGTGTTGATTTGATCCTACATCGATGCAGAAGTAGCAAAGAGTGCTCTCTTCAGACCCTGCATGTTGTATTCCATCCCATATATCTACTTCTTTAGATCCAGCATTATATCCATCAGCTTTGAAAATTCTGCTGAATGATCATTACCAGTACTTGGACCTGCAGACTCTGTTCTTTGAGTCTTGAAGCTTGGGGGTTCATTTCCAGCCCTTTCACCTTCTATCAGAGAAGATACCTCAGCTTCTGGAAAGTGTGAGGCATACACATCTTCTGGGTCTACACCTGACCTACTAACATCACTTGCAAATAATGGCGATGAAGTACCTTTAGCTTCAGCAACTCCCCCTGTTTTGATGCAAGTAGGTGGAGTAGAAAATTCTTCGCCGTGCTCTTCTTCTTATGCAGAAGCAAAGTGATGTTTTCCAGCATCTTCTCCTGATGGAGGTACTGCAATAGATGGCTCAAGGGATTCTTCGAATTCCTCTTGTGCCTTTCTCTCCTTCTCCTTTTCTTGTTCTTCTCTTCTCATCCTCTCCTCTTTTTCTCTTCTCATCCTCTTCTCTTCAATTCATTATTCTTCTTCTTCTTTCGTTCCTTTCTCTTCTCTTCTTTTCTCACCTCTTCTCTCTGTCTCTCCTTCTCTCATCTCATGCTCCTCTCTTCGGTCATGAAAACTAACGAAGCTCTTTAAATCTCTTAGGGCTGCAAGGGTCATGGCATCATCAACATCTTCATCATCTTTGTCCTGCAAGATGATTTTTGTTCTTTTCATTTTCAGGAGCAGCCATGGGCTCCTTGCCTTTCTTTTTTGCAACAGCAGTAGATTCTTTAACAGACTTTGAAGGAGATTTCTCCTTCAATCCCTCAAGAGCCTTGTTGAGCTCTCTTAGCTTCATCTTCATAACCATCTTATAACCAATGAGCATAAGAGCAAAGTTAGTCAAACACAGGGGGGCAAGGATTTCAATCCTAAAATGCCTGAACAATCGAGTGACAAGAGCGGAGTAAGAAAGTTGACCCTTATCCTTAACCACAGTCCTGTACGTATGAAATAAGATTATGTGTGGGAAAGAGAATCTAACTCCTTCATTGATAGCAAACATTAGTTTTGCCTCCGTCTTCGAAACATCTATTTTTGACGTCGATTTAGGCCTAAGACAGTTAATCACAATCTTGTGGAGCATAACGTTAAAGGCACTCATCCTAGTATAGGAGATCTTGCCCTCTAGGCTTCTATCACACACTAGCTCCAATGTAGCATGTGCAATGGACACTTTAATCGTTTGGAAACCCAATCTTTACACCCCGATTATGTCAGCCAAAGTGTCAACATCCACCACATACTCCCTATCCTTAAATGTAAAGGAAAACCTATTCGCATCCAAAAACGATAGATTCGGATAGAAATAAGTAGTCAATTCGGGATAGGCGATTGTAGAGTCAGTACAAAAGGCTTCAAGTTGTAAACGAGACAACTTTCCTCGCAGATTGACTTTAATCGAATCAAGGAAATCAAAATCCACACTCCTGGGGTTCATGACCCTTCTTTTCAACAGTTTTGAATAGATTCTCTCCTGTTCTTTTGAGCGAAAGATGTTTCCCTCAAAGCAAACAGTGTTGACAGCCACACCCATTTTCGGTTGAGATTGAGTAAACAGCCTTTCATCATCATCCAAAGGCTGGTTTGCGGTACCAAAACGTGGGTCACTTGTCATGTTCTCAAAAGCTCTCTTTGCTTCTCCTTCATCAGCCACTCCTAACTTTTCCATTTCACGCAAAAAGATAGTCTCATTTCTATAACCCCTTTCCTTTAGAAAACCATCAATCAAGTTCATATATGTTCCTCCCTCCTTCAGCTTCTTGTAGAGAGAATAAGCAAGCTTCAATCTTAGGGTTCTTACCAGTTCAACATTCTCGACGACTTCTTCTTCTTGTCGTTACTGACTGGATTGATCTTTTTGAGGAGAATCTTCTTCCTCGGTGAGATCAACTCGAGTAGGTCCCTCGTATCTCTTCTGTGGTCCCTTGCCAGCAAGCCTTGACGACTTCCTTGAAGACATGTTGACTTTAAGGGAGAAAAGACAAAATGTCCACAAAAGGAAGAGATTCTTATGAAGTAAACAAAGGGAAAAGAGATCGCAAGTGGAAGTTTTTTAACTCTAGGTTTCTAAAGAGAGTGTAAAAAGGAAGAGGACGAACCAGAAGTATATATAGTAGGAACAAAAAGAGGAGACTGAACCGTCATAAAGGAAGGCTAAAACTGTCAAATTTAAAAAAGAAAATTGCCATTTTTTTACAAAGAAAACTGCCATTTTTTTTAAAAAGAAAACCACCATAAATAAAAGTGTCAAAAAATAAATAAAAGGCAGATGTCGATATACCAAAAATAAATTTAAATCTATTATGGCATATTTAAAAACTTATTGACGTAATTCTAAATTAAAATTCCTTTAGACTTTGCGTCTCAGTCTGAACACTTCAAGACTTTACCTTAGAGTCTGAACGCTTCCAAACTTTACCTCAAAGTCTGAACATCCTCAGACTTTATGATGTTCAGTCTTGAGAGATTCGATTCAAAATGACTTTTCTCTAATGGCTTTGTAAATATATCCACCAGTTGGTTTTTTGAGTCGACGAACTGAATCATCACTTCTCCATTTTGAACATGATCTCTAATAAAATGATGTTTAATTTCAATGTGCTTTGCCTTTGAATGAAGTATTGGATTCTTTGTAAGATTGATGGCACTTGTATTATCGCATTTGATTTCTATGCATGAATCTTCAACTCCAAAATCTTGCAGTTGTTGTTGTTTCCACAATATTTAAGAACAGCAACTTCCAAGTGCTATATATTCTACTTCAGCAGTTGAAAGAGCTACGATACTTTGTTTTCTTGAGTATTAAGATACTAACCTGTTTCCCAGCAATTAACATGTACCTGAAGTACTCTTCTTGTTCACTTTACAGCTAGCTAAGTCAGCATCTGAATATCCAAGGAGAGTGAAGTCTCCTTCTTTGGAATACCATAGACCTAGCTTAGAAGTAGTTGCAACATAGTTGATAATACGCTTCACAGGAGTCATGTGAGATTCTTTGGGATTTGATTGAAATCTAGCACAAATACAAACACTAAACAATATATCAGGCCTAGATGCAGTAAGGTAAAGAAGTGAACCAATTATACTCCTGTATAGCTTCTAGTTTACACTTTTTCCTTCTTCATCTTTGTCCAGCTTCGATGAATTTGACATTGGAGTTTTTGTCTTCTTGCAATTCTCCTTTCTATATTTTTTGATGAGATCTCTTGCATACTTTTCTTGGTGGATGAAAATTCTTTCTTTGGATTGTTTGACTTGTAGTCCTAGAAAGAAGTTTAACTTATCTATCATACTCATCTCAAATTCATCCTACATGCATCTTGAGAATTTCTTGCATAGATTTTCATTAGAAGAGCAAAAAATTATGTCATCAACATAAATTTGAACAAGTATAAAATCTTTTCCTTCTCTTTTAATGAATAAAGTAGTATCTACTTTACCTTTAGCAAAACCATTTTGAATCAAAGAATTACTTAGTCTTTCATACCATGCTCGAGGTGCTTGCTTTAATCCATATAATGCTTTCTTTAGCTTGAAGACAAAATTCGATTTCCTTGGATCTTTAAAACTAGGTGGTCGTTCCACATAGACTTCTTCTTGGATAAATCCATTTAAAAATGCACTCTTCATGTCCATTTAGAGTAGCCTGAAATCTTTGAAACATGCAAAAGCAAGAAGTAATCTAATTGCTTCTACCTTTGTTATTGGAGCGTAGGTTTCATCATAGTCGATTTATTCTTCTTGTGTATAAACTTTTGCCACGAGTCTTGCTTTGTTTCTCACCACCTTTCCTTATTGACCTAGCTTGTTCCTGAAAACCCATTTAGTTCTAATGATTGTCTTACTTTTTGGTTTAGTAATAAGTTCCCAAATATTGTTGATTTTGAATTGATTCAATTCTTCTTGCATAACTTCAATCCAGCTTTCATCAATCAAGGCATCCTCTATTGTCTTGGGCTCGATTTCTGAAACAAGTCCTAGAGCACTAGACTCCTCATGCCTTTTGGATCTTTTACGGATCCCTTCATCAATGTTGCCAATGATAAGATTTGCAGGGTGACTAGACTTATGCTTCCAATTGCTGAATGGTTTGTCATTTTGCTGAGTCTCTGTTTCAGTTGAAGCCACTGATTCAGTTTGTTGTTGAACTTCTGAAGTTTGATTTTCTTCGGGGGAATTTAAATTTGTAGAAACTTGCACAGATTCATATTCTTCAGATTAAGTTTGATTGATATGATTCTGTATTGAGTCTTCAAATTTCACATTCAATGATTCTTCCACAGTTTAAGTTTTTTTGTTGAATGCACTGTAAGCCTTGCTTGACATTGAGTAACCAAGGAAAATCCCTTCATTTGATTTTTCTTCAAGCTTACCAGTTCGATCATTTGCATTCTTTAAAATAAAGCATTTGCAACCAAATGCATGAAAGTAAGAGACAATTGGCTTCTTTCCTTTGAACAATTCATAAGGAGTTTTCTCCAAAATAGGCCATAGAAAAATTATGTTAATGATATAACAAGCAGTTGAAGTTGCTTCAGCCCAAAAACGAGGAGAAATATTACTTTCAATTAAAAGAGTTCTTGTCATTTCTTGTAATGAATGATTTTTTCTTTCCACAACTCCATTTTGCTGTAGAGTGTATGAAGATGAGAAGTTATGCTGAAAACCAGAGTCATCATAAAAATTAGCAAAATCTTGATTTTCAAATTCACCTCCATGATCAGTACGAATACTTGTTATAGCATAACCTTTTTTATTTTGAACTTTCTTAGCAAACTTAGTGAAGTAAAACAGTACTTCAGACTTGCTTGAAAGAGAGAGAACCCAAGTAAAACGAGAATAGTCGTCTACTATTACCAAATAGTATCTCTTTCCACCAACGCTTTGAGTTCGTGTTGGTCCGAACAAATCCATGTGCAGAAGCTGCAAAACACGTTTAGTAGATACCTCATTTATTGATTTGAAGGAATTTCTAACCTGTTTTCCTAGCACGCAGGGTGTACATAGATCATGTTTTTGATATTTCAGGTTGGGTAGCCCTCAAACTAGTTTTTTGGAGGATACTTTTGCAATTTGCTTCATGTTGATGTGTCTAAGCTTTCTGTGCCAGAGATTAGCTTCATCTTGAATGAATATCAAGCATTGAGAACTATCAGACTTTATATCCAGTAGATAGATATTTCCATGTCTTCATCCAGTGAATGATTGAGAGAGATCTTTGCTTATTCCAGAACACGTATCTTCTTGAAAATTGATCTTGTATCTAGTGTCACACAGCTGACTGCTACTGAGAATATTATAATTTAATCCTTCAAATAAAGAGACATTGTTAATGTGAGATTTCCTATCTTCACGGTTCCGCATCCAACAATTTTTCCTTTGTTGTTGCCACCAAAAGATACACTTCCTTCTTTCACTTATAAGAGATTTGTGAAACAAGTTGAATCTCCTGTTATGTGTCTTGAGCAACCACTATCTAGGTACCATTTGATTTTCTTCTTGATAGTAACCTGCAGTTAAATGAAGAACTCAAGCTTTCTTTGGTACCCACACTTTCTTGGATCCAACATTGTTAGTACCAAACACGGTCTTTGCCCAATCTCTCTTAACATGTTTCCAAACCTTAGGACGTTCCTTCTCAAAGTGTTCTAAGCTGTTACACCTTAAGCACTTGAGAGCACTTCGCCCAACAGGTTTTACAATAACCTTTTGAAAATGATTTTTATAAAAAGACTTTGTGGGTCTATTTTTGATTATTTCATTTACCTTTGAAAAATCAATCAAGGAAATAGTTTCTGGTGTCATTCCCAAGCCAGACTTATTAAAATAGAGTTTTTGGATTGAAAGAATTTTATCTAACTTTTTAGATCCTATTGAAAACTTTTAGTAACTTTCAAAATGTCTTCTTTCAAGGAAATATTTTCTTTTGAAAGAGTAGTTTCATTTTCTTTTGATTCAGCAAAACATTTGTTTAAGTTTTCAACTTTTCCAATCAAAACCATTTCATGTTGTCTTAGTTTGGAATTCTCATTTTTTAATTCAGAAATTCTTTTAAGAGAGGCTTTAAGGCTAAGACAAAGTTCATCTATATATTTGAGACTTTGGTAGGAATTTTTAAATTTCTAACCTTAACCCCACTGTCTGAGTCTGAGTCTGAATCTGATTTTGAATTTGAGTCTGAATCTGAATCTGATTTTGCCATAAGACATATGTTGGCATAATCTTTATCACTGTCTTCACATTCTATGTCACTCCATATTTCAACTTTGAGTGATTTCTTGAATTTTTCTGTTTTTCCTTTCTTTTTCTTTAGCAAGGGATAGTTGGGTCTAATGTGTCCCTTTCTCTTGCATTCGAAGCAAACAATATTCTTGTTGATTTCATCTTCTTCATTTGATTTCTTTTGAAGTCTTTAATTGCTCTATTTCTTCCCATTGAACATTTTTCCTTTTCTGTTCAACTTTTTGAACTTTCTTATCAAGAGTGCTAGCTCTTCATCATCCAAATCATCCTCTGAATCTGTATTATCAGAATTATCGTTAGACTTTAAAGCAATTGACTTCTTACCTTTGGGATCCATATCCTCATTGATTTGCTCAACTTCATATGATTGAAGTGTGCCAACCAATTCCAATTCATCTACAAAAAGAGACATGATCCTTTGTGTTTTCCTTATAGAAGTCTTTACATGATTCTAGTCTTTGGAGAGTCCTCTCAATAACTTATTGACCTTCATTGGTCCTGAAATTAGCTTACCCTGATATGCTAAGCCATTTACAATTTCTATAAAACGACTAAACATGTCAATAATTGATTCTCTTGGCTTCATCTTGAAGGCTTCATACTATCTAAGAAGGATATCGATCTTTGTTTCTTTGACTCAATCGGTTCCTTCATAGGTGACTGCAACCTGTCCCAGACTTCTTTAGCTGTTTCACAAGATGAGATTCTATTATACTCAGTAGGAAATAAAACACAGTATAGAGAATAAATAACTTTAGCATCAAGAGCTTGTCTCTTTGTTATTTCGGTTTGTGATAGTTCTCCTACATCTGTTATTTCTTTCCCAGTGGATGATATAGCTTTGGGAATGATTCCTTTTTCTACTACATCCCATTCCAGAGAATCTTTTGATCTTAGGAATGCCTTCATCTTGTTCTTCCATACATTATATTCCTTCACATCAAAGTAGGGTGGTCTGGTGTTGCTTTGGTCTTTAACTAAACCTGGAGCCAAAATACTAGCCATAGATCTTTAGCTTAAGAAGTATAAACACTTCCAGCAATCAAGCACACAAGCTCTAATACCAATTGATAAAGACTAGTACGCACACCTAGAGGGGGGTGAACAAGTGTTAATAGTTTTTTGAAACTTTAGAATAATTCAATCAACTTTAAAATATACATTAAAATATAAAGACTTAAAGTAAAACACTTAACCAAATAAATCGTGCAGCAATATAAATAAAGAGAGTAAAGTAAGAAGATTTAAACACAGAGGTTTATAGTGGTTTGGCTTAATCCAAACCTACGTCCACTCTCTACGCTGATAGCCCATCGGCTAGATTTCACTATGAATCAAAAGAGATTTGTACAACTTGTGATATAAACTTCTTTAGTAGAGAGTCTTAGCTATTACACACACAAATCCTTACTGTATGTTTCTCTCTTTTGTACACAACTATAACTCAAAGAATTGTGAGAACAAGGAGTTTCAGAGATTCAGACTTTGAAATTTTTCTATCGGCACACACTTCAAACAACAATGACTTCACCTTTAAATACTCCCTCGTGCCTTCATAGCCGTTAGCACCTTCCAAAGGAGTTCATCCAATCTATTCGTTGAAATGAATCAATTAAGGTGATCTTCAAGCTGTCAAATGAATATGAAAGATAACTCGTTAATCCTGCTCGTCCATACAATCAGGATCTTGAGTTTCCATAAGTAGTTTGCTTGTTCGTCAATAGATAATCAAATCAAGATAGATCTTGATGAGAATAACCAAATAATTTCCGAACTAAGTCCAGCCAGAGATCTTCCATAAAATAGAACAGATCATTGAAGATATTATCAAATCTGTAAAATCCTAAACCATTAAATTGGATAGCTGTCAACTTGAGCAAACTCTGAAACTTGAGTCTAATTATCTTCAAACTTTGATAATAGAGTCTAGAGATCTTCAGATTTAAACGATTGAGTCTTGAGCTCTTCAGACTTAAGCATTTGGGTCTTGAACTCTTTAGACTAGACTAACGAATATGTTTTGTTAACTTCAAAATACAAAGAGAGTTTTCTCCAACAATCCGAACCGTGCTTACCCTTATTGCGAGCACACGAAATACAGCACTCAATTCATGCGCCAAGTAAAAGGTGAGCTAAAACTCGGATAGTTGCCCAAACCCAAAATTGCTAGCACTTGGCGGCGGGGGAAATGAGCAGGCGTTTTGAGCCTAATTCACTATAAAACTCCGCTCCTTAACCACAACCATAACATACTTTGCAAAGAAAGTTTTAATCAACAAAAACACTGGAACATATAGATTACTAGATTCGTTATCTTCTCTTAAGCAAAGACTTGAAGGGGCTCTCTCCTTGAAAATTCTCTACAGAACACATATTGGGTATTAGTGGTAGATACTCACGTATTCACTTTTCTCATTTGCTTCAGACCTTGACGTGTCCCTTTTGATCAAGAGAGATTGCGCAGAGAGGAAGAGAGGCTATTGGGAGGAGGCTCAGAGGAGGAGTTCGTTTAATAGCAGGGAAGCATACCGTGTCACTTCAGGAGCTGGGAATTCTAATCAGAATGAGTCGGTCCAAGCTTAGTTCGTCGTTTAGGTTCCGAGTTGATAATAGGAATTCAGGATCTGTAAAATCTGTCATTGACGAAGCATGCTTATTTAATAACATAACATCCTAAGGGAACCAAAAAAAGACAGAAAATTCTCATCATCGTTTCCATCTAACTAGGCAAGTCAGACTCAGGAATCGTAGAATGCAATTTTATGGATTTCTGGATAGACATATGGCACTCTTGACAACGTCCAGCCGGGAGCTTTCCTTCTTGGGCAAATATAATGAAGAGAGCACGCCCTACCAAGACATCTTCTACAGGAATTTAAAGGACTAGTCAAATTTTTAAAACTTCATATATCTTGACTACTTTAAAAACTCATTAAAATGGATTAAAGTGCGTGCGGTCGCAAAACTTAAAGAGAAATAAATATTACATTTAAAATCACTTCTAAAGAATTCCTTTTCCGTAAGAAAAATTTATCAACATGTCTTTCTTGACTTGTTCGGCGGTATATAACATACTTCTTATGCATGAGCTTGTCTCATCTGACACCTTCACATGTTGACGTGGGCTACGTCGTTCGGCACTCTTGCTGGGGATTGGGCCGAATAAACAAGCCCTCGTCCTAGGAACAGTCCACCATGGGTGGTTGGGCCGACCGCAATGGGCGGAGGAGTTAAGGCCATCGGGAGGACGTGACAGAGCCATTCTAGGAGTGCATCTCAACCGATGGGCCCTCAGAGTGAAACCCCATATTCTATTATTTCTCACTGGCCTGTTTGATGATAATGAATGACCTCAAGGATTCTCATTCCCTTCCCTCACGTTGTTTAGTAATCTCTAATGATGAGGCAAGCAACGAGGTAGCATGTGATATGAACGTGAAATATAACTAAAATTTCACCATCTAAGGAGAACGGGTGATCAACCCAATTAGTTTAGAGCAATATTGAGAATATTAAGTTTGATACATGAGATTGATTTGTTCAACTGTAAGAAAGTATTTTAATAAATCAATAGTGTGTGCACTAAATAAAATTATGACATTGTTTTTATGCATCAATTTTGTAAGTGAATTTTAGTACATGAGTTATCATTATCTTGTTGAGAAGAGGGAAAATGAAAGGGGAACTACTACCAAAGGAATAGGGAAATGACACGATGGTGAGGAGCCCCACAGACAGCAGGAATGTATTTTTTGCATAGTCTAAAAGGATGGATTTGAAAAAGCAAAAGCGGAAAGTCATGGTCATCTTTCTTTTGGTCTGACTCTCCAATCAGCAGGCACTGGCAGGGGCAGGTGTTTTTTTTTTTTTTTTTTTTTTTTTTGGGTCGAAAGGGCAGAGGTGTTTGAGTATGTCTTACTTTACAGATCACTGGAAATGTGTGATAAAACAAATCCAAAGCGGTAGGTCCGGTACAGTAGGAAGTAACAAGAGTGAGCTTGCAACCTTGTGGCTTAAGCATCGAATCATCATCATCAATGATGAATCCCATTTGCATTGCAATTCCAACTGCATGCACCATTCCCGTGCCAGACCAGCTCGTCCGGAAAGTAGAGTGGTGGGGGTGTGATTCTCCTCTGCTGCTCCTTCTTTTGCCAGCTCCTTTTTCAACCTTTCTTTTTCAATGGACACTTCCTCCCTAACATCTATCCTGTTCTTGATTTGCATAAGTTTGATGATTGCATTTCTACGCCGACTCACAACATGGTAAGCATCCTTGGTTAAAATCCTCTGCTCTCCCTCTGTTTGCTTCTCTCTAATGGACTTGGCTTCCGCCATCCAGGGGACTTCTGTGAACATCGCTGTCGGATCCCAGGTGTGGGTTGATGATGCAGAGCTCGCCTGGGTTGATGGAGAAGTCAAAGCCCTCGCTGCCAGAGAAGCCACCATTCTCACCTCCCATGGGAAAACTGTACGCACTTGCCGGTCTGCCTTCCCCCATCATCACCATTATCACCACCTTCGTTTATCCAACCAACTCATTTTCTTACGTTGGTCCCAGGTGGTTGCAGCTATCTCAAACATATATCCAAAAGATACGGAGGCGCCACCTGCCGGGGTCGATGACATGACTAAATTAGCTTACCTCCATGAACCAGGAGTCCTCCACAACCTTGCATGCAGATTCGCTCTCAATGAGATATATGTGAGTTTATTCTCCATTATAATTAAAATTATGCTGAAAGGCAATCTGGATGAGTGATCGACCCATCAGTGATAATGAGCAGACATATACGGGCAATATCCTAATAGCAGTGAACCCGTTCCGGAGACTGCCACACCTGTACGACATTCAGATGATGGAACAATACAAAGGAGCACCCTTCGGAGAGCTAAGTCCCCATCTTTTTGCGGTTGCTGACACTTCTTATAGGTATATTGGCAGGGCCGAAGCTTCAAAAAACTTTTTGCATGACGTTGCATGAATTGGAAATTTACTGTCACATAGCTGTCTCTTTCCGATATTACCAGGGCAATGATTTATGAGCAGCAAAGCCAGTCCATTTTGGTAAGTGGAGAGAGCGGAGCTGGAAAAACTGAGACAACCAAAATGCTTATGAGGTACCTGGCCTTCATGGGAGGCAGATCCAACTCGGAAGGAAGAACAGTGGAACAACAGGTTTTGGAGGTGAGTTCCAATGTGTTCAGTTTTTGCCATATCAGGGTATCTGTTCATCTTTATCAACTCCTCCCGAAGTTGATGAGTGGAGGCTGGTGCTAGCTAACAATCCCACAGACTAATATGATTTTCTCCTTCTCCAGTCCAATCCAGTCTTGGAAGCATTTGGGAATGCCAAAACAGTGAAAAACAACAATTCCAGGTACATCTTCTGAAAGATCGCATTAGAAGACTCTCCACCTTTTGTTCCTTCTACTGGCATCTTTTTGTTACTTTCTTCAGTCTATAACAATAGGAAATCAAATCTAATAGTTTCTACAGTCGGTTTGGTAAATTTGTCGAAATTCAGTTTGATAAGCATGGCAAGATCTCGGGTGCTGCCATTCGTACATATCTGCTAGAAAGATCGCGGGTTTGCCAAGTCTCTGATCCAGAAAGAAACTACCATTGTTTCTACATGTTATGTGCAGCACCACCGGAGGTGAAATAAACTACCATTGTTTCCACTGGCCTTTTTTTTCCAAAAAACTTCTCCTGAATATCGATCATCTTCTCTCTAATTTTCATAAGAGAATCTGGTTGGCTCTTGCTTTATGCAGGATATAGTGAAATTCAAGCTTGGAGACCCCAGAACATTCCACTACCTAAATCAGTCGAATTGTTATGAAGTGGCAAATGTGGATGATGCAAGAGAATACTTGGAGACAAGAAATGCTATGGATATTGTAGGGATCAGCCAGGATGAACAGGTATGCTTTGAAACTATTTCCACAATCTAATTGAGACACGGAATTTGACAGTGAAAGGTTTTCCTCTTTCTAGGATGCCATATTCCGCGTGGTAGCTGCAATTCTCCATCTCGGAAATATTAATTTTACAAAGGGAAAAGAAGTAGACTCCTCCAGACTGAAGGATGAGAAATCATCATATCATCTTCAAACAGTAGCAGAGCTGCTAATGTCAGCTTACTTTACATGTTGAAGTACCGACACTAGATTTCCTTGCCCTATTCTCTAAAGATGGTAACACATGGTCTTTGACAATTGTGTTGTTCAGGTGCAATGAGAAGGCTTTAGAGGACTCCCTCTGCAAGCGTGTCATAGTAACTCCAGATGGAAACATTACGAAACCTCTAGACCCTGAGTTAGCTACCTTAAGTCGTGATGCATTGGCAAAGACAGTGTACTCCAGACTATTCGACTGGTAAGCAAAAACTTTTGACCAGAAAACGAATTTCATTAAGTTGGTTGTCAAGCGACTCTGCTTTCAATTACCGTTTCTTGTTGTGCCTGTATTTCATGTGGGCAAATTTATTGGCCGAATTAATTGAAATATGGCAGGATTGTGGATAAGATAAATGTGTCAATTGGTCAAGATCCAAATGCAGCTAGCTTGATAGGAGTGCTTGACATTTATGGCTTTGAGAGCTTCAAAATCAACAGGTAGATAGCAACATGATACATTTTGAAACCAGCATGTAGAAGTTCCTATACCCTGAATCAAGACGTAACGAGTCACACATCTCTTAGTTTTGAGCAGCTATGTATCAACTTTACAAATGAGAAGTTGCAACAGCATTTCAACCAGGTAAATTCGAAACTTGTAGCTTGAGGTTCAATGTTATCTATTGAGTTCCCCTGAAACAAGAGAAAATTTATTAACAGCATGTATTCAAGATGGAACAAGAAGAATACACGAGAGAGGAGATTGACTGGAGCTATGTGGAGTTTGTTGACAACCAGGATGTGCTAGATCTTATAGAGAAGGTATCCATTTCAATCACCTTTTTGCAATTATAGAAAAAAATTATCTCAAATGAAAATTGTGCCCTTAAATTTCTCATCTGCAGAAACCTGGGGGAATAATTGCACTTCTTGATGAAGCCTGGTATGTTTTTCCTAAGCCATTGTGACAATTTTTCTACATGAGTCCCAAAAATTTGTTAGCATGAGAATATTAGAATCTGTGTTTTTCCTTGTTGGTAGAAGCAGAATCCTTCCCTAACTATTATGTTGCTTCTACCTGTAATTTACCAAGAAATACAACATAAAGGCTGTCTATACATAACCTGGAATTGAGTTTCAAGTCATTCTGCAGTATGTTCCCCAAATCGACCCACGAGACATTTGCACAGAAGATGTATCAGACTTATAAAGGCAACAAGCGTTTCAGCAAGCCTAAACTTGCTCGAACAGACTTCACCATAAATCATTATGCTGGAGATGTGAGCAAGCTCCTTTTTTTTTTCCCCCAACTCTCTCTCTCTCTCTCTCTCTTTAAAAGCTAAAATTTTCATGTACTTATGTTTGCTTTCAATAGGTTACGTATCAAGCAGATCAATTCCTTGATAAAAACAAGGATTATGTGGTAGCTGAACACCAAGCTTTACTAAATGCTTCCAAGTGTTCATTTGTTTCGAATCTCTTTCCTCCTTTGCATGAGGAGGCATTAAAGCAGTCCAAGTTCTCCTCCATCGGTACTCGTTTCAAGGTAAGGTAACTGGAGTAGCCACATAATAGATGCGTATTACTGCACTTCAGCAAATCTGCATACTGAACTTACTTTTGGACAACTTCCAGCAACAATTACAAGCTTTGATGGAGACCTTGAATACAACAGAACCTCATTATATTAGATGTGTAAAACCAAATACGGTTTTGAAGCCAGGAATCTTTGAGAATCTCAATGTCTTAAATCAATTGAGATGCGGGGTAGGTTATGGTATGCCTGTATCTCACTAAATAGGCTTTGTCATTCAAGTTCAGTTTATCCTAAGAATGGAGATATTTCTCTGGACACGAATTTTCAGGGCGTTTTAGAGGCCATCCGGATAAGTTGTGCGGGGTATCCCACAAAAAGGACATTTGATGAGTTTCTGGACCGTTTTGGAATGCTTATTCCCGACCTTTCAGAGGGGTAAGCTTCTCACATCTCATATTACAGGAAAAGGAACTAATTGCGAAGAATTTGTTGTTATCTTACTGAAATTGATCCTTGAAATACCAGATCCGGTAAATAGCTAGTCCCGATGGGTTAAGCACGATTTCACAGTTAAATCTTATATGTGCTCTACACCAGCTGCAGCACGTAACACTTGATTCTTACATTAAGAACCATGATGCTTCCCTGTGTGCAGATCCAATGAGAAATCTGCCTGTATAACCATCTGTGAAAATATGTGCCTAAAGGGCTATCAGGTACTCCATATATGGAATGAGTCCACACATCCTTCATTTCACACGGCTTCACATGAAGCGTTTTTTTTTTTTTTTTTTTCTCTTTATGTATTTACTGTTTCCCCTCAATGCTATATTCAGATTGGGAAAACGAAGGTGTTTCTTAGGGCTGGACAGATGGCCGAGTTAGATGCACGGAGAACTGAAGTTTTGGCTAACGCTGCAAGACTCATCCAGAGGCAAATCCAGACATATTTGACCAGAAAAGACTTCATTTCTCTGCAAAGGGCTACAATATGTATGCAGAAACATTGGAGAGGTTGCTACTTTTCCTTGAACGTTTCTCTTTTCTTTCACTTAATTGTGAGTAACAGCAGGATGCAGTTCATAGACTGCTTAAGGGATCTTGTAAAAACAGAAATACGGCTAAGCCAATGAAAATTGCAATTGTCCAAAGGCCACATAAGGGGAAATAAGGAGCCTTTCTATATTCTGATGCGCTTGGACAGAATTAGCATTTCCCACAAAATAAATTACAAGATGCACCTCCTGCCTCCTCAATGCAGGCCAACTTGCACGCAAGCTCTATGAATATATGCGGAGGGCTGCTGCCTCAATTTGCATACAGAAGTATGCAAGGGCTCATGTCTCAAGAAGAGTTTACATTCATTTGCAAGAGTCAGCCATAGTTATTCAGAGTGGATTAAGAGCAATGGAGTCACGAAAAGAATATAGCTACAGACGAAGAACAAAAGCTGCTATTATAGTCCAGGTACTTGAGTCTTGGCTTAAATTTTCAACTGCAATGATATCCATGCGGCTTGTATATAATTGAATGACACGGGGGAAACAGACAACAGGTATGAACCGGAGCAATGTTGATATTGGTGAGGCAAATTCAGTGATTAGTAAACGTTTATTGATCTCTTGTGTCCATAGAATCGTGCTACATTACCAGTGTACTTTCTCTTTTCCTTTCCAGGGTTTCCCAACTCCTAATTTAGCCCTTCCTCCTCCCAATCCCATGCCACTGAACCATTTGCCCAGTAGCATTACTAGAGCTGTTATATAATATGGCCGAATATTATTGGAGTCAGCAATAGCACCAAATATAACCAGCATAAGGTCGCCTAGCCATTTTGATGAACTGGACGTAAGTAGTCCTAAGAGTCCCACGTTGTCACAGATGTGACAGTCTATTTGAAAATCTACCACTATCTTGGGCTGGAAAAGTTTCCACATATGTAGGGGTATTAGTCAGCCTAACAATCAGGAAGAAGGAATTTTTCTATGTTTTTAATTCTGGGTTTACAGTGAAGACAATCTGCAACTATCCAGAATCATAATTTAGTAGCCCCACATCATATTCAAAAAGATGAAAATTGTTGCTTCCATAACAAGGGTATTGTATCAGCTTTAAAAGAATAACATAGCTTTTCATAATCTTTGTGCGGAGCAAACATTTACTTGATAGACTTCTTGTAGCCTGGGTAGGTAACTTCTCTGGTGTGATGATGAATCAACATAAGTTTCTTCTTCTTCTTCTTCTTTTTCCTCTTCTTCTTATGAATGAAAATGAGTTCCTTATTGCCACACTTCAGGTAATAATCATAATTTGAATGAACTTCTACCAAAAAAAAGAAAAAAGAAAAAAGGAGATTAAATGTGGTCTTTTTGATTTAACATCGAGTCTTTCCTGTACATGTAGACACAATGGCGAAGATATGAAGTTCTTCTCGCTTATTCACAACTCAAGAAGGCAACTCTTCTTTTCCAGTGCCTTTGGAGAGCAAAATTAGCTAGAAAGGAGCTTAAAAAGCTAAGGATGGTAATGTTCAAGCTTTTATAGTATCTACATCAAAAACTAAACTAGTGTCTAATATATAATCAAGAGGCTTCTAATGCAGGCTGCCAGAGAAACAGGTGCACTTAAGGAAGCTAAGGACAAGCTCGAGAAGCGTGTAGAGGAGCTAACGTGGCGGTTAGAATTTGAAAAGCACTTGAGGGTATAGTATATTGAATTTTTTTGAATGAAGCTTCGAGACAAAATCAGATCATGAAACATATGCAAGAGGCAATGTTAAACTACTCCATGCTCACCTAACGTGTAGCCTCAGTAGCATTGCCCTATCTGTTATGGTAGTTCGTTATGTGTTCTGGTTAATAGATGGGGACAACCACATGCCACTAGTTGGACAATCTTATTTGTTATTATGGTTCATGGCATAACAAATAGACATCTCGAAATCCAGTCATTTCCCATCAATTTAGTAGACTATCTTTGCGAGGATATCCTTCTGGTGTAGAGTAGACAGGGGTACGCACATGTTCATTTCTCTGTTGCTAGAGATGTCAAATTTCACTGAAAGTGTCAGCATAAAACGATGTGTAGCCCACTGGACGAATGTTTGATTAGTTTACGAGCATATAAGACCCATGAGTATGTTTTTATTAGCACCAACGACAACGGGCATGTGTTTTGGTAATTTTTTTTGTTGTCATGCTTGGCATCATTTAATTACAGAAATACCTGTCCAATTGTAGATTGACTTGGAAGAAACCAAACGCCAAGAAATTGAAAAGCTACATAATGCTTTAGACAACATGCGCAGCCTACTAGATGAAGTGCATGCTGCAGTCATCCGTGAGAAAGAAGCAGCAAAATTAGCTATTGAACAAGCTCCTCCTATCATAAAGGAGATAGCTGTAGTGGATGATTCCAAATTGGAGCGGCTGAGAAATCACAATATGGAGTTGGAGGTAACTCCTGTACTTAGCTTCAGACTTAGCTTCAGACCTCGCTCTACAAATGGTACAGATTCATTTTTCTGGAAATGGAAGCGTAAGGCTATGCTGAGGGTACACCATCACTGAGACTATCGAGGAGCTAAGCTAGTATGACTATTGAAGGCAATTTTTTTGCACTCTCTTTCATTAGGGTTCAATGATAACATCCTTACAACTTAGGACTAGGACTAAAAATGTGACTATTGACTATATATTGCCTAGAAATAGTTAGGAGTCAGGGCTTATGGGATATTATGTCGTTATACAATGTGAATGTATTTAATTGATTAGATGAGTCACTAAGGGTACACTTATCAAGTGATAAGAAAAACTATAAATGATGCTCGAAAATTGTGCATGGCGATGGGACACTATCTGTAAGAAAAACAATATGTCTTGTTCCCATTCATTAGGCTACTTGAGACAAATGCCCTGAAGATTGCAATGCTCAAGATTACAGAGAGAGCTCAACGACACTATCTGTAAGTTTTCATGTATGAGACAGTTAAAAACCTAAAAAAGCTTCTTGCTACACAGAGTGAACTGGACGAAGTGCGGCGAAGAATGAAGGAATTTGAGAAAAAGAATTCGGAAGTTGAGGCAGAGAACAGAGAAAGGGTAAAAGAAGCTGCTGAAGCTCAGGAGAGAGCAATGCGACTTCAGGAGACTGTGGAAAGGTAGTCAGGCAAAAACAAGTGAAATAAATGTCATTATAGCTTAAACTGCAATTAACCAACTCTTGTTTATGCATCTTAGATTGGAAATGAATTTGTCCAACCTTGAATCAGAAAATCGTATTCTACGGCAGCAAGTATTGGTTGCACCAATAGAGGAGAATTTATCAGATGAATTGCATGGGTAAGAACATAGTCTTTTACATTCTAGGTACACCTCTTGTTGTTGTCACCATTCAAAGAGATTAGTGGCTTATTACCGAGAAAGAGCTGACTGGTCTGATTTATAATATCATCTCTGCCATTATTAAACAAATGAAATGGTTAAACTACAACACCAAATATTAAAGCTGCTTATGTAGGTTGTCTTATACTATAGCACACGTTTTAGTTCCATGTTTTCAGTTTCATATCTTTTTTATTTCTTTTTGTATTGTGCCTCGTCTGGAATTCATCTTGATACCAGAGCATAAAGACTCCATCAATCCATGTGTCTATCCCCTTGAGCAGTCCTTACATGTAAAAGACGAGTCATTGCTTGAAGTAGCGACCTGTCTTTGATGAGCTCTCAGGCCTTGTTGTAGTGACCTGTCTTTAATGAGCTCCCAAGCCCGGAGAATTTTAATGTAGTTCATTATCATTTACTACCATCTTAAGAAGAATCTAAGCTCCAATTTTGCAGTCCGAAGACTGAGATTCTGAACTTGGAGTCAGAGAATGAAATCCTCCCAAAGCATGTTGCTCCAAGGGAGCAAACATCTACCTTCGGAAGGAAAGCAACACATGTTAAGGTCTGCTATTATCACTACCTGCCCTTTTTTATAAAATGACTTACAGTCACTAAACACCATAAGGGATCGGTGCAGATTCAGGAAAATGGACATCTAACAGATGAAGATAATGGAATAAAAGTACGAGCATCTTTCTGAGAATGGTTCAACTGTAAGACTAGAAAAGTGAGGCTTCTTTTGAATTATAAAGATCTAAAAAAATTACTTGTCCGCAGGAGTCAGGACGGTTTGTCTCCCTTCTGTCAAGACAAAGACTCTTAGCGGAGAGGCAGGAGGTATTGGCTACCATATGCAAGTTTAGGCATTATTCCGAAACTACAATGCCATTCTCTCGTTCTAATGCAACCCATTTTTCCTTGCATAAACAGGAAAACCATGATATATTAATAAAATTTCTTTTGGAAGAGAAGCAATTCGACAATGAAAGATCAAAAGCTGCCTCTATTGTGTTCACATCACTTCTACAATGGAGAGCCTTTGAAGCAGATAAAACAAATATATTTGAGAGGATTATTCAGGCAATACGATCATCTTTCGAGGTGGTATTCAGCAAACAGTTGACAATGATTGCATCTAAGTAGAAGCGGCAGTTTCTAATGTGCTAATGACTGAGTTATTTTTATTCACATTAAGTGTCTAATATGATTTGACTAATGTTCTTATATTGCCTCACAGAGTCAAGATAGCATCAACAATCTTGCGTATTGGCTCTCAACAACATCCACTCTTCTTTTTCTTATGCAAAATGCAATTAAAGGAAGTAATTCGGCTAATCTGGCCTTAAATCGTTCAAGGAACATTCCTGCAATGTTATTTGGTGCCACACTGCAGGTATCTCTTGGAAAATTCTCTTCAATTATGGCACATTGAGATCAGGGGAACTGACCGCGCTGGTTGCTGAAACAGGGCTTCCATTCATCTTCAATGGGCTTGGGTATTTCAAGTGGTTATAGTGGAATGATGGATAAACCATCAGAGCAATCAAAAATAGAAGCCAAGTACCCAGCACTACTATTTAAACAACAGTTGACTGCATGTGTTGAGAAACTATACGGGATTATTCGTGATAGCCTAAAGAAAGAGATTAGTCAATTTTTGAATGTATGCATACAGGTGCACATATGAACACTTGTGTTTTGCTTGAGGATAGCAGTCATTGCAAATTTTGCAATCCGGTAAATCAATTCTCCATTACTATTGACAGGCGCCACGATCTGCAAGAGGGAGACCATTTAGGGGGTCATCGAAAAGAATGCAATCTAATATAGTTGCTAAACAGCACACATCAAACGCATGCTGGCAAAGCATTGTCAAGAAACTAGACCAATACTTATCCATTATCTCTCGTAATCATGTGAGATTAACCAATCCCTCCTCATCCTGTTTATTTTTTATCTCGAAATAAACCATGTAATCATGTGAGATTAACCAATCCCTCCTACTGCCGATTATTTTTTATCTCGAAATAAACCATGTACTGCTTTCCTAACTCATGTATTATCAGGTACCTCCAATGATCACAAGAAAAATGTATATTCAGGTCTTCTCATTCATCAATGTTCAACTGTTCAATAGGTAGGTTTCCTGTAGACTCCATCGCATAGACAGCTACGTTCTAGAGATGACAACATAACTAATTGCAAGATCATGTTGATCAGCTTATTGCTTCGTCGAGAGTGCTGCTCCTTCAGCAACGGGGAATATCTGAATACTGGTCTGCAAGAATTGGAGGAATGGTGCCTCAAAGCTCCAGATCAGGCAAGGCTTACCGTGCTGAGTTCAACCTCCTCTCTTCCTTTCCCGAGCCCTCTTCTAATACCCCCCTCTCCCCCCACCCCAACCAAAAAAAAAAAAAAAAAAAAGAGAGAAAAGGAAGTTCCGACTTAAATTTTGAACTATTTCACAGTCTGCAGCATCGCTAATGGAGGAACTTCTACATATAAGGCAAGCTGTCGGATTTCTTGTGAGTTTACCAAGATTCCCCATGTTTTATTCTCGGCATCTCCTAAACGGTGGAAAATGAAATAACTAAAGTAGCTTCCTGATTGCAGGTTTGTCATCAAAAAGCCCAGAAATCTTTGGATGAGATCACCAGCGAACTCTGCCCGGTAACTCTTCATCTTATATATATCATCTAACTGCAAGTGCATCTGGAAAGGGACTTGGCTGTTTTGAAAAGTAGTTTGGAAAATATTAAATCCGCCATTTCAGCGCTGAAGAAATTACAAAACTGGAATGAGATTGTGCTCCACCCAACCCACCTTTGCAACTGCAGGGTACTAAACCCGCTGTGTGTGTGTGTGTGGGTGCTTTTGCTAGAGATTGAGCATCCCTCAAATATATCGCATCGGAACCATGTTTTGGGACGACAAGTACGGAGCGCGAGGGTTGTCGCTGGATGTGAGTGGCTCTTCTAACTCTCTTTCTATGAACACCCATCATTCCCTTGGGAACTCAGCACCGGGTCATGTTTGGAACTTGCAGGTCATAGGCAAAATGAGAGCTCTGACGGCTGCGGATTCAACGGACACCGACAACTCCTTCTTGATCGATGTGAACTCGAGGTGATTTGTTCTTGTTTCTTCTTTTCCTTCTGCTGTTTCATTGCCCCAAAGAAAGAAAGAAAACCTGATCGACGACGGTTATGCGAAATGACAGCTCGCCGTTCTCGATGGAAGAAGTGTTGCGGTGCTGTTGCAGCAGCATAAACAACCCGGGGAATGTGGATCTTCTGCCGCTTCTCCGTCAGAGATCGGACTTCCACTTTCCCACGCAGCTGCAACCTGAAGATTGAGTCCCTCTCGCATTTCTTTCCAGATTTGTGTTTGCAAACTTCTGTTTGACTTGGCCGAGCCTGGTAATCTGCTTTGATTTCCCAGAATCATAATCATTTTTTTTCTCCTATTATTCATGTTAAAGGTGCGAGGATATTCTACTTTATATAAAATTTTAATGACTTTTTATCTTTTGATATTTTGTTTAAATTTATGTAAGTACTGTTCATATTTATTACGACATGCAAAAAATAAGGTGGATAGTTTTAACTTGGTTTCATGTAGATTTATAATGAGAGAAAAATAATTTTATTCTTATTTTGATAAAGCAAGTTATGAAAAATTGATCAAGTACTGTAATTTTTCAATAAAGTGGCAGGATAGATGAATTATGCTCTTATTTTGGCACTAAACAATAACATACTTTTTTTTTATATTCAATTATGAATATCAATGAATTCTACCAATTGAAAATACTTTCAAGCGGTGATGCACAGATGCATCTCTAGTTTTATCTTTTAAACAAAACACTGAGGCTCAAATCGATCATCGTTAAAGAGTATATTGGACCAAAGTGCAATTTATTTTAAAAGTCCGTGTATATTAACACCTCGTATTAGTTTTTGGTGTTGACTTAACCATTTTCGGCAAATTCTGAATGGAAATCGGTTGGAAAGACTTGAAAATTATCACCATAGTACAATATTAGAATAATGACATAAAGAAATATAGGGGGGAAAAACGAAATGAAATCTCCAAAGCTATACCCAAAGGCTAACAAGAAGGAGATCATCAGGCTCGGCCAAGTCAAACAGATGTTTGCAAACACAAATCTGGAAAGCCTTGCCTGATCTGGAGCTTTGAGGCACCATTCCTCCAATTCTTGAAGGCCAGTATTCAGATATTCCCCGTTGCTGAAGGAGCAGCACTCTCGACGAAGCAATAAGCTGATTAACATGTCTTGCAATTAGTTATGTTGTCATCTCTAGAATGTAGCTGTCTATGCGATGGAGTCCAAAGGAAACCTACCTATTGAACAGTTGAACATTAATGAATGAGAAGACCTGAATATACATTTTTCTTGTGATCATTGGAGGTACCTGATAATACATGAGTTAGGATTAGCAGTACATGGTTTATTTCGAGATAAAAAATAATCCGCAGCAGGAGGGATTGGTTAATCTCACATGATTACGTGGTTATTTCGAAATAAAAAATAATTAGTAGTAGGAGGGATTGGTTAATCTCACATGATTACGAAATAATGGATAAGTATTGATCTAGTTTCTTGACAATGCTTTGCCAGCATGCATTTGATGTGTGCTGTTTAGCAACTATATTAGATTGCATTCTTTTCGATGACCCCCTAAATGGTCTCACTCTTGCAGATCGTGGCGCTTGTCGATAGTAATGGAGAATTGATTTACCAGACTGCAAAATTTGCCACTACTGCTATCCTCAAGCAAAACACAAGTGTTCATATGTGCACCTGTATGCGTAAATTCAAAAATTAACTGATCTCTTCCTTTAGGCTATCGCAAATAATCCTGTATAGTTTCTCAACACATGTAGTCAATTGTTGTTTAAATAGTAGTGCCGGGTACTTGGCTTCTATTTTTGATTGCTTTGATGGTTTATCCATCATTCCATTGTAACCACTTGAAATACCTAAGCCCATTGAAGATGAATGGAAGCCCTATTTCAGCAACCAGCGCGGTCAGTTCCCCTGATCTCAATTTTCCATAATTGAAGAGAATTTTCCAAGAGATACTTGCGGTGTGGCACCAAATAACATTGCAGGAATGTTCCTTGTACGATTTAAGGCTAGATTAGGCAAATTACTTGCTTTAATGGCATTTTGCATAAGAAAAATAAGAGTGGATGTTATTGAGAGCCAATACGCAAGATTGTCAATGCTATCTTGACTTTGTGAGGCAATAGAAGAACATTAGTCAATACTTAATGTGAATAAAAATAACTCAGTCATTAGCACATTAGAGACTGCCGCTTCTACTTAGATGCCATCATTGTCAACTGTTTGCTGAATACCACCTCAAAAGATGATCGTATTGCCTAAATAATCCTCTCAGATATATTTGTTTTATCTGCTTCAAAAGCTCTCCATTGTAGAAGTGATGTGAACACAATAGAAGCAGCTTTTGATCTTTCTTTGTCGAATTGCTTCTCTTCCAAAAGAAATTTTATTAATATATCATGGTTTTTTTGTTTATGCAAGGAAAAATGGGTTGTATTAGAACGAGAGAACGGCATTGTAGTTTTGGAATTATGCCTAAATTTGCATATGGTAGCCAACGCCTGCTGCCTCTCTGCTAAGAGTCTTTGTCTTGACAGAAGGGAGACAGACTGTCCTGACTCCTGCGGACAAGTAATTTTTTTAGGTCTTCATAATTCAAAAGAAGCCTCACTTTTCTAGTCTTACAGTTGAACCATTCTCAGAAAAATGCTCATACTTTTATTCCATTATCTTCATCTGTTAGATGTCCATTTTCCTGAATATGCACCGATCCCTTATGGTCTTTAGTGACTGTAAGTCATTTAAAAAAAAAAGGGGGGCAGGTAGTGATAATAGCAGACCTTAACATGTGTTGCTTTCCTTCCGAAGGTAGATGTTTGCTCCCTTGTAGCAACATGCTTTGAGAGGATTTCATTCTCTGACTCCAAGTTCAGAATCTCAGTCTTCGGACTGCCAAAAGGGAGCTTAGATTCTTCTTAAGATGGTAGCAAATGATAATGAACTACATTAAGATTCTCCAGGCTTGGGAGCTCATTAAAGACAGGTCACTACAACAAGGCTTGAGAGCTCATCAAAGACAGGTCGCTACTTCAAGCAATGATTCGTCTTTTACACGTAAGGACTGATCAAGGGGATAGACACATGGATTGATGGAGTCTTTATGCTCTGGTTTTAAGATGAATTCCATGACGAGGCACAATACCAAAAGAAATAAGAAAGATATGAAACCGAAAACATGGAACTAAAATGTGTGCTATACTATAAGGCAACCTACATAAGCAGCTTTAGTATTTGGTGTTGTAGTTTAACCACTTCATTTGTTTAATGATGGCAGAGATGATATTGTAAATCAGACCAGTTAGCTCTTTCTCGGTAATAAGCCACCAATCTCTTTGAATGGTAACAACAACCAAAAAATTAGAAGCTAAAAAATTATTTAAATTTTATATAAAGTAGAATATCCTCGCACCTTTAACATGAATAATAGGAGAAAAAATGATTATGAGTCCCACATGGTGTACTGTGTTGAGATTGAGGGACTATTCCCAGAATCACTAATCATTTCCCACAAGCGGCAGGGCGGTCAAAAAGGTTCATGTTGACCCGACGCGACCCGATCATAAATTTGGGGTATTTTGGGGTCAGGCCGAACTCTTCTTCGGATATGGAGCCGCTATCAGCCGGTGTTTGATTAAGGGTCGGGCCAGAACGGATCAGTGCGAGCCTTTTTACTATCAGTACCGTGCGGGCCTTTTGGCCCCCCATCTGGGCCATCTCCCTCTCTCTCCCGTTTTCTCTCTGTCGGTCGATGGCCTCCTCACTCTCGTTTTTCAACCCTTACTTTCAACCCCGCCTGTACACCACCAACACAGCCACCGTCGTTGCCCAACCACCACCGTCGCCAAGAAGAGGAAAGGAAGTTCAGGGGGTTGTGGAGAAAAAGAAAGGAAGAAGAGGGCCTGGAAACGTGATTGGTTGCAGTGCGTCCGGTTGTGTCTGCAGCTCGTCGCCGCCGACGTTTAGATGGCCAATTCGCCGTCAAAAACAAGGTGAGCCTCACTCCTCCACCCCGCACTGGTTTGCTTGTCAGACCCCGTATCTAGCTTCTACAAGCTAAAAATAGCTGTTTTCGACGTGCGGGTACATCCCGGTTTCGGCTTTGCAGGCAGGTGGTGGTCGGCAGCATCGTTCGAGCCTGTCATTCGCGGATTGGTTTCGGCTAGATTTGGTGGTGTTCGAGTTGATCGAACCCTCTACCAAATCGATGTAAGTGTCTTCACGAATCTTCGATTCATTTTCTTTCTGTGTTCTGTTTTTGGGGGGTTTCGGTAGTGGTGGTGAGAGCCCTCTTTGGTCGACAAATTATATCTGGTCTGCACTGTTTGTCCTTTTGCTGGAAGTGGTTTTTCTGATAGAATCTCTAGTGTCCTGCTGTTGAAGTTTGATGCAAATCGATTTTAAAAATTAAACTTTCAATGTTATTATCCCTTGGTTGTATTCAAAGCACGTGTAATTGCCAAGACATACGGGAGAAATTATTGTTTGCTGTGAAAGTTTACTCTCTCCCTTCCTTCCATGATTTTGTGTCCCACATGGTGTACTGTATTGAGAGTGAGGGACTATTCCTAGAATCACTAGTCATTTACCACAAATAGTAGGGGCATCAAATCGGGAAGTACTCGCATGTCAAAAAAACTATTTTAAACTCATAAGGTTGGGTCAGCACAGATCTTTTGACATCCCTTCTATATATAATGGTTGCATTTATATAAAAAAATTGAATCAATTAATAGAATGTAAATATAAAATGTTGAACTCAAAGAAACACACTGATTATAAAAATTTAGTCTAACTATAAAACCAACCGATGTTGCTAAACCCTAAACCCTAAACCCTACCTCAAAAACCCCAAAAACCCTAGACCCTAAACCCCACAAACCCCAATACCTAAGACTGTAGACCCCACATCCCAAACCCCAACCCCTCAAACCTTAAACTCTAAAACCCTAAATCCTAACCCGTAAATCCGTAAAACCCTAAACCCTAAACCCCTAGGCCCTAACGCCCCTAAGGCCCTAAGGCCCTAAAAACCCGGAACCCTCGAACCCCCAAACCCCTACACCCCTAAACCCTAGGCTCGGACCCAAACCCGAACCCAGACCCTAAGGCCCTAAGCCCTAAACTTGAACCCCGAACCCCTACACCCCCGAACCCCTGAACCCCAGACCTTGGACTTGGACCCGGACCTGGACCCGAACCCGAAACCACAAGACCCCAAGACCCTAGAATCTATAACCCCTAAAACCCTAAATCCGAAACTCCAAACCCTACCCCCAAAACCCAAGCATTTGCAGCCCATGTGTAAGGTGCCATGCCAACTTCAATTTACCAAAAGTAGAAAATGAGAATCGGGAACTCTATAGAATGTATATTACAATGCACATTGTCTATAATACGTTTTCACCCAATCTGATGTTGCACAGTACCTTGATCACAAATAAATGATTCTTAAGCTTCATTTTTTAACAATTTAGCAAGAACTAGTATCTCTCTTTATTTCAAAATTCAAATGCCATAAATAACTATTTGGCAATTGATATGAAGCCTCGTCGACACAAAATTCCTAAGTACTCATAACTTTATATTCTCATGAATGATAGGGAAATGTGAATGAGTAGATATGATGGTGCCAAACATTTCCTTTTGCCACACAACATTCTTACTTAGTTTCATCTTAGTTGCAAAAAGGGCTATGTCACTACCACCTTTTGTCAATTTTACTAGGCCACAAAAACAAACATAATAAGGAAAGCTAGAAAAGAGACAACTAAGAAGATTAAAAACCAACTACGGAATTTAAACTTCAACAGAACAGTCTTAACATCGTGACAAGTCTAGTCATAATCTCTCAAACTTGACTATTACCTTACGAAAGGAATAGTTTGCTAATTGTCAAGACTTGTGCAAACATGGCTATGGCAAATTTATGCAAATGTTGACATTGTACAAAGTGAACTCATAAATCTCTCAACCTAGATCATCCTCTTGCATGAATAGGAAAATCTACTAATAGTAAAGAATGAATTTTGTTTGCATCATATACCCTTCACATTTAACTAGCATATTCAGTATCAAGCATGAGTAGGCGGGTGAAACAAATTGCAGGTGACGAGCAAATAAAGCACTAAAGGAAATTCGATGTAGATCTTAGAAATCAAGGTATTCCTAGTAATTTATGTTGTCAAAATGTTACCTTTGTCTTTTCGATAGGACCTAAAAGTCCAATATTCGAGTGCATATGGTTCACAATTAGATGCAAAAAAACCAAGTAAAACCAACACATTTTTTCAAGATCATCAAGCTTCTTATTCTGCCTCTCATCGACTATGAGTATCAAGTCTCAAGTTAAGGCTCTTTATACAAAATCAAACAAGAATACGTTTTTTATGACCAAAAAAAATAAAAAGAATACGATTGTTGAAGGCTTAAAAAGATTCTAAGCACCCACAATCACATATATATACCTGAATTGATGATTTGCAGTGCTCCATCGCGCACTTCAGCTCTCCAATGGAGCAAAATGCTTGTGCTATCCTGTCCCCTGCCTACGAACGTAGTTTTGACATATTTACATGAAATTTGTTACCCTTTAAAAGTCGACACGTTAATGCTTTCCGATCACAAAATAAGATCAAACAATCACTCAAGAAAAACACGATAGAGAAATGGTGAAGTGGAGGAACTTACTTCTACGATGCTTTTGTTATATGCATGCAACATTTTTCTCAGCTGATCAAGAGCTTCTAAAGCATTAGAAAGTAAGGAACTTGACAGTTCTTTTTCAACTATTCCATCCCGCAACCTGTCAAGAAGTGAAAGCTCTTATAGATGAAATAATAAGTGATGCATGCAAGGAGGAGGACACGATTTGCAAATTCTAGTATTTGTTAGAAAAGAATTTGTGTGAAACAAAAAATTAAATTTGCAGTTTCACTTTTAATGCTCCTTTGTATGCGCCCAACTATGCAAATACAGCTCAGATTTACTCGATGAAATAGGTTATCATTAGGAGATAACCTCCTAACTTGCAATAACCACTCCACACTAAGTCCTTATCCAAAATACCAAGGCAAAAACTTTATGAAAATACACGGAATTACCTGTCAATATTTCCCAAAGCTTTGCTCATCATCGGGCGAGAAGATTCCAGGTCACAACAGGACCCACACTCCAAGCAATATCCTACACTTGCACGAAGGGACCTATAACTTTTCTCCTGGGCGTTGTGATCCATTTCGCCAGCATAGAGATCATCAAGCTTCTCCACCTGTGAAAATTTTACGTAGCCATCACAGGAACAAGAAAAAGATTCCTCGGAGTAGTTTTCCAACGCTGTCATTTCTAACTGAAAGGCCTATAAAAATTAACGTGTCCTAGCTAAGAATTACTTATGGTACCTATACATAAGACTCCAAGCTATATATGTCTCCAGCATGTCTTGACTTATTGAGTTTTGCAATTTCAGATTTTATGTCAAATGTATCCAAAACTATGCTAGAGCACTAAGGACGAACACAATGAAAAGCACTCAGAACAAGGTCGGAGAGATTCACAACTTAACAGCTTCTGCACTTACATCGAAAATAATACTTATATTCCAAAAAATTAAGGCCGTGTTGACAATTCTATGGCCCAACCTGCAATCAGCGAATCATTAACATAATTCATAAACTAGACAATTGTGAACAAGTTATATGCATTATTATTTTCAAAGTTCTCCCCCATAGATTTTTGCACTAACTTTTAGCAACTCCCAGCATGATTGATTAATTGAAAGAAAGAACCCGGTGATCAAGGATCGTGGACCATAAGACAACTCTAGGGAACATCCTACTTCCACCAGTTCCGTAGTTCGGATGAAGAAAGTACGAGCAAGAAAATATGCATGAATGTTTAGACAACAAGAATGGTTAAACAAATTACCTACAACATATATAGCTTGACCAATGTTGACCTAAATAATAATTATCAAAGCAAATCAAAAAAGATTAGAAAGACTTTCTCCTAGAAATAAGAATGAGTTAAGTACCCGATATCTATCCAATAAGGGAATAGCGCCAGCAAAGTCGGATGGAATAGCGGTCAATATATTAGTTGGGCAACAGGTGCACAACAAGACAAGAATTACTAAGGACAATGAGCACGATTCATGTTTTATCTCCTATAAAGTCACAGGCCTAGTTAGTAAAGGTGAAATAAATAACCATCGAAAGAGTCTTAGTCCAGCAACAAAAATAATGAATATCCCCCAAAATCATGGTTACCTCGTTTAGTCTACCTGAATACGAATTAATGCCAACCTATAGCAAAGCAAGCTGTCCGAGAATGTAGATAGTGAAATCAAGTTAATCAATGTCTCTTATCCCTAGGAGGTCTTCCTCCACTAGTAGGTTTTTTCGGAAACTCCATTTATTCTGGTGTGGATGACAGGCAGGCCTATACTTCTACACTTTTTTTCCTCCAAACATACTCGTCGAATCATCATTTTTTATGTCATAATAAACATTGCATCAACAATCATTTTGGCAGTAAAGGAAAATTACAGAAAATGAGAAAAAAGGGAAATGAATAGTTAATTGCCGAGAAGTCCACAAATGATTCTCGAGTTGCAAGATGAGGAAAGTTCACTATGTTAACATAAGTGCACGTAACTCACGGGGTTGCAAAATCGGAGCCATCAGCTGAAGGGTGCCAAGAGGACGATCCTTCACTTCCGGGACCTTGTGCCATACTTGGTTGCATCTCGCTCGTCATTTTACAGAAGGATATAGCTGCAGATTGAAGGCAAACAAATATCAGAACATGCACAATGAAAGGCTCCTTTGCCATCGAAAAAGTTTAAAAACTTTTTCGTTTTCTACTCAAGCGAGCGTGATAAACGAACACTAGCTTCGAGTCTACCAGCAACACAGAGAGAGAGAGAGAGAGAGAGAGAGAGAGAGAGAGAGAGAGAGAGAGTCATGAGAGTGATGGCGTCGTTAAGGGCTTCTGTGAATAAGCTTCAGGGTTTCTCTTTGGACCTCAAACGGAAGGATGCGAAGAAGAAAAAGGGGGAGAGGGTAGTGGGATGCGACGAAACGAAGAAGAAAAGGGAGAAGAGGCGTGTTCCTGCAGGGAGAGAGGGGAAGTCCAAGGTTTCTCTTCGGACGCGAAGAAGAAGGGCGGGAGACTGAGGATGTGACAAGGACAAAAGGAAGAAGGAGATGAATAAGGGGCGGAGGGGTGGGGAGAGTGTGGCGAGAGTGAGTCCGTATAGCTTCCGGATATCAAATTTTATCCAAAATAATCTTTCTCTATTCTTTGCTGATTTTGCTGTTTTTATGGTTATTATTTAATTTGAAGGTATCCCATTGATTTTTGTCTCTTTTTTATTTTTCCAGCCGAGGGGATGCGACCTTACTCTTTCTATCCCTCGCCTGCAAAATAGCGGCGTCCACTGCACAAATTCAAAACCTTTTAACTTTTTATATGGGAATCCCAGTCTACACACACAATATATAAACATCATTTTAATTAAAATCATTTATTCTCTGTTATTAATATTGTCGTTATTGTTTTCAGAGACTTATCCTTCTCCCTCTTTGACTTTGAAGCTATTTGATCGAGACTTTTTACTTTGTTGAAATGATTATGAGACACCGCAGATTAATGCCTATAGTGGTTATTCTCATAAATATTAACTTAAGAATATATAAAAAAGAAGAGAACTTTCAAGCCTTTCACAACATCTAATTGATCTAACCGAATTACCGTCGAGGTCTCAGCATAAGAGAGACCATCACCCATGCCTTCTTGAACATGGGTTAATGCTGGAGTCTTGACTAATTAGCCCACACTTACTGTATTCTCCGAACAGTTCTTGCATTTCTTGTGCCCAATTGAAGCTTTGCTATGTAATTTAGCATCTTGGCCTAATTTGCCTATCTAATTCCACGTGACTGTAATTGTTATGCGAGATTCTCTCTCGAGTTATGGCCTTGTCCCAAATCTCATACAACAAGTCAACGCATATTTAAGTTCATTATTAGAAGGCTCTAGACTTAAATGGCAGGTTCGATGGTTAAATTTAATGTAATTATCTGAATTTTGAATAGATTTCTATTTTTATGTTCAATCTAATTTTTTTGATTTCATTAAATATTTTCTAAGAATGTTAGCTTTTTCATTTTAGCCAACTTTGAGATCAAATGATGTCATGCCCCGATTCTCGGGCACGCGCCCATCCTTCAATTATCGAATTATAGCAACGTTTCAGGACGCATTGCCGACCCATTAATTTGAATATACACATGCGGAAGTAATTATAAATCCCCAGATAATCAAACAATGGGATAAAAAAGTAGGGCCATAAATTTTTCAAACCAACATCAACCTTTTATAAACACCGAGGTTTATTTACAATATCAGGTCGCTTACAAAAATATTGGCTTAATTAAAAAGGGATTGTCCTATGACTATCGAGTCAGACGAGTTTGTTGATTTTGTTTCCTTCACTTTCCCAAACTCCGGGACTTCTGGTCCTTCACTAACATAATCTATAGACCTGAAAATGGTTATACAATAACTAGTAAGACAACATCTCAACGAGTTATACCTTCCTAAGACTCGATTAGGAAGCCAATACACCTTAGGGCTGCCTATGCACAACACGAGTCAGAGGACTTACCTTGACCTCATTTCCATTCTACAAGTCAAGATTATTTACAGATATCTCATATCACATCAATCAAACCATCAATCAATTCACAAATCGGATCAAATCATTGATCAATATCGGATCAAATCATTGATCAATCGACCTAGTCGATTATGTGTTATCACGACCCTTTCCTGGTCAACTCATCTCATACTATCTATAAAGTCTGCTCATACCAGAACTGCTCACTACTAAGCTGATAGATAGATAGTATAGCTCACACTAAGCTGGTAAGGTTAAGGTATACTGCTCTTGCTAAGCTGACATATCACCCGTAGGCTGACATAGTATACTGGTGTACTGCTCTCGTTAAGCTGACATATCGCCCGCAGGCTAATATAGTATACCCCTAATGCTCACTCTAAGTTGATAAAATATACTGCTTGCGCTAAACTGATATATTAGAACCCGTAGGTTGATATTGTACACTAGTATACTGCTATCAGAGCCCATAGGATGATATAGTATATTATTCCTGACCATTCAATCAACTCACCAATCTTTATCATCTTTGATAAAAATAGCCGTGTGTGGTTATACGGTCGACCTTAATCAAAATACCATAATTTCCTTTCCACAAATCTCACCATTTCCTGTAGTCCACCAAAATATTTTTGGCGCTGTCAACTAACGCCAGGTTATTTTCCGATTAATTATTGAAATCGATTAATTTAGGAATAAATCCTAAAATCACCATTAAATCAATTCATCACAAAATAGGATTCAAATAAATAAACAGACTGCACCACAATAATCATCATAAAATTCCGGTCACCGACCATCCCAGTTGAATTTCCGAAAAATAATTAAATAATTAAATAAATACAAAAATTAATTATTAAATACTAATAAATCCAATTTAGGCCCGTAATGCGTAATTGGAAGCCAAAACGAATCGGGAAAAATCCAGAGATATACTAGTACGTCTCTACTTACTAATTACACTATCCAATTGCCTAGCATGCATTCATAGATAATTAATTTAGCTAATTTAATATAATCTATCCACCTAATTACACTTAATTAAATCTAATCAATCCTTAAGCATAATTAGCAAACTATGTGAGGACTAGTGAGCTAAACTCACCCGTTTAACAATCCACTCGGATTGAAACGTTGGGAACGTCGCATAGGACGTTTTATTCCAAAGCAAGCCTAAGGTTCGGGGCTTGGAACCACCTCAAAATGGGCTTTAAAGCCACTGCGAGACCCACTTTTCTGCTTGCTGGTTGCTGTTGGTGGAGGGCTGAAACGAGACTAGTTGAGGCGAGCACGGGTCAGCAAAGCTGTAGGGGGCGATCACGGGTCCAGGCGGTGGCTCACGTTGACTATAGGAGCTCCAGCGTGGCTCCACGGCTACTGGACGGTGGCTGGAACAGGTAGGACAAGGCTACTAGAGGTCGGGATCACACGGTGGGGGCGGCGGCTCGCACGGCCTAGCACGGCTAGGCGGACGACGATCTCCGACGACGGTGAGGTGGCGTGAGGCGGCGACGGCAGCTCTGGCTTCCCCTACTGGTTGTTGGCATCAAGAATGGAGAGGAGAGAGGGTTTGGTCGGCAACAAGGGAGAGAGAATGAGAGAGAGATGAGTGGGGGGCAAGTTTTGATTTTGGTGGAGTCCTTTGGCCAAGTTTTCCACCAAATTGTCCCCCCCTTAGGCTTGTCCTCCAAGCAAGACCCCAGGGCTGTCAATGAGCCACCACAACCTTCACTTTACAACCTTGAAAGGGTCCAAAGAGCATAGGAAGAGGGGGCATACGAATTTAGTACAATCTCCCCTCAATTGGAAACTTAGATCATCTCAAATCAACCTCATTTGACCTCAATTAATTCAATTGGTACTTTAACGCTTCAATTGACATTTTTTCTCACCCTTGGATCCATCTTATAATTCTCGACCTTTTTCTGAACAAAAACAGTCTTATGCTGGCTTTTTTCGAAAAAAATCTTGGTTGGTAGAAAAATCTTCTAAGACTAAGTCATGGGTCCTAGAATTTATTGTGACATGACAAAATCTTCAATTTCTGAAATCGGACTCAAATTGATAATTTTCTTCGAGTCACAATGAACCTACTCGACACACTGGCGACTCTCGATTGTCGTGAAAACCTCGAGAATTCAATTACGGACATAGGGTACCAAAACGATAGTAAAACTAAACTAGTGCCGGTTGACGAGAATTTTCCAATTTAGTGGAGTCACCCATGATCGACCACACGTCTCAGTTGAACCGACCTATCTCTGATCTCAAATTGATTTTTAATTGTGCTGTAATGGCTTCTAAAGATGAGTACGGTCGAGAAACCGATTCCTGGTCAAATTCTCAAGTCTATTGCCTTAAAATTCCTTAATGGCTTCCTTGAATAATCTAGTTATCTATATTGCCTTAACTATTCCTTGCATCGATGAAATGCCTTATTAATTTAGTAGAAAACACGGTTGAAAATTCAAGATGCCACAAATAAAGGTTATCAACAAGAGAGTTGTCAGTGAGATATGCATTTTCTTTGTACATATAATAGTTAGGAAATTTAAAGATGGACTCGTACTATCTCAAAATTCAGGAAATCACGGATAATCACTATTTTTATGGAGCTAAACAAAGGCGAAAAAACAGAGAAGAAAGGAGAGAGCCCCATGCGCGCAACGGAGCGGCACCGTCCACGTCGATCAGTCATGTGGGAAACCGTACATACGCAGCGACGTGATATCATCATTTCCAATAAATAAAGAAGGGGGAGCGCCTCGTTGGCTCTCGTTCGAAAGAGCAAAAGGGGAAGTTTCTTTGCAAGCTGGTCTTCTCACTTTCCTTCAGCGGTCTCCAACTGTTGCCAGATCCAGCCGGCAGTTTTTTTTTCTTTTTTGGTAAAGTCCGGCCGGCAGTTTTTTTTTTTTTTTTTTTTTTTTTGGTAAAGTCCAGCTGGCAGTTTTTAGATTTAGTTTAGAGAAAAATGGATTACAATTTCCAAAACAAATACGTTGGACTCTAACAACGGTCCTTTTTTTATAAGTTTTAAAAAGTCAATGACAGCTCGCCATCATTTCTTATGTGAGTGATCCAATCCAAAACTAACAATTTGTTTTGGCCGATCATCCAAAACAACCATTCAAAGCGATGCTAGTTCGTCACCCTGATAATGATGTAAAACCTTCCAAATCTAGAGTATATAGAAAACAAAAAGTCAACCTTTAATATTTTCCAAGCGCATACAAGTAACTGCAAAAGTGAAAGCAACGCCAACCGGAGTTCTAAGCTGACTCATTACTGGACATGGCCAACAAGCAAGCCCAGAGAGAGAAACACTTCGTGCTAGTCCATGGGGCTTGCCATGGAGCTTGGTGCTGGTACAGAGTGGCCACCCTCCTTGAGTCCTCAGGCCACAAGGTCACTGCGTTGGACATGGCTGCTTCAGGGGTCCATTCAAAGCAACCCCAAGATTTGAAGTCCATTGTGGAATATGTGGAGCCACTTATGGAATTCTTGGGGAGTCTGGGTGAACAAGAGAGGGTGGTTCTGGTAGGGCATAGCCTGGGAGGGGCTGTCCTGTCAATGGCCATGGAGAGATTTCGAGAAAATTGCGATTCTTTGTGTTTGCCTTTGCTATAATGCCCGGCCCCGATCTCACTTATCACTCCATCTTTGAAGAGGTCTTCTCTCTCTCTCTCTCTCTCTCTCTCTCTCTCTCTCTCCACATCAATTTTTCTTATGAACCTGGCTAACGTAATGGTAAACAAGTTAGCTTTTGGATTTTTTTCTGGTACAGTAAACCACACATTTGCTGATGAATCCAAAATTGCCATAGAAAGGTTCTTAATGAGTTGTCAAGCCATAATGGTGCTGTTGAAAATAATGTCAAGGTATTGGCTTTGACCTTCTATACGTATAGAACAACTAAAGCCCCAAGCGCAACTTATTTTAGGAGCCTAGCAATTTGCAGGTTGAGGGGTTCACTTTGCTGGTTAAATGCTATCACCGGGATTTTTATTATATCAAACAGATGGGTTTCTCTAAGGAGATAGATCCATTTACTCATTTTAATCTCTTATGAAAAAACCTTGAATCTTTAGGTTATGAATCTTTACTCTTGAACCTGGAAAAAACCTCTCCCCAATTGTTGCTCGGCCCTTTGCTGTCATCTCGCCCTTGTTGAACACCACGGGAGAATTATCAAAAAAATCCTAAACCTATTGTAATTGTGCCAATTTAGTCATAAACTCTTTTTTGACCAATTTAGTCCTAAACATTTTATAATTGTGCTAATTCAGTCCATCCGGCCACGATTGGCCAACCGACAAACGCTGATGTGACAATTTTTAAATATTTTTTTGAATTTTTAAATATTTTTTTTTGAATTTTTGAATGCTTTTTTTCTTTTTTATTTTCCCCACCTTCTCCTTCCTTTGGCCGGTCGGCACTAGCCAGAGGCGAGAGCCGGTGAAGGCTAGCCTTGCCTATCGACGGCGAGGCCACCATTACCATATCTGGCAAGGAGCCACGCTAGTGGTTAGCGAGGCTGAAGTCACTAGATCTGGCAAAGCTCGGCCTCGCCCAGCCATGGCAAGGTCGAGCCTCGCCGGCCACCGGTGAGGTCGACCCTCACCTTGGCTGGGCAAGGCCCTGCCGAATTTGGTGAGGCTAGGCCCCCCAGCCATGGTGAGGATCGACCTCGCCAATGCTGGTGAGCTTGGCCCTAGCCAAGGTTGGACGAGGCCAAGCCTTGCCAGATCTGGCGGGGCCTTGCCAAGCGATGGCCAGGCTAGCCTCGCCATGGCTGAGCAAGGCTCGTCGTCACCAGTGGCCGATGGGGGCAAGCCTCAACGGTCGGCCAGGGGGAGGAGAAGGTGGGGAAAAAAAAGAAAAAAGAATTCAAAAATTCGAAAAAAAATTGCCACATCAGCATTTGCTGGATGGCCGGCGGGCCCACGTCGGCGCCAGCCGACTAATTTTAGGCGAATGGACTGAATTAACACAATTATAAAAGGTTTATGAATAAATTAGTTTAAAAAAAAAAGTTTAGGACCGAAATTGTCCAATTACAATAGGTTTGAGACTTTTTTTTTGTAATTCTCCTTGAACACCACGGTTGACCTTCCTCCAGCCACCTCCGACCTAGTGCCCACACATCCCCTCCCTCCCCCTGCCCTTCCGTTTCTCCAATTTTCATCTATCTATCTTTCATTGAATCCAAGCTCGACGACAATCTTGCTCCTTGGTATTAGTAGAGTTTGATGTCGCCTCAAGCTTACCTGCATAAGGTTCGTTGAGGGCACATGAGCTCATAGCTCAAGCCTTAAACCATGCTAGGTTGTTGCCACAAGTTAGGCAACGGATGTTGCCATCCAAATTTGGTTGACTGCACCGTGGGGGGAGAGGGAAAGAGAGGGCAAGACTGTTGATGAAGCTGAGTGGGATCAAGTCGCCGAGGATGATGGCAGTAGCTACGTCAATCGGTGAGGAGAGGAGGGAAAAGACACTGGCGGTTCGATGTCAGGTTTGAAACCTGGTGCGAGACAAAAAGAAATTCTAGAGAACAGATGAAGATAGTGATTCTTCATCAGACAATTTTGAATTCCGGTAGTGTGGCCGTCCTCTGTCCTAGAAAGGTTCTTATTGAGTTGGCAAGCCATAGAAGAAGAAGGGAGGGAATTGAAACGCTTCCAGTGGTGATATTCTCGAACTGAACTTGCCTGAATGAGGAAGACAGTGCACGATGCTCCACGATGAAGCCGTTAAAATAATTAAAGTACAAAATAATCAAAATGCAAGTATTATTGGTTGGTTCAGTGCGGGATTCATGCGAGACCTAAAGTAGTAATTTAATGGATCATAGACTGTATTAAACCCATACTCAGCTGTCATCTCGACACATTTCTTGTCCTTTTATACATGAACAATATCGTAATCGAACCACCCACCTGGGTGGCGCAGTTGGCTTTGGGCCTCCTCCCCCTCACGAAGGGAAGGGGTTCGAAACCCCAGCGCGTCGCAGGGTGACTTACCTGGTGGCACGTGTGTGGTGGCTAGCACGTGTCGCCCCCAGTGGTTTACTCCCGGCATCCGGCCGTGCGAGGTTCCCTGGATCACCAAAAAAATAAATAAATAAATAATATCATAATCGAGATTATCAAGTAATCCAATTATGGGTGGTTACCTAAAATTACACCCGGGTGGGGGAGGCGAGCCTGGCCACCAACTAATTAGGAATAGATTAGTATCATTTCACATGGCATAACTATGCATCTTTATCTCTTTTATATATGTGGCATGGTAATACGCATCTTATAGAACTCAAAATTGAACACCAACTTAGCTTAGATTTTCTCCAGAAAACAGCGTGTACATAAATGTGCATCTGCAGAGATGTATATTAGAAGTTCTATTTCTTTTGTCTTGTTGGCTTTTCCAGAGAACAAAAACTAGTGTAATTTGAATGAAATTTGAAAAGTTAAGGAACTCTAATGAGTGATCAAAAAGTTGTGGCATTAAATTGAGTTTTGTATGAAAGATTTGGAACTTCTACTATATTTTTCACTACATTTGACATTGAGCGATATAGAATACTCCAAATAGAATTCACTTAAATTCATTAAAGAGGACTTTGTCGTGACCTTAGGAACACGATTATGAAGATCTCAAATTTGAAGAACAAGTTCTTTTGCTCACCCCCATCTCAAAAAGCTCACTTGTACATGCATCTCAAAAATTCAAATTTTTTTGTAAATTCATTATGACATGGTTGCCTGTATAGAGTAAAATATTCTAGAGAAAGTAAACAGAACATATCAAATTAACCTTTTCATATATGAAGACCCACATGTTTATGCATGACATTTACTAGCTGCTCATTGATTATACATTATCTCTTCTATGATCATAGCATTCTCGTATATTGGAATATGATATGGTTCCACAATACCGATTTGATGATGGCCCTGATAAGCCTCCAACCTATGTTTTATTTGAAGATGACTTCTTGGCCTCCAAGCTCTATCAACTCTCCCCACCTGAGGTTAGTTCACCTGTTTCTTTTTGTTTTTGTTTTAATTAAATAAAAGTACATATAATATTTGCACCAAAAATTGTTAAACTTAAATGGGTATTATCAAAGTTAGAAAGCATCTTGTGATTTTTCTTGTTTTTTGAAGGACGTGACGTTAGCGTCCTACTTAAAGCGGCCATTTCGTCTCTATCCTGATCAAGAAAAGATGAAGGAGGAAATGGCAGTCACGAAGAGCAGATTTGGGTTGGTTCGCAGGGTTTACATTGTATGTGATCAGGACCTTCTAATAATGGACAGCCTACAGAGATGGATGGTGGAGATGAACCCGCCAGATGAAGTGAAGGTGATCTCTGGCTCAGATCACATGGTCATGTTCTCTAAGCCCCTCGAGCTTTGTGCCTCCCTTGAAGAGATTGCTGAACGTTATTGTTCTTGAGGTTTGAGGCACCGGTTGCATTTTTCTCATCAACATGAAAATTAAGGCTATGAATAAAGAGTGCGTTTGTTTCATTAGAAAGAACTAAAATGCACGTTGAATATTTTGTTACCATGAAAAAATGCAATTGTTGAACATGAAAAGAGGATGTTTGTTTCTCCAAAAAGAAATAAAGAATGTGTTGAAGTAGTTTATTATCATGAAAAGAAGTGATCGTTAGATATCAAAAGAGGTGATTGTTAGATATTTAAAAAAGTGACCATTAGATATCAAAAGAGGTGATTGTTAGATATTTAAAGAAAAAAATTATTCACGGGAAAAGAAGTGATGATTGATTACGAAAGGCAATGATGATTTCAATATACTATTTATTCTCAAGAGATGTGTTACTAGATTGTGTACCTTCACAGTTCTTTACAAAATAATTTCTCAATTTCACAAAGAAACTATACAATATCTTAAAACAAGATTTTTATGGCTTCAAACACTCAAGATATAATTCATGAGCACAAGGTCCTTTTGGAAACACTTCGCAATAGATCCAACATTGAAAAGCCCTCTAGAAAACTTACTCCAACTAGAAAATTTATTCAAATTAGGAAACCTATCTAGACATTCTCAACGCTTAAGTGCTGGCAAAGAGTGGCCACCCTCCTCAAGTCCTCAGGCTACCAGGTCGTTGGACATGGCTGCTTCAGGGTCCATTCAAAGCAACCCCAAGATTTGAAGTCGATTGTGGAATATATGGAGCCGTTTTCGGACTTGTTCTAGGTGAACGCGAGAGGGTGGCTCTGGTAGGGAATAACATGAGTGGGCTTGTCCTGTCATCGCCATGGAGAGATTTCCTGAGAAAATTGCAGATAATGTGTTTGCTGCTGCTTTTATGCCTAGCCTTGAGCTCACCTTGCACTCCGTCCTCGAAGAGGTCTCTCTCTCTCTCTCTACACGATAGTTTTCCTTTGGCTAACGAAATGGTAGACAAGTCGGGTGTTTTTATTTTTTCCTATTAGGAAAAACTATAGGGAAAATTACCAAAAGAGTCTTGAACTATTGCAATTGTGTTAGTTTAGTCATAAAATTTTTAATTGGACCAATTGAATTCCAAATATTTTCATATTTTGCTAATTGAATACATCTAACTAATTTTAGCTAAAAATAGCTGACATAGACAATGCCATTCTATGTGACATGAAATATTTTAATTTTTTGGGTTTTTTTTTTTTAAATTATTTTTATTCTTTTCTTTACTAGACTTAAGGTGGCACAAGGCAATGGTCACGGCATGTGGCCACTTGCCCAAATCTAGCGAGATCGCCTTAACCCTTGTTGGTGATGCCCTCGCCCCTTTCATCAAGTGCTAGTGAGGGTGTCTTGGCTCTCGCCTATAGCCAATGAGGGTCAGTCGGTGATCCTCGCTACCCTAAGTCTAGGGGGAAAAAAAGAATAAAGAAAATAAAATAAAAATAAAAAATCCAAAAAATTATTAAAATGGCAACATCAATGCTAATTGTGTCACATATGACAATTGATGTCGACGTCAGCAATTTCCAGCTAAAATTGACCAAATTAATTTTTATTAACAAAACATGAAAAAATTTAGGTTTCAAGTGACACAAATAAAAAGTTTAAAATTGAATCGACACAATTACATTATATTTAAAAAAAATGGTAATTTTCTCGTAAATCACACAAATGCCGATGAATCCAAACTTGCCATGGAAAGGTTCTTAGGAGTTGTCAAGCCACAAAGAAAGGGAAAATGAGAGGGTGACGCCACCATTACATTTGGAAAGTAATGATGTTGCCCCTACCCCAAGTGTTTCTTCGGTTTCCTTGAGCAAACTATGAATCCTGCCAAATGGGGGATTCTTTAGATTTAAAAAGCCAATAAATCAAAACAAGGAAAAAAATTAGGAAGAAAAAACTTTTAAAAATCATCAATATAGGATTTCTTTACATTCAAAACAAAAACCTGGTTAAACATATTTATTATGAGGCAAAATAAATATAGTATATCTAGTAACAACATCTAAACTATTAAACATTTTTCACAATTGTAATTGTAAAAGAAAATATTCATCATCTGACAAAAGGTATACAATTGTTAAAATTAAAACACGTATATCTAATTTACACAACTTAAAGTATGAATAAGTTCCACTTGAGTCATGGCAATTCAAGTTAACTCAAAAATCGAAATTATGATTATTGCGTGACTAACTAAAATGAAATTTATCTAAAAAATTTGAAGTATATCGGATTTGTTTGATTAAAATTTTTTATCTTGCTGTTTTTTTTTTCTTTTCATACGATCCCACCTTTTCACATGCTAGCCACATTTCAAATTTGTTCACTTGTTCAATAATCTTTTGAAAATCTCATGAATTAGGTTGAAATATATGTGTGGGTCGGTTATTTGACTTTTATTGTGTCACGCCCCGAACCCCGAGCGTGCACACACCCCTTGGCGATCAACTAAAATTTGCAATGTTCCTTGGACACGTCGCGGACCCGTTCATTTTATGCACATGTGAAAACGTATAAAACAAATCCCTTGATAGCAAACAACATGGGATAGAAAAACAGGATAACAAATTCACAATCAAAACACGCTTTTATATAAACAAACTAGTTTATATATAGAGGCCAATTCTAGGGTCTATGTACAGGAGGTCTATCTCCAAGAAGAAAGAACTACTAAACCATCCATGCTCCTGACCCTTTCGTCTCAAGCTCTGGGCTCTTCACATTAGAAACCTGAAAATGGTAACTCACGACGGGGTGAGATATAAACCTCAACGAGTTCACGCCCTAAACCCCTATTGGGAAGATAATACACCTAGAGGTAGTCTACACACATAGCCAATGAGACTCATCTTGTCTCAGTTCTTTCCTACACGTTGGTACAATTCGTAAAACATATGCATATAATCAATGCACTCATCAATTGGAGCATCTCACTATCAAACCAATCATACACAGAAGTCTCAATTATAAGGCCAAATCGTTATGATATGTCTCATATCGTGCCACACAATTTTGTTCCATAATCAGGTGTGCCTAAATCACTCAATCAAGCAATTCACAAGAGTCCCGATTATAAGGCCAAATCGTTATGACACGTTCTATTCTGTGTCACATAATTTCATCCCATAATTAGGTGCGGGTAACTCATATCGGTGGTTCAATCCACACCCGATATTCACTCTCAATATTCAAACTCCAAATTCAAACTCAACATCCCAACTCAATATTCCGACTCCACATTCCAACTCAAGACCAGACTCGAGGCTTTAACTCAATAATAGACTCAAGGCTTTAGAGGTAGTTCCCACGAAGTCTTGTCATCATGTAGGACTTAGCCCTTGACCACAAATAGTAATAGTACAAAGCACTAGAGGTGAGTCTCATGAGTTTTAATATCGTTAGTACATAGCCCTTGACCACATATAGCAATAGTACAAGGTACTAGAGGTGACTCACACAAGTTTCGATATCGTGTGGTACTTATCTCTTCACTATACATGACAATACTGCAAGCCTCTAGAGGTAGTTCCCATGCGACTCAAGTTGCCATGTAACACTTAGCTCTTGATTACAATAAGCAATAGCATAAGGCTTTAGAGGTGACCCACATGAAATTTCGTCATCGTGTAGTACTTAGTCCTTTACCTGCTCACAACCCATTCACATATATAAGCAATAGTATAAGGCTCTAGAGGTGATTCACATCAAGTTTCATCTTCGTGTAGTACTTAGTCCTTTACCTGCTTACAAACCATCGAGTTCCCTCAACACAACACATGTCACCTCAACGTTCAGTAGTCACCTTGTCATGACTATAAACCATCACACGATCATCAAGCATAAGCTCTAGGCATGTCACAAACCAACCATATTATCAAATATGCACAAACCAGCAAGCATTGCACCAATAACACCACAAAATCATAACCGGCCTTAACTGGCAGAAAAGACCCACTCGCGCGTCTCCGAGTTTAAATTCAAAAACCTAATCAAATGAGTTCGAAAAATTCCCAAATTTGAATATGTTGTAAAGGACACATAAAAGAAAATTTTTCATGAAGACACCTTAACCCAGATCCTTCTAGATTAAGCCTAGTAAATCGTCAATCCAGTACAAAAACTGTGTCCGTTTCCCGAAATTCTATTTTCAAAAATCAGTTTGGTTCAAGATACAAAACTTGTCCATTTGAGCTGAAATTTGAGAATGTTAAACTAAAATATGTGACAAACAACTTTTGTGAAGAAACCATTTTGAAATTCGAACACTAAGAGTTGATAAAAACCCTTAGAATCCCAAAAGGTCACAAAATCCAGCACAGTTCGAGATTCTATTTGCAAATGACAGAGCTGAAATCTCATACTTTTAAATCCCTAAAAATCTTGAATAAAATATATGTCATAGCTGAAAATGTCTAAAATATTTCACGATGCTGAATCAACCTAAAATTCGCAACCCATTTCAATCTAAAAAAAGGGAAAATGGCAAGGGTCCAAAAATCAAAACTGAAGAAAGTCCAATGAATTGGACTAATCCATCTTCGATGGTGCTAATCTCACTAATTAGATTAACACTAATCAATTATAAGGCTAACATAATCATTCGGGCTAATCTAATCAACCCTTAAGCATAATTAACCTCCTAGGTAAGGTTTAGTGAGTAAACTCACCGATTTAGCAGGCTGGTGAGTCCACAGCGATGGCGACGCGGAGGTGAGCAATAAACGAGCCTACGGCGACACCAAGCGAGGTTCAAACGGGCCCGGAAAAGCCTCACGAAGTCTCAGCCCTTATTGAAACTTTGGCTTCTGCCTTGGACTGAAAGAGTTGGATCAAGCGGCTATTTGGGGCTGAAATGGGCTAGACGAGCTGCAACAATCGACGGTGGAGGCAACAAATAGCTGGGTGGCGACGCACAATGACTAAATGATGATGAAGGGGCTCAAGACAGCAAGCTAGGCTTGCTGGAACACCAGCAGGAGCAAGCGCGAGCGAGTGAACGGCGTGTGGTTCGCGATGGCGGACGGGCGGCGCTCAGGCTCCAGCAGGCAGTTGACGGGCTGGCTGACTTGCTGGCTGGTTCTTTAGTTTTCTCAAACTTTCAAAGCACAACTACAATGGGGAAAGCAACCAAGGAAAGACGGAGAAGAAGGCTGCTGAAGGGGGACCACCATTTGGCCCCCAAAGTCTTCTATGTTATCCCCATTCACTCATCACATGCCCCCACCACCTTGGCTGTCATTAGGGGTGTGCAAAATACCCGGACCCGCCCGAACCGCCCGAACCGCCCGGAACCGCCCGGAACCGGCGGTTCTTGAGGGAACCGGTCTGGTTCCCGGTTCCAATTTTCGAGAACCGTGGGAACCGGTCCGGTTCCCGGTTCCGAGGGCGGATCCACCCGCCCGCCCACCCGGACCGGACCGGTTCCCTTTAATATAAAAAAAAAATACTAAAAATAAACCTAGCAAAAAATCTCAGCCCTCTCTCTCGACTCTCTAACCCTCAAACCTCTCTCGACTCTCTCGTCTCTCTCGACTCTCGACCTAAGCTCTGCGATCTCCCTCTCCGCTTCCTCCTCCCCCACAGCCACCAGATCTCTGCTCCTCCCCCGTCCTGCCACGACCAACGGAGCCGCCGGCGTCGTCACCCGGCTACGACCCAACTCTCAACCCTAACTCTCAAACCTCTCTCTCGAACCGACCGATTTTAGGGTTTAGGGTTCTCTCTCTCTCTCTCTCTCTGCACGACTTCAATCGCAAAGAGCGCGAACTGCTGAACTTCAACTTCCGTGCTCTGAGCACATCGCCGGTCGAGGCGTTTCGGAGCAACCCAGAACAAATCTTGATCGCCTCGCGAGTCCTCCAGTGAAGCGAAGGTGAGGTGTAGGTGCTGTACGGTCTTCTTTTTAACTTCTCGGTGCTTGATCTTTCGATAGTTGTACTCTAGTGTGGGATTTGAACCCGGGTGTGGTTTATGCGTGTAGGTTCCTTCAACGGCTGTCACGACCGAGAAGCAATCGCTCCGCCCTCCCCTCTCATCTAATCTTCGTCAACGATTTTCGCTCGCTCGAAGTGGTCTCTTGAGAAGCCCTAAATTTGCGACCGCAGGACAGGTTCGATTTTATTTCCCGAGCCCTAAATCTAGCTTTATCACCTCCTGAGCACAGGAAGGATCGTATCCTTTTTTTGCGACCCTCTTCGCCGGTTCCTTCTATTTCCTCCTCATCGCTACTTCTCGTGCCCCCAATTCGTGTTCATCTGCGTAAATTTCGTATCTTTTAATTAATGCCCATCGTCGCGACTAGTGTTATCTACTTATTTTTTTCTTTTTTATTTATTTTTATTTTTTTATCTGGGTAGCGAAGGTCTCCCATCCCGTCGTCTTCTTCCGCCTCGCCGTCGTTTAATTTAATCCGGTGCTTGCATGCCTACGCTTCCTCCTCTCGGTGCTTGCCGACAAGTCGATGAAAGAAAATGGGGACGCCGTGTTGCAGCCCCTGCGCATCTCGCTTGTTTACACCCCACTTTTGGCGGTTTGCTTGTTAATCCGCGTTTGCCCGTTTCTGGGTTCCCGATTTCTTGCCCTGATCTGAATCGGCTTTTCGTTTGCATAGTCGGGTTCTTGGGTATTCAAGATTTCTGCCTTCCAGCTTCTTGATTTCTGATGTTTTGTTCTCTTGGTTGTTTTGGGTCGATTGTATTGTTATCTGCGGTGATGACGGTGGTTTTCTTGTCCCAGTTGCATGTTATTCTCAGTGAGTCCTGGGATTAGTTGGACTGGGTATGGTCTGTCAGTTGACTCAGCTGCACTAGCATCAGCTTTGGATGAGATTCAGAGGCTTAAAACTGAGCTGGAAATGGTTGCACAATCTGAGGCTGCACAAACAAAGAATGCAGAATCGGCAAATATGGAGCTCCGTGAGCTTGAAGGGGAATCTGGCCGACACTCGTCACCGGTAGAGAACATGAAAACCCAGCTTAAAGATTGCAAGGAATCGAAGCACAGTCCTTAATTGTCATGCGGAAGTTGGATGCCAAGAAAGAGTGCAAATATCGAACTTTTCTCTCTCTCTCTCTCTCATTGTGTACATTGAGACCGATTCCATGGATTCACCCGGGAACCGGACCGGACCGGCGGGCCGGTTCTCGGGTGGATCCATGCAACGAACAGGTGGATCCCGGTTCCAATTTTTCGGAACCGGTCCTTAGCGGGCGGTTCCCGGTTCTAGGTCGGGAACCGCCCACCCGGACCATGCACACCCCTAGCTGTCATCCACAGCCCATTTCTCTATCAAACAAGCTAAGATTGCTGCCCAATTGTTGCCCAATTGTTGCACTCCCCTTGGCCTACGAATTTTGTACATTCCCCATCCAAATCCATTCAATTCCACTTCAATTCTCTTCCAAAGTGATCCAATTGAAGCCCCAAAAATTCAGCCAAGGTACCATCATCCATCTCACAATTTTGCATCGTCAATTGAACCAACTTAATGGCCAAAAATGTGACTAAAAATGGTCCCTCGAATCTTCCGGTCCAAAATAACCTTACTTTGAATTTTTCGCCAAAATCTTGGATTTGCAGAAAAATCTTTGGAGGATAAGTTGACGTTCCTAAAATGAATCGTGACATGATAAAACTTTCAATTTCTGAAATCGGGTTCAAATTCACAATTAATTTCAATCGGGCTCGATTTTAGCATTACCTAGCCCACTGGATAGTTTTTGGGAATTTTTAGTGCAATTGACCCGTGGTTGATTATTTTCATGCCACATTGTACATCTTCGACACATTGGTGACTCTTAGTTGTCGTGAAAATCTCGAAGTTTCAAATACGGACATAGGATACTAAAATGACAGAAAAATCGGTCTAATGCCGATCAACAAGAATTTTTGCAACTAGGTGGAATCACCCTCACTTAATGATATGGTTTTGACGAATCGACCTATATCAGGTTTTTAATCGATTTTTAACTATGCCGTAGTGATCATTGCAGATTAGTATGGTCGAATAGTTGATTTCTGATCGAATTCTCAAGTCTATTGCTTTTAAATTCCTTAACAGCTTCACCTGATAGACTAGTTATTTCATGAGTGGCCAACTCAGAGAAAAGGGCTATAGGCACATCGATTTAAAGGCCAACTTATTCCATCGAAAACAGAATAAAAAAATCAGAATGTCACATATTGTATACAAAATTGGTAAAAAAGTTTTCGTGAGTACACTGCAAAAGAATTGAGGTTTACATTCAAATAGTTATTCATAGTATTAGAAAAAGTTTACATACATTAAACATATTTCCTTCTTGATGGTTTCATTTTCTTTACGGAAAAAAAGAATTATTTTTCAATATCTAAGAATTTCCCATCAATATTTATTTCCCAATTTTGTTCCGTGTTATGATTCTGGCTGCCGATTCCGATTCCGATTAAATGGTAATTTGTGGTCCACAAGGCACCATTATTCCATGTCAAAATAATTAAAGAACAAAAAAGAAATCATCTTACTCTATTTTATCACTAGAGAGAGAGATTGAATGATGAGTAGTATTATTAGGATTAATATATAGTTTTTCCATCCCAACTGACTATGTTCATCCTATCAATAATTTAACTGATGTTCTTCAAATTATGCAAGTACCATTGGTTGGTTCAGTGCGGGATTCATGCGAAACCTAAAGTAATAATTTAATGGATTATAGAATGAAACAAACACATATTGGCTGTCATTTCGACACATTTCTCGTGCTTTTGTGCATAAACAATATCGTAATTGAGATTATTAGGTAATCCGACTATGGAATGGCTGACAAAAGTTACACCCCAGCCACTATCTGATAACAAATGGATTAATCTTTTTTTTTCCCCCTTATTTGCGACATGGTAATGTGCATTGCAGTCAAATTTGAAAACAACCTTAGGTTAGATCTTCACCAAAAAAACAGTTTGTACATGAATGTGCATTTGCTGAAAAATACAATAGAAGTTTCAAATCTTTTGCCATGTTAGATTTTCCGATGAGCAAGTGATTGGTGAATCTTAAATGAATGAAATTTGAGTTGCCATGCAATTACCACATATAGCGGTGGTCCGAAGCATAAATATACCATTTAGAACGACGAAACCAGATCGCAATTATTATGGAACTATCATTTGTCGCGCTAAAAGCGATGCATGATAACATTTACCGAAGTTGCAGCCAAGGCAGTTGCAATTGACAAATCCTTAAACAAATGTGTGCTCCGTAGCTCACATTTGATGATTTCCTAGTTAAATTCTGCTCGTTGAATTTGATTTCTCATATTGCCATGCTAGTTATGGATGCCAGGGTGGTAAGGCCGGGGAAATACCAGCAGGCATCTATAGGATAAGAATGTTGAGGAGGCATCTTTCTAGATTGCAAATGGCGAAGGAAGGTCTGCCTTCTGACTCCAGACACCACCATCATGAGCCATGTTATAATTATGTCTTGAGTTTGAGCCCTGTTAAACCAACGCCAAAATTAAAGCCTGCAAATCTGCCTCGACAAATAAATTCCAAGTTGGACTTTCGTGATTGTATGCGATTTTGTTTAGCACGCTGGCCGCCCTCCTTACCGTGGATGCTTTGCAAGCGAAAGGAAGGAGGACGAACAAAGCAGCAGAAAGGACACGCGTGTTCGACTATCGTGAAGCTACAATGAAGAAAACGTGCTCACATTCTTCCGCCTCAAAAGAAAGACTTTTACCGACTTCTCAATAAATGAAGAGGGCCGCTCTCTTTTGACATTTACATACACATACGTAAGTTATGTACTTTAAAGTGTGACCAAACAGATTTAAAAAATATTTTTGAAAAGTGCTATTATGGCTTGGCTCACAATTGGGTTAACTACTGGACTGCGGAAACATGTTGATGATGAAAAATGAGATATTGTATTAGGTAATTGAAGACGCGCGTGATAAAATATGGTACATAAAAATCTCGCAGTCCCTGGTACAGTATATTTTCTCTCCCCACATACAAAACCACTTAAAAAGCTCGCTAGCTTGTACAACGGCACACCCACAACTCTTTGCCTTTTTTATGCTCTTGTGGCTTACTCCTAATAAAACTCTGTTTATAGAGCAATGGCCGACTGGCACGTTAAAAAATTGAAGTCAACTTGTGATTGAGATCTCTGGAAAAGAACTCCACTCCTTCAATTTGTATTTCTAGACTGCGCTTGAAAGTTAAGATAAAATTCAACATATGATAAGTTTTATCCTTTGTTGTATTTTCTTGTATTATGTGTCCGTACAAGATAGGATATGATTGGATAAAAGAGAGATATAACCATGCTATAATTATCCCATGGAGGAAGTGAGATAAATATGGATATGATTTTTGTTATTCATATTAGGAAAGTCATTTTTCTCGAATAATGAGCTTTTCAAATAAATTAAATATATATTATGTTTCAATATGAATATAATTTGAATTCTTATATAAGAAATTCAAAATAACAAAATATAATGGTTTAGTTTTTTTAATTTAATCTTATTTTTATTTGTATATTTGAATTAATTCTATCTTATAACATAGATTCAATGTATATTTACATATTTTAGGTCTATTAGTACAATTGACTATTTAATAAAATTTTGGTATAGAATGATGGAAGGGATAGAAGAAATAAAAAAAGGAAATAATCAAAAAAGAGAAAAAATTTTAAGAAAACTAGACAAGAGTTTCATGAGGTTTTTACCATCTTCGTTTGTGAACTTTTAAGTTCATTTACACTTATATATTGTTTATACCAAATAATGAACATGAAATGATGTGAATATATTTGATTTTGTTTTTATGATTCACCAAGCAAATGATAGGATATGGCAAAATTCCTAGATGTCATATCTTATCTTATGTAATCCTATTCTAGTTAGAAAATTGGACGACCAAATGTAGCCTTAAGGAATTTGATGCCTGTCCTCATAGCTTGGGAGAAGTCGGCTACTATTTCAAGAGGTGTTGACAATTCAATGGCCAAAATCATTTTCATTATATTTGAACATTAACTTCCCTAGTACACATATCCAAGAGGGGTATTGAGTCTCCAATCGATATCACTGTATCTTAACTAGACCATCAAAATGGGCCATAGACCCATTTTTAAACCATGTATGATGAGTTGAGTTATTATATGAGTTAGTTATATTTAATGAATGGGTCACAAATGGGCTTCGACATAATATGAGTACTAAATAGGTTGGAAATGAGTCATAAATGATTTTATAACTTACTTAGACTCAACCTATTCTATGACTCTCTTCCATTCTTTCTCACGATCACTCCATCTTGCACTCACTCATTACACTCTTACCTCTATTTGGGTATAATCTTTCGTAAATTGGGTGGAATATCGAAGGGCTTTGGCAATATGAGTCGGATTGGTTACGTGTCATTAGGTTTGCATTGCATAGATATGTGTCTATTTGAGTCGGACCATATTCAATCTAACTCAAACCCCCCCTCCCCATTTGATGGATCTAATATCAACCATTGATGTATTTACCTGCTACTTAAATAAAATAATAAAATAATCATTCACACCATCAACAATAGAGAGGACAAATAGTGTACAAGAGCGCCTGCGGATGAATTGAAAACCTCCCGTCTCTTATAACAAAACCCACGACTTTGGTTTTTTTGAGAATGAAAGCCTTTGTACTGACCAATTAAAAAGCATAAAGATTCACCACCCGAGGATGGGAATTCATCATCAGAGATTAAAATGGGGGAGTGGGTCCATCTCCTAAGACAAAGTGCCTGTTTAGTATCAAAAAGATCCCATTAATAGCATTTAACCAGCCGAGCAATCAGTTTCGACTTGCAAATGCTCGACTGCTAGTATAGGTTGCCCTTGGGGCTTTAGTTATTATGTTTATATCGAAGGTAAAGGCCAATCCCTCGACATTATTCCCCCCCAACACAATTTTATATCTTCCTGAAGAAACAAGCCTACTTTTTACTTGTCAACCTTATTGTCCATGTTGATGAGAAAACGCATATGGGCTACAGCAAATCTCGAGAACGGTATTGTCGCCCAATCTCTTCTAGGGAAACACATAGCTCTTGTGGCTTAGAGAACATGACCATGTGATCGGAGCCCGAGATTATCTTTACTTCATCCTGCGGGTTCATCTCCACCATCCATCCCTGCAGGCTTTCCGTTAGTATAAGGTCCTGGTCGCATACAGTGTAAACCCTGCGGACCAACCCATATCTGCCCCGCGTGACTGCTATTTCATCCTTCATCTTGTCTTGATCAGGACAGAGACAAATTGACCTCCCTTAGTAAGACGCTAACGTCAAGTCCTTCGAACAGGAAAGGAAAAACACTTAGATAAGTTCTAATTTGGATAGCCATTTCATTTCTTCCTTTTACTTTAAGAAAAATTCCCTTTCAATATTTTGCCATAAAACCTTTTTCAGTAGCGAATCTATCGGGGCAAATGTGTTGAAGAAGCTTCGATTCCATATTATTTAATGCATTAGAGATTACAAAAGCTTTAAAGTCATATGAAATCATAAAATGAAGATTCATAAAATGAAAGTTCTTTTACTCCATGAAAATTCTCTTTCGATATTTTGCCTAAAAATCATGCAGTAGTAAATCTATCGAGGCAAATATCTTCAAGAAGGTTTATTTCCATATTATTTAATGTATTGGAGATTATAATACCTTTAAAGTCGTGAAATTATAAAATTAAAATTTGTCAAAAAAAAGTTTTTTTGCTCCTTGAAAAAATCCCTTTTCGATATTTTGCCTAAAAACCTCATACGGTAGCAAATCTATCCGGGCAAATGTGTTGAAGAAGGTTTATTTCCATATTATTTAATGTATTGGATATTACAACACCTTCAAAATAATGTGAAATCAGAAAATGAAGATTTATCATAAAAAATCCCTCTTGCTCCAAGAAAAATTCCCTTTTGATATTTTGCCAAAAAACCTCTTCCAGTAGCGAATCTATCGGGATAAATGTGTTGAAGAAACTTCAATTCTATATTATTTAATGCATTGGAGATTACAACACTTTTAAAATCATATGAAATCAGAAAATGAAAATTTGTCAAAAAAAAAAAGTTCTTTCGCTCTATGAAAAAATCCCCTTTGATATTTTGCCTAAAACCTCATGAAGTAGCAAATCTATAAGGGCAAATGTATCCAAGAAGGTTTATTTCCATATTATTTAATGTATTGGAGATTATAACACTTTTAAAGTCATGTAAAATCAGAAAATGAAGATTTGTCAAAAAAAACTTATTATTACTCCACAAAAAATTCTCTTTCGATATTTTGCCAAAAAACCTTCTACGGTAGCAAATTTATCGGGGCAAATGTGTCCAAGAAGTTTTATTTTGATATCATTTAATATATTGGAGATTACAACATCTTTAAAGTCATGTGAAATCAAAAAAATAAAGATTTGTACAAAAAAAATCTTTTGTTCCATGAATAATTCCCTTTTGATATTTTGCGTAAATACCTCCTACAGTTAGACAACTATCAAGGCAAATGTGTTCAGAAGCTTTATTACAATATTATTTAATATATACGAGATTAGAACACCTTTAAAGTTATATGAAATCATAAAACGAAAATTTGTCAAAAAAAAATTCATTTTGCTCCAAGAAAAACTTCCTTTCGATATTTTGCCTAAAAACATCTTACAGTAGCAACTCTATCGGGGAAAATGTGTTGAAGAAGCTTGAATTCCATATTATTTAATTCATTTGAGATTAAAACACTTTTAAAGTCATGTGAAATTAGAAAACAAAGATTTGTCTGAAAAAATTCGTTTGCTTCGTGAAAAGTTCCCTTATGATATTTTGGCTAAAAACTCCTACAGTATCAAACTTATCGGGGCAAATATGTTCAAGAAATTTTATTTCAATTTTATTTAATGTATTGGAGATTACAACACCTTCAAAATAATGTGAAATCAGAAAATGAAAATTTATCAGAAAAAATTCCTTTTGCTCCCAGAAAAATTTTCTTTTGATATTTTGCCAAAAAAACTTTTCCAATAGCGAATCTATTGGGATAAATGTGTTGAAGAAGCTTTAATTCTATATTATTTAATGCATTGGAGATTTCAACACCTTTAAAATCATGTGAAATCATAAAAAGAAGATTTGTCAGAAAGAAGTTCTTTTGCTCCATGAAAAAATCTCTTTCGATATTTTTCCTAAAAACCTTATACAGTAGCAAATCTATTGGGGCAAATGTGTTCAAGAAGTTTTATTTCAATATTATTTAATATATTGAAAATTACAATATCTTTAAAGTCGTGTGCAATCAAAAAATAAAGATTTGTAAAAAAAAAAAAAAATTCCTTTTGTTCCATGAATAATTGCCTTTTGATATTTTGCGTAAATACCTCCTGCAATTGGACACCTATCGAGGCAAATATGTTCATGAAGTTTTATTACAATATTATTTAATATATACGAAATTTGAACACCTATAAAGTCATGCAAAATCAGAAAATGAAGATTTGTCAGTAAAAATTCCTTTTATTCCAAGAAAAACTTCCTTTCGATATTTTGCCTAAAAACATCTTGTAGTATCAACTCTATTGGGGCAAATGTGTTGAAGAAGCTTGAATTCCATATTATTTAATTCATTTGAGATTTCAACACTTTTAAAGTCATGTGAAATCAGAAAACTAAGATTTGTCAAAAAAAATTCTGTTTGCTCCATGAAATGTTCCCTTATGATATTTTGTTTAAAAACCTACTGGGGAAAATGTGTTCGATTAGTTTTATTTCAATATTTTTTTAATGTATTAGATAGTACAACACCTTCAAAATAATGAGAAAATAAGAAAACGAATATTTGTTAGAAAAAATTCCTTTTGCTCCAAGAAAAATTCCATTTTGATATTTTGCCATAAAAACCTTCTCTAGTAGAGAATCTATCGGGACAAATGTGTTTGAGAAGTTTCAATTCTATATTATTTAATGTATTGGAGATTACAACACGTTTAAAGTCATGTGAAATCATAAAATGAAGATTTGTCAGAAAAAAGTTCTTTTGCTCAATGAAAAAATCCCTCTCGATATTTTGCCAAAAACCTTATGCAGAAGCAAATCTATCGGGGCAAATGTGTTTAAGAAGGTTTATTCCCATATTATTTAATGTATTAGAGATTATAACACCTTTAAAGTCATGTAAAATCATAAAATGAAAATTTGTCAAAAAAATTATTTTTGGTCCAAGAAAAATTCCATTTTGATATTTTACCAATAAACCTTCTGCAATAACAAATTTATCTGGGCAAATATATTGAAGAAGTTTTATTTCAATATTATTTGACATACTGGGGATTACAACATCTTTAAGGTTATATGAAATCAAAAAATAAAGATTTGTTAAAAGAAATTCCTTTTATTCCATGAACAATTCTCTTCCAATATTTTATGTAAATATCTTTTGCAGTTGGACACCTATCAAGGCAAATGTGTTCAAGAAGTTTTATTACAATATTATTTAATATGTACGAGATTGGAACACCTTTAAAGTCATGTGAAATGTAAAATGAAGATTTGTCAAAAAAAATTCATTTTGCTCCAAGAAACTCCTTTTCGATATTTTGCCTAAAAACATCCTGTGATAGCAGCTCTATGGGGGCAAACGTATTGAAGAAGCTTGAATTTCATATTATTTAATTCATTTGAGATTGCAACACTTTTAAAGTCATGTGAAATCAAAAAACGAAGATTTGTCAGAAAAAATTTCATTTGCTCTATGAAAAGTTCCCTTCTAATATTTTGCCTAAAAACCTCCTACAGTATCAAATCTATCGGGACAAATGTGTTCAAGAAGTTTTATTTCAATATTATTTAATGTATTGAAGATTACAACACCTTTAAAATCATGTGAAATAAAAAAAAAAAAAAAAGATTTATCAGAAAAATTTCTTTTTACTCCATGAAAAATTCCCTTTGAATATTTTGCAAAAAAACATTTTGCATTTTGCTGTAGCAAATCTATCGGGGAAAATGTGTTGAAGAAGCTTCAATTACATATTATTTAATGCGTTGGAGATTACAATATCCTTAAAATGATGTGAAATCAAATAACGAAAATTTGTCAGAAAAAATTCATTTTGCTACATGAAAAATTCCGTTTCAATATTTTGCCAGAAAACCCCTACAGTAACAAATCTATCGAGGCATATATGTTGAAGAATTTTTAATTCCATATTATTTAATGTGAAATCTAGAAAACGAAAATTTGTTTGAAAAATTTTCGTTTGCTTCATGAAAAATTCCCTTTCCATATTTTGCCTAAAAACTTCCTGCAATAGCAAATATATCGGGGCAAATGTGTTCAAGAACCTTCAATTCCCTATTATTTAATGTATTGGAGATTACAATACCTTTAAAGTAATATGAAATCAGAAACCAAAGATTTGCCTAAAAACCTCTTATAGTAGCAAATATATCGGGGCATGTGTTGAAGAAGCTTCAATTCCGTATTATTTAATGTATTGGAGATTACAACACCTTTAAAATCATGTGAAATCAAAAAACGATGATTTGTCAAAAAAAATTCATTTTGCTCCATGAAAAATTTATTTTCAATATTTTGCTGAAAATCCGTCTATAGTAGCAAATTTATCGAGGCAAATATGTTCAAAAAGCTTTATTTTCCTATTATTTAATGTATTGGAGATGACAACACCCTTAAAGTCATGTAAAATTGGAAAACGAAGATTTGTCAAAAAAATTCATTTTGGCTCATGAAAAGTTCCCTTTTTGATATTTTGCAAAAAAAACCTCCTACAATGGCAAATTCATTAGGGCAAATGTGTTTAAGAAACTATATTTCTATGTTATTTAATATATTAGAGATTACAACACTTTTAAAATCATGTAAAATCATAAAATGAAGATTTGCCAGAAAAAATTCCTTTTCCTCCATGAAAAAATTCCTTTCGATATTTTGCCTAAAAATCTCTTACAATAGCAAATCTATCGGAACAAATGTGTTCAAGAAGCTTGATTTCTATATTATTTAATTTATTGGAGACTACAACACCATTAAAGTCATTTGAAATCAAAAAACGAAAATTTGTCAGAAAAATTCCTCTTTCTTCAAGAAAAATTCCCTTTTGATATTTTGACAAAAAGCTTTTGCAGTAGCAAATCAATCGGGGCAAATGTGTTCAAGAAGCTTCAATTCCACATTATTTAGTGCATTGGACATTAAAACACCTTTAAAGTAATGTTAAATCAGAAAATGAAGATTTGTCAGAAAAAATTCCTTTTACTCCATGAAAAAAATCCCTTTCGATATTTTGCCTAAAAATCTCATGCATTTGCAAATCTATCGGGGTAAATGTGTTCAATAAGATTTATTTACATATTATTTAATGTATTGGAGATTATAACATATTTAAAGTCACGTGAAATCACAAAAACGAAAATTTGTACAAAAAAATTCCTTTTGCTCCAAGAAAAATTCCCTTACAATATTTTGCCTAAAAACCTCTGACTATTAAAAATCTGCCAAAACAAATGTGTTCAAAAATCTTTATTTTGGTATGATTTAATGCATTGGAGATTACAACACCATTCAAGTCATGTGAAATCAGAAAACGAAAATTTGTCAGAAAAAATCCCTTTTACTCCAAGAAAACTTTTTGCAGTAGCAAATCTATTGGGGCAAATGTGTTCAAGAAGCTACAATTTCACGTTATTTAATGCATTGGAGATTACAATACCTTTAAAGTCTTGTAAAATCATAAAATACTCAGAACAAGGTCAGAGAGATTTACAACTTAACAACTTTTACACTAACACCGAAAATAATACTTATATTCCAAAAAAATTAAGGCGGTGTTGACAATTCCATTGCCCAACCTGCAATTAGTTAATCATTAACATAATTCATAAACTAGACAATTGTGAACAAGTTACATGCATTATTATTTTCAAAGTTCTCCCCTATAGATTTTTGCACTAACGTTTAGCAACTCCCAGCACGATTGATCAATTGAAAGAAAGAACCCGATGATCAAGGATCATAGTACCTATGGACCATAAGATAACTCTAGGGAACATCTTACTTGCACCAGTTCCATAGTTTGGATGAAGAGAGTACGAGCAAGAAAATATGCATGGATATTTAGACGACAAGAATGGTCAAACAAACTGCCTACGGCGTAAATAGCTTGATCAATGCTGACCTAGATAATAATTACCAAAGCAAATCAAAAAAGATTAGAAAGACTTTCTTCAAAGATAAGAATGAGTTAAGTACCCGAAATCTATCCAACAAGGGAATAGTGCCAGCAAGCTTGGATGGAATAGCCGTCGATATATTAGTTGGGCAAGAGGTGCACAACAAGACAAGAATTACTAAGGACAATGAGCACAATTCATGTTTTATCTCCTATAAAGTCACTAGTTAGTAAAGGTGAAATAAATAACCATCGAAAGAGTCTTAGTCCAGCAACAAAAATAATGAATATCCCCCGAAATCATGGTTACCTCGTTCAGTCTACCTGAATACGAATTAATGCCAACCTATAGCAAAACAAGCTGTCCGAGAATTTAGATAGTGAAATCAAGTTAATCAACACTTTTTTTTCCTCAAAACATACTCGTTAAATCATCATTTTTTACGTCATAATAAACGTTGCATCAACAATCATTTTGGCTGTAAAGGAAAAGTACAGAAAACGAAAAAAAAAAAAAAAAAAAAAAAAAAAAAAAAAAAAAAAAGGGAAACGATTAGTTAACTGCCGAGAAGTCCACAAATGATTCTCGAGTTGCAAGATGAGGAAAGTTCACAATGTTAACATAAGTGCACGTAACTCACGGGGTTGCAAAATCGGAGCCATCAGCTGAAGGGTGCGAAGAGAACGATCCTTCACTTCCGGGACCCTGTGCCATACTTGGTCGCATCTCGCTCGTCATTTTACAGAAGAATATAACTGCAGATTGAAGGCAAACAAATATCAGAACATGCACAATGAAAGGCTCCTTTGCCATCGAAAAAGTTATAAACTTTTTCGTTTTCTTCTCAATCGAGCGTGATAAACGAACACTAGCTTCGAGTCTACCAGCAACACAGAGAGAGAGAGAGAGAGAGAGAGAGAGAGAGAGAGAGAGAGTCACGAGAGTGACCGCGTCGTTAAGGGCTTCCGTGAATACACTTCGGGGTTTCTCTTTGGACCTCAAACGGAAGAATGCGAAGAAGAGAAAGGGGGAGAGGGTAGTGGGATGCGATGAAACGAAGAAGAAAAGGGGGAAGAGGCGTGTCCCTGCAGAGAGAGAGGGGAAGTCCAAAGGTTTCTCTTCGGACGCGAAGAAGAAGGGCGAGAGACTGAGGATGTGGCAAGGACGAAACGAAGGAGGAGATGAAGAAGGGGCGGAGGGGTGGGAGAGCGTGTGTCCGTGCAGCTTCCGAACATGAAATTTTATCCGAAATAATCTGTTTTTCTATCCTCTGTTGATTTTGTTGTTTTTATCGTTATTATTTAATTTGGAGGTATCCATTGATTTTTGTCTCTTTTTTGTCCGGCCGACGGGATGCGACTTTCTCCTTCTATCCCGCGCCCACAAAATAGCGACGTCCTCTGCACAAATTCAAAACCTGTAACTTTTTTATATGGGAATCCCAGTTCCCACACACAACATATAAATATCATTTTAATTAAAATCATTTATTCTCTGTTATTTATATCGTTCTTATTGTATTAAGAGACTTGTCCTTCTTTCCCTTTGACTTTGAAACTATTTTATTGAGACTTTTTGCTTTGTTTGAATGATTATGACACGGAAGATTAATGGCTATAGTGGTTATTCTCACAAATATTAACTTAGGAATGTATAAAAAGGAATATATATTTCAAGCTTTTCACAGTACCTAATTGATTTAATCGAATTGCCGTTGAGGTCTCAGCATAAGAGGGACCACTACCCATGCCTTCTTGAACGCCGGCTAATGCCGAAGTCTTGACTAATTAGCTCACAGTTATTGTAATCTCCAAACGGTTCCTGCATTTCTTGTGCTCAATTGAGGTTCTACTATGTAATTTATCGTCCTGGCCTAATTTGCCTATCTGATTTGACATTACTGTAGTTGTTATGCGATATTCTCTCTCGGACTATGGCCTTGTCCCAAATCTCATACAACAAGTCAACACATGAACTTTCTTTGTAGGCTCGTCTTGATCACTCTATTTGTTCTCGTCCACCACCATGATTTGTGCTTTGCCAAATGTAATCTGAGGGAGGATATCAAGACAATTAATCCCGTGTTGATAAATTTTGAGACCAATTAGGATTAATTAGATAATTTATCTAATAATGATCTTTAGTTTATTAAAAGAAGAAGATTGCCATAACCACATAGCAAAGGAGCCCATAAGCTGGCATTGTTAACCAATGCTGATATCCCAGTAGCCACCCTTCCAATATGAAAGGGGGAGGTAAGGAGTTTGAATCCACCTTCTCAGAAAGGTTTGAGTGGGAACAATTTAATTTGAAGTGTGAGTTTCGATTTCCACGCTCTACAAGGAAGTATAGCAAAACTATGAAAGTGAGAGTTAGAATAGGAGTAGAATATGACCAACTAGAAAAAAAAAAATAGTGTTAGTGTAGGTAGAATTCTCCAAATGGGGAAACTAAAGAGGAGTGACACTTTGAGAAACTTCTCATTGTTCATTTCTATGGACACTATGTAATCTCGTTGTGATCAATGAAATAGCTTAGTGATACGTATTGCCCAAGAACTCCCACCACAAAAATTTTATTGAAGGGGAATAGTTCTTTTAGGTTATACGAAAGATAATTAATGTTTCAATATTCTAAATATTATATGAATCATGAGAAGAAAACATGAGAATTGTTTTGATATTCTTAAAGTGTCTCTAATATTATGAGATTTGATTTTTCTATCAATATTATTTGGTAATTAGGTTATTATTAAGTGCGTGGAATAAACGAGCATTATTCAATAAAAGTGAGATTTAAAGGGATTGTTAAGATTATTAGATGGAAATTCCGATTTGTCACGATGTTGTGGTTGTTAATGGATAAAAAAAAAAATTATAAACGTTTAATTGTGGATCCTTAAATTCAAATTACGATTGCTCGGGTTGAAGGAGAAGTATGGACCGCATTACTCATATTAATAATATTTTTGGGTGAATTAGATGCGTTAGAGATTTCACATAGAATGAAGCTATTGAATGACTACTAGAGATATATAAGTTGAGATATCACATAAGTTGATGCTGATTTAAATTGAGCATCATTAGCTATAGGTTTTTCTATATTTCAAGTCTATGATTTGAATTTGCAGTTTTTTGTCCCGTTTGTCTTCTTTTTTTTTTTTAATAAATTTCTTCTGCTAGCAATTGACCAAATTGTGAGTGAAATAATTAAATATGGAGAAAGAAATAGGTGTGAAAACATTTTCCAGTAGAGTTTAATCATTCGTAAAATAAAAGAAGCACAAACTATGGGTAGAGGAACAATCATGCTATATTTATCTATAACTAGGGGTGAGCATGGTCTGGGTTGGTCCGGGCCACCCCCTAACCCTAGGACCAACCCGTATAGTGTCGGTTCTCAATTTTTATGACCGAGGACCGACCCTGTTGAGCCTAGGTACAAGGACCGGACCGACCTAATGGGTTCGGTCCAATTCCATGGTCAACCCGGGACCGATCGATAATTTTTTTTGTCTTATTTTTTATACTCCCTAAAAAAGATAACCTACAAATTAAAATTACACATCCATTGACAATGTGGCATTGCGCAACTAAACTATATATACCAATACCTATTTAGCAAATTTAAGATGACACAATAATAGAAATTTCGTACTTGCTAACCACTTATCGAGATATGAGACAAGATGGAAAGTTCTTATAATCATCTATTTTTAATATTCATAACACCATATGCAAAAGCGTTTTCTTGCATTTGATCACTAGAGTCCACTCAACCAAAAAATGAGCTTCACATCACTTGACTAGCATTTGATCATGTAGAGTCCACTCAACCAAAAAATAAGCTTCACAAAACTTGACTAGCAAATCACTTTGTAGCAAGCTAAAGTACTATTCTACTCTTCAAAAACTTCTACCATTTGACACAAATTGAAAAGCAAAGTGCAGTTGAAATTCATTTGTAAAATATAATTAAACCATAAAAAGTTCAAAATACTTAATATAAACCATGAATATATAACTTCACATCTTGTTAATTCACTTGAACTTCTAAACACCTGAAAACAAAACAAACGACACATAATTAATACTCAACAAAAGTTTTAAATTGAAATTACTATTAATGATATTGATAGAACATCTCAATATAATATGATATGATATAACAAACATTTTACTTAGATTTGAATATATAAAAGAATTATAAATAATATAATATAATATAATATACAGGGTTGGTTTAGGGTTGGACCGACCCAAAACTCTTAGGACCGAGGACCAACCCGCACAGTGTTGGTCTTGGAATTTCATAACCAAGGACCGGCCCGGTCCCCTTAGGAACCGGACCAGGACCGGCAGGGTTGGGCCGATCTAGGGTCGGTCCAGGGGTCGACCCTAGGCTGTTGCTCACCCCTATCTATAACCCCTAGGATTGGATATAGTTAAAAAAAAAAAAAAAAAGGTGATCTCCTCGTTGCAATGAAAAATTATGGTACTACTTTCAATCATTTGAGAAGAAATGCCATGGAGTTATTAAAACTTTTATAAAGTTATTTAATTAAATTTAAGTTCATTATTAGAAGGCTCTAGACTTAAATGGCAGGGTTCGATGGTTAAATTTAATGTAATTATCCGAATTATGAATAGATTTCTTTTTTATGTTCAATCTAATTTTTTTAATTTAATTCAATATTTTCTAAGAATGTTAGTTTTTTTCATTCTAGCCAACTTTGAAATCAAATGAAGGTTCTCAACAAAAGAGTTGTGAATGAGATATGCATTTTTTTTTTGATGACCTAGGAACCCCGCACGGCCGGGACATACGTGCCCAGGGTAAGTCATCCTACGACGCGTTGGAGTTTTGAATCCCTCCCCTTCGTGAGGGGAGGAGGCCTAGCCAGCTAACCGCGCCGAGGGTGGGTGGTGAGATATGCATTTTCTTTGTACATGTAATAGTTAGGAAATTTCAAGATAGACTCGTACTATCTCAAAATTCAGGAAATCACGGATAATCTCTCCCAATAGGTGGTGAGTAGTTTATACCGCCATACTATTTTTATGGAGCTAAACAAAGGCGAAAAACAGAGAAGAAAGAAGAGAGCCCCACGCGCGCAACGGGGCGGCACCGTCCGTGTCGGTCAGTTGTGTGGGAAACCGAACATACGCAGCGACGTGATGTCATCATTTCCCATAAATAAAGAAGGGGGGGAGGAGCGCCTCGTTCGAAACAGCAAAAGGGGAAGGCCATTTCCAGCGACATCACAAGGTGCAAAAGGCGGAGGTGGTGGGACTGAAGCGAAGGATGTCTAAAGAGCAGACGGAGAACCATCTCCAGCGACGACAGGTCCAGGTATACCCACCACCCTCTCTCTCTCTCTCTCTCTCTCTCTCTCTCTCTCTCTCTCTCATTTTTCAGAGTTCCTCCTCTTCCTCTGATGCATTCCCAAGAATTGAGGTGGTGGTGGTGGTGGCTTTGATGTTGCTCTGTCAGCCCATGCGGGATTCGGAGGAGAAAGAGGAAGACAAGGAGTTGGATCTGGGAGCTGAGGAGCCCGACGCTCCACTCCCCTCACCGCCACTTCTCGGGTAACTCTTCTTCATCGCTCCGCACAAATTCCCAACTGCTGCTAAATCCCAACATCCACGACCAATACCCGACCCCATCGTGTCCCTGCAGTTCCTGTACATGTTGGGCGATATAACGACGGGCCCGGCTCACAGGTTCAGCCAGTGGCTGGAATTGGTGCGCAAGCGCAGTGGCCGTTGCCGATCTTCTGGCTTCCCCCATCGCCCCCACCGTATTTGTGATACCATGCCACAATCTGGGTAACTCGTATTGCTCCCTCTCTCTCTTTTGTGTGTCTCCATTAATGGACAAACGGGAGTTTCTTGCCAACACATGGAGGGACAAATGTTGGTGCATTGCAAGTGGGTATCAGTCTCCAACCGAGAGCTTCTGATGTGTTAAGTAACAAATCGCTAGATCGTGCAGGGCTGAAGCTTCGACTATTGATTCGAAACCTAGCCTATCCCCCGAGCAGTGTTCAGAAATTAGTTTGTGGGAAAGGCTAGGGAAAGCTGCAACGCTTAATATTGAGTCGAGCTCTTTCTCATGGGCCATGCTTTCCTCTCTTCACCACACTGAACACAGCAGCAGCACCGAACATTCTGAGGATGAAATGAATAAAGCTCTCGAGGTACTGCCGTCCTCATATTGAGAGATGTTCTGTTATAGTACAGTGGATGTTATCTTAGTTGCAATATCAGTATCGTACTCATGACAGGATGATTACGAAGACTTGCCCACATTTAAACTAAATGCATGAGTTACTTGATTTTTGGGTTTGAAAGAGATGAGTCGTTGAGAATGGTTCTACCATGCTACGAAAGTTGCTTCGTTGCAATAATCACTTATGAGAATGCAACTTTTGGTGATCATGGAAGTGTGTAATGTCTTCAGGGTGAGATGGTCGGAATAAATAAAGTTGGACAGTTTTCACATGGTCTGTGGTTAATTTCACAGTAAGGATCCATTATCAATTTTCAATGGACAGAAGGTTGGTGATTAGATTAAGGATCATCTGCACTTCTCACTTTGAGTGGTTACTGTCTAAAGCACATGATAAGTACAAGCTGTGTTGCTCTCCATGAGCAGTGTTTTCCAATGGTAGAATTTCAACTTACTGTCTTCGGCGCTCTTCTACCAATTTCCAAGACACAGTCATGTCTTTCTTCATAGACCTTTCACATTGGAGTGCCCTTTTAAGGGATATGTGAATTGCATTTATGGGATACATTAGTGGAGCTACAGAGTTCCTCTGTTTGTTTCTTATATGATGAATTATGCATGCATCCATGCCTTCTTCCTGGCTTTGTTTTAAATAAATCCTCTAGTCGATCCAGTCGATGATAAACAAGGCTGATCTGGGAAATTTATTTGTGTTTAGGAGAAGTTGTTTGAGCCTTTTCACAATGAACGGTTCCTTCTTTTCTCTTTGTAAAAATTAACCAGCTACCTCGCTCTGTTGTATGTTATTCTCAAAAGTTAACACTTGTTGCGGTAGGTGACTGTCAATTCGGGGGGAGTTGTCTTCTTTGGGCTATTTAATCTGCCTAGTATTGGAGATGCATTTCCAAAGGAAGCTGTTGCTGTTATAAAGATATCATCATCTAGGATGGCCACGCAATCCTGAACGCCTAGGCTATGAATTTGCGAAGTGGTTGGGCATCCAAACTCCTCAGGTTGTTTTGTGGGATAAAACATACTCCCTAGGCAATGACACAATCTCTTCCAATCTAGGCAGCTTTATGTGTTACAACCTTTGTTCTTGCCAGAATTTTAACATGTTGTAGTATTGCAGGCCAGAGTCATTCATAATTCTAGCCCCGAATGGCTTCAAATAAAGGAAGCTGCAGAGCAAGCAAAAATGACAGCAATTTCAGAGGGAGATGATATTGGTGAAGTGACATGTGCAGAACTCTTGGAAGCTCTTGAGCTTGGTCGATGCCTTCTTCTGATGAGGTGTGCCTTACACTGAATTTGAATCTTTAATCAGGTTCCTCCATGCTGTTCCATGGAATATTCTTTGATTGGTTTACCTCACAATATTGGATATTTTGGTAGATTGAGTTTTTGTTATATCATATGAGTCTCAGTTGTTTTGGTTCTTCATTATCTTATCACACCAGATTATGGTCTCCATCATACCATAGCAGTTGCACAATGTGCTTCTTTGATCCTTCCATGGCCATAAGAGAGAGCATGAGATAACATGAAATTTCTCTGGAATGCCTCCAGCATTAAATTTTTTCCCCTTAAATTGATGTAGATGTTTGATTTGAACAGTTATGTACATGGTTCTCCGTTAATGGAAAGTTCAGCTGCATTTGAGTCTCGGGAAGCTGCAGAAAAGACAGCAGCAGCTCTTGGCAGGGTCTTGATGCTGGACCTTGTGATCAGAAATGAAGACAGACTTCCTTGTCGTCAGCTACGGTGGCGGGGAAATCCTGCCAATCTATTATGTGCTGACAAGATGGCTTCCTCAGGGGCAGATGCATTGGAGGAGGCTTTTGATTCTGTGGTCCAGAGGTATAGACCAAGGGTCCTTAGAGCTCTTCAGATGGAAAGGAGGGCAACATCTGTTGATAGCAGATTGAGTGCTCATAATTCTGCTCTCATATCACAGACTTCTGACCTTTCTGATGTCACTGAATCACCAAAATCTACCAATATGAGCCAAAAGAGTGGGATGTCAAATGAGTCAACATCATCTGCTTTTCACATTGTGGCAATTGACTCTGGTGTGCCGCGTCGACCTCCACATGTAAAACGGGCAAATGACCAAGCAAATTATCCCAAGTTGGTTGAGCTGCTTCTCAATAGTTCTGAGTATGCATCGAACTTGTTGCATGAAATAAGCGGCGGCAGGTTAGGATCACCTCCTTTGCAGGATGGTGAAAATATAGACGAGATGTGTCTGGCTGAGGTTGCCTCTGTTGTCCATGAATTTCGTAATGGATTCCGTGCTGCTCTCAGGGACCTGCAAGGCTTCCATATTTTTTTACTTGCTCTTCACCAAAAACTGGATTCCTTATCACGATCTTTCTTTAACATAATTAACAAGACATCTTTGGGGGATTTTGACAAAGAGGACCTAGTGGTCCCTGAGTCACACTCAGCAGCTGCTGGCATTCCAAGCTCTTCACCTAAGAAGGAACGGGGTGCTCCTTACCATACAGATTTAAGTGATTCAGAGTTGCCAAGAGCCGCACCGAGGTCATCTTCAGGAAATAAAGAAAGCTCAGATTCTAGTTCTCCTCTATCGCGAGAAAATTGGCATGGAAAACTCTGCAAAGGGAGTGGAGAGTCCTTTCGTAGCCTGCGCTTGACGGCAAAATTACGTGACTTTCATAAATATGCTAAGGTTGGTTTGCATCTAACCTTATTTTTGCTCTATAATGAACTTGGTCCAAGCACAATGGTGACGGTTCTTTAGCTTTTGCTGAAATGTTCAATTCTCAATGGGATAAATTGATTTTAATTCATGAACACCACAAGCCAGTGATGTTTAGTAGGTGAACACTCTGTGCCTAAATGGATTGATCTTCTTTCATTACCACCTCTATATTGCAAAATATTAAGCTCACAAATCACAGTTTTTCAGGTTGATGCTGAATCAAGTAAGGATTTGGAGCAGTGGAGTGAGATGCTTAAGAATGATGCTGTAAAACTTTGTCAGGAAAACAATTTCAATACAGGATTTTTTGAGGGGAATGATAATAATAGTGTAATTGATGCTTATGAATTGAAGGTATAATGAACAATCCCCTTATTCCTCCACAGAGATGTAGTTCAATTCCAATCAATTTCCTGATGTATATATTCTTTCTAATACATTCAGTTGTACTCATAGGTTAGACTGGAACACATTCTTGAAAGGATAGCATTAATTTCTGAAGCAGCAAATACGGAGAGGCCATCTTCAATTACAAGTAGCTTGTTTATTGGTGGGGCTTTGGCAGCAAGATCAGTTTTTACGCTGCAACATTCAAACATCACCCACGTTTTATGTTTGTGTTCCAATGAAATTGGACAATCAGATTCCCAGTATCCTGATCTGTTTAAATACAAGAACTTCTCTGTGAGTACTTAAATTGTTTACTTGAAGCCTCAGTGAACATTCTTTTTTGTTAAGCTTTCTTCTTTCTGGCAATATTTGCCCGTGGTCAACTGCAGGATTATGACTGTCGTTCCTGCACACACTCACAAGCACTGAGGACCAGCACTTTTCATCATGATGTCTTGCTTTTGTAATCATGCCTTTGGATTTCTCATGAGTTTTGGATTTCTTGTCCACATAATGCCTCCTCACTACACACTACTTACCCTACTTCAACAGATAAGTGATGATGAAGAGACCAATATCAGCAGTATTTTTGCTGAAGCATGCGATTTCATTGATCATGTAGAGAAGATAGGTGGGAAGGTGCTCGTTCATTGCTTTGAAGGCAAAAGCAGAAGTACCACAATGGTGATTGCTTACTTGATGCTCAGGAAGTAAGTGGTGGTTTCCTTAACACACAGTGGAACAGGGGAACACAAAACTATTGTTTTTGTCAAGTGGAGTCTGCATCTCAGCATTTGACTAGAATTAAAGAACATCCATATCTTAATTGGAGCTGGTTGTAGTCTAGGAATCTTAAGCTTTTAACAAACATTAGTTTACATGGTGTAAAATAGACATCGATTTGAAACTGGACACCAGTCAAGTTACAAGCTTTTTCTTTTTCAGTTCAATTTGCAGTTCTTTGAACACTAGTTTATTGTGTCTGAGTGCTTAACTGTCAGACTAGTTAACTTCTACAGTTTTCATTCAGTTTACAAGTCTAGTTCCATATGTGAGGTCTGTACCTTTAGGAATATACAAATTAACATGTTCATTAAAGACAAACATGCATCTCTACAGGGGATATATTTTCATCTTTGCACAATGTGGTAGTCATTTACAGAGGTCCTTTAGAATTTCGACAATAGCAAATGATCAAGCTTTCAGCATTTGTTTCTATGCTTGTGTTCATTGTCTTAGAGGGGAATCCTCATGCAAATTTTTTCTTGTTATGTAGAAATTTCACTCTGTTAGATGCATGGAATACCCTTAAACGAGCTCATCGGCGAGCACAACCAAATGACGGGTTTGCTAGAATCCTTCTGGATCTTGACCGGAAGTTGCATGGGAAGGTCTCTATGGAATGGCAACAAAGAAAACCGGTGATGAAAGTCTGCTCTATCTGTGGGAAGAATGCCGGCCTCAGCAGCAGCTCACTCAAACTGCATTTGCAAAAGGCTCACAAGAAGCTATCGTCTGGGAGTGTGGATAGTGCAATGACAATGGAAATTCAAAAAGCGCTGACTGCTCTGAAAATAAGTCGAGGAGGAAGTGTCAGCCCCACAAGCAGACGATCTCCTGTAATGGACGAGGAGTAAAAGAAAGCTCCTCCATGCTCACCAAGATTTGTGTATTACCATGCAAAACTCCGAAACTTCTTCTATTTGTTCTCCAGTGATTGAGAGATGGCCGAATGCATTGCCTTTGAATCGATAGATTTATCGAGTCATAGATTTGACAAATAAAAGGCAAGAATTTCTTCAGGAGAAAGAAATTTAAAGTCAACATATGGCGTCTAGATGTTGGTAAAGTACTAAAATCTTTTGTTGCAATGAGAAGACGACTATTCTTTAATATAGACAATCCTAGGGGTGCCCTCAAAAGGAGACTCTTACGTTTATTTCCCCTTTACAACGAGTGATCTTTTGTATGAGACGCAACGCGTGTGATTCCACATTTTGTGGTCCTCTCGTTTTACGAATTGAATGAACCCTGCTGGGAAAATGTTTTTGCGACTCTAGTCTTTCAATTGCATAATGTCGTCCATTTATAGAATGCCAATGCTCTTGGAATCAAAATTGTCATACTACGTCTCCTCTATATTAGTTGGAAAAACTTATGGTGAAATTCGTGATATTTGGTTACACTGAAATATTATTCTTCGTAATCGACGTCCAGATTAGGCTAGTCAATTAAGCGAGACTCATCGCTGAAAATGGTTCGAGCCATAAGATAATCGATGATTGTATGGCATGGATATCAGCGCCGACATAAGCAAGAGGCAATCGGCGATGCGTGAACGAATGCATAATGAGTTCGCCACCTAAATTTGGCTGAGTGTTGAGCGACACGATAACCTTAAGGAGTTGCAACCTCTTGTGGATGAGATGAGTGTGCGAATAGAAAGCTTAGAATCACGAGAGCTCTTGTAATTGTGCTTAGAATAACAACCGTTTGTAGGCGGTTGTAATTAGTAGGACGTAAATAAGCGCGATCTGCCAAAACACTGATTACCATGACCGACTATCCAATTTCCAACATCTCCAATCAATGCTTTAGTTACCAGTCCATTTATTTTCCAGTTGATTCATTCCCGCTCGTATTTAATAAATCTCCATATTTTACTTTCCTTCAACATGTCAAAGTTAACCACTGCGATTCGTCTTAGTGGCCACCCTTCCAACATGAAAGGGGAAGTGAGGGGTTCAAACCCCCACCTTCTCAGGGAGGAATGGGGGTAGGACACGCAAGCCTCAATAACCACCCTTCAAACATGGAAGGGAGAGGGAGAAGTGAGGGATTCAAACCCCCACCTTCTCAGGGAGGAATGGAGGTAGGACGCGCAAGCCTCAGTAACCACCCTTCAAACATGGAAGGGGGAGGTGAGGGATTTGATTCCCCATATATCTCAGTCTATGTATATATGCATGATTATGCAGTCCACAGTCCACCTTGATTGCTTCTTTTGTAGGAAAATGCAGATTATTTCTCATATACTTGTGCCATGAGACGAGTAGCACTAGGTTTTGTTTGCCAGACGACCCGTAAAATTATTTCGTACGACATCATATGGGTGCGTTTGGGAGAAAATTTCGAAGGAGCTTTGGGCATCAAAAGCCCCTTAGGCCAAAAAAAAGGTGTTTGGGAAACAACTTTCGAAGTTTCTTAATGGGAAAGTAAACATTTCCAAGGCTGAAAAGGTTGCCTTGAGCTTTTCAGCATTCTCGGCATGCTGAGGGCTAACACTGTTCATTTTTTTTCCTCGAAATTGTCTTCACGAATTTTTTGTTTTTCCGGTGCATGCCCTTGTATGAGCACTGTTCATCTTCTCCGGGACACTGCGAGCTAGGCAATCATCGTTGAAGAGTTGGGCAACCTCCGTGAGTCGCTCGACTGGTTGTGACCAGATGCGGTCGTCGGCACCAGACCTGCAACTAGATGGGTCGCGCGGCCCTTGCAAGCTCCATGCGTAGGTCGCGGTGCGGCAGGCAATAGTCGCCGACGACCACATCTAGTCGCAACCAGTCAAGCAACTCACGAAGGTCGCCCGACTCTTCGACGATGATCGCCTAGCTTGCGGCATCCCGGAGAAGATGAACAGTGCTCATACAATGGCACGCATCGGAAAAACAAAAAATTCGTGAGGACAATTTCGAGGGAAAAAAAATGAACAATGTTAGCCCCCAGCATGCAGAGAATGCTGAAAAACCCAAGGCAACCCTTTTAGCCTTGGAAATGTTTACTTTCCCTTTAAGAGATTTCGAAAGTTGTCTCCCAAACACCCTTTTTTTTTTGCCCAAGGGGCTTTTGATGCCCAAAGCTCCTTCGAAATTTTCTCCCAAACGCACCCATATGATGTCATACGAAATAATTTTACGGGTCGTCTGGCAAACGAACTAGTGCTACTTGTCTCATGGTACAGGTATACGGGAAATAATCTGCATTTTCCTACAAAAGAAGCAATCAAGGTGGACTGTGGACTGCATAATCATGCATATATACATAGACCGAGACAAGACGATCAAGAAGCTCATATTCATCATTTTAAAAGTGGGCTTGCTCGCTCATCGTTCAGGAAGCGAAAAGGATGACCACTTCTTTTGGCAGGCAAGCGACGTCAAAATCTAAAATCTAAAATGTGCGGACGACTGATGATCCGGCGAAAAAAGAGATGCTACGGAGATGAAAGCGGTCACCTCGTTCTTCAAGTTGTCAATGTAGTTCTGGAGCCTCTGGCGAGCCATTTCCCTCCTCCTTTCTTTCCTCACGCAACACAGAGCGATGTAGAAGGAGATGGAGCAGGCAAAGGAAATTGGGGAGTTACAAGAAGTCGGGGCGGGGTTTATATAGGGAAGCTGGACATTACTAAGCTTCCGGTTTTGGCTCCGGGGCAAAGGAGCAAGGCGAGTCTAATGTGCTTCGAAAACCGTGCAAGTACTTTAAAGAGGGTGACGCGAGGAGTGCTCGAACGAATTTCCGGTGTTGGCTCGGGGGCAAAAGACGCACATTTAGGACATCCTCGCAACCCCCATCTGCACAAGAACCAAGATGTCAAACCATTCGCTCCTTCTATTTTCTTGTCGTTTTCGCCAGTTGGAATTTACTTGTAGAGCTGTTAAACGGGTGGGTCGGGTCGGATTTGGGTCGGGTCATTAATGGGTCGACCCAAATGGACCCATTAACCCATTTATGACCAATTTATGTCTAATGTAAATTTTTCGACCCATACTCAACCCGACTCATACCCGACCCGACACGTATTAATAAAATATTTTCATATTTAACCAAATTTAGGAAAACTTATTTTTACGTTTTTTTTTTTAAAGATTATATTACTAAAAAACTTCAAAGCAATACAAATCCAATTAATAATTTTTCAATTTTTTATAATTTTTCAAAAAAATTATTTCTTATATATATATATATATATATATATATATATAAACTAAAATAGTTTTATACATTGGCTTTTTATAATTTTTAAAATAATTATTTTAAAAATCAAATTTTAATTATTTATATTTTTATTAAAAATCTAATTTTAATTATGTTTATTTTTAAAAATTAAATTTTAAATTATTTTTAGTTTTATTTTTAAATATAATTTTTAATTTTTAATTTTCTTTTTTATTTTTTGTTCTTCTTCTTTGGCCGGCCGCGGCCACGACGATAGTCGGTGGCCGGCCACGGCGAGCCTCAAGCTCACCCGACTTGCCGACACCGGCAAGCTCACGGCTCGCCGGATCGGCGAGCTTGAGCTCTCCCCTCATTGGATCGGCGAAGCTCACCAGCGTCGGGCGAGCTCCTCGCCGGATCTGGTGAGGCTCAAGCCTCGCCCGACGCCGGTGAGTTCGAGTCTTGCCAGATCAGTGAGGCTCGAGCCTCGCCGGGCGTTGGCGAGGCCTCCGCCTCGTCAGATCTAGTGAGCTCGAGGCTCGCCTGGCCGGTTGCCGGCCATCGCCGTGCCGATGACAGGAGGAAGAAGAAAGGAAAAAAAAAAAAAAAAAAAAAAAGAAAAAAAAAAAAAAAGAATTATAATTTCGGTTTTTATAAAAAAAAAAAAAAAAAGATTTTGTAAAGTTAAAGAGAGAAGAGAGAGATGGTGAGGTTTTGAGTGAAAATAAATGGGTTCATTTTTAATGGGTTGATAAATGGGTCATAAACGGGTCGGAGAAGCGGACCTATTTAAAACCCATATATCTTAGTCTTGATCCATTAAAACCCATTATGGGTGCCTTACGAAATAAAGCTTGACCCATTAATGACCCATTTAACCATAAATGGGTTCATAAATGGGTTGCACAACCCATTTAACACCTCTACTTACTAGTAACTCGTGCACAGCTCAAACTGGAGTGGGGGAGCAACCTCATTTTGATCGAAGCTGGAATTACCGTCTGAAAAATCCCTTGATAAGGCAAGAAATTCATTGTGGGGTCGAGAAGGTGCAATTTGCCTAAGAAAAATACTCAGCTTTAATTAGGTTTCCACGTATTGGAAAGTGAAAACACACCTTTTTTAATATAGCCAGTGAATTTTCTGTTTATGACATAACCAATGGAAAGTTAGAGGAGATCAACTGATTTAATAACCCGCTATAAAAACTTTCATACCTCATCTTTTTTTCTCTCTCCTCTTATCTGTATTACCTTAAACTATCTCTTTTGACAAGGAGCTCTAGTGAATAGACTTAACATGTTGGAGGGGATAAACTAGTTAAGAATTTTTCTGAAAATTGCCAAAGAAAAAAGGTAGAGTTTTTTTTTTTTTTTTTTTTTTTCTCTCTCTCCTCTTATCTTTATTAACTTGAACCATCTCTTTTGACAAGGAGCTTTGGGGGATAGACTTGACAAGTTTGGAGGGATAAGCTAGTTAGGAATTTTTCTTAGAAAAATAAAGAAAAAAACCAAAGAATAATCTTAAAGTAGGTGTGGAATTAAGTCATCACCTAATTTATGGGCATCCCATATTGGTAAGTACATCATTTTTCTTAGTGGACCATCATTAGAAAAGTATTGTAATGGGACAATATAACACCAAATGAAGGAGTTGCTCTCTTATTATAGCAAATAAATAAGGGACACTACAAATGGAAACTAGTGGTTGAGTGACAAAACCATCCCTACAGCTGAAAAATGATTAAGGATGTGTTTGGGTAGACTTTTAGGGAAAGTTTTTAGGAAAATGCAAAGGATTTTAAGTGAAAGAGGTTTGTCAAATGCAAATTGCATTTGGATATGTTATATTTACAAAAGTCTTTATTATTAAAAAAAAAAAAAAAACTCACCAATGAAGAGCAGCGGCCACCGGCGGCCATCGTCTGAGGTTGTCGGACCTCAGATGGCCCCTCGAGACCATCAACGAGGGCTGCCTAGGGTCGGTTGGCGACCCGGGCGAGACCCTAGCCTGAGGTCATGTGGCCTTGGCGAGGGTCGCTGTGGTCGGGCGACCCCTGGCAAGGGTCGCATGACACCGGCCAATACCCTCTCCGAGCCTGAGGTTGCGCGGCCTCATCGAGCTCACTTGTGGTCGACAACCTCGACAAGGTCTTGGCTAGGGTTGCACGACCCTTGGCGCAACGGCCGTCACCGTAGGTCTCGCCTAGGTCTCACGACCACCGGCAAGACCCTCGCCTAAGGTCGCGCAGCCCAAGGGCTGCCTAGCGCACGACCTCAGGCCGGCGGCGGAAGTGCTCGCTCCTACCGCAGCTACTGCCCTAGTGAAGGTGATGAACCTAGGACCAGGAGCCACTCTTCCGGTGTTCGAGAGCCGCAAGGCCATGGGAGTCCGATGACAAGTTTGCGAGAGAGAGCCCGATCAAGGGGTCAGCTTCGCTCTGGTCAGCACGATCCCCACATAGCAGCGCTTGGGGGCAGGTGAGGTGCCGGCGAGGTGGCGCACACCTTGCCATTGAAACTCTCTGTCTATTATTATTATTATTTTAAATTTTCATTCTTAGCCATCTTTGTATTTCGTATTCGAATTCCGCCTGTTAAGGACATTAGGTCCCTCGTATGAAAATCAAGAAAAAAAAAAGCTTTTTAGTTTGATAAATTTAGCTGAGTTAATTACCAAATTGGGAATGGATTAATTGGATGGGATATAACCTTTCAATTATTACCGTCCGTCTCTTATTTTAATGTTCTTTTTTCCCTCTAATAATCACTCTCACGCCTTCATTTGGTCTTTGTGAATAATCCTTTCTTAAGAATTTTTTTTAAACAAAAAAAAGAAGAAGAAGAAGAAAGGATTGGGCGCATGTGAGAGTTTGAAGAATAGGCCGAGAATGAAAGAACGACTTGTAATTTCTATATATTCAATCGTATGTTTTTAGTATCGTACAAGTTCTTATATATAATACAGTGTAAATGTCTAAGGTTGAATAATGGAAGATACATTAAATTAAACGCAATTCTAATCTCTTGCGATTGTGGATTAATATCGATCATAATCTTTAGTTCGATCCAAGCATATCTCCAACGGTGCACCCAAAAGTAGCCCTCGCGATCGTGCTATATTGCCTCTCATCAATCCGGCGACATTTTTGGCCGTAGAGGCTGTACTGTACCGCACGCAACCGCTCTGTCTAGATTCAGATTTCCCGACGTCGTGGGTCTGACTTCCTCTAGAAGAGGAAGAGGAAGAGAAGTAGCAGCGGAAAAAGCAATCGACACGGCGTCGTCTCACATTCAACGCCGCCTCCCCCAAAGAAAAATTTAACCGAATTCCACGCTCCCGCTGCCGGCGCGGCCAGCATCAGCAGCGGCGGCAGCAGCGCATCGGATGGATCGGCGGAGAACAGGGAGCCCCGTGTACTCGCGGCAGTGGAGCGGCGGCTCCAGCAGCACCGGCTCCTCCTCGCCGGCCATGTCCCCGGCCCACCCCCACTCCCGCTTCCCCCACTCCCACTCCACCGTCAAGCGCACCCAGAACGTCGCCGCCAAGGCCGCCGCCCAGCGCCTCGCCCAGGTCATGGCCTCCCAGTCCGTCTCCGGCGACGACGACGACGACGTCGACGACGACCTCGGCGGCGGCGGCGGCGGCGGCGGGGGACCTCGGCCTCCGCTTCCGAGCTCCCCCGCCTCCCGCCGCCCCCTACTCCAGCAGCCACGCCGCCTTACCCTCGATTTCCGTCGCCAGGCCCAATAGATCTCCTTCCCCTGCGGTACGTAGTCCCCGGCCCCTCCACCCCCTCCGATTCCGACCTCTCTGCATCGGCTGATCCGCCTCTCTCCTGTCCCGATTGCTCTGGTTGGCGAGTCTCGGAGACGCTGATCGGATTTTTTGTTTTTGTTTTTCAATCCTGCTTAGTTAGGTCGGAACTTTGTGGATCACGCTGCATCGGTCAGGTCCACTTCAGCCGGAAGGCCTTCCATGTCCGTCCGTTCCTCTCCATTGGTGCCGCCTAGCAAACCGACCCTCAGGACTCCCGTTTCCGTCCCTCCTATCGAGCCTCCTACCAGAATCAGCAGGGAGAGTCTAAGGTAAAGCGACTCCCTTCATATCTAGAGGCTCGGATCTTTTGATAGCATTCCAGATCACGGTAGCTTCTCTCAAATCCTGCTGTTCAAATGTCGTTGAAGTTGTATTGCGAAGGCGCGGCATCTGCCATTTGCATTTGCCGTCGATCCTTATTCGGTTTAAAACAATTATGTGCTATATTCAAGGACTCCTTATGCTTGCAAACACTGCTGTAGTACCCTTACACTTCCTCAATTGCGATAAGAAATCATTAAACCAGGAATTTTGCTACTTCGATCAATGTGTGCGTGTAGTCAAAACCTACGATGCTCACCTCTACATTATAAACCTTGCTAGAATCTGATGCATGAGATGGCATTGCCTCTACATTGTAAACCATAACGAAGTAACATTACCTTTTCCTTACCACCATAGGTAAACTGCTCAAGAGTCTTTTTGAATTACTGCATTACTATTTTCTCTCGACGTGCTTTCTGGTGTCTTTTAAAACATAGCTGTGACAGCAGTAGTTTTGAGGTTCATCCGTTTGATTTCAAAATCTCTGGAGGAGGATGCATTTCTCGTTAAATTTTGCCATTTCCTTGTTTTTAAATGAGCAATTATTTTCTATCACCAAATGATAGCTAATTTGCAAAATAAGTCATCTATGACCATGTATTGCCACTTCTTTTGCCTCAAGAACTAGGGTCTTGCTTGGTGGTAATCTACCTTCACCAAGATATAACCCAATAGGACTCGGATCCATTCCCTATTTGCATGCCTGCAAAAATGTTATCTCAGCTGCACGTCTTTCTCTAAGTCAAATTAGGAGGGAGTCAACTTTGACCCATTTTCTGTTCTGCATGCATACTCCCAGGGCAGTATCGTTGTTGTAGAAATTTTTGCAGATAAATGTGATCATCAATAAGTTGCTTTGTCAATAAGTCAATTATTCTGCAGCTAGCTATAAGCATATTACCATTGATTGTATTGGTTTGGTTACTTGAGTTTTGTTTTTGTTTTTTGCTTTGAACAATGATTGCAGGTTTGCTCCTGATGTGGGACAAAAGAACTTAAAGGACACGGGAGATCAGCGTGAAGCTTCTGCTCTTCGAGATGAAGTACATCATCTCTATCAATTTCTGTCTTTTTATGGATCAACTACATTTCAGAAGTTATGAGATGATCTACTTGAAGCTGATACATACCGCTTTTCTTTTCACAGCTCGATATGTTACAGGAAGAAAATGAAGTGATAGTTGACAAGGTTTTTTCTTAATCTAAACAGAATTAACCTTTTCACACTATTCATACTTTCTATTTTCATTTTGAGGCTTTCTGCTGCTTGCAGCTACGGCGTGCTGAAGAGAGACGTGAGGAAGCAGAGGCCAGAGCTAGGGAACTTGAGAAACAGGTTGCCAATGGTTCTTCTTTCCTGTTTCATAGTAATTTGGTGGTTTACATGGTGGCAGCATTACATCGTATCCTGCTGCCACTAAGTGCAAGTGCAAACTAACCTTTTGTGAGTTTGGTAGAGTGGCACACTCTCTTTCGCTCACTGACGGAGATTAGACTTGGTGTCTATGATTGCTGAAATTATGGGTTAGGCTACAACTTTTGGCAATGACTGGTTATTGTTGATCTGTTCATTTGTTGTTATGGGGGGTATTGGGAAGGTAGAAGGGGGATCTCTTCCCAAAATGACTTTCTTAAACTCAGACAGGAGTGGCTGGTTCTACCAGTTGAATCTGTCCCCTGTGCAGTCACTAAACCCTGTTTGGTTAAAAAAATTTGCAGAGTGAACTGTTTTTTCCAAAGGTTGAATCAGTGAACCTGAAGGTCAAACCAGTTCAAAAATAGAATAGCCATCACTGTTTTTTTAGCTGTGGCCATGAAGCTTAAGCTTTCCATACAACCTTTTCTCATAATTGGGGCTGGACCAGTCAAGCTCCAGCCCTTTTGGTCTAGTAGTAGCAGTCTGAAGCAAAAATCAGAACTTGCAGCAATTTGATTGTCAAACCTGTGACCTTGCGTCGAATCAGAAGTTAACATGGGACTTGGGATTTGTCATGACAACTATTATCTTCATTACGTAAATTGAACACGTGACATGAGCTAGCATAGACCTGACCATTCAATTGGATTAAGCCGGTTGAAACATGACCTGGACACTAGGCTGGTTGTTTGACATGTCCGGTTTTGAAAACATCCCTCCAGCACATGCGGCAGTGTATTTAAATGCCTTTGTAAAATGTGACTGGTGTGGAGTCTAAACTAGCAAGTACCATTACTCGCAAAAAGGTGGCAAGTAGGATTGAAAAGAGGAGAACACAGCAGTAAGCTCTTCTCCTTTTTGTAGGTTCAAACTACTAATTGGTAAGAATGAGATAGGCTAAACTTCAGATAGATGGCTTGGGGATCTTGAACAAAAACCACCCATGAAATTAAGGCAGGCATCAAGTAGCTCTTTCCCACTCAGTCATGTGGTGGATTTGAACAGTAGCTGGCCATCCACTCGGGCAAAGATCTGTTGTTATAGCATCCTATGGTTTCTTTGGTGAATGAGCTGATAAATTTTTTTTTGAGGATGTATATTATTATGGACAGTTAATGAAATATTTCACATTCTCAGGTTGCTGCCTTGGGTGAGGGTGTATCTCTTGAAGCTAAACTGTTGAGCAGGTATATTTGGCTCTCTTGGCCGTGTTGTTTCGAGATGCATAAGCTTCTTTTTTTTACTGTTTTCTAATTTTCTTGTAGGAAAGAAGCAGCATTACGACAACGAGAGGTAAATGTTGAATATTCTAATTCTGGGACGAACAGATCTGTTATGCAATGTTATACTACAATCCCCCCTCTCTACAATTTCACAGGCTGCACTCAAGGCTGCAAAGCAGACAAAGGACGGAAGAGATGAGGATATTGCATCCCTTCGTACAGAAATAGAGGCAAAAATTCTCTAAGCTCTGATTGTTATAAAGTTTTTTATTTCGTAAGTTTTCATTGGTTTTCAAATTGAAATTATTGTTGAACTGTTCATCTATGCAGAGCTTAAAAGATGAGGCGGCAGCATCTGTCCAACAACTCCGAGAAGCAGAATCCGAGGCCAAGGCTTTACGTTCAATGACTCACAGGATGGTTTTGACTCAAGAAGAGATGGTATGTTCTGCAAAGTAGTCAGTTAGATGGATGATCAAATGTTTGGTACCTGATCAAATGTCTTTTTTTCTCAGGAGGAAGTTGTCCTGAAAAGGTGTTGGCTAGCTCGATATTGGGGTTTAGCAGTGCAGCATGGTAATCATTTAGAGTTCCACAATTCTCCTTCCAAAAAGAATGTCCACGTGCATTCCAGAATCTGGATGAGTTTCTTCGTTGCATGAAGTGAATACACCTCCGGGCAGCTCAAATGTATAAATTGAATTGTTTTCCAACTCTACTGCTCAACCATAGCCTTTTATGAATCAACCACCCTTGATTATGTTTAGTAGTATCTGGTATATTGATAGGGTTGAGAAGCACTAAGATATCCGTCAGGGAGAGTGTCTGTCATTTTCCAATAAGGAAGTGGGCAGAGATCTTATAGTAGAAACACTATATGCACCTTAAAGTTTTTGGTTAATCTTCATTTGAGGCTTGATTTAACAGTATTATGGAGTAAGTGAGTATACTCAGCGATAGATGTATACCCACTGCCCTGATTCCATACTCTTGCCATCCATGTTCGTTTGTTAATGAGGAAGAACAATTGCCAATACTATAAGAACTCTTTAATATAATGTTTGTCTTACCAATGCCATTATCAGAACACAAGGTACTGTCATTCAGTTTTCCGTGAGAGAGTGATATGTTCTACCTGATTGAAAAGATTTTAATCTAGTTCTTCTATCCTTCTTTGTCATCCTTCTTTTGAATTAACAGCACTACATTTGTGCCCTTTTTCTGTTTGTTTACGCTTTCCCAGGTGTTTGTCCTGATATAGCAGCATCAAAGCATGAGCATTGGTCATCTCTTGCCCCTCTTCCATTTGAAGTCGTCATTTCTGCAGGACAAAAGGCTAAGGAGTCTTGGAATGAAAGTTCGTCTTATTATTTATTTTTCAATTAGTCTATCTGGAGGTTTTATTTGTTTCCTAGTCGTTATTTTTTTGTTCTGATGCCACTGAACAGGAGGCAGCGATCAAGAAAGGAGTAAGCATGTACGAGATTTGAGTGATCTAACTGGAGAAGGGAATATTGAGAGCATGCTATCTGTTGAAATGGCTTTGCGTGAACTTGCTTCTTTAAAGGTAACCCTCTAGTTTTTTTGAATTATGGCTTTGTTCACTTTCTATTTATTTACATAAGTTCTCTTGTTTCCTCCTACTAAGTTTCCAAATGCTCTCCTCCTTACAATGGATATGGATGATCTGCTCCTTTCATAAGTCATTTGGACAGAATTTTGTCAAAAATTAAACCACGGGGATGACTGCTACTTTTGTGGTGGCGGAGTCTATTGATCTATGTTAGAGCAATTTTTGTAAATGCTTATATATTTTGAATGGATGTCTTAAGGTTGAGGATGCAGTCGTTCTTGCACTGGCGCGGCACCGACGACCAAATTTGGTTCGTTCTGGTATGTTGGATGAGCAATCTTCTATGTACTTCGTTACATGTTTGCTTTTTTGAGCTTCCTACTGTATTCGGTCCTTTTCAGTTAGTTTTCTCTTCTTAGAAGAGTTGGATGACATGTGGTATCTTGCATATTTTCAGATTCAAAATCGAATGTTGATCCCAAGTTTATTGAGGCTTATGGTAAGTAGGATATTGTCTTCTTTCAGTACTCTCTGATTCACTATCATAGGTTGTTTGATGATGAAATTAGAAGAATGATACCATCATGTATTATGCAGTGTTGGTGCCTTATGTGCTCCTACAGACATCCCTGTGTAACTGTCACATGTGTTTTCTGGTTTTCTTTGCTATTTGAAGATTCTCTCGTCATTTTTCTACATCTGAACAAGCCTCTCTTGCAATAATAGGTGCATTTCTGTTCAATAACCTTCGTTCATCTTAGCCGTTTCCTAGTGGCTTTGTGGCTCAGTGTGCCTTGTCAAATTGATTTTAGAAGACCTGGCAAAGAGAAAAAAAATAGATAATCTGCATCTGTAGAAGTGCATGGATCTACATTAATTTGAGAGTGCCTGACGCATAATTTTTTATCCTCTTTTGCAGAACTAAGCGAGGAAGAGGCTGAGGATGTTCTTTTCAAAGAAGTACGCTATTTTCTTCTAACTTCTTCCTACATGATTAACCATTGTTTGGCTCTCTGAAATACTTCTTATCTTTTTGTTTTCCCTCCCTTTCTTGATGTTTGTGATGGTGGGAAGGAGTGGGAAGATGCTATTATAACAATTTTCTTTCATGAAATAATCAATCAAGAAGCTGTATGTACAGTATCAGCAAGGATTCAGTAAATCCTGTCTTACAAATTTACATTGACACGCAGGCCTGGCTTACATACTTTTGGAGAAGAGCGTTGACACATTATGTTGAGGAGGATATTGCAGAAGAAAGGCTTCAGTTTTGGATCGGCCGTAGTGGGCAGTCACCAAGCTCACAAGATGCTGTAGATGGTAAATTGTTCTCTCTGTCTCTCTGTCTCTCTCTCCCCCTCTCCCCACATGCGAGTACACTTGGGAGCGCATCGAATTCATTTGAAGATTGAGAAGATTCATGTGATTGGATCTTGTTCACTTAATGTGATCGGTCTTGTAAGTGATTACCTATATCTGATTCAGCACAGATGATATTGGCCTTTCTTGTGAATGTATTTCTTGCCAATGTCCATGCAAGGCCTCCATTGGGTGTTACGCTGCGTTAAGTATCAGCACACTTACAATAATGTTGTGCTTAAACACAGTCTTGCCATTTGACAGCATGTGATGACATGTGGTAGATTTGGATTTAATCCAAATGGCAATATATGAAGGGTGATATATATTGCACCATGTTTTTTAGGTGATAAGTATAGGCACTTACTTTTTCTCATCAAAAGTTTAATCGAGTAGATCATAGTTTTCAACAATATCAATTTGAAATATTTAATACTTATGGGGGAGAAATTTGCCTATTTAGTGTGGAATAATTAACTATATTAAGTTAAAGTAGCATGAACCATGCTGCAACAATTTTCTAATCTCTTACTATACATGTGATCGCTCATGATATGCTTCAGCTGGTAATATCTTAAGATAAAGTATGCACATTTCTTGTCTAGGAAAAAAGGAAGGGTAAAGTAGTAGACACTGCAACAGTGTTTTGTCTCTTCATGTAATTGATGGATTTAGGTTGAATTCTACTGAAATGTATTAGCATTTGGACATTGACCTGTGGGGGTCCTTGAGGAGATTTCCTATGTGGTAGCTCTCTTAGCATGTAGGGGAAGTTAAGTTGTACTTGTTTGGATTTTATTAAGGTATACATGTTTAATTCAATTCTGAATGCAAGAAGAAAAGAGCTTTCGAGTCTGTAGATGAGAAGGATGGTCTATGTGAGGTGTCCGTGGGAAATATACTGAATTGTAGAGTTTAGAAAAGTACTTTTCAGGTCTGGTGTTGTGATCATCAGCAGTGTGAAAGTTAATTTTTTTTCTTTGTTGTTGTGAGACAGTTGAACGGGGACTGTTGGAGCTTAGAAAACTGGGCATAGAGCAGCAACTTTGGGAAGCGTCTCGCAAAGAAATCGACAATCCCTCTTCTCTCTCAGCAGGCAACCACAACCATGGAACAGACTCAGATATCTCTCATGAGTAATGTCATGGGTTCTTATGGTCCACTCGTCGATTAGTTTTTCATTTGTTGTTGATTTATAGTTCTTTTGAGTTCAGCTTTCTTTGGTTTATATTGCTTCGCCACATGAAGTGCCATTCTTGTGTAACTGGAAGATATTCGAATTTTGTAATATCTAGAGCTGTGAGAACTGTACAATACCGACAGAGAATTCATTGTAAGATGTGAAAGCTTTCTTTGGAGGCTGTTGGGTTCTGCATCGTTGATGTAAATAAAAATATTTTGTCCCTCATTATTGCATATATGGTTGAACTTGTAAAAGTGAAGAGCTTGAGGAGGGTCTTCCCGGATCTCATGATCAGACTAGCCTTGCCTGTGGTAGTTAGTGCGCATTGGCAGTACTCTCTGCTTTTCTCACTTGCAGAGGGAGCTTGGCTTGGGTGATCTGGCCTGGGTATAGAGAATTGCAGGGTTGTTCCATCTTTCAAGTCACAATTAGACTGAGCTGCCGCTGGTAATTGACCCGTCCCCCCGTAGTAGTCATCATCCTGTCTGTCTGTCTTTTGTCTTGAGGCATGAAAAACTGATATCGAATTTAGCTTTCTGAATTACGGCGGGGTGACCCACCATTTAAGAATCCGACTTCCGTGACAAGGTAATATCATTATGTAGCTATTACAACATCTGGAATCTCACAATGTAGCAGCAACATGAGCAAATGGAGGAAAGCAATCCACGTTAGGCTGGTTAACGCCAAAGAAAGAACGCGCTTTAAGAAAGTTGGCTTATTAAACTTGACGGATGACACGAACTATTATCATCCCTGAGCAGTGCATTTGAATTTGCATAACACAGACTAAAAAGTGAATGTTAACTAGTAAGGGCTATGCTCGAGCGTAGCTGGATGTTCCACGCGGTGAGGATGGCAAGCAACATGAATAGGAGCAGCGACGCATTAGCGAATGCCATGGAAGTTGTGGCTTTGCTGCAGAACTTCCCCAGGTGGTCGCATATTGGCATCCAACCGGTGTGGGTGTTTACATACTTCCCAATGTATCCAACTGCTGTTGCAGCCATGCATCCCGCCAGTACTAGTGACATCCTCCACTGTTATCGAAATTGTTTTGGCAAATGTAAAAATTCTCATCTCCGCAAGAACATAATAAACTAGGTTCGTCGGAAGAGCTTGATGAATACGGATCCAAACCGAACATACCAAGTCATGGAGAAACAAGAAGAAGGAGAAGTTGGAAGGTTTCCACAGGCCTTGAGGATGACTGAAGACGATGAGAAGGAACAGGGTCATCATGGACAGCACACGCGATTGCATTTGCAAATGCAAAGAAACTGTGGAAAGATCTATTTTCGTTAGCTTCAACAGTTCAGGACTTTCAAGGGAGAAGGTATTATCTCACACTGAATGCTACTAGCTAGCACGATTAAATTGAGTGGTTACTTGAAAGCCAAAGAATAGCTATATCGGGCATCAATCCTGATGCCAAATACTGGGATAGACTGTCGGCATGTGACCATCAGCAAAGTTGCAGCCAGCATAATTGACAAAATCCTAAAGCAAACCTGGGCTCCGTAACTCACGTCTGATGATTTCCCGGCTAAATTCTGCTCGTTGACTTCGATCTTTGGGGTCGCCATGCTGTTTATGGATGCTTGGATGGCAAGGCCGGGGGGATCCTAGCGGGCTCATTTAATGGGTAAGGGAGGTTGAGGAGGCATCTTCCCAGAAATGAAGGGACGTAAAAGTCATCTCTATCCCCACCTCTTGACTCTCGACCCCACCGTTACAAGTTGAAAGAGCTGGACAAGGGTGGCTTGCTGAAACCAAGCAAGGGAAATTTGGGGATCTCATGTAACTATAGCGAAAATTGAATCTTGTGCTTTTGGCATCATATTGACCCCAGTTATGCCTAATTCATGGTGTTTGTGTAATACCTCAAACTTCTAGTATTTCGAAATTATATTAGAAGCTTACTCAAAAGTGTCGTTCCTCGTTATTTAGGTGCATGTGTTTTGGCATTGAGCGAATAAAAGTTTAAAATTGGACTTTGTATTATAACCACACGACTTCATATCTCTATAAAACAATAAGATGAAACTAACTTTCGATATGACAGACTAACATGGTTATACGAAATCCATTTAATGACATGCTGACTTCCAATGACTGTGCCATTGGCCGAACGTGACTGCTTTCGTTTCATCTTTTGTTGAGCCTGGCGACTATTTGAGGAGAACGCCTGTCATCTCGCGTTATTACATAGCACCAAATTGAACTTTGGCATTCTCTTCATGCAGTCGGTGACTCCTTGTCAATTACTTCTCTGAAACTGCCCTACTTATCTCCTCAAAATATGGGATTTTCCCGATGATACATGATATCATCTTTGGCTGGTTGTAATTTCTTTTCCCCACATTAATCACGTCTGAGTATTCTGATTGCCTGTTTTTCACTTTAGGATTAAGATTCTCTACATTTAGGGATAAATATCACCTACCAATCGAGGATATGGTTTGGAGGAGACTATCACAAATATGTCGTCCCCACGAATGCTCTCACCTTCTTCCCTCTCTCGATCCATGGTTGTGCATGGTGCGCAGATTAGAGCTTGCAACCTCCAAACATGTCAGCAGAGGGGCACTATGACATGGGTGGGAAGATGAGGTTGTTGCGTCCGTGGGGGTTGAAGGCATGTCGATGGGGGCTTGTGGCGGTGACGAGTTAAGTGTACAGGGACTTCGCCATCGCCACAGGGAGGAGGAACGGAGCAGGGTAAAAGACAGAAGAAAAATAGTGAAAAATAAAAATAAAAAAGCAAAGGAAACGAAAAGAAAAGGGAATTAAAAATAGAACACATCTCAACTATTGATTAGCGGAGGTGTCCTTTGGTCGGGGGAGATTAATTGGTATCTAAGTTTATCCCTTGAATTTAGGGACATAAGAGAAGGAAGAATTCAAAGCCAACTGCAGTAATACATTCAAATGATACTATGTTATAATTTGATCAGCGTGATACTTCAATCCAGAAAAGAAATCAAGTCTACATCACTGACTCAGAGTTCTCCCCCAGTTGTCCATACACAGCTGAACATCACAAAACCATGTTGTGGCATTTTCTTTCCCTGTTAAATACTTGGCATGTAGCAACTGTAGTACTGTACAGAGACGCTGGTGAAAAGGCCTTTCGCCAACAGGAATTCTGCCGTCCCTAGAGATGACACTGCGGGCTTTCTTCTCTTTTTGGTGCTGGGTGGATCTACCTGGTACCTCTATATATGCGGGCGGATCATGGATCTACGTGATTAATATTGAACAGCAAACGTTAATTTGAGCAAGCGGTTCTACAGGATGTGCAACTGCAACGCGTTTCCCTCCCTGTGGAAACAATAATGTGTGGCTGACAAAACCGAGAAGACGAACAAGAAGGTTAAGAAGGATGTGCGGGTGTTGCGTTGGGGTTATTGGGAAGGAGACGAGTGCTATCATCAACACGTCTGGAGCATGTCGGGATGTAGCAGGATTTAACGTTCAATGACAAGAACCGCTTCACGCTCATCTTTCCCGACCCAACTTTCTTCCCCATCACTTTGCTCTGCTGCCTCCCTCTCCCTGACGGACTCCTTTTCCTGCTTATTATTCTCACCACCTTCTTCATCTTGTTCGTCCTCTTGCCCTTGCTGCCTGAGCCTCCACCCTGATCATGTCCACAATACCAAGAGTAATAAAATCATCATTCTGCTACACATCAGTCCTCTTACTCATCATATATACAGTTTTGTTTGGGAGACAAAGCTGGTAGTTTTTTTTCCATATAATATACCTCCTCGCTGATACTGTTGATCAAAATCTCCTTAGCATTACTGTCACCACCCGATTTTGCGTCCTTATCTATTTCTTCATCCTTAGCTGCATGCATGCAAAAACAATTAATGCTAATGAGAACGGTATAAAAATCAATGGGATTCAAGGAAAATATGATATGTACTGTTCAAAACCCAAGAACTGCACATTTAACTGAACAAATGGATGTTTTGGTTATCCCTTTTTTGCAATGCATAGCATGTAAGATGTATATTTTCATGCAGCAAACTCACATTGTTCAATTTCGTCTTCCAACATCGATGAGATACAGTAGATCCGAAAACTTGGAGAGGCAGGACAGGCATCGAGCTCTGCATAGCGGACGAGACTTCCTTTCCCTTCTTCGAGTACCTCAATGATGTAATCATCCTCCTCCAGCTCTTCCTCCGCCTCCACCATGATGGCCTCCTCTATGGCTGCAGTCACTGCCGCCACCACCGTCTTGTCTTCTCTCGTGTCTTCTTCTTCACTCCTCGTTAATGTTGTGCTTGAGTCGTTGACACTATTCCCGTTTGTAACATTGTCGTGATGATTGGCTTCAGCTACCCTCTTGTCTTCTACCGCATGATGATGATTATGAGTGGCGGTGTTTGAAGAATTGGGGGAAGAAGTTCCCTCTGAGGATTCTAAGCTACCCTTGGGAAGGAGCTGCATTTTGGAGAGGGTGGAGGACCGTTTGCTCCGTCGTTTCCTCATCCTAATGTTATTGTGTCTCTGATGTCGAAGCAGGGGACGGATTGCCAAAAGCACTGTACGATCTTCATCATCGATCCCGACTTTCGAACTCCCACATCCCATTTCAGATCTGTTCTTCTTCTGGTTCTTCCTTAAAGAAGCAGTGGGAGGAGGAGAAATAAGTTGTAGGAGGTAATGGGAGATTTGTGAAGGAGAGGCGGAACGAACACAGATGACACCCGACAGGAGAGGAAACCAATCCCTTTCGGTTTTTCCTACACTGGGTAAAATTTAGCAGTCTAGAACGATAAACTCAACGCCCATTGCACAGGCAACATCGAATGCACATTCAAACGTACACATATCCTCACCAGAGCCAGGCTATCGGCGGGTTGCCTCATGCCTATATTTGGTGGCAAATGTGGCAACCAAACGATGACCACCCACCTCCACAATCCCAGGCTGTTGTCTTGACGATGTCCTGCTCATCCCAACGCATTGAATCGATCTTGCGATTCCCACTTTTAAAGTTGGGCGGAAATGCCTGCCCAAATTGAAATATTGGAAGAGTATGAGGGCATTTAAGCAAACTAGGACTCCATTACGAATCAGGCTTGAAAGATGTGGGCCCTTCTAGGATTGGGCTTTTGGCCCATTCCCAGTGACTCCTGGGCTTCCCCAGCCCAGAGTCTGATGCCGCCTTCCCTCTCTCGTTCTTAAACCCTTTCCTCCTCCGCATCCCCCCTTCTTTGTCCTCCGTTTTCTAGGGTTTTGATTTCCCGGAGACGTTCCCGTTCGCCGATCTCCTCCCGCAGCCATACTCCATGGACGCTTCGTCTCTCAATTCTGCTGAACTGCAACGACTTATCTCTGTAAGCCTTCTTCTCTTTCTCTCGCTCTATCTGGGTCCCTCCCCTTTTTTTTCCTGGGCGCTGTTTAAGTTGATGTTCGGGCAGAATCGCTGCCTAATTAGTTGATAGTATCGAAGAAATCAGGGACCCTTTTCGGTGCTTTATATCGTCTATGAATCTAATCTGGAAAGTCGTGTGCTTTTTAGTTTATTTGTTTCCGGCCATGGAGTTTGCGCTTGCAAGTGTTGAGGGTTTTGTGCCGTAATTCCAGTTGCTTCCTATTTCCTTTGTCTGAGCTCGATTCTTGGAATGTTTTTTATTTTTTTTTTTTGGGGGGTGTCTTAGGACAAAGTTCACTACTGTAAAAGATTGGTTGCTGAAATTGCAATGTGAATGATGTCTCTTTGAGCTATATCTCGTATGCTCCCATTTGCACGAATTTATGATGTACAAGGTCGGTCTTTGTTTGGTAAAGAGAATCTAGCTGAAGTGTCTCCCTACACAGCACGAGGATGATTGCGTCTGTAAACTTTGGTTTTGTTTTGAACGTTTGCCAAGAAAACTGAATTATTTGAATAAGTAATACTAAGAATCAATCGTACCATCCGCCTCGAAAAGTTTCAACCTTTATCCAAGTCCACCTGATCAAATCATGACCTGCTGAAGAATCTTCTCTGGCTAATGTTGCGTACATAGCTGTTGTATTCTGTCCGTTAGTCATATCTAATGAACCGCCATTTCTGGTTGTTTCTCTACTTTTTCCTCCTTTGGAGAAAAGCTTCATGAAGTTCCTCAGCTGTATATGTTATGTAAATATATGTATTGCATGAACCGCTATTATGTTTTTGCGTATTAATTATTGTAATTAAATCAGCTTCCTCCAGATCGAAGTTGTGAACTTCTTTAGTCAATATTGTTGGTTCTAATAACCTGTGTAAAGCTATGTAGTTGTCAATGCATTGACTTTTCAATGCCTAGAAAGGTCGAATTTTTCTTCATTAGGTGTGCCTAATAAGTACCATGATAATTAACATAACCCATTCATGATTTATAAATCTTACTTTAGAAATATTGTTTGGTAATGTGCAGCAAGAGAAGGAAAGGGCCATGGTCAATGAGATGGTGGCTAAGCTTACTAGTGCATGCTGGGACAAATGCATCACTGGGACGCCTGGAAGTAAGTTCAGTTCTAGCGAATCAACTTGCCTTGCTAACTGTGCTCAGCGCTACATGGATATGAGCATAATTATCATGAAACGCTTTCAGTCTATGCAGTAGAATCATGGATGTGGAAGAAAAAATTGCAGTATAATCCACAATGTCATAGCGACTCTGTTACTTTAGCAATTGTTGATTGAGAGTATCAGCATTTTTGGAATTGAGGAATGTTATTTTGTGAAGAATTAATGAGCCATTCTCTTGTATTTTAGAAGCGTCTGTTTTTTTGTCACCACCACATTCGCAGTCCCCTCTTTTGAAACGCTCCTGTGTCCTTTCGTCCTACTATTTCTTTCCCTCTTAAAAATGAAATAAAATAAAATCCCTTGTTACTGCAAACCTCTTTCTCTCTTTCCTCTGTGTCCCTGAAAAATTCTATTTTGTTCTGGTCTTTAGTATCCTGGAAGTCACCTTGGGACCAATTACAGGCATGTGGTAAATTATCTTGTGTTCATGCATAACAATGCCTCCAAGCCATCATCGGATAATGTAAATGGACATCTCCCCTGGCGGTTGACGCTTATAATTCAAGATCTTACCAGGTAGACCTAATAGAGTGGCCATCTTTGAAAGCTTCTTAATGAAAATAGGTGATGCCTGTTTCAAATGATTGGAAAACTAGTTTGTAATTTACTTTAAAATTTTCTGAGCAGTCAGAGATTCATGGCGGTCTTATTGGGCTTGATATGAGTCAAATCTGTGATATTTGTTAAACATTTCAACTCAATTTAATGGTGGTGAAGGCGTCAGAATATTGTTGAGCTCAACTGCAATTAGATGTAGTATTTGATTTGAAAAACCGTAAGTCAACTTGATTTGAAATCGAAGATAAGATGAAACATTCAAGCCTGAGTTGAGCTGGGTTCGGACTCGAGGGTGTCGGCGTGTGAAACCAAGCGATTAGGACAATGGCCACCCCTGGTGGTTATCCATGTATGGGTACTTTTTCATAATTGAAAGGGTGGGGAACGGTTACCAGCCTAATTACCCCATATGATCATTATCATGAGGATATCAAAATTGTTACAGGATGTTTTGTCAGATATAGCTTTTTAGCCCACCAAAGACGTAGATTTGAGGTTGACGAACCTGTTTGCCGTGACTCCTGGAATGACAAAAGCCCGAAAACCTCTACATGCAAGGTTAAAAATGCTCAATGCACAAATTGATAAAAGGTTTGCTCCAACGTAATGATGACTCTTTTACAGCTAGGCTATCTAGCGCGGTGGTCGATTTTACCTGACTTCCATAAGTCGGCAGAAATCAAATTTACCTCTGCTAGATGTGGTTTTGTTCAGTCGTACACAATAAGTGATGCGTATTTTCACATGTTCTAGAAACTTGAATGGTTAGACATTAATGATGCGAACAAACTCTCTACAAATGGGTGAACGAGATTGCAGGAAGTGGCCCGCGCTAGAGATTTTATTTTGCCTGTGCTAGGGATTGCAGAAAGTCGATAGGATGATAGAAGCCTCGAGCATATAAATCGCTACTACCTATGAAAGCTAAGTATGAGAATCGAATTTAGGGTTCTCGTGTCCATTGGCAACTTGATGGAACCATCTCAAAAGCCTCTGCTAGGCAGGGGCATGTATATAACGTCCAAATATATCCTATGAACAAACGATTGTTGTAGCTATTACATCCTCTTTCACATCTAAGTTGGAATGGAAATAATGGCAAGGAGTATATGAAATTGAAGAATAAGATTACCAAGATTTCACACGTAAAATGAGAAATTGATACGACGATTTTTGCCTCCATTTAGTAGAGGTGGTAATATGAGTCGTAGGCTCACTTTTGAACTCATTATCAATGGGTCAGATGGTTATGAGTTGGCTTAATTGTATATTATAGGATTAAAAAAAAGAAGGAAATAAAGCCCACTTGTATTTCGGCTAAAGTGGGTCTCAAGCAAGCCCATTTGTTAACCCATTTCAGAAAAAAGAGTGCAACAGGGATCCATTTGATGTCATTCAAGAAAGGGAGATGGCCATCACACGATTTTGACCGAAAGCAAAGGAAGATGGCCACAATACCTTTTCTTCTCTTTCTTCAATTTTATTTTTATTGTAACAACTTTGCAGTAGTTTTCTTCTCAAAGAACAATATGTATTCTAAGGGTGCAAAACATACAAAAATTAAATACTTTTCTATTAAAGAAGTTCAAAAATAAAGTGTTAATTGAGTACATTAGCATTAATCTTATGATAACAGATCCCTTAACAAAAGGATTGCTGCCCAAAATATTAATGAACATGTTGAAGTGGTAGGACGTCATTAATGATTGTATTATGATTACATTAAGTTTATATATTTGACACTCCATCCTCGATTATGTGTCTCTAATATTTTTTTGTTTTCTATCTAGTATACATTATAGAAATATATGAATGTTAAATAGGATAGTCTCTAACGGAGACATTATGGTTAGACCATTATTGTACTTCTTATTTATGGATCATGTTAAGTAGAAAGCTATATTGTAGTATATGGAGGGGACTATGTCAATTAGTGATATACAACGGCCATGACTTGTGTTAGTTTGCTTTACTATACTTCTTATTTATGGATCATGTTAAGTAGAAAGTTATATTGTAGTACATGGAGGGGACTATGTCAATTAGTGATATACAACAGACATGACTTGTGTTAGTTGCTTTATTTAAGGGTTAATACCCTAAAAAATCCCAAACTGGTACATCTGTGACAAATTTATCCAAAACTATTTTTTTGATCATCAAAATCCCCAAATCGATACATCTTTGACAAATTTACCCTAAACTGATACATTTAAGACAAATTTACCCTATGTTAGTTTTTGTTAAATTATACTATTAAATTATTAAGTTAAATGACATGTGACAGTTGACTGATATACTAATTTAGGATTTTACACGCCATTTGTCACAGTTTATAAGGATTTTTTTTTGTATTAATCCAATTTAGCAGAGGGTATATTTGTCATAAATTTACTAGTTTTGGGTTTTTTGTTATCGAATAAATTAGTTTGGGGTAAATTTATCATAAATATATACCACTTTAAGGTTTTTTATGGTTAGTTGGGATAAATTTGGCACAAGTGTACCAGTTTGGGATTTTTCGTTGTCAAAAAAATAATTTGGGATAAATTTGTCATAACTGTACCAGTTTAGAGTTTTTCAAGATATTAACATTTTACTTAATTATGATTATTTTGTGATAGCCAATTTAAGAAAAAAAATTAGCATTATATTATTGTACACATTATGATCTTTATTAAACAATGAAAGGAAGGTCATATGGGCCAAGTGGGAGAATGTAAGAATTATTATGGCCCACAAGATATTATTAATTGATGGTCTAATAAATATATAAATGCTCAAATATATTTGGCCATGAGAAGTCAAGACTCCAATAAAAGGGTACAATTTTCTTTGAGAAGTTACCGTTTCTCCCGAAGTGGTGCGACTCTCATGGAAGTTAATAGGTGTTTTGATGAAAGGCACATCTTGATAGCACGTATAAATAAGAGTCTAATCATCTCTCCACCCATGATGTTAAAAAAAAAAAAAAAAAAAAAAAAAACAAACATAGTATTCTATCCTCCATCAACCATAATATGATAAGAAAAAGTGGGTTAAGGGAGAGAAATCTGATTTCTACGCTTCTTCAGTTTTCCACAACAATTATCTTCAAGAGTATCACCGTAAATAAAGATATGTCCTCATCTTTCTCATCATGAAAATCATGAAGATCATAGATTCTGTATTTCGTATTTTCCGTATCATAGAATTGCGTTATCGCTTACACTTACATTTCATAAATTTTTCATGTATTCCTCATCATAATAGACTTTAAACTTATTTACTTGGATACTTACATAGAGCACCATACTCTGTGCCAACATAAAGTTTATTGTATAGGCAAAGAGAAATGGTAAATATATCAGACTTTCTCTTAGTGATACGAGGAGCCATTCATTTTAACATTTAGAGCTCACTTATTTTAGGGGAAAATTACTAAAAAAAGTCGTAAGTCTATTACATTTATGTCAATTCAGTCATAAACTTTTTTAATTTGATAGATTAATCTTAAATCTTTTGACAATTTGATAATTTAGTCCTACACCTTCTAATGAATTACCAATATAGTCATTTTGACTAATTTTGCCAAAAAAATCGTCGAGGTGGTAGTCCAATCATTGTCAATTGTCCTAGATGTCATGCTGGCGTTGATGTGAATAAGTTTTAAATTTTTTTGTGAACTTTTTGTATTGATTTGTTCTTTTCTTTTCTTTTCTTTTCTTTTCTTTTGCACAAAATCCATGAGACCACCAAACACTGCCAAGGTTTGTGGGCAAGGGTTGTAGCTCTTGTTGGATTGGCGAGGACTTGCAAGTACTTACTATGACCAATGAGGGGAATGTGGTCCTCGCAAGCCCTAGTGAAGGCATCACGAGCCCTTTCAAATCCAATGACTTCATGCAGCAACCTTGCTAACCATGTGAAGAAACAAGAAAAAATCGAAACAAAATAAAAGAACAAATAAAAAAAATTAAAAAAATATCCACGTTTGCACCAATTATGCTATGTATGACATCTGATGCTGATTGGACTGCCATATTAGTAATTCCAGCCAAAATTATTTGAAATGACTACATTGATAATTCATTAAAAAGTTTAATACTAAATTGGCAAATTCTTAGAAGTTTTAAAACTAAATTGACACAATTGAAATGTTTATAATTGAATTGATACGAGTGTAATAGGTTTAGGATTTTTTGATAATTTCCCCCTTGTTTAAGTGTTCAATATGATGCTTCCAAATCTATGAATAAACATTGTAATAGCTAACAATGTTTTTAAAATTCCTAGCATTGCTAGTAGATAAATATCTATGGTTCTCTTAAATTAAATAATTACTTAAAAAAAATCTATGCGTATTCTCTTGCGGTTGCGCTTTTCTTATTCCTCCCGAAGAGAAGAAAAGGACAAATGCTTCCTATTCTTTTTTAGTTAAATCCAAAGGTTAAGGAATACCTAGCAAGGGTCTCTTCTTCCAATCAAAGTGGAACTCAAATCTTGATACAAAGAGGTACCTAGCGTAATGAGGGTACCACTTAAGCATGGACCTCACTTAGTTAAATAATCATAATCTTGCAACACTCGGTTGATTTCAATAGCTAGCTCCATATATGTTGTTGTAACCTCTCTAGGATTGGTTTGTAGAAATTTTATATGATGTGGTTACACATTAGGACTAATGATTGAGATTCGGCTTACGGTAGAACACTAAAGGGGCTGATTCGAGAGAGAGAGAGAGAGAGAACTTTGGGTGGTTGTGAACGGAAGGAGAAGGGAAATTGGAAGTGATCCGTGCGACTAAAATATGAGTTGTAAGCCTCAAAGATCCGTTGGTGGACGACACATCAGAAAGGAGGGGAGGTGGGACCCGAGCGGGAGGATTTGCGCTATGTACTTGGACTTGGCAGCGGGAAGGGACACTGAGAGGGTGCTTTGCTCGTTCGTAGGTGCAATCTTAATTTGGCTAATTTGCTAAATGCGGCCGAATGCAGAAATAGAGGCAGAAAGGTGTTTGGATCGTGTTAACTTAGGCAAAACGAAAGTGGATCAGTCGGTGAGTGGGAACAACTGGAAAGGGATATCGTACTGCATGCAAGTTGACGCAATTCGGCTATATATACCCTTCTCCCTCCGCTTGTCCTCTCCATTCTCAAGAAGCCTCATTCGAGATTACACACATTATGAGATAGAGAGCATTTAGAGAAAGTGGGGAGTGAGATCAGGGAAGTTTGCGTTACGTATTTCATTAGGCACAATACCAAAGGCAAGCATTTCGTACGTGCATCCTCGACAGAGATGGCCACAAACCACGTACCCACTGCGGCTTTTGCTTTCGGCCTTCTAGGTGGGTACTTGCTCTCAACCTCCTCCTACTAACTCTTGATCTTCATCGTCAATATTTCCTAAAGCCGTTTTTAAAGTTTTCTTCCTTCACTTCTTTCGTACACGAGTTAGACAAGTGACTGTCGATCTCGAACATGCGAGTAGAATAACAATGCCTTGAGGGGATGAGGGCCTCCATACTATCTAAGTTATGACAAGTCGCCAATGACACTCCATAAATCCTTGGCATTGATTGCTATTGCTTTGGTCAAAGAAACAAGAACTTTGGGCACAAGTCCAACAACTTACCCTGAAAGAAGATAACTTTTGACTTCTTTTAATTGTTTTGCAGGCAACATAGTTTCCTTCATAACCTTTCTTGCTCCTCTGTAAGTTATATCATCTTCCTTTGTTCACTTACGGTACAAAAACTGAGATAAAATAATAATGAGCTACGCTACTTGGTTCGATGGTATGTGTGGCAGGCCCACTTTCTATGGAATTTATAAGACAAAATCGACGCAAGGGTTTCAGTCAATCCCATACGTGGTGTCGCTCTTGAGTGCAATGCTTCTGCTGTACTATGGACTAGTTAAGAAGGATACTCTCCTCATCACCATCAATGGAATTGGTTGTGTTATCGAGACTGCTTATGTGGCTGCTTATCTCATCTATGCCTCGAAGAATGATAGGGTACTCCTTGTTAAGAAAGCGAATGAACGAGTTGGTATTCGTTTATGCTTAACTAAATAGACTGTGATTCTGTAGATGTTGACCTTGAAGCTTTTCCTGAGCATGAACATATTGGGGTTTGGTGCGGTACTCTCCACCACTTTCTTCCTATCAAAAGGAGCAAAGCGCGCATGGATTATTGGATGGATTTGCATGACATTCTCTCTAGGTGTATTTGTTGCTCCACTATGCATCCTGGTGGGTTAAAATCCTTCTGTTTTGCACTTGCTACTATTATTGACTTCATTCCCTGAGCTGGCTACTGAAATAGAACGAAAATATATGGATGGGCAGAGAAAAGTCATAAAAACCAGGAGTGTGGAGTTCATGCCAATAACTCTATCGATCTTCCTCACACTCGGTGCAATCGTGTGGTTCTTCTATGGCTTTCTCCTTAAAGACTACTTCATTGGCGTAAGTAGAAACCTGTAGACCCCAAAATCCTTATTCCATTCCAACAAATCTTGCTTTGTATCTGCTTAATGTATCTATACACGACACAGGTGCCAAACGTGTTGGGAATTGTATTGGGAGGGGTTCAGATTGTGCTTTATGCATTCTACAGGAAAAACGCAAAGAAAGTGGTAGTGGAGCCTAATTTGCAGCTGCAGGAATTAGGGGAAGAGATCATTGACGTCGTGAAGCTGAGCGCAGCCGCGTCTCCAGAACTTAACCCGGTGTTAGCTGCACAGTTGAAGGACGTCCCCAAAGATAGTGTCAGTGAAGATGAACAAATCGTCGAGATGCCTCCCAAAACAATCAGGGCATGAATTGCGTCTCACGCACAAAAGCTCTACCGGTGCAGTGTCCTGTGTAGCACCATATCTATCATATACTTGTGTCGTTTAGTCAATTATCTGCTCTCTCGCCCCCGGCGCGCCCCGCCTCCCCCACCCACCACCCCCACCCCACACCCCCACCCCCCGGGCATGTATCACCTATTTGTACTTACCAGTTAATTTATTAGTTGATATCAAGGCAGATAAGTTACATTAATGCCATGCATTGCACCGATGTTTAACACCCAGGAGGACGTAAATGATGTTTCTTTTCCTCGGGCTACAGTAGGAACCCCATCAGTCAATTCCAAGACAACTTTTGGCATGTTCCTACTTCATAAACAATCAGTGCTCAATTCAACAAGATCATTAACTCGGAAGCATATTCTGCAACTTTTTCGGTCTGTTGGAGATCACTAAAGCAATTAAAGAAAAAAAATGCTATCTTAGTTTGTAAATCAATTAGGCCAAGTTTATTCTCCATATTGGACGGTAAACAGAAGGAAGGCATGAAGTAGACCCATATGATTAGACAAAACATCCAAAGGACATCTAAAAGCACGTCAGTTTGAAGCCACAGCACCCCTGATACTGCAGAGAGGTATGTGAGGATGGCAGTTTTGAGACAAAAGTAGTAGCTCCGACAGATGGACAGACAACACAAGTGGTGTATCAGATACAAAGTTCTAGATCCCAAATTCGTGCCCAGTGTCACAACTACTTTATTAGGAGGGAAAAAGCATCACATCTTGTAAAGATCATAACTAAATGATCTCCGATGGCTTGTCTAGTCTACTAAACAGGACTAGTCTGGCTAAATGCACTGTATGTTTGTTGCCACAGACTTGTAGTCATCGACAATAAAGCCTGGCTATGGCAATGCTACGAACAAGTGCAGCTTAGAAATAGATGAAAAGCGGCAAGCATCTGGAAATAAGCCCCCCGACCTTAATTCCACTTTTCACATATTTTTATGAAGGCGGAACACGCTGCAGCCAAGAGACCTTCATTCAGAACACTGGAAACATACACTACATCGAGCCTAAATCACATTAGTTGAAGTGTCAACACATATTTCCCTGTTCAACAATTGCAAATGCATAATATGCACTGGAATCAATTAAATGGAGAACCACCCCTTTTCATGGTGGTATTAGCACTTTATCACCCTTCAAAAAAACAGAAACGATATAGAAAGGCCCCATCTCACGGGCTTCTCCTTTAGCTCAAAAATGCCCAACCTGGATATGGGCACTCATATTTCCATCCGGGTCCAGAGTATCTTATGCAATGTAGCCATAACCCCTCTTCATGTTCCTCGTATCTGACATTCAAGAATTGATCACAGAAGAGAAACAAAAGAAAAAAGTGTCAAAATATGGGAAGGACTAAGAGATGTGATGTAAATCTTTTTATATGATAAACAAGCAAATCCCCTATAGAATCAGATAGATCATTTACAATACTGATGCAAGCAAAAGACGAAGATCAAATCCTAAATGCTTTTAACCCAAATATCAAGGGGGGAAAATTTCAAAAGGCGTCTTCATAGACCCCTTTGCTAAGGTCTCTTGCCATCTTTATCACATGGCACATCATGCAAGGTTGTACGTTCAATAGCATGTATGGTGTCATGAGTAAGACAAGAGCACCTAAACAGAGGATTCACTTCAGCATATCACCTTGTCAAAATAAAAGTTACCTACTCAAGTTCATGCTTAACCGTCTATAACCAGAATCTTACCTTGTACCATCAAATGAACAGGAACCATAATTTTAGCCCCCCAAACTTGTCATTTTTTTTTTTTTTTTTTTTTAATGATTTTAAGTTTTAACTTATACTGAAACCAGGGGAGTAAGCAGATCGAATTACAAACGCTTCTCTGTGTCTCCCTTTTTTTTAATCATTTTATATTTTTGTTAACAAACTGTAAAATGCCTACCGCAGGGGATTATGTCTACCAATGTGGGTCCAATTTAGCAAAAGAAGACCTGCCAGTGTCCTTTTTTTTTTCCATCATTCAGTTTGAGGATCAAATTAGAAGATCAAGATTTCAGAGAATAAAACAGCAATTAGACCAGAAAAGAGAAGCAAATTGTCAGTACCCTGTTGGAGCCAAATTTGGACAATGAGTGCACATGGGATCAATGCTGAAATTTTTGCTGCAAGTCTCTTCACAATCATCAACATACGTATTATTTGTTTTTGGAATCAATGATTTGCCAGCAGCTCTATCGGCACTCATTCCTATGTCTGAGCGATTATCAACATATTCAGACAGATAAAGCATGTCGTTGGCAATTGGATGTCCTGTATACTGCAAGTGAACTCTTATCTACACCACAGGAAAGTGAAGAGAGCAGGGAGGGAGAGCATTAAACATTGAAGACATTTAAAACCAAATGATAAGGAAAGAAAATAGTCCTAAGGGCCCCTTATATCTATCATTCCAATGAAGACCCATAACTTTTCAGCCAAAATAAGAAAAGATGGAAGGCGCATACACCTAATACTATGGACATAGCTCAAAAAAGAAAATGATATAGCTAGAGATCAGAAAAAGGCAAATACATCCTGATCATCCCAAATTCTTTACAAAAACAAGCAAACAAGAAGGTGTATACGTTAGAAATGAGGGGAAGCTCATCATAACCCAAAGCTTCCCAAAATGGACCAGGCTGAGCAAAAAGTTATCACATGATGCAAATACTATGAAAAGCAAAACGTGCATCCATGCAAGCGCGCAGCCTCTATTAAGAAATTGAAGAGATTTCCTGTTCTTTCCATATGCTAAACATTGTCTCATTTCACATAGCTTCTAGGGATCCTTACTTGATGAGTCCGTCCGGTAAATGGTTCACACAAGACAATACTGTGAGTCCCATTGCTGCTAATCCTTGTAAATTTTGTAGAAGCAGTCTTTCCTTTTGTAGGTGTATCTTGACAAGAGTCACCCGCCTGCCCAACCAAATTGGACATTGGGAGTGACTTTTCCTACTTAATGAAGCAATGAGTTATTTATCTACACTAATCTTTAGCTCCTTCAGGATAAACACTGACAATTAACTAAAACTCACCTCGACCGTGCTTCTTCCTTCTCGAGGATTATAATATATGCTAACATCAACTAGCAGCTGAAGGGGAAAAAAAAACGATTATATGTTACAGGATCAGTGGAGAAATATTGCTTATGCTTTCACTTGCAACTCAAACTATAATGCACTGTATTCAAGAATAGTGAGCTGAATTTCAGTGAGATTAAAACTAAGATTTCTTGAATTAATTAAAACGAGTTGTAGGTGAACTTTTCAGAATTATGAGTGTCGTTCTTTTGTATGGCAAAACAATGTAATCATGCAGGGCAAAGAACAGAATAAAATACAAAAATCACACATACCCGACACAATCTATTATTGATAGGAAGTCAATACTTGTTAATGTGAAATATCAAACCCTGCTCTGACTGCCACGTGTTAGTATGACTAGATCTTAACAGGAACTAAAAGGCCCTTATATATGTCTAGCTTGCTACTTGTTTGCACTTTACTCTTCCTTTCCAACTTATAAAAGCATACCTCTTTCTCTGGAAATGTCCCAAGCACCTTTGCAATATACTGTTTCTGCACCATTCCACCTTCAATCTGCAATAATTAAGTTCCCAGACAATCACACCATTTTGTCTATTTATAATATGATCTTTTCAGTCCCTAATGAATCCCAATTTCAAACAGTCATATGGCAGGAAGCATTTCAGATTGCGGCAAAAGCCATAAGCATCAAGAAGTAACAGCGTATCGTTACTGTTCACAGATATAAAAGTTGACGGTTCAAAGTAAAACCACAGAACACTATTCTAAAGGCCTCAAGCCTTGGGTATCTATTGTTCTAATAAAACAAGTGTTAGATACATGAGGATGCCCATACACATTATCTACACGAAGAAATTTTCTCCTGCAGGAGCTAGGAATCTACTTTCTAATAAAATAAGGGAAAATGAAACAAGAAGTACCAAAAGTTATGTATGGTACTCATTTTAGTGCCAAAAGTTTTTTTTTTTTTAGATTATTTAAGTGCTGCTTTTTTAAAAAAACAATCACTTAAGTGCCAACTCCAATTTAGATCGCCAGAAATTTGACGTGGCTATATTTTATTAATTTTTCAACCCTACATGGCTCACTGACATGCAAGTCCGCATATAACCTCTAAATGACGTCATGCAGCAGGTTAAAAAGTGATAACTTTGGTGTTGGTCGTTGTAAAAACATGATTACAACATGCCACAAAGGTAAATGGTCACCATTCAAATTAAATTCTCACCTGTTGCCTGAAAAGATCAGCTTTTGTGGCATTTCGGGCCAAGATAAGGAGCCCTGAGACAAGGCGATCCAATCTATGAACCGCTATCATGTCAAAGAAAAGATGTGTAGCCAGAGTTTCTAGAGGAAAAGCAACAAATACGACATCGCTGGATAACCAGAATGTCATTTTAGAGAAAGGTAAATGGCAGTTGATCATATAAGAACATCAAAACCCATGAAAAACACTGTCCTTGCATCATTATGAAGATGCTTTCAAAGGGCTCTGCATGGATACGAAACAAAGGGGCCAATCCATGCTCAGCTTGAAGTATGCCAACAACGGTATTCTTGCGATACTGGCCACATGGGTGCACCTAAAAATAAGTGGAAGAAGTCACATTAAATGCAATGCTAAAGAAGTAGAGATGAGTCCATACAAGTGATTCAATCTCCTGCAGGCGAGATCGCTTGTAAAGACTTTCAGATCGAAAGGCAAAGCAAGAGATTAAAAACTGAAGGCAACAGATCTCCTATAACAGACGCAATTCACATCAAAAGAATGCAGCAGTTCGTTCCAGTGGATATCAACGCTATTAGAGCAGTAAAGATCACTCTCGAAACCACATGACGAGTTATAAAGCAACACAACACTCTTTCACATCCACACCTATGCCAAAGGAGGGGCAGAATGCAATATCCCAACGTGACAGAGGCACGGAGGAGCACAGAGACTAGTATGCTCACTCGTCAGCAATTAGCAGGGACAAAACATCAGCGAATAGCAGGCGACTCACCGGGACAGAGGCGGGCTTGCAGACAGTCACAACGTCGGGCTCTTCAACAAGCACAGTGACGTCAGAGGCCATCACAGGAGGTTCATGCCTACAACCTTTGCCACATCAATCAAGCAGCAAGACAAGTGAAGCTAAAAGCAGCAAACGGAAGGAGGGAAACAAGGCAGAAGAAGATGAAGGTGGCTACGATTGAGGACGATGGAAATTACAGCAACCTGTGCAAGAAGTGGCTAATCTTCTGGGAGGGTCTGAGAATGTAAGAAACGGGGACAGACTCTCCGTCGACTTGAATGCGCCCGCATTGAACAGCGCTCACCTAAATGCGATAGCGGGCAGGTGCAGACATAAACACAACCGAACCATGACCAAGAAAACGGTGGCATGGAATAGCCGAAACGCAGAATCAAGAGAAGAGAGAGAGAGGAGATTGAAGGAGGTACATACATAGTAGTCGTAAGGTCTGCCTTTGAACTCCTGGGCGAAGAAATCAACGACGGTCTTGCCTGCCCATCGATTCTTGACCTGTGGGTCATCAGAAGTCGAGATGAGAAGGCCGAAAGCAGGAGGCTTGGGGAGTGAGGAAGAGAGAGAGAGAGGGGGGGAGGGGAAGGACGGACATGAGAGATGAATTCGAAGTAGTAGGACCGGACGAGGCGTCTCCCTGGCACACAAGAAAGTCGCTGCAACAGTCAGAACTTCACTTCGTTCACAAATCTCAATCAGTGGGTTCCATAGCCGATCGATGGATCAATTACCCTCGTGAAAAATGTAATCTTGACGTTCCGGCGGGTTCGCCGGGGTCTGCCACACGATCTCCATCTCCCCTCTCTCGCTCTCTCTCTCTCTCTCTCTCTCGCCCTCTCGCCCTCCCCCTGGCGGCCTACTTCCTTCCCATACGATCATCGTGGGGTGTGATTTTTGTCTCCTTATTTCTTTTTGGGCACAGAAAGGAGAAAACTACCCTCGTGAACAGAAAGGTTGATCTACTCCTCCAAATCGAAGTTGCTTGATTTCTGGGCTCACTCAATCGAGCTCAGATTTTGTTAGTAAACAACTCAATAGCCTCACCGACTCAACTGCACTTGTAGAATCTTTTTAAAAATGATTGATATCACGAAAAATATTAAATCGATACATTTATAATAAATTTATTCAAAAACTAATCTTTTTTATCATCAAAAATTTCAAATTAGTACACCACTAACAAATTTATCCTACATTAATTTCCATTTTATTTTACCGTCAAATCGTTGAGTTGGATGACACGTGATGGTCCTCCAGTTTGTAGTTTTCATGGTATTAATCCAAAATAATGAAAATTAATCGAACCGGTGAAGCAAGTGTCAAGATATGAAGGATAGATTCTACGTGATAGATAGGTTTCGGGTTTTAAATAAGTGGAACTTGGAGCTTGGAACCAAGAATCTAAAATAAGTTTTTGTGTTTTTCTTAGTCTATATCTTTGCATGATTCTGCGGTATTCCACGGCGTTCGATGATTAATATATAATTTGGAATCACTAGTCCGAGTTTCCATTTTAAGACGTGGAATCCTATTATTGCAACGAAAATGTGTGCCTTCGGTTGTTCCTCCATCATGGCGTCCTCTCGGATAATCGGTTGGACAAGATAGTGGGGCTCGTGTTCCATGAACGTTGTCTCGTTCGATCATTCGGATGGACCACGAGTGCCTACTCATTCTCTCGGATGCGAAACTCTCTTAATGGGTATGAGTTCATTGGCTCCTGTTCCCTAATCATTAAATATTTATCGCTTTGATGGAATGATGATCTCACCTTGCCTTTAACCACGTGAAGCCCTCAAGCATCGCAATGGATCATGCTCAGTAGACGTCATGAAGGAATGCTACCTAGTTGATCTTGCCAGTAGTCATATGATTGTCTCAGAATGTGAAATTGCGAATGACTCATTAAATCAGTTATAGTTTGTTTGATGGTATTTGCTACTCGAATAACCGTAGTAATTCTAGAGCTAATACATGCAACAAACCTCGACTTTTGGAAGGGATGCGTTTATTAAATAAAAGGTCGACGCGAATTTTGCAAGTTGCTCTGATAATTCATGATAACTTGATGGATTGCATGACCATCGTGTCGATGACGCATCATCCAAATTTTTGCCCTATAATCTTTCGATGGTAGGATAGTGGCCTATTATGGTGGTAATGGGTGACGGAGAATTAGAGTTCGATTCTAGAGAGGAAGCCTAAGAAATGGCTACCACATCCAAGGAAGGCAGTAGGCGTGCAAAGTACCCATCCTGACACGGGGAGGTAGTGATAATAAATAACACTACCATGATCTTTGAATATGGTAATTGGAATTAGTACAATCTAAATCCTTTAACGAGGATCCATTGGAGGGCAACTATGGTGCCAGCAGCCGTGATAATTCCAGCTCCAATAGCGTATATTTAAGTAGGCTTGTAGTTGGACCTTAGGTTGGGTTGATTGGGGTTTACGTCATGGCTACCGGCTACGGCAGTTCCTCCAGTCCCCTAAAAAAAAAAAAAAAAAAACTATGAAAGCATACCACCACTCGCGGTGGCGTAGCTGGCTTCGGGCTCTCTCCCCCTCACGAAGGGGAGGAGTTCGAATCCCAAAGACGTCGCATTCACTCAGCTCACCTGCGGCTGGGTCTGTGGTGGTGGCTCAGTCCGCCTCGGGTTTATGCCGCCAGCTGTCGGCTGTACAATGGTTCCCGAGTCCCAAAAAAAAAAAAAACAACTATGAAATTTCCCAAGGATATTTTCATTAATTAAGATCGAAAATTGAGGGCTCAAAGACGATCAAATACTATCCCAGTCTCAATAAACAATGCAAACTAAGGATCGACGAATGTTGCTTTTAGGACTCTGCCGGCACCTTATGAAAAATCAAAGTTTTTGGATTCCGAGGGAAGTATGGTCGCAAGGCTGAAACTTAAACAAATATAACTAGAATTAGGATTGAACCTCAAGTTAGAATTTTTTTTTTTTATAGGATAAAAAAAGGGTTTAAGGTAGAATTGAAATACGATCTAAAATTGGAGGTTCTTTATAAAATAAAGGGAAAAGACAACAAAAAATTCTAAACTTTGCCTAAAGCGACAAATTTACCCAAAACTTTTTTTTGTGATATGAAAAATCCCAAAGTTTGTAAACTGTGACACATTTATCCCATCAAGGGCATTTTCGTCCTTTTTTCCTTTTTTTTTTTTTCTTTCTACTCTCTTCCCTCCGCCGGCCATGGTAGAGGGAAGCCAGCATCGACGTCAGGCGAGGATTGCCCTCGCCTAGGCTAGCTAGGCCCGCCCTTGCCGATGTCGGGCGAGGGAGGCCCTCAACCGGGTCAGGCAGGGCCTCCCTCGCTAGATCTAGCAAGGGAGGCCCTCGCTCAATGTCGACAAAGGCCGCCCTCGCCTGCGTCGAGCAAGGGCCATCCTTGCCCGACCTAGCCGAGGGTTACCCTTGCCCAACACTAGCGAGAGCGGTGAAAGTGCTAGTACGGACACCTAGAAATGGGTGAATAGGTGCTTGAAATAAACCTTGGCAAATAAATGTGGGATAAAATAAATTTCAAGCAAAGTCTGAATAAGGATCAGACTTTGAAACTAAGTCTGAAGAATAACAGACTTTAACCAAGTTCAGACTTTAACAGTTAAATAGAACTATGAACAAAATAAAGAAGTTCAAGGAAGAAAATGAGAACACATAATTTATAGTGGTTTGACTTAGATTAAACCTACGTCTATTCTCTCACATTAACAGCCTCCTAGTTGGAATCCATTATGTGATCAACAGGAGATCACAACTTTGAGTGCAAACACTCAGTGGTAGATCACACTATCTCACTAAGTCACTCCTTTGGTATTTTTCTCACGATCACAAACGTTTAAGCTCACAAAAGATAAGTGTATGATCGAATGTCGCTTCAACTGTGGAATTATAAATTCTACGCTCTGTCTCTTACTTGCTCATCGGTCCTTGATCTCTTTATATACTCCTCAACTTCTAAACTAGCCATTGGACAGTATATTGAAGATCGTCTTCCAATCTACCCATTGGATAGATTTGTATCTAGAAGATTTGATAGCTGTTGAATGACAAAAGTAAAATCCCAAATTGATTCTGATCACCCAAACAAACAGAATCTTGATTTCCATAAGTAGAGATTCTTCGTATAGAAAGTTCTTATCTTCAATATCCAATTGTTAATGAATTAAATTGAGTCAATCAAATCTATCTTGATGTAGAATCCAAAATAGATCACTAGCCGTTATACGTTTAGGACTTGTGTTACATTCTGTCAAGTTGTTTCGTTCTGAATCTGTTATATTATGAACTTGTATCTCGTTTTGGATGTAGAGTTTGAGTGTCTTGAGTCTGAGTGTCTTCAGACTGAAATAAATTTTACAATTTGGACATAAGGTCTGGACACAATCTGAATAAGTTCAACTTCAATATAAAGTCTATCTCCTGGTCCTTCCAAATATAGACTTTGACAATATCCTTTATACGTTCTATTATCTGCATAGTCTGTTACTCAATCATTAAACACGTTAGTAGCCTTTGATTTATTTTGTCATCTTCAAAACATCATAAGGGATTTCCCTAACATGCGGCCGTAACATGTGGCCCTAACTAGCCCAAACGAGGGTGACCCTCGCTTGACACCGGCGAGGGTAGCCCTCGTTGGACGTTGGCTTCCCTCCGCCATGGCTGGCGAAGGGAAGAGAGAAGAAGAAGAAAAAAAAAAAAAAAAAAAAAATTTTAAAAAGTAAAAAGACCAAAATGTCCTATAGTTTAGGGTAAATATGTCACACGAATAGAAGTTCAAGGTTTTGGGTCACGAAAAAAAGTTTGGGGTAAATATATCACGGTTGGCAAATTTCAGGGTTTTTCATGTCACAAAAAAAAGTTTGGGGTAAATTTGTTACTTTGGGCAAAATTTGTGGGGTTTTTTGTAGTTTTTTTCCCTAAAATAAAAGGTAAAATTGGGACGAAAACTAAAATTGGATTTTATTTAGGATATGGGCCCTTTTTTTTTGTTCAAACATTTAAAGGTATGAGGATTGAAGAAGACAAATGATTATTAAATTATGACTTCTAGTGAGTTGCTGCCCTTCTCAAATTTGGGCGAGGTAATACTTTATTTAGGCCCAACCCAAAAGTGGTTAAAGGTCATTAAAAATCCTGTGATTCCAATCATTCTAAATGTGAAAATGAGCATTCCCCGTCATAGCTGGTTTAGATTCATAGGAAGCTTGAAAACATGAAGCATCCCACCTTTGGTGAAAAAAGAATAAGGCCAAAAATTCCCTTGGAGCGGCCAATGAACACAAGTAGGCTTTGTGCCTTTTCAGAGGCATTTTTTATTCGAAAAAGAAAACACATTTCTCCCTTATCATTATTGAAAATAATGACTGGCCAATGAGCATGGGAGAAAGGAAAAAGGAAAGGAGAATGAAAAAAATCGAAAATATATTAAAATATTATTAAAAGTTATCAATGTCAATGTCAATCTTGTCACATCAGCCGATTGGCGTCCAATCAACAAAATCAAGCTAAAATTAGCCGGAAAGTACTGAATTGGCACTAGGTAAAAATGTTGAGAATTAAATTGGCATCAGGTGAAAAAGATTTATGATTGAATTTGCACCAAATGAAAAAATTGGGATTAAATTAATATAAATACAAAGGATTTAGGATTTTTTTGATGCTTTTCCCAAGAAAGAATATAAGAAAGCAAGAGAGAATGAATGAAAATTAGGGAAATAAAAAAAAAAAGGCATGGTGCGGATTTGTCAAAAAGAGGATAGGAAGATGGGCCTGAGGTTTTTTAGCAGATTTGGGTTTGCTTTAAGTTAAAGCGGATTTGGGCTTGGCTTAATTTATGAATATATGGGCTGGGTTTAAATTTTAAATGAAGTGGGTCTCTGGGAGTTTATCACTAAAAGGGGCTTGGTGTAATAGAGCCCAATTCATGCACCCCGACCAGGCCCACAAGAGTCCATAGCAGCCCATGTTAGGACCGGCCCCTGGGGCCAGCCCGAGTCCCTTTTTTCGGATTATCAATTAGAAAAAAAAAATAATATACTTTTTTTAAAAAAATATTAAAAAAGTTAAAAATTCAGAAAAAAATTAATTTTCTCTAACATTCATGCAAAAGCTTAAAAATTAGTTTTGAGTAGTTTTCTCTTAAAATGTGCAAAGATTTTTGACAAAAATTATGCTAAGAATTGAATAAGCTCTAAGGCTGCGTTTGGCAATTGGGATAAAATTCGAGATAGAATATGATTTATCACATCCTACATTTGGTGTTGACTCAGGACATGATAAAGTTGGATATAAGGGAGATATAGACAAGATAAAATTATCTCATGGGGAGGTGGGATAAAGGTAAATATGATTTCTAATGTCCATTTGGTGTTGACTCAGGACACGTTTCTTTGTGTCTTTTTTCTTTTCTTTTCTTTTTTAATTTTTATCATTTTAAATTTTTGTTAACAAACTGAAAAATGCCTACTGCAGCGGATGATCTCTACCAATATGGGTCCAATTTAGCGAAAGAAAACCTGCCAAACTCCTTTTTTTTAATCATTCAGTTTGAGGATCAAATTAGAAAATCAAAAGTTCAGAGATTAAAACAGCAATTAGACCAGAAAAGAGAAGCTAAAACCAAATGATAAGGAAAGAAAGTAGTCCTAATGGACCCTCATATCTATCGTTTCAATGAAGACCCATAACTGCCCAGCCGAAATAAGAAAAGATGTGGAAGGCGCATACACCTAATAATATGGACATTGCTCAAAAAAGAAAATGATATTGCTAGAGATGAGAAAAAAGGCAAATACGTCCTGATCATCCCAAATTCTTTACATAAACAAGCAAACAAGAAGGTGTATACGTTAGAAATGAGGAGAAGGCCACCATAACCCAAAGCTTCCCAAAAAGAGCAAACAGCTATAACATGATCCAAATACTATTAAAAGCAAAACATGCATCCATGCAAGCACGCAGCCTCTATTAAGAAACTGAAGAGATTTCCTGTTCCTTCATACGCTAAACATTGTCTCATTTCACTAAATTGGCAAATTCTTAGAATTTTTAAAATTAAATTGATACAATTGAAATGTTTATAACTGAATTGACACAAGTGCAATAAGTTTATGATTCTTTTGATAATTTCCCCCTTGTTTAAGCATTCAATATGGTCCTTCCAAATCTATGAATACACATTGCAACAGCTAACAAGGTTTTTAAAACTCCTGGCATTGCTAGTAGATAAATATCTTGGGTTCTCTTAAATTAAATAATTACTTAAAAAAATCTATGCGTATTCTCTTGCGGTTGCGCTTTTCTTATTCCTCCTGAAGAGAAGAAAAGGACAAATGCTTCCTATTCTTTTTTAGTTAAGTTCAAAGGTTAAGGAATACCTAGCAAGGGTCTCTTCTTCCAATCAAAGTGGAACTCAAATCTTGATACAAAGAGGTACCTAGAGTAACAATGTCACCACTTAAGCATGGACCTCACTTATTTAAATAATCACAATCTTGCAACGCTCGGTTGATTTCAATAGCTAGCTCCATATATGTTGTTGTAACCTCTCTAGGATTGGTTTGTAGATATTTTATATGATGTGGTTACACATTAGGACTAATGATTGAGATTCGGCTTACGGTAGAACACTAAAGGGGCTGATTCGAGATATCGAGAGAGAGAGAGAGAGAGAGAGAGAGAGAGAGAGAACTTTGGGTGGTTAGGAACGGAAGGAGAGAGAAAATATTAGGTGCGCCGGGCGCTCCACGTCACCGTGCGCTCACCCAATCATGATGCGACACGTGTCGCCACGTGGAGATGGGTCCCGCTTTATTTTTAAGCTGCCGGGGCGCCATTTTCAAAAAAATTTGGATCAAGCGAGCGAGGGTTTCTTCTTCTTCTCTTTCTTCGCGCCTCTCTCACTCTACCCTCCCTCTCTCTCTCTCTCTCCGACGAACTCTCTCACTCTTCCGTCCTCTCTCTCTCTCCGACGAGCGGGACCCGATCTCCCGATCTCTCGTGCCCTCCCTCTTTCGACCGGCGAACCACCGCCGAACCGACAAACCACCGCCTTTGGACCGGCGAGGGGGACCGCGAGACCTAGCTCCCTCCCTCTGCCCTCCCTCTTTCCGACTGGCGAACCATCGCACGAGACCGGCAAGAGGACCGCGACATCCCTCTCTCTCTCTGCCCTCCCTTTTTCCGACCGACGAACCACCGCACGGGACCGGTGAGAGGACCGCGAGCAATCGACGATCCACTGCACCGTCGCACGTGGATCGGCGAGAGGACCGCGACCTCCCTCTCTCTCTCTACCCTCCCTCTTTCCGACCGGTGAACCACCGTGAGCAAATCAGATGTTTTTGTTGAGATCTCCCATCGTCGCCTTCATCTTCTTCTTTCCCCCCCTGTTTTGTTGTTGTTTTTTTTCCCCTAGTGTTCTGACGGTGGATCTGGATTTGCATATGGAGGATGACGTGATGTCTCACATCAACCTCGACGGCTTCTTCAGCGACCTCCCTGAGGCCGGCGATGTCATTGGTGCGTGCTCCTCGACGAACGTGTCGTCATCGTCTCCAGACTCGGGGCTCTCGCGATTCAACGAGATCGAGAACATCCTGATGAAGGACGACGAGGGCGGCGGAGTTGTTGGTGGCGGGATTAGGGCTGTTTCGAGCCAGGAGTCCTGCGATAGGTTCCTCGCTGACGTGCTCGTTTACTCCCTCGGAGATGGGTCTGCGGAGATAGTCGACGGGTCTGACGACAAGGAGGAGCCTGGATGGTCGGATGACGGCTGGGTCGAGGCTGCGAAGGTTGATGGGGCTAACGGTGGCAGTGAAGCCTATGAATTTAACTGTGGCGCATACGCCCTCCGTGAACTCGACATGTACTCCCTCTGTCTCTGTCACTCTGTTTACCATGCGGCATGATTGATGGAGGGTTGTTGGCAATTTGTTAGAATTCTTCTTGAATTTGGAGATTGGTACATGGAAGATTAGTTACTTAGGAATTGTTTGATGATTAGCTTATGATGTGTCTCTATGGATTCTGAACTTTTCGTTGAATTGTCCGATTCGAAGATTTGTTGGGGCTGCCATATTACCGATGAAGGGTTGTACCGAATTTCTCGACGAAATGCGCAGTGAAGCTTACGTCCATATCTCGTTGGGGATGACGGGGTTGTTGACACTTAATTTTAGAAAAATAAAATTTGCATTTTGAACAAATAAATGAAAAAATGGAAAAAATGAGGAAATTGATTTGATTGTTCATGCATGGAAGTTTGACATTCGATCGTATTCGGATCGTCGTTAAATGCGAAACAATTTTGAAATCAAATGAGTAAGGGGCAAGAATTTTTGCAAAATGGAAGAAATCCGAACAAAATCGAGCTGATTGCGTAATCATGCTCTAATTTATAGCTCTGATTTAATGTGACTGGAGATGGAAACTCATAAAATGCCATACAAAGCGGCCGTTCGGAATCATTATAAAAGAGAAGTCCATTTTTCGTAAAAAAGGGAGGGATTCGAAATTTTTTGGAGAAAAATTCAAAGGGGGCTTCTTTTTCGGCAAAAAAAAGAAAAAGAAAAAGAAGAAAGAGTGTGAGCTGAGGGAGAGAGGGAGCGAGAGAGAGTGAACAGAGAGAAACACTTTTCTTTTTTTTTTTTTAAAGAAAATAATAAAAAAGGTCCCCCCCTCGTCGACGGTTCGTCTTCCCCGAAGGGGGGTCCCCTTCGTACGCCAAAGCCGCGCCACCGTCGCGCCGACGCCGCGTCGCGCCGCTGCCGCCGAGCCCCACCGCCGAGATCCGCTCGTGCGCCGCCCTCGCCCGTTTGCGCCGCCCCGACGCCCTCGGGAGCCTCGACGCCGTCGCACGCCCACGCCGCCGCTCGCGCTACCGCCGCCCGGGCGCGGGAGCCCGATGCCGTCGCCCGTCCGTGCCGCCACTCGCCCCGTCGCCGTCGAGCCCCACCGCCGGCCCCGTCGCTTGTGCCTCCTACAAATCCGCGCCCCCGACGCCCCCGCTCGCGCGCCCGACGCTCCCCGACGCCCTCGCCGAGTCGCCGTCGACCCGAAGCAGCCGCCGCCTGTCCCTCGCCGTCGCTCGCCCTTTGCGCCCGACGCCCTCGGCTCGCGACTCCCGGCCTCACCGTCGTCGCCCCGACCCTCACCGCGACGCCCCTGCCTCCTAGGTGCCGCGCTGCAGCCGCCAGCCGCCGCCGCCGTGCCACCGCACCCCCGCCGCCGTCGCATCCCCAGCCTCGCGGAACCCTAGCCGAGCGCCCCCTTTTTTTTATTTCTTTTTTTTTTTCAAAAAAAAAAAATAAAACAAAAGGAAAAGACAAAAAATTAGGTAAAGTATTTATTTTATTCTGTTTTATTTTATTTTATTTTGCTTTTCCTTTATTTTTCTTTTATGTTACTTATTTTTCTGTTTTTATCCACAATTACTAATTTTGCATTTTTTGTTTTGTAGTGCAATTATTTCCCCTTAGTGCTAAATCCAAATTTTATGTTGCAAAATTGTCTTGAAATTAGTAATTGCTAATCCGATTTTCGCGCCCGAAAATCCGATTCGCAATTACTTAAAAAAATTACCAATCCGATCTCCGCCCGAGATCGATTCGTGATTTTCGCGAAATTGGCCAACTCGATCTCATGGGCGAGATACGGTTCGTCAATTTGGGAAATCGATTTTGCTTGGTTTATGGGGTTGTTTGAATTAATTTTTTTTTTAAAAAATCAAAAATAAAAATGTAGTTTTAGGGTTTGCATGTTTAGGACAGAAGTTTCCTTTAAAAAAAAAAAAAACAAATTAATTAGTTTAGGTTGCCTGTTTAGAAATTGTTAATTTCAAAACACCAAAAAAGTTAAAAAACTCAAAAAAAATGTTAAATTAGGATTAGGACTTTTTTTTTATTGTCTTGCATATTTAGAATTAGGGATTTTATTTAGATCATAAAAAAAAAACAAAACAAAAAAGAAAAGCAAAATTCACTTAGGATGATAGCTGAATTGCATGTTAAATTTTATTTAAAAAGCGAAAAAAAATAAAAATAATTAGGCATTTTAGAATAGAATTGCATGTTTAATTTTAAGCTTAGATCAATTTTTAGATAGGGTGTATCTTAGGCTAGAAATTGCTGAATTAAAATAATATCTTAGTTTAAATTAGGATGATCTAATCCCTAGTTTGAATTAGATAGAATTTTAATTTAGTTAATTTTCAGAAAAATAAGAAATCATAAAACCCAAAAGAAAAACAAAAAAAAAATCAAAATCTTGCATGAGCATGTAGAATTAGATATATAGAATTAGCATTAGACATGTGGGTTAGTAAATTAGGTTTTTTTTTTTTTTTTTTTTAGAATCACATTTTTAGGATTATACTTTTAGGAATTTTTTTAAAAATAGGTTAGGATTAGATTTAGACAATTTAATTCTTAGAAAACTTGGCATCATTTTCTTAAAAAAAAAAAAACAAAATAAAAAATAATGAAATAATTTTCTAAGTCAAAATAGGGTTAATTTAAAGTTAATCCTAAACATGAATTAGAAAATTATTCGTCTTAGGTAGTTTAATTAGGACTTTTATTAATTCAAAATTCCAGATAGAAAATCCAAAAACATTAGGTGCATGTTAGGTAATTTGCATTTTAGGACCATTTAATTAAAATCCGCATATTAGGACATTTAGGTTGCTGCATTTCCTTAGGTCAATTTGCCATATTAGGTTGTTAGCATGCATTGCATTTAGATTAAATTCCATTAAATAAAGTGAAAACAAAAAGAAAAAAGAAAATTGCGTGTTAATTAGAAACCATATCTAGGATTGATGATGTGGATTTTAATTTAACATTGCAGATGCTTTCAATGCTTTGAGGTAAGCCTTGCAATTTATTTATTGCTTTTATTGGGTGTTAAATTGGTGGATTGCGCACCCGCATGATCACCTCACATGTTAGGGAGATAAATTAAAATCGATTCAAGCCGCCCGCTAAACATTTTTCAAAAATAAAAGAATGGTACCGAAAGGGCATTAGAGAAATCTAGTGTAACCAAGTCCCCGTACCCATAATCTCTGGTTTGTAGGAGTAAAGTAATCTTCCATTACTTTACTTGGGTTTCTAATCGACCCATCAAAAACTGATTAGTGGCGACTCGTTAATAAAAATCATTTGCATGTTAAGAATTCAAACCTAAGTTGCGAATTGGTATGGGCTTGGGAGAGCCTGAGTTAAGTCTAGGCTTAACAATCCATTAACCAAACCCTAGGTGGTTCACACCGTGAAAAATTTGGTCGCGACAGCTTGGTGACTCCACTGGGGACTTGAGTTAAAACTCTTAGTGGACTTAGGCCAATTTTTCTTTTCTTTTGAAAAATGTTTTTGTTTGGTAGCGAGGATCCCCGTACGTCCCTAACACTTAAGGTGTTAAATGTTTTTGCAGATTGGGAGGTATAAGGGGAAGTGTTTGCGACCTTTGTTTTGCAGGGAGGTGTAGGAATGAATGGTTTATTTTTAAGTATGAAGTGTTGCTTGATATAAACTGTTGTGCATGCCTTGCATTTAGCACTACACTATTGCACACACAACCTGCCGCCGGACCTGGGCCGCCATAGGACCATGTAGGATGGTATTGAGATAGATACTACTCCGACCGCAAGCTCGTGGTACGAGTCGCCCATCTCAATCCCGAAATTTCATTCATGGTGTCAAGAGTACCCACCTCGGTCCGCATGCCCGCGACACAGGACGGCTCTTTGACCAAGCCGGAGTCATGAGGACCCGACATAGTCCACGCGCCCGTGGCTAGTCCGATCATCCTTATGGCTCCACCTTGTTAAGCCTTCTAGAGTAGAAATATAACCACTTATCATGTGCATGTCTATGTGATTACCCCTCATTGGTAAAGTAAGTTCTCTAAACTTTCACCCTTGTGATTTACTTACCTTGTCATATTATTTTGTCGGTCCATGGCATTAGGATTTTATTGAGTCTTGGTCAATATACAATGGGGATACCGGACCTTCGAATTATTCTCCCTCCGAAGCAAGAGGTCGGCACATGGTGGGACAAGTTAGACCAAGATGGCCGTCGATTTGTGGAGTCATACATTGGCCGACTGCTTCCATTGCTGCGTATCAACATCTATGGCGGCCTTATCCAAGCACTCGCCCACTCTTGGTGTCCCAAGACTTCTACCTTCATTCTTGGCGGTAAGCATGAGCTCACGCCCACCTTGGAAGAATATAGCATTGCCATAGGAAAGCCTTTGAAAGCTGAGTTAATTGGTCCGCCTATCGGGATAGATCCCGTTATGGCCTTATCTGATTTTTAAGAATTAAAGGGGATGATGTGAGAAAGGTTTTAAAGGCTCATCGCAACACATGTCCCCTATCTTTTCTAAAAGAACATTTTGAAATTGGCCCTTCATCTCAAATGTGAAGGGTTTTTCTTTTAGCCTTCTTTGGGTTTATAGTTTTTCCTTATTACAAGAATGCTATTAACCCTTTGATGGCTCACTTGGTCAAACAAGTGTTGGAAGGAAAGAATTTTGTAAACACTGTTTTAACCGAAACTTTCCTTTCCCTCACTCGATTTAAAGGAGATGGTGATAAGACTTTCCATTCCTCTCCGAGCTTTTGCAAATTTGGTTTCTTTCTCATTTGAAAGGATTTGGTGGTCTAATGACTATACATGATGTCAATGACTCTAATCACCCCATTATGAAATTTGAGGATAAGCAAAAACATGCACCGGACTACCACTATTATGAGTGGCTAGCTTTCATAAAAAACCAACTTCCAAGGGTTTTCTATGGCATGCTATGTGGTTTCAAGTTCGTGCGGCGAGACTCACGTGTGGAGGTGTTGGCCCAATCCCTTTATTGGGATTTACTGAGCTTTGGAGTACTATCCGACCAGAGTAACTCGTCAATACCAAGTCGTACAAGAGCTTCCCCCGGCATTGCAAGCAGATCCGCTTCAAGTCAACTTCATTGATGGAAGCCAAGGCCATGAAGATTCCATTCTCACAATCAAATCAATGTGGGATATGTGCCGTCCATGAAAACTCAAGTGGCCCGAAGAGGAGCTGGAGGGTAAGGAAAGGAAGTATTATGCCTCGACCAACTATATTCGACAACACAAGATCTCGGAGGAGCTACTTCCGAAGATACCTGAGGCGCCACTGAAGATCACCAACCGTGCCGAAAATAAACGCCTCAAGAGGGTTGCCGAGAAAGCTCGAGAGGAGAATAAGCGATTGCGCCGGATGGTGTCTCGAGTGTATATTGATCAAGCTAAATGAAGTGCTTGAATCAATCACGTCATTCTCATTTCTAGATTGATGTTTAGGGAGTCGAGTCTTTTACTTTCCTAGTTCATTTGTTTAGAGTATTTCAAATTCCTATTTTGCTAGACTTGTCAAAAATTCCATTAATAAAAGCTCTAGATCGTTGCCATCGATCGACGTTCATTTTTCATACGAGATACTTATTTTTGTTCATTTCTTTCGAATTAGGTGACAACGGACCCTCCACGCTCACCCATTATCACGCGATCAAAGGCCAAAATGGCGGAACAAAATGAGATGCATGATCGTATGTCCAATATAGAAGATCAGCTCCGCCGATTAGCTGCCTCCATGGAGGTTATGATGACTCGGTTCGAGATCATTCCAAGTCAATCGACTCCTCCACTCGTTCTTCCTCAGGCTGTTATCCCGAAGATAGCGAGATAGGCCCCAATCAAGTAATAATGGCATACCCGATTCGAAGAAGACTCAATCCCGATCAATGTGGAAAAGGGAAAGTTCGTTGACCTCCCAAGACAGAGCGGATGAACGCTTCGCGAAACTTGAAGAAAAGGTGAAGCAATTGCGGGAGTCACAAAACTCACTCCCCTTTGACTTGTCGGTCTACGAGAAGGTCAAGATGCCGAAGAAGTTCGGGATGCCGAAATTTGAGAAGTACGATGGTACATCTTGCCCAAAGTCTCGGTTGCAGATGTATCATGTACGCATGGCCCAAAGCATGTCAAAAATGAGCCCCTCATGATCCAATCATTCCATGCCGTTTGACCGAACCCGCATTGAACGGTATGTGATGAAAAATATCAATCTTCTTGATACGGAATGAAGTGGCTAACGCATTCCTCAAGCGATACAAGTTCAACATGGACATTGCACCTTCCCCGAGAAGATCTTGAGAGGATGGAGAAAAAGAGGAGCGAGTCGTTCAAGGAGTATGCCGTGAGATGGCGGAATCGGCTGCTCAAATCACTCCCGAGCCTACCGACAAGGAGTTGATGAAGCTCTTCATAAAGACCCTCCCATCTGAATTTCGCAATCGGATGGCAAGCACTTATGTTGAGAGTTTCAACCAGCTGATTCCAGTGGGAGAACAAATTGAGATGGGAATAAGGGAATGATGGTTTACCGAGTCATCAAGTAAGAGATTCTCAGTCAAGAAGGAGAAAGAAGCCGTTGTGGATGTGAATGTAGCCTATAGCCAAGAAAGTCCCGTTCGTACCCCGATGAATGTAAGGCAACAACAAGCTCCCGGCCGTCGAGTCATTTGCCCAAGCAAGAAGACGAGTTCACTCCATTCCCTGGATCTCCATCCCAGGTTTTAGCAATTCTCCAAAAGAAAGGTTTGCTTTCCACTGAGCCAAAGCGCCTTAACCGTGAAAGCATGCGTAATTACGACTAGACAAAGAAGTGTGATTACCATAGTGGGGAATTGGGGCATTCAACCGACGAGTGTTTTACCCTCAAACACAAGATTCAAAACCTTTTGGACACGAAGGCCTTTTCGTTTCCAAACCGCTCGACCAAATGTTCAAAAGAATCCGCTACCGGAGCATGAGGGGTACAAAGTGAACGCTATTCGGAATCGAAGTTGGTTGCATCCAGAGTCGAAGGTACATGTGGCGGATGCTTACGGTGGCCTAGTAAGAGCTGGGTATTATCCGGACCATGAAGATATTCCCCTATCATTGATGAAGGAAAGAGTCGCCAAAATGGTGGATGATGGCATCATTGTGTATGCCGATCGTGAATCGCACGGTTTCCACTATTTCCCACATCATCATCGATTGGGAAGAGGAGCAGGCTGCACTTAAGGAAGAGGTTGATTCTTCACTCGCGGACATGCCCGGTTAGAGGACGCGTCCGATGATGAGATTGTGATTGAAGTGCCACAGCCATATGAGTATGTCAGCAACAAGTCCGTCCCTTGGTCCTATGACTTGGATATTGGCGTTGTCACAAGGTCCGGCCGGACTTATGCTCAAGCAAATGTTCAGCCTGCAAAGCCTGTCACTGATGAAGAGGCCAAGAAATTTCTGGCTGTAATAAAAGCAAGTGAGTATAATGTGGTCGATCAATTGAGGAAAATGCCCTCCCAAGTCTCTTTGCTTGAGCTCTTGTAGACATCGCTTCGTGCATCAAAAGGCACTAATGAAGGTGCTAAGTGAAATTCATGTGCCGAGAGACGATCGAGGCGACAATTTAGAAGAGTTTGTAGGATCGGTCATTCTCAAGGATTTGATCGCCTTTTCCGATGAGGAATTCCCTCTTGAGAGTAGAGGGCACAACAAGGCACTTTACATATCCGTCAAGCACAAGACTACCCATGTGTCCCGAGTGCTCATTGATAATGGGTCCGCCCTAAATAAATGCCCGTTGGCTACTCTTCACCGCCTCAAAGTTGACCAATCCAGGATACATGGTGCAACGACCTCTGTGCGAGCTTTCGATGGCACGAAGAAGGACGTGATCGGGCAAATCCACCTTGATGTGCAAATAGGGCCCGTCATCTTTAACATTCCCTTTCAAGTGTTGGACATCCCTACTGCATTCAACTTCTTACTGGGACGGCCCTGGATACACACCGCGGGAGCGGTACCTTCAAGTTTGCATCAGGCTGTAAAGTTCGTGATTGAAAGGAAGTTGGTCACCATATACGGTGAGGAGGATCACCGGATCTACTAGGAGACGGCCATCCCCTATGTGGAGCCAAACTTTGAATTCGAAGCGAGCTACCACTCATTCGAGTTAGTATCCACCATACATGCTGCTCCTGACTTGACGCCCCCTACTCCCAAAGTTTCAAATGCTGCCCTTATGGTGGGAAGAGTGATGGTCGGGAATGGTTTCGTTCCTGATGGTGGTCTTGGAAGAAATGGCCAAGGCATTCGAGACCCTATTGAAGCCCTTCAGAGGTCCCATTTTGCTGGATTAGGGTACCATGGAAGAGGTGGACAAAATTCTAGAGGAAGAAGACAAGAAGGACCAAACCCGACGCCTAACCGAAGGCAAGGGAGGCAAAACCCATTGCCCCCAAGCATTCATGAAACATTCCCTGGTCCTCCGGTAATGATGCAGGATGAGGTGGAAGTGATAGACACCCTGGGGCAGCCGAGCGGCAAGTTTGACTACCTGGTGAAATATTCGGCCCCTCCAAGCTTTTACATAGATCCCTAGAGCATTGTCCCAGATGGATGGGGTGGCATGGATGATTCGACACCTCCGAAGACTGAGGATCCTGAAGACATGCTGGAAGGAGTAACAAGCTTGTTCGATGACATCGTCATAGGAGCCATTGGCGAAGGATCCCTCGAAGAGATGGGCCCTAGTCCACAAGAGTAACTCGTTTATTGATTTCTCGCATTCCCCTGCGTGGGAATTTTTATTTGCTTTCTAGGAATAATTATCGCTATCTAGCGATTATCTTCGTTTTCTTTTCTTTTTGGATTTGCATTTTCCATTCAATAAATGTAATTGATTGATGAATATCAATAAAATTACAAGTTTTATTTTGAGGGCATGATGAGGTACACCAAACCAGCCCGGTGATGATATCCAGCCGATAAAAAGAGAGAAAAATCCAAGGAGAATTCCCGAGGCCCGGGCTTCATCATGCTTCCTCGTGTCAAAATGTTTATAAAAATCCTTTTCAAAAGTCTTTCAAAAAGTCTTTCAAAAAATCTTTGAAAAATACAGATTACTTTGTTTGTTTTTCTAATTTGTCTACTTCCTATTTCAGGGATAATCTTACAACACGCAAAGGCATGGAAATGGTCCAATTCAATGCCACAAATGCTAGTGACGAAGTTCCTGGAGACTTGATTGAAGATTCCATTGAAGTGCAGCGTAGCTGGGAGCAGCATGAAAAAGCCAAGGCTCTTACATCCGAGCAAACTGTCACTATCAATTTAAGTGACACTGAAGAAGCCAAGGAGGTCAAGATTGGGGCAAATCTCCCAAAAGACGAGGCCGAGCGCCTAATCCAGCTACTAAAAGAATATCAAGAAGTCTTCGCGTGGACCTATGCTGACATGCCCGGTTTAGACCCAGCGATCGTGGAGCATGCCTTGCCTACTAATCCGGACGTGCCACCTAAAAAGCGAGAGGCTACGGAGGACCAAACCCGAGCTCTCAAAGAAGATTGAGGAGGAGGTGATGAAGCTTTTGAAAGTGGGATTTATTGAAGTCTCACAATATCCTGAATGGGTAGCTAACATTGCGCCGTAATGAAGAAAGATGGTCGAGTTCGAGTCTGTGTCGACTATCGGGACTTGAATAAGGCTAGCCCGAAGGATGATTTCCCGCTACCCCACATAGACGTCCTTGTGGATAGCACTGCTGGATTTGAGTTATTCTCATTCATGGATGGTTTCTCCGGGTACAATCAGATAAGGATGAAGGAAGAAGATAAGGAGAAGACTGCATTTATTACCCCGTGGGGGACCTTCCATTATAAGGTCATGCCTTTCGGACTCAAGAATGCGGGGGCAACTTACCAGCGAGCCATGGTTGCATTGTTTCATGATATGATGCATCAAGAGATCGAGGTTTATGTCGACGACATGATTGTGAAGACCCGACCGGAAGAAGCCATGTTGAAACCCCGAAGAAGTTGTTTGATCGTCTTCGTGAATTCAAGCTTCGATTAAACCCCGCTAAATGCGTGTTTGGAGCAACATCCGGTAAATTACTCGGATTCATTGTGAGTAGTAAAGGAATTGAGATTGACCCATCTAAGGTTAAGGCTATATGTGAGTTGCGGCCTCCATCGACGGTCAAAGAAGTCCGAAGCCTTTTGGGGAGGTTGAACTACATTGCCCGATTCATTTCCCAACTTTTCGAAACTGCCAAGCCGTTCTTCAAGCTCCTAAAGAAGAATGCACGAGTCCACTGGGATGTCGAATGTCATGAAGCATTTGACAAGATAAAGCAGTATTTGATGAAATCACCAGTTCTTGTCCCACCCTCACCAGGGCATCCTTTGATTCTCTATCTCACTATCCATAGTGAATCATTGGGAGCAATGTTGGCCCAAGAAAGCCCTGTTGACAGAAGAGAACGGGCCATTTATTACTTGAGCAAGAAATTCACTGTATCAGAGCTGAAATATTCTAATACTAAGAAAACTTGTGCCGCATTAGTATGGGTGTTGCGAGATTGCGGCAGTACACATTGCACTACCGGACGTTCCTCGTGATCGAGAATAATCCTATCAAGTATTTGCTTGATCGGCCAGCTTTGGTGGGTAAGTTGGCTAAGTGGCAAATTTTAATATCGAATTTGATGTGCGGTTCATGCCGCAAAAGTTAGTTAAAGGTCGAGTGATCGCTGATATCTTGGCTGAGAATCCAGGAGTCTCAAGTAATGATGATGGTTCCCCAGATGACCGTGTTTTGAGTGTAGATGAAGGCTCATGGACAATGTGCAATGATGATGGAGCCGTGAACTTGTCCGGCTCTGGTACTAGGGCAGTCCTAATATCACCAGAAGGACAACATCATCCGGTAGCTGCAAAGTTAGTGTTCCCATGCACTAATAATATAGCTGAGTATGAAGCTTGCATCCTCGGACTCCAAGCTGCCATCGAGATGGATGTGACCAAATTGAAAGTATTTGGGGATTCTGACCGATCATACTACGTAACCGTAGGAGAATGGGAAACCAAGAACCCTAAACTGCTCCCATACCACAAGTATCTAGGAGACCTGGTAAAAGAGTTCAAGGAAATTTCGTTTGAATACTTGCCAAGGTGTCATAACCAATTTGTGGATGCACTCGCAACTTTGTCTTCTATGTTGCAAGTCACCAATGGATTGGAAGTTGAGCCATTGAAAATAGAAGTTTTGCTAAGGCCGGCTTATTGTATGATCGTGACTGAAGAGCCTGATGGAAAACCATGGTATTATGATATCATGAATTACATTCAAAACGGGAATTTCCGAGGGAAGCACTTAAGCTAATAGGAAGTACGTCATGAAGATGGCCTCAAAATTCTTTGTTAGTGGCAAAAATCTGTACAAAAGATCTTATGATTCGATCTTCTTGCTGCGGTGTGTGGATGCATTTGAAGCCACTCAAATCATGCAAGAAGTGCACAAAGGAGTATGTGGCCCTCATATGAATGGACACATGTTAGCCAAGAAGATTATGAGATTAGGCTACTATTGGCTCACATTAGAAAGTGACTGCATTAAGCATGTACGGAGTTGTCACCAATGCCAGATCCATGGGGATAAGATAAATGTGCCCCCAACCGAGTTACATCGGTTTTCCGAGTCATGGCCCTTCTCAATGTGGGGTATTGATGTGATTGGCCCGATAAACCCCAAAGCTTCAAATGGGCATCGTTTTATCTTAGTGGCAATAGACTATTTCTCCAAGTGGATTGAAGCTTCATCCTTTGTAAATGTCACCGCCGCAATGTTGTGAAGTTCATCAAGCGTGAGATAATTGCTCGCTATGGCGTCCCCGAAGCAATCATCACGATAATGGGACAAATTTGAACAACAAACTTGTGGATGAATTGTTCAATGAGTTCAAAATCAAGCATCCGAATTCGTCTCCTTATCGCCCTCAAATGAACGGGGCTATGGAAGCTGCCAACAAGAACATTAAGAAGATCTTGGCTAAGACAGCCGAGAATTACCGAGATTGGCATGAGAGATTACCCTTCGCACTAATAGCCTACCGGACGTCTATCCGCACTTCTACATGGGCAACCCCTTTTGCCCTGGTGTACGGCATTGAAGCAGTTTTGCCTGTGGAAGTGGAGATTCCGTCCCTGAGAGTTTTATCCCGAGTAGGGTTGTCGAAACGAGAATGGTTGCAGCAAAGATTTGAGCAATTGAACCTAATTGATGAGAAAAGACTGAAGGCTCTTTGTCATGGCCAAATGTATCAACAGAGAGTAGCGGATCTTTCAACCGGAAGGTGCGGCCGAGACATTTTGAGGTAGATGATCTTGTTCTAAGGAAGTTGTTGCCGATTTTTCCAGACCACGGGGGCAAGTTCGCCCGAACTACAAAGTGGCCCATATGTGGTGAAGAAGGTACTCCCCGGAGGTGCTTTGATCTTAGTAGAAATGGATGGTCGTGAGTTTTCCACCCCGGTTAATTCGATGTCTTTGTCAAGAAGTATTATCCATGATAGATTTTGACATGTCATGTTTTGAATTACAAGCATTTCGTGATGAATAAATTGCCTTAATAAGTTGAATTGTTCAAATGTTTTGCAAATCTTGCATGCTCTCCCTGATGAATTGTATGAGATAAATTGAATGTGTCAAATGGGATACTTTGGAATGACGAAAGGCGAGCCTTATTTCATACACTGTCTAATACACTGATCCCCGGTGAGTTGTGTGGAAAGATTTTCATGTCCACAAGGTAAAGGGTAATCTCGCAAAGGGTACGACAACCGAAGTGACGAGAGGCATTTTTTCTCTTATCCTAAACACCTGCAGGTATACCCATTGTTTAGCCCTTTGAGCCCACACACGGGAGGTGTTTTCAAAATTACCCCTGTTAAGGATCATCCCACACCGGGACCAAATTTGAAATGAATGGTAGGGATTCTCTTACTCACACTTGCATCAATCTTCGAGTATTGCTTTCAAAGTGTAACTTGTACGATAATTAAAGTGCCTTAAGATGATGAAGAGCAGTCATTTCTCTATCCTATACACTTTTATCCATTGCGTAGCCCACTTGAGCTTATGAATTCATTTCATAATTAAACCCGATTGGTGATCATCCCCCACACGGGGCAAGACAAATTCAAGTGGCATGAATTAAGATGCCCACAAAAAATGAAGGTTCGAACAAAAAAACAAAAACAAAAACAAAAACAAAAATGAAAAAATTTTGCATTTTAAAATAGGCTCATTTATTATTTGCATCTTATAAATTGCATTCAAAAAATGGAGTTCATTTTCCGACAAAAAAAAAAAGTCATTTAGTGCATGTGCATGATCTAAAATTAGGTCTCAATTTGTCTTTGAAGGCAACTTCTACGAGCTCACCTTCAAAGAGGGGCAGCTGTTGACACTTAATTTTAGAAAAATAAAATTTGCATTTTGAACAAATAAATGAAAAAATGGAAAAAATGAGGAAATTGATTTGATTGTTCATGCATGGAAGTTTGACATTCTGATCAGTATTCAGATCGTCGTTAAATGCAGAAACAATTTTGAAATCAAATGAGTAAGGGGCAAGAATTTTTGCAAAATGGAAGAAATCCGAACAAAATTGAGCGATTGCGAAATCATGGTCTGATTTATAGCTACGATTTAATGTGATTTGGAGATGGAAACTCATAAAATGCCATACAAAGCGGCCGTTCGGAATCATTATAAAAGAGAAGTCCATTTTTTGTAAAAAGGGAGGGATTCGAAATTTTTGGAGAAAAATTCAAAGGGGGCCTCTTTTTCAAAAAAAAAAAAAAAAGAAAAAGAAGAAAGAGTGTGAGCCGAGGGAGAGAGGGAGCCGAGAGAGAGTGAACAGAGAGAAACACTTTTCTTTTTTTTTAAGAAAATAATAAAAAGGTCCCCTCCGTCGTCGACGGTTCGTCTTCCCGAAGGGGGTCCCTCCGTACGCCAAAGCCGCGCCGCCGTCGCGCCGACGTCGCGCCGCCGTCGCCGAGCCCCCACCGCCAGATCGCTTGTGCGCCGCCCCGCCCGTTTGCGCCGCCCCGACGCCCTCGGGAGCCCCGACGCCGCCGCACGCCCACGCCGCCGCGCTGCCGCCGCCCGGGCGCAGAGCCCCGACGCTGCCGTCGCCCGGCGCCGCCGCCGCCGCCGTGTTGTCGAGCCCCACCGCCGACCCCCGTCACTCGTGCCTCCTCTAGATCCGTGCGCCCGATGCCTCTGCTCGTGCGCCGCGACGCTCCCGACGCCCTCGCCGAGTCGCCGTCGACCCGAAGCGGCCGCCCCTGTCCCTCGCCGTCGCTCGCCCTCTGCGCCCGACGCCCTCGGCCCGCGACGCCCTGCCTCACCGTCGTCGCGCCCGAGCCTCGCCGCGACGCCCCCGCCTCCCGTGCCAGTGCCGCGCCGCTGCCCCGCCCGCCGCCGCCGTGCCGCCGCGCCCCGCCGCCGTCGCATCCCTAGACCTCGCGGAACCCTAGCCGAGCGCCTGTTTTTTTTTTTATTTCTTTTTTTTTTTCAAAAAAAAGAAAATAAAACAAAAGGAAAAGACAAAAAATTAGGTAAAGTCTTTATTTTATTCTGTTTTATTTTATTTTGTTTTGTTTTCCCTTTATTTTTCTTTTATGTTACTTATTTTTCTGTTTTTATCCACAATTACTAATTTTGCATTTTTTTGTTTTGTAGTGCAATTATTTCCCTTAGTGCTAAATCCAAATTTTATGTTGCAAAATTGTCTTGAAATTAGTAATTGCTAATCCGATTTTCGCGCCCGAAAATCCGATTTTCGCGCCCGAAAATCCGATTCGTAATTACTTAAAAATTACCAATCCGATCTCCCGCCCGAGATCGGATTCGTGATTTTTCGCGAAATTGGCCAACCCGATCTCATGCGCGAGATACGGTTCGTCAATTTGGGAAATCGATTTTGCTTGGTTTATGGGGTTGTTTGAATTAATTTTTTTTTTTTAAAAAATCAAAAATAAAAATGTAGTTTTAGGGTTTGCATGTTTAGGATAGAAGTTTCCCTTTTTTTTTTTTTTTTTTTTAATAAAACCAAATTAATTAGTTTAGGTTGCATGTCTAGAAATTGTTAATTTCAAAACACCAAAAAAGTTAAAAAACTCAAAAAAAAATGTTAAATTAGGATTAGGATTTTTTTATTGTCTTGCATATTTAGAATTAGGGATTTTATTTAGATCATAAAAAAAAACAAAACAAAAAAAAAAAGAAAAGCAAAATTCACTTAGGATGATAGCTGAATTGCATGTTAAATTTTATTTAAAAAGCGAAAAAAAAAAAATAAAAATAATTAGGCATTTTAGAATAGAATTGCATGTTTAATTTTAAGCTTAGATCAATTTTTTAGATAGGTTGCATCTTAGGCTAGAAATTGCTGAATTAAAATAATATCTTAGTTTAAATTAGGATGATCTAATCCCTAGTTTGAATTAGATAGAATTTTAATTTAGTTAATTTTCAGAAAAATAAGAAATCATAAAATCCAAAAGAAAAAAAAAAAAAATCAAAATCTTGCATGAGCATGTAGAATTAGATATATAGAATTAGCATTAGACATGTGGGTTAGTAAATTAGGTTTTTTTTTTTTTTAGAATCACATTTTTAGGATTATACTTTTAGGAATTTTTTTAAAAATAGGTTAGGATTAGATTTAGACAATTTAATTCTTAGAAAACTTGGCATCATTTTCTTAAAAAAAAAAACAAAATAAAAATAACGAAATAATTTTCTAAGTCAAAATAGGGTTAATTTAAAGTTAATCCTAAACATGAATTAGAAAATTATTCGTCTTAGATAGTTTAATTAGGACTTTTATTAATTCAAAATTCCAGATAGAAAATCCAAAAACATTAGGTGCATGTTAGGTAATTTGCATTTTAGGACCATTTAATTAAAATCCGCATATTAGGACATTTAGGTTGCTGCATTTCCTTAGGTCAATTTGCCATATTAGGTTGTTAGCATGCATTGCATTTAGATTAAATTCCATTAAATAAAGTGAAAACAAAAAGAAAAAGAAAATTGCGTGTTAATTAGAAACCATATCTAGGATTGATGATGTGGATTTTAATTTAACATTGCGATGCTTTCAATGCTTTGAGGTAAGCCTTGCAATTTATTTATTGCTTTTATTGGGTGTTAAATTGGTGGATTGCGCACCCGCATGATCACCTCACATGTTAGGGAGATAAATTAAAATCGATTCAAGCTGCCTGCTAAACATTTTTCAAAAATAAAAGAATGGTACCGAAAGGACATTAGAGAAATCTAGTGTAACCAAGTCCCCGTACCCATAATCTCTGGTTCGTAGGAGTAAAGTAATCTCCCATTACTTTACTTGGGTTTCTAATCGACCCATCAAAAGCGATTAGTGGCGACTCGTTAATAAAAATCATTTGCATGTTAAGAATTCAAACCTAAGTCGCGAATTGGTATGGGCTTGGGAGAGCCCGAGTTAAGTCTAGGCTTAACAATCCATTAGCCAAACCCTAGGTGGTTCACACCGCGAAAAATTTGGTCGCGACAGGGGTCACCGACCAAGGTCTTGTTCAGTTGGTATGTTTGTTGTTTCGAATTGATGGTTCGCTTCGCAGATGTTATGTATGCGGGCTTTAGTCTTGTTTTGTGGTTGGAGCGATTTCGGGTGTTGATGGTCCTTTCTTCATTCATAGTTCGATACTAGTGTTCCTCGCGATGGTGTCGGTCTTGGTCGTTAGTGATATTCTCGCAATCTGATAGAAATCTGTGCAAGCACTTGAAATTGTCAATGTACCTTGCTCGTTGATGATTATCCGTTTTATTCGCATGCCACTTCTCTATGGGATAACTGAGCCTGAAGTTTTCTCACAATCCAGTCCTAACTTTTTGGAAAAAAAAGTGTGACAAATGAGTCCTTTCGACGCACGAGGATTAGAACTTCTTGTGTGCTTTCCCCATCATCTGATGTATGCTAGTCGGTATATCCTGAGAGACCTGTTTTTAGATCGATGAAGCGTCACAACAATTTGTCACTGAGCATCATTTTATAAAACAATCGCAATCCATACTCCTAGAAAACAGCAAAATTTGGTTAAAACTATAAGGAACCCAGCACTACAGAGAGCCTAAAGTAAACGTAAAATTAAACCACGAACAATGCTACGTCCAGTTGAATAAGAGTAGTAATAGTTGCGAAGCTCTAACTTTTTACAATATCAAATTGCCTAACGGACACTGGACCGTCTTTCCGAGATAATCGCCTCTTCTCTCCTTGTCAAGAACTGACTGTTAAGGTGGTTAGGCACGCTCGAACCTCACCAGATTCGGTGACCTGGGTGGGCTCGAACACACCACCATTCCAACAAGCATTCTCTGCGAAACTCCGAAACTGTCTTAAAAATTGAACACCCTACAACTTATATTCTCAAACTCCCGCCACATCGTGATGGATATGTCTGATGATGCGGATTGCCACTTCTCACCCTCGGCTTCGGGGAGGTAGACGCTCTGTCCATCGAGGGCAATGGATAAGTGGTCCACGTAGTCATCCTAGGTCGACGTCTTCTTGGCACCGATGAAGAGCTGGTGCTTGCCGAAGAGGACCCCTAGAGATTGGACCCATGCTCTTCGCAGAGGAAAGAGAGAGGGAGAGAGCGAGCGGAGCGACCTTCGTTCGTGGAGAGAGAGGCCAAAACGCGAGCAGGGGTTCGTCGGCGTCGGGGTTGCCAGCAAGGAGGCTCTGCAGAGGAAAGAGGAATAGAGCGGAGCGAGGTCGCGAGAGGGAGGCGAAGGGGCGTCGGCGACGGCGTCGGAGTCGGGGGCGACGGCGGCGGAAGAGTCGGGGGCAACTAGCGGAGAGAGAGAGCGTCGGCGTCGGCGTCGGCATCGCGGGTAACCAGCGGAGGGAGAGAGGGCGTCGGCGTCGGCGGCGGCGAGATGTGGAAAGGGCGTCGGCGTCGCGGGCAACCAGCGAAAAGAGAGTGGAAATGGCGTCGGCGTAACCAGCAAAGAGAGAGAGAGAGCGTCGGCGTCGGCGTCGCGGGTAACTAGCGAGAGGAGAGAGAGCGAGGCGTCGGCGAAGGTGGAAAGGGCGTCGGCGTCGGCGTCGGCGTCGCGGGCAACCGGCGGAGGAGAAAGAGCGAGGCGTCGGCGGAGGTGGAAAGGGCGTCGGCGTCGCGGGCAGCAACCGGCGGAGGAGGCATCGCGGGCAACCGGCGGAGGAGAGAGAGTATAGGAGGGGAAGAGCATTCGAAGAGAAGCCTGCGACTTTTGTTCTCTCGCAAAACGGAACGGAGAACGGGGAGAACGGGGAAGAGAGAGAGAGAGAGAGAGGAGAGAGAGGACGAGTGGACAGGCCGCAGGGGAGAGCAGAGGGAGAAAATATTGGCTGGGTTCGACCCTCCACGTAGGCGGTGGGTTAAACCACTCAGGAGCCGACACATGGCACCACGTGTGTGAGGCGTCACGTGTTCAAATTCGCGCACGGGCCGCCTGTGGGGCCCACCGCTCTGACGTTCTTTCTCCTATGCTCTCCTCTGCGACCTGTCCACTCGTCCTCTCTCTCCTTGTTCTCCGTTCCGTTTTGCGAGAGAACAAAAGTCACAGGCTTCTCTCCGAATGCTCTTCCCCTCCTCTACTCTCTCTCCTCCGCTGGTTGCCCGCGACGCCTCCTCCGCCGGTTGCCTGCGACGCCGACGCCCTTTCCACCTTCGCCGACGCCTCTGCTCTCTCTCCTCTATTGGTTGCCCGCGACGCTAACACCGACACCGACGCCTCTGCTCTCTCTCCTTTGCTGGTTACGCCGACGCCCTTTCCACTCTCTTTTCCTCTGGTTGCCCGCGACGCCGACGCCCTTTCCACCTCCGCCGCTGCCGACGCCGACACCCTCTCTCCTCTGCTGGTTACCGCGACGCCGACGCCGACGCCGACGCCGACGCTCTCTCTCCTCCGCTAGTTGCCCTCGACTCTTCTGCCTTCGCCGTCGCCCCCGACGCCGTCGCTGACGCCCCTTCGCCTCCCTCTCGCGACCTCTGCTCTGCTCTGTTCCTCTTTCCTCTGCAGAGCGCCCTTGCTAGCAACCCCGACGCCGACTAACCCCTACTCGCGTTTTGGCCTCCCTCTCCACGAACGAAGGTCGCTCTACTTGCTCTCTCCCTCTCTCTTTCCTCTGCGAAGCGCATGAGTCCAATCTCTAGGGGTCCTCTTCGGCAAGCACCAGCTCTTCATCGGCGCCAAGAAGACGTCAACCTGGGATGACTACGTGGACCGTCTATCCATTGCCCTCGATGGACAGAGCGTCTACCTCCCTGAAGCCGAGGGTGAGAAGTGGCAATCCGCATCATCAGACCTATCCATCACGAGGTGGCGGGAGTTTGAGAATATAAGTTGTAGGGTGTTTAATTTTTAAGACAGTTTCGGAGTTTCGCAGAGAATGCTTGTTGGAATGGTGGTGTGCTCGAGCCCCGCCCAGTTCACCGAATCTGGCGAGGTTCGAGCGTGCCTAACCACCTTAACAGTCAGTTCTTGACAAGGAGAGAAGAGGCGATTATCTCGGAAAGACGGTCGAGGTCTGTTAGGCAATTTGATATTGTAAAAAGTTAGAGCTTCGCAACTATTACTACTCTTATTCAACTGGACGTAGCATTGTTCGTGGTTTAATTTTACGTTTACTTTAGGTTCTCTGTAGTGCTGGGTTCCTTATAGTTTTAACCAAATTTTGCTGTTTTCTAGGTGGTTCCACATATTACGGATGCCATTCAAGAGTGGATTGAACGTGCAGCCAAGATACCGGCTGACGGTCAAGAAGGCCCTGCAGATGTTTGCGTCATTGAACTCGGTGGAACTATAGGTAAGTAGCTTTAGTAGTAACTATCATTTTCCTTGTTCTGGGTGGACTAAATTCATATCAATGCAGGGGATATTGAATCTATGCCATTTATCAAGGCACTTGGCCAATTCTCTTACCGAGTAGGTAAGGTTACACCATGTTTGATTTAATTAAATTTGCTCTTGCGAGTTTTGGCGAAACATTGTTGTTTACCCACCTAAATATTTCTGCAGGAGTTGGCAATTTCTGCTTGATTCATGTCAGCCTTGTTCCTGTACTCAATGTTGTTGGTGAACAGGTATCTTTGTTAGAATCAATTTGTCAATTGACTGATTTCTTAAGATGCTAGATATGGATGTGTTCCTGAATTATGTCCTTGGCATGCTAACCATAGCCTCTGTCATATTGTCCCACAGAAAACAAAGCCTACCCAGCATAGCGTTTGAGGTCTTAGAGGACTGGGTTTGACCCCAAATATTCTAGCTTGTAGAAGTGCAAAGGTTTGCCTCGTCTATCACTTCTGTACTTCTTTTAATAATTGTGCTGATAGTAGACTAAAGTTGTCAGGTTATCTGTCACAGGCGCTTGATGAGAATGTTAAAGGAAAGATCTCTCAATTTTGCCATGTGCCGCTACTGCTCTACTGCTCTTAAATGGTGATAAGCTTTGTTGGCTTTTTTTGACTGATCATTAATCATTTGTAAGCAACTTGATTATAGGTAGAAAACATCATGACTCTATATGATGTCCCGAACATTTGGCACATTCCTTTGCTGCTAAGAGTAAGTAGTTTAAGAACTTTGAAATTCAAACCATGCGCCTTAATATTTGGTTCATAGCATAAGGCTCAATAGAGCTTCTTTGTGCCTCTTTTCAACCCCTCATGATAGGACCAAAAGGCACATGAAGCAATTCTGAAGGGACTGAACCTTATGGGGTATGTGGTGTGAATCAGTTCTCCCTTGCCTTTTGTTTTATCATTCAATAAATGAGTGCTTGCCCCTCTGTTTTGCTTTCTTGGGCATCACTCAACATGTCGCCATTTCTTTCCAGCATTACAAGGAAGCCAGAGTTGTAGGAATGGACTGCTTGGACAAAAGTTTATGACCAGTTGTCTAATCCAATAGGCCTTGAACTTCTATTTGGTCTGTCTAGGCATATTTATCCATGTGGTATCAGTTGTCATGCTTTTATTTTGTGCATATTGCAGGTATGAATTGCTATGGTAGGAAAATACACAGGGCTGTCAGATTCTTATCTTTCTGTCTTGAAGGTGAGTGGTTTACTGAAAGAGTCATATTTTTGCAGGCATTTTGTATAATACATCTCTTGGATGATTGTGCAATGCTTGCGCTTTGATTGCTTGCTTTAATGCCTTTTCCTTTCTTTGGTTCTTGCTAGTTGGGTTCACATTTTGCCCCTTAAGTCCGATGCAACCACTTTAGTAGTGTGAAAATTTTCCAAATAAGTCTCTTTTTGAAAACAATTACAATTTCCTTTGTTTCCTTTTCAAAATCTTTTGGGGAAATGAAGTTTCTGGAACATCTTCCTGATTGGCATTTTGTTCTCTGTCACATTGGGCTGTAAATGTGCAATCTGTTCATAATGACAGCTTAATTTATCAAAAATATGCTTGCAGAATCCATGTGTGAAATGTAATGCTAAGAAGTTGTATTGTAGAAGATTCTTATACTTTGGGTTATATGGCAGGCTCTTTTGCATGCTTCTGTTGCTTGCCGAAGGAAACTTATTGTAGACTGGGTTCCTGCAAGCGACCTAGAGGATATCACTTGGAAAGACGTGAAGTTGCTCTCATTTCTTATCTGACTTATTATTTTTGTTCTGTTGTATGTTGTGAATAGAAGTTAGATTGTATACAATCAATAGACAATAGTCCTTGACAACTAAGTTTTCGCAGCAGTCTCCCGAGGCATATAAAGATGCATGGAATTCATTGAAGGTAAGCCTTTTGGCCCAATATGCAGTTTTGATTTCCTCATTTGCTGATACAAGCTAGTTCCATGATTGCAACTGATTGTACAACTGAACTGTCCTTCTGCACAGGGTGCTGATGGAGTGCTGGTTCCAGGAGGGTTTGGTGATAGGGGGTGCAAGGGAAGATTCTCGCAGCAAAGTATGCAAGGGAAAATAATGTCCCATTCTTGGGCATTTGCTTGGGGATGCAAATTGCTGTTATAGAGTTTGCAAGATCCGTGTTGGGTTTGGATGATGCAAACAGCACGGAATTTGATCCTGAGACAAAGAATCCTTGTGTCATATTCATGCCAGAGGCATGTAGTACTTTTACAGTATTTTACTAAAGATGATAATTTTAATTCCTTCTGGCTTAGTAAATTCATTTTTCATTCATTCATGGGCTACATTTATCAGGTTTCAAAGACTCACATGGGAGGGACGATGCGTTTAGGATCAAGGAGGACTTATTTCAGGAACACTGACTGCAAATCTGCAAAGTTGTAAGGAATTGGGAGATTTTTAACTTTGTTTCATGTTTAAGAGTGTTAAATTTGGATAAACAAGTGCTTAAGGCTAAATCGTATTTTATATGGTCGTGTCACACTTATAGGAGATGATGTATCACAAAAATATTTGATGTATTCATATATTTTAATCCTTTAGGTATGGCAATGCAAGATTTGTTGATGAGCGACATCGGCACAGATATGAGGTGAATCCATATTAGCATGGAACTGCTTGTCATATCAGTCCTGAGTAATCTTCTTTTCTTTTGTTCGCTTGGTCATTAACATTTTTAGTTGATATTACCTAGGTAAATCCTGAGGTTGTACCAGAACTGGAAAAGGCCGGCCTGCGCTTTGTTGGCAGGGATGAAAGTGGGCAGCGGATGGAAGTAAGTATTCATGGTACTTTTATTATGTTTTTGAATACAACTTAATATTATTTACTTCAATTGTAGTTTGTTTGTAATAACTGTGGCAGTACCTGATGATTCAGTGCTATTAAGTACTTCTCCTTTCTTGTTGATTTCATATTTAATTCTGTACATTGATTGCAGATTGTGGAACTTCCTGATCATCCGTATTTCATAGGTGTTCAGTTCCACCCTGAGTTCAAGTCAAGGCCAGGAAAACCTTCTGGTCTCTTTTTAGGTAATGCATTGTTGAATATAAAATGTTTCTCATCCCTATTCATGCACATGTCAATGTATCCATGGTTTTCTACTCATTTGTACATTTGTCATTCGTTCACTGTAACCACTATCTTAGAGAGAAAGTTTCACTTAATATTGCTGGTGAACTTTCTTGAGCTGATGCAATCACTGATGAACCTAATTGATGACTTTCTGAGAAGCATCCATGATTCATCTAGTATAGTGTCACTGCTTGTGAATTTGCTTGGTCTGTTTGGTTGTGTTTCCTGTTTAATGGTGTCTCTTTGCCAAGGTAATCTTATTATGTTGGTTTTATTCTGTTGGAATTGGGAGAATTCATTGGTTCTTTGACCCATGGTGGAAGTTTCTGCATTATCATTTTGAATATTTAAATTTTCTTAGGCACCTAGCTCAGCAATTTTATTTGGCAGTGCCAGTAAGGTAGAAATCATTATCCAGTTCACTATTGTTTGCTATTGACAGCATTTTAGCTTTCTTCTGATTAACCTGCCTTAATGTTTTACTGTTCACTTTCAACTGCAACAGGACTTATAGCAGCTTCATGTGGGCAGTGGGATGGAGTCCTATGCTATGGAAGCAAGGCAATCGCCAACGGCATAAATAATGGACCCTCAGTCATGAAAAGTTGCATAAATGGTAACGCATCCAAGTTTTTGAATGGCTCATGCAATGCCATACCTATGAATGGTAATGGCGTGCACTGTTGATGCATTCTGTGGCAGTTGTGCCGAGGGTGTATGGTTCTCTGAAATTATTATAGCTTAATCACCGGTTTTAAAGGGATTCGAGTCCATTTGTAAAGTAAACAAGCATAAATACCACCTTCTTGTTTGGTTGAGTGGAGAGGGCGGCGAAGTCATAATTTCCTCTTCATTTGGTGCACTTGGAGTGGTGGAGAACTCCAGCTTGGAATGCGCTTAAGCTGAGGGATCTTGTGTAATTAAATGGGAATTGGGGCTGAGGACTGCTCGGCATTTTGCTGCCTACCTGACACATCACATGCAATCATCAAGGGATTGCACTTGACTTGAAAGCAAAAGTTTTGTTGGCTGATTATGAGGGTTAATGAAGTTCAGATAACATCGCCCGCATATGATGTCGAAGCTTTTGACTACACAGAAAATGAAATGTTTGGTACTTTAGGCTATTTTCAAGGGATTTAATCCCTCCTTTGGGATAACCCTGAGACTACTTTATTCGTTAATGTCCTTTTTCCTTGGTTCCTGACTTGAGAGCTATAATTCTTTATAGGAATGTTCCTGAATGATCTACTCTCTCCTTTCTTAGCTTCATGGATTACCAAATGTTTTCTGGAAGTTCATCTGCTGATGACAGTGAATTTGGGCAGGATTAATGAACTGGATCTTTTACTTTTTTTTCTATTTATTCCAGGATTGACGGAATTAATTGGTTGGCCTGTCCAGTTATTGCAATTATATGTTTGTAAACATTACCCCCATCAAAATAAAGAGAAGCCAAATTACATTTGGATAGAATAAAATGAGGTAGAGATGGATTTAGTGCCATTATTATGTACACCTACATGTGATTATGTGATTCACGACTCTTGTTCACATGATAGAAGAGTTTTGAGTTACAAATGCACGGTACATCACACTTGCTTGATTTGTTTAATCATCAAACTAGTGCACTGAACCAGAAAAGCCACTATCGTCACATTCTACGATATTAGATTACACGCCGGTGCACAAATTGATGAATAAGCATTGTATAGGAAGCTCCTCCAGTGGCGGTAAAATTTAGTCAAGATGGATCCCCAGAACCAACCTTAGTGATGTAGTGCAGGGGCGTAGTTTGACATGAAAGAGGAAGATGCTTAGATGGCTTTATTAGCTTATAGAGGTACTGGAGTTTGCTTTACTGGTTAATACAAGAAAGTCATCTTAGAGCTTGAATCTGCAACCCGAGCAGATCTTCTCTAATTGTTAGGTAGCAATGCTTCACCTTCACGCTGTTTTGATGGAAGGGATCAATTATCATTGTTAAAAATTGAAAATATCATTACGTCACATCATTGATGAGAGGGGGATTTGAGCACGGATTGACTTGCAAACTACACTCTTACCTCCAAATTAGTTCTAATTTTCACAATTCTTCACTTTCTAGTCTTTCAATCAAATGAGCTGGGGCTCCAATCTTGAGATAAATAGTTTTTAGAGACCACATTATGAAAGTTTTGTAGATATTAAGATACAATATCCGATGAATGCATAAAGTTCCATCAAGCTCTGATATCAAATGATATTTGATTGTTTGACATAGCCATATTCCATTAAAACTTCTATTTGAACCATCTATTTCAATTTCCATAAGATTCTGATGACACATCATGAGGTGGCGCTCCATCTAATGATTTTATTTCATAGAAAACTCGAAGACAAGGTAGATACTATGGAAATCCCCATACATCAAGTGGGATGAACAGTTTCTGCGACAAACTTCAACACTATGACAATCTTAAAAGTGTCGCTAGTTCTGTCTGGACTAATAGCAACTTACTGTGAGGGTCACCCTTTTCTTTACCGAACATTTGTGTGATTACATTCACAACAAAGCTGTTCCCTTGATTTCAAGAAAGAGTAAATAACATGCTAAAAAATCAAGCAACCAATTAAAGAACATGACAAGATCAAACTAGAGTAGCAGATCCATCAGAAACAGACAATTTTGCCAGTGAACAAAAAAATTTCAGCGAACACTCTTCAAAAATCAACAGGTGAAGCATGATGGACACAGATGAACCATTGACGATCACTTCTCTCAAACACATTAGTCACAAACTGCCCTCCCCAGCTGCTACCTTTGGTTTTAACCAGTTCCACACAAGTTATGTAGCCCAAATCCCCTCTAACATGGACTCTCACTTCTCATAGCTCAATCTCCAATGGGAACTCATAGTTTCCCCATACATGAATCCAACTATCCATGACCGATTCATAACTAGATATGCCAAGGACACCTGGGTGTACACAACAAACATGATCCCCTTTTGACCAAATAGCTTGCATGGCAGATAAATCTCCATTTTTAAATGATCTGTAAAATTCAGCATTTGCTGCTAGCACGGATGCTTTGCTATCCTCTTGAATACTACGAAGTGTATCCCTGAGTTTTGCAGCTTTTATATAGTTTTCCTCCTTAATGGCAACTTGGAGCTCCTGCTCTAAAATTTGCTGATCTAGTGTAATGTTTTCGCCACTAAAGGCACTATCCCCTTGGCTTGCTTGACAAACTGTTGAAGAGAAGAAAGATGAATGGCCTCCAGGAAAGACTGCACCAAATATGGGCAACGTTAGAGCTGGAAAGAAGTGTTCAAAATTGAACAACATTGGCTGTAACATGCAATTTGTTATAAGCTATTTGACAATCACAAAATTTTTATAGCCAAGGTGCAAAAAACAACTAAAGGGTACCTCATTAAAGAAAAAAGTACTCCAATATTAGGAACAGGAAATTGCATAGCTAAGGTAACTATTAAGACTTCCTGCGGGAAATTTATTTGGCTTATTATTTGCAGACTTAGACCACCATGATAATTATGAGGGAGGGGAACTTACTTGGCTTACAAAATTGTAAACTTAGCCGACCATAAAAATGACGAGGCTGGTAAGAGGATAATGTCCTTCATCTTACGAGTCCAAGAAGAGGTGTAATATCCTAGGAGGATGGAACATCTTGATGTGCTGCACTTCCTTGTACAGTTAGTACTAATACAAGGAGAAAATGTCAATATGACGCTCACCATTTAGCTGAATGACTGCCTGCCTCTGACTTCAGGTATCAGCTGCCAAAGAGAAGACAACTCAACCAGCTAAAGATCTGATTTCACTGCAATTAATAGTTTAAAAATAAACTATCATTTTCCAGCATACATAGGAATACTAGCGACCCAGGTTTTGTGCGGTTAGAAAATATTAGATATTGAATGACAGGAAATAGTGGATGGAAGAGGAAGGCCAAGGGGAAACTTGTCTGTTCACACTGTCATAAGGGAGAGATGAATGTATGTTGCATTGAACATATGTAAGCTAGTTAACATACTTCAATTGTCACGACCCGAACTCCGAGTACATGCATATCCCTCCGTGGTCGATATAAATTTGCGACGTCCCAGGGAGTGTCGCCGACCCATTGATTATTATGCACATGCGGAAACGTAAAACAATCTCCATGTTCGTGAAATTCTAAACGCAAGTGCACGTGTCGAACAAGTAATATAATGATGAGAAAAAGTATCGTCCAACGAAGATCGATGATTAATAAACCAATTAAATATTAAAATAGACTAATTCTAAAATTTATCTAACAAATCAAAATATAATTAAGAATAAATTAAAAACGACAATTGTAGACTAAATGCAGTAAATCGATCAGATAAATATGTTAGAGCTCCGATTTCACCATAACCAATAGATATGAATTTCAGATTATTATGAATACAAGAACGATATCAAACATGTGATAGCAGAATTTCCTAACCTATTTACTATCCTATCTCTAGATATAGCAAATCTACTCAGCTTATTAATCCACTATATCTCTATGTGAATTAAAATAAACATGAGTGCATTAAAAACTATGAATATTCCCGGCTTACAATGAGTCTTTTAGATCACTTTATCACCGAAAGCTACACAAATAATGCGGTATATTTCTATCAACGTTTAATGCATGGTTATACATTATAATGAGCAATTGCATATTATCACTTCTCGTCTCAAACATGCACATCGATCATCTAAGTGGTGGCCAGTCACTTAAAAGCATTAAACACAATAATATATAACTCACATGAATGAAATCAATTGTAAAACATAAAAATCATGAAATTCACATCATCATGGTTAGGCTACATCGTAGCCCTAACAAAAAAGAAAATTAGAACATAGTAGAAGAATAAATAAAAATATAAATCAAACCCAGCATCTTGAATCAAAGAACAAGAATTCTGTCACCACTTTTGTTTTCTCTTCAAAATACTTGAAAAACTCTCCTCAGAAGAATGAAAAACGATCTAACAATAACCTCTCTCTCTTTCCTATTTATAGGAGATCCAAAATATCTATCTCCCAACGCTTGCAGATAACATTAGGGAACAAAATCAAGAATTTCCTGATTTGATATCCATCTTCCACTGCTGCTTTTATTTGAATTCCTGATATTTGCCATTCTTTTTCTTATCTTCTCCATATCTCATTATTCTGCATAAACAAAGAAAATTCAAATAATCAGAAGGAAATCCAAATATTTTCTCTAAGATATTGCATTAATTGTTGCTTAAAATAGGTAAAATAACTCTATTTTTATAGAGTTATCAAACCCCCAAACTTAACATTTTGCTAGTCCTCGAGCAAAAGTAAGACATAACACATAATCAAACTAGCAACCTCCTCCATGACATCTTTCCATAATTGCTCAAATTCACAATTCAAAGAAAAAACAAACTTCATCCAAACATTGAAATCGATTTATAAGTTAAGACCAATTCTAACTATACGATCCAAGTGTGTGTGTGAAAGTCCTCATCTTTTCGAATTATATGCAATCCAGATAAATTCACATTAACATGTAACCTCTAAAAACTTCTCAATAATTATGACCAAATCTCATAGGTTTGCTTTTCATTCCTCTCTCCACTAATGTAAGCTAATTATCCAACCAAAAATCAATAGGACTTTTCTCGGGTTGCAATGTAAGGCTGGGCTAAAGGTGAGACAATGGAAATTTTAAGCTCAAATAACCCATCAACACGTTGATTTCTAGGATCTAATTAGAGCCAATGTCACTATCCAATTTCACTCCTTCAAGATAATATTTCTGCCACCATATATCACCATTCCCTTTTTTTTTCATTCTTCTTTTTTTTTTCTCTTTTTTCCTTTTTTTTTGAATTGCTTTATGGTGGAGTTTCTCCCAAAGTCCCTCCTAATATAACATGAAAATTTCCAACCTATTGAGTATCCAAAAGGCTCACTCAATTGAAAGTTGGATAGGGAACCATAAAAGCAATTTTTTTTATACACCCCAACAACCATAGCAATCACTTTTTTTTTTTTTTTTTTCATACTCCATCATTCCTCCCAAATTTCTATCAAGCTCAAATAATTTTTTTTTATCCCAAAAGAAAATCAACGTGTTCATAGGGCATGGGATAAGGATATAATTTGATAATGGCTAGGCTAAATATATATGGGTGCCAATGAAAAATTGGGTAATAATTAAGGCTCAACGGGGTGACTAGGGATAAATAAACAGGGTTAGCTTGAAAGGCTCAATCGATCCAAAAATTGCCTAAATCATTTTCTCAGTTAGATTTAGCTTAGGATTTCGCCTCAAGAGAAAATCAAACAAATTCTAAGATTTGGGTGAAATTTAAGAAAATCACATACTTCACGTGAATGTTCTCTAAATTAACACACAATTCAAAAATTAAGGACTTTTAGTGCTTAGTAAGTGGATCAACATAATCAGAATTAAGATTAACTCACACATCAATTGCAAGTTTAAATAAAATTTAAGTTTTCCTAAGAATCGTAAAAATTCACAATTAGGACAGCAATCATGATAAAAAAATAGATTTAGCCAAAATTTTTTATCTCCCCTCCCAAACTTGAATGAAGCAAAGTGTCCTCAATGCGAAAAATATAATAGGAAGAAGAAAACTCCCCTGGTTGTAGCATAAGTCTATAGATGACCTTGATGATTAAACTCTTGAAAGGTGCTCCCTAAAAGGTTAACCTGGATAAAACAGAGAAAAATTAATCTTTTTTTCTTTTTTTTTTGCAAAACATAAACTTAACAATAAATAAATAAAAAATAGCAAAATTAAAATGCTTGGGTTGCCTCCCAAGAAGCGCTTGCTTTATAGTTTTCAGCCAAACTATCTCGATGTCACTATTTTGGAGGATGAAGTTTAATGGTGGTCTTCTCCTTGTTGTAACCACCTTCGAAGTAGGGCTTTAAACGTTGACCGTTCACTTTGAATGTGCCCTCAGTGTCATGCGCAACTTCAATTGTTCCATATGGGAATACCTGTGTAACTGTAAAAGGACCAGACCATCGAGACCGCAACTTTCCTGGAAAAAGTTTAAGATGAGAGTTATAAAGTAAGACTTTTTGACCAATTTGAAACTCTCTTCTGAATATGTGCTTGTCATGCCATCTTTTTTGTACGCTCCTTGTACAACTTAGAATTTTCATAGGCCTCATTGCGAAATTCCTCCAATTCATTCAATTGCAATAATCTTTCTTCACTGCAGACTGCATGTCAAAATTCAGAAATTTCAATGCCCAATATGCTTTATGCTCTAATTCCACTGGTAAGTGACAAGCTTTTCCAAACACTAGCCTAAAAGGAGACATCCCAATTGGAGTTTTGAATGCTTTCCTATAGGCCCAAAGTGCATCATCAAGTTTTATTGACCAATCTTTCCTAGAGGCATTCACTGTTTTTTCTAAAATTCTCTTGATTTCCCTATTTGAAATCTCTACTTGACCACTAGTCCGAGGATGATAAGGAGTTGCAACCTTATGTGTGACTCCATACTTACTCAAAAGTGCTTTAAATTGTTTGTTGTAAAAATGTGTCCCCCTATCACTTATGATTGCCTTAGGAGTACCGAATCGGGTAAAAATATTTTTCTTCAAAAATTTGACCACAACCTTAGCATTATTAGTTGGCAATGCTACAGCTTCTACCCACTTAGACACATACTCCACAGCCACTAAAATGTATAAATTTCCATAAGAAGGTGTAAAAGGTCCCATGAAATCAATACCCCAAACATCAAATAATTCACACACAATAATTTTGTTTAAAGGCATCTCATTTTTCTTGAAATATTTCCAGTTCTCGACATCTATCACATGAAGCTACATAGGAGTATGCATCTTTAAAAAGTGTAGGCCAATAAAATCCAGATTGCAAAATCTTAGCTGCAGTTTTGGTGGCACCAAAAAATGGCCACCTGTCTCTCCATCATGACAATGATGTAAAATATTTACCTTCTCTTCGTCCTGGAACACATCTCCTTATGACTTGGTCTGCACATACTTTAAACAAGAAAGGTTCTTCCCAAAAATAATTTTTAACATCGAAAAGAATTTTTTCTTCGTTGATATGATAATTCGGAGAAAGAACATTACTTACCAAATAATTTACAAAATCTGCGTACTGGGGAATTTTTGTGGACTTAATGGAAAATATTTTCTCATCGGGGAACTCTTCCAAAATTGGTCTTACCTCTTCCTTTGAATTTGGAATTCTTGATAAGTGGTCTGCAATTAGATTTTCAGTCCCCTTCTTATCTTTGATTTCCAAATCAAATTCTTGTAGCAGAAGAATCCACCTGATCAACCTAGGTTTTGATTCTTTATTTTCTAGCAGATACTTAAGAGCGAGTGGTCGAATAAACTATAACTTTTGAGCCAATTAAATAAGAACGAAATTTATCAAAAGCAAATACTACCGCCAAAAGTTCCTTTTTCGTTGTTGAATAATTCAATTGTGCACCTGACAAGGTTCGACTGGCATAGTATATGGTTTGGAAAATTTTATTCTTCCTTTGTCCCAAAACAGCTCCTACTGCATAATCGCTAGCATCACACATCAGCTCAAAAGGTAAATCCCAATTTGGTGCCGCCATAATTGGTGCTGATATTAACTTCTCTTTTAAAGTGTTAAAAGCCTGCATGCATTCAACAGAAAAATTAAAAGGAGTATCTTTTTCCAAAAGATTAGAAAGAGGTTTAGCAATTTTTGAAAAATCTTTTATAAATCGCCTGTAAAATCCTGCATGCCCCAAAATCCTCCTCGACAAGTTTCACAGATGTTGGCAAAGGCAATTTTGCAATGACCTCCACTTTGGCTCGATCAACTTCTATTCCGTTTTGAGAAATTTTATGCCCGAGCACTATTCCTTCTTGCACCATAAAGTGACACTTTTCCCAATTCAAAACAAGGTTAGTCTCCTCACATCTCTGTAAGACTAAAGCCAAATTATTTAAACAAGAATCAAATGATAAGCCAAAAACAGAAAAATCATCCATGAAAATCTCAATATATTTTTCAACCATATCAGAAAAAATAGCCATCATGCATCTCGAAAAGTAGCTGGTGCATTACAAAGACCAAAGGGCATTCTTCTAAAAGCAAAAGTACCATAGGGACAAGTGAAAGTAGTTTTCTCTTGATCTTCTGGTGCAATAGGAATCTGATTATACCCTGAATATCCATCAAGAAAGCAATAAAACTCATGTCCTGCAAGTCTTTCTAACATTTGATCAATAAATGGTAAAGGAAAGTGATCTTTTCTAGTGGCATCATTCAATTTTCTATAATCCATACATACACGCCACCCAAGAATCGTTCTAGTTGGAATCAATTCATTGTTATCGTTTTCTGAACAGTCATACCACCTTTCTTTGGCACAACTTGTACAGGACTTACCCAAGAACTATCGGAGATAGGATAGATGATACCGCATCAAGTAGCTTAATTACCTCAGCTTTTACTACTTCTTGCATCTTCGGGTTCAAACGCCTCTGAGGTTGGATAGCGGGTTTATATTGTTCCTCTATCAAAATTTTGTGCATGCAAATTGAAGGATTGATTCCCTTGATATCAGCTATTTTCCATCCAATTGCACCTTTATGCTCTCTTAATACTCTGAGCAATTTCTCCTCCATCAAATCTGTCAAAGAAGAAGATATAATTACTGGTAAAGAAGAAACTCCATCTAAATAAGCATATTTCAAATGGGAAGGTAAGGGTTTGAGTTCAAGAATTGGAGGCTCTTCAATTGATGGTTTAGGCTTTGTAATGTGTTGTCCCAACTCCTCAAATTTAATTGCATTTTGCCTTGAATATGGTGGAATTGCCTCCATGAAATTTGCGTACTCCTTTATCTCCTCATTCTGAATATCTTTGTCCATTAGTTGAGTCGACATGCTTCAAGTGGATCTTTAAAAATATTTTCTTGAAAAACCTTATTCACTAACTTGTCAACTGTCTCAACTCTAAAACAAGAATTATCATCGATGGATATTTTATTGCTTTAAAAACATTAAATGAAACAATATCATCTTGAACTCTAAGAATCAACTTCCCTTGTTGTACATCAATGAGAGCTCTTCCTGTTGCTAGAAAAGGTTGACCTAAGATAAGTGGTACCTCAAAATCTTCCTCCATGTCAAGAACTATGAAATCTGCAGGAAAGATGAATTTGTCAACTTTTACCAAAACATCTTCCACAATACCTCTTGGATATTTAATTGATCGATCGGCTAGTTGAAGTGACACTGTGGTTTCTTTTACCTCGCCCAATCCTAATTTCTTGAAAACAGAATAAGGCATCAGATTAATACTTGCACCTAAATTACATAATGCTTTTTCAAAGTAAGAATCTCCAATAGTGCAAGGAATAGTAAAACTCCCTGGATCTTTTAATTTCGGAGGCAATTTGTTTTGTAGGATGGCTGAACACTCCTCATTTAACTTCACGGTTTCATAATCCTCCAGTTTCCTTTTGTTTGCCAAAATTTCCTTCAAAAATTTTGCATAACTAGGCATTTGCGCTAAAGCGTCTGCAAAAGGAATGTTAATGTGCAATTTTTAAATACATCAAGAAATTTAGAAAATTGCTTATCTATTTTGTGCTCTTTGGAGTCGCCGAGGGAATGGAATTGGCGGCACATATGGCTTGGGATTATCTGGAAAAAGTTTACTCTTGCTTGTCTCATTTGCTTGTTTTTTGATCACCTCTTCCTTGTCTTTGACAATCTCTTCTTCTCCAACTTGTTTACCACTTCTCAAGGTAATAGCCTTTATGTTTTCAATTGGATTTTTCTCCATGTTGCTCGCAAAGAACCTTGTTGTCTCCCGACATCGTGCTTGCTAAGCGACCAACTTGCATCTCAGATTTCTGATTGAAGCCTCTTGGTTTTGAAATCTCACATACGTGCTTTTGATGAAGTCATGAGTCGTATTAGCAAGTTTGTTGACTATATCTTCAAATTTGACTTCGTCTCCTCTAATTTTGAATCCCGGTGGTCTTGTCACATTCTGATTATTCCATGAAAAATTTGGATGATTGCGCCATCCCGGATTGTACGTGTTGGAATAGGGATTATTTTGTGACCTATTAAAATTTCCAACAAAGTTAGAACTTTCACTAGATTGTTTAAAAGTATTACCTACCTGACATTCTGTGCTAGCATGTCCTCCACCACAAAAATCACATGTCAATGTCTGAATTTTCATGGCTGAAACACTCATATTATCTAGCTTTTTGTTGAGTGCTTCAAATTGTGCAGCAATTGCAGCAAAAGCATCCACTTCATGAACTCCATTAACCTTTCGTATTGGTAATCTCTCGGTAGGCCACTTTGATAACTATTGGACGCCATCTCCTCTAATAAGTTGTAGGCTTCTTCTGGTGTTTTATTATTTAGAGTTCCTCCTGCAGCTGCATCAATCATAGAACGAAGATTTGCACTAGAGCCATTATAAAAAGTTTGTACCTGCATCCATACGGGTAGTCCATGATGTGGGCATCTCCTAAGAAATTCTTTGAATCTTTCCCATGCTTCATATAATGATTCATTATCCATCTGCATAAAATTAGTAATATCGTTACGCATCTTCGCAGATTTTGCAGGTGGAAAGAACTTACCCAGAAATTTCTGAGCCATATCATTCCATGTAGTGATTGATCCTGCAGGAAGAGAAGAAAGCCAACTCTTAGCTTTGTCTCTAAGAGAGAATGGAAATAATCTCAATCTAATAGCATCATCTGTAACTCCATTATATTTAATGGTGTCACAGATTTCAAGAAAAGCATCAATGTGAGCGTTTGGATCATCGCTTGGTAGCCCACTAAATTGCACTGATTGTTGAAGCATCTGAATAAGTGCTGGCTTGATCTCAAAGTTGTTTGCTTGAATTGCAGGTCTTCTTATACTTGATGTGGTTCCTTGAATTGTTGGCGCAGCATAATCTCTTAAGAGTCTACGTGGATTTTCATTCTCACCGTTTGCCATCTTCTTAGTGTGATTTCTCTGTTCTCTCAGTCGCCTTTTGAATGTACGCTCGATTTCTGGATCAAGCTCAACAAGTTTCCCTTGTTGGCTACGTGTCATAAACCGATGTACACCCTGAAAAATAAAACAAAACGAAAGCTAGATTAAACTTAGAATTATCTGGTATCAATATTAATTAGTATTAAACAAACGATCCCCGGCAACGGCGCCAAAAACTTGTTCGTGAAATTCTAAATGCAAGTGCACGTGTCGAACAAGTAATATAATGATGAGAAAAAGTATCGTCCAACGAAGATCGATGATTAATAAACCAATTAAATATTAAAATAGACTAATTCTAAAATTTATCTAACAAATCAAAATATAATTAAGAATAAATTAAAAACGACAATTGTAGACTAAATGCAGTAAATCGATCAGATAAATATGTTAGAGCATCCGATTTCACCATAACCAATAGATATGAATTTCAGATTATTATGAATACAAGAACGATATCAAACATGTGATAGCGGAATTTCCTAACCTATTTACTATCCTATCTCTAGGTATAGCAAATCTACTCAGCTTATTAATCCACTATATCTCTATGTGAATTAAAATAAACATGAGTGCATTAAAAACTATTAATATTCCCGGCTTACAATGAGTCTTTTGGATCACTTTATCACCGAAAGCTACACAAATAACGCGGTATATTTCTATCAACGTTTAATTCATGGTTATACATTATAATGAGCAATTGCATATTATCACTTCAGTCTCAAACATGCACATCGAGATCATCTAAGTGGTGGCCAGTCACTTAAAAGCATTAAACACAATAATATATAACTCACATGAATGAAATCAATTGTAAAACATAAAAATCATGAAATTCACATCATCATGGTTAGGCTACATCGTAGTCCTAATAAAAGAAAATTAGAACATAGTAGAAGAATAAATAAAAATATAAATCAAACCCAGCATCTTGAATCAAAGAACAAGAATTCTGTCACCACTTTTGTCGTCTCTTCAAAATACTTGAAAAACTCTCCTCGAAGAATGAAAACGATCTAACAATAACCTCTCTCTCTTTCCTATTTATAGGAGATCCAAAATATCTATCTCCCAACGCTTGCAGATAACATTAGGGAACAAAATCAAGAATTTCCTGATTTGATATCCATCTTCCACTGCTGCTTTTATTTGAATTCGATATTTGCCATTCTTTTCCTTATCTTCTCCATATCTCATTATTCTGCATAAACAAAGAAAATTCAAATAATCAGAAGGAAATCCAAATATTTTCTCTAAGATATTGCATTAATTGTTGCTTAAAATAGGTAAAATAACTCTATTTTTATAGAGTTATCACTCCATACAACATAAAAGTGGGATAGAGACGTAGGATAGTATTTTCACAACCACACCTACAATAAAGTAGTACTTAAATACAAACCAGTTTAACACTCCAAGGTCTAATACAAAAAGTGAAGATGTTTGATTTCTTATAAGTTAAGCTTCTATTTACAAAACCGAGGTTCGTTAATATATTATCATACTCTTCAACCCTTCTAGGGTGAATTGTCACCCATTCCCAGCCTCGACGGAAGACCCGTCATCACCTGGGTGAAGGTAGAGAGACTTCTATTTTTCCTTCCCTTTAAACTATTGTACACGACCTGGCCTTTCTTCGTCTAGGGACCTGAAAATGTTAGCCCACTAAGGGGTGAGATCACATCTCAACAAGTCAATCTACTAAACCCAGATTAGGAGAAGGGTACATATAACATGCAATCTAGTCACCATTCTTACTCTTTCTCATCACTTGCATTTTCTTGCATGTTAGTGGCATTCAATTATACAATATCACATTGACATCAGCTAGCAGTTGAATACTTCAATGCAAATACAGATAGGGATGCAGATGTCAGATCATTGACCGTGGCCAATTTTTAACAGATAACAGTCATTCGGTATAACCGGGCTTCGCCTCACACCATTGAGCACGGCAACATCTACATCTAGACGGCATTCCAATTAAGGAGCATCGGCCCGGCCTCCACTTTGCGACCGGCATTCCGTTGACGTGGGGCATTCCCGAAGGAGCATCGTCCGGCCCCAAAGGCACGTGACGGAATCATGTCGTGAATGCATATGATAGATGCCACATTTCAATAATCAATTATACACAGCATCCACAGCATCAATTGAGCAATTTCATAGTAAGAATTCTTCAAAACAAGCATATACTCTTATTCACCCAAATTTACAGAAAGCTGTCCAATAACGTTCTTCTAGTGTCACAGTCAGAAATTCACTCAAATGATCTCGAAAAATTCTCAAATTCAGACATGTGCTAGAAAACATATAAAAAAACATTTTTCATGAGACACCGAGATCCAGATCCCTCTGGATTTGGCCCAGAAATTTCTTCTATCCAGCACAAAAATCGGGTCCAGTTCCAGAGAGTCTAACTCATCAAAATCAGTTCGGTTTTGGGTCGAAATCTTGTTCATTTAATTTGAAATTCGAGTATATTATATTAGAAGTTGTAAGGAACAACTTTCATGAAGGAACCAATTGGAAATTCGACCTCTAAAGGTAGGTAACAACCCTTGGAATCATGGCAGGTCACGGGTTACTGGACTGTCCGAAATACTGTTCCAAGGATGACGTCATTAAAATAGTCACCTATTTAATTTCTAAAAATTCTGAGAAAAATATATGTTATTATTTATGATGTCTAAAACATTTCTTCAGAAGGAAATTTCTTCAAAATCACATCACAAAGTTGTCCACGAAATTAGAAAAACATACATGTCCTGGAAACTGTTTCAGAAAACAGCCTCTATTCTATTCCGAATCTCTCTCCACGACTTTTATTTTGCTCCATAAATCCTATTTAAACTTTTCTATGGCCATTATAACATCCCTAAGTAATATTCATCCACATATAACTTCATCTACATAGTTCCTCCACATAAAAATCCCTAAAGAATGTACTCAGCCCCTAATCTACGTTTAGGAGACGACTTACCATTAAATCTAATGGCGATCCTCACTTGTGGCCGGACGGCAACACAAGGACAGCCCTGGAGGTGTTTTGACGATGATTTGGACCCGGCACAACGGCTGGAGGTGTCGTTGAGCGACCACCACAGCAGCACACAAAGTCCTGGATTTTCTTGAGGAGGGAGGAATGCTCGAGACCTTGCTGTTCAGTTGCTGTTTTGTCGTCCAAAGGGGGAGCAAGAATGGCTGAATAAACTAACTTAAAGGAGAAGAAGACAAGGCTTTTTATGGCTGTGAAAGGGAAAGGAAATTGTTGTAAGGCTAGATAAGGGAAAGAGAGAGACAAGTGCACGGCAGCAGGGGAGAAGAAATGAGTGCAGAAGAAAAGAGGGTAAAGCAGAAGTAATTGCAAATAAATTACTCAACATTCACTCAGCCATTTGCTGCTGCATTTCGGTTTCCTACTGCAAGAAGAGGAGAGGGAAAAGGAGAAGTAATTGCAGATACATTACTTAGCATTCACTCAGCCATTTGCTGCTGCATTTCGGTTTCCTACGGCAAGAAGAGGTGAGGGAAAAGGAGAAGTAATTGCAGAGAAGTTATTCAGCCTTTACTCAGCCATTTGCTCAGCATTTGGCCTAATTTTCCATGGAAAAATGGCTCTCCATTACTACCTTAGGTCCCCCTATCTTTTCCAAGTCTATCTCCATTAAATAACAAGGAAATTGAGGTGAAATTGTAGGAGAGAGGGATTCCTACGAATTTCATTTTGAGGAGACTTCTCTTTTTTTTTCTTTAATTACCAATCTAACATCTAAATCAATAGGGTCAAGTCCCTTAGTAACAACTTATAATACCTCTTTTAAACTTCTATAACTCTTTTTCCAATTGTCTCATATTAAATGCCCAAAACCTATTTAAAAAGTGGCATTTCCTTTTTATTCTTTTAATTTGTTATTCTTGCCTCTTTCCCGTTAATAATTCCCTTCGTCCATAAAATTTGGAAAGATGCAACAACATTCCCCGGGATTAATTGTGACACGCGAAAATTCTTAATTTCTGTAATCGACATCATTTCCTCGGTTAATTTCAGTCAAATGTGATTTTAGCGTAACTTAAACTATCAGTTAGTTTTTGGGAATTTTTGGTGCACTAACCTGTGGTCGAAATCTCAAGTTAGTTGCATCAAAATTCTTTAATAACTTTCCTGATTAGTCTAATTATCTCATGAGTGATCAGCTCAGAGAATAACGCTATAGGCACATCGATGAAAAGCCCGATTCATTTCATTGAAAACAGAAGTGGAAAAATCAGACTGTCACATCAATGGCTCAGCGTGACACTAGTTTTGTCAATACCAGAGATATTACAAAACCACAAGGTGAGCATATAGGAGAAACCTGGAGGATCAATGGTCAAGTGTTCAGAATTAGCTTTGGCGTGTATGGTTGACTCGATTCAGTTGACCTCAAAAACTGAGGTCTCAAAAACAGAAGCCAAACTCATGTTCACTCTAAATGAAGGCAGACCTTTTTCACTTCCCCATGTTATCCCAAAGCAGATGCTTTCTGGAATTTTATCAATGTAGTCATCTTCGCTCATTATTATACAGAATATTGCCCTTCCAGTATCTGTATTCATTCTCTGGGCAAAGGCAAGCTGCAGCATTTTTTGGGTTTCTGCAACCTCTTTGTCAATGGTGTTTGCAACCTCGACAATATCGTCAGTTTTAGAAGCCATGTCCCCCGACAGCCACCATTGGCCTTTCTTGTCTGGATCAAGCAACTTGCTCCACTTGATTCCTCTGAGTAGAACATTCTCTATCCCTAACTGGGAAATGAAGTATCAACGTATAAGTTGAGCATCGACACTCAAATATACAACGGCAGATGACAATTCAAGAATCAGCACTAGAATATAAAGATATGTTATTCCTATGATCTCTACTCATTCTGCCAACCAAGAACTATTTCTCATTATTCACCATCCCACTTCACATCTCCACAGCAGTGACAAGCGCATCACGTCAGGCTAAGTAGTGGCAAAATCAATTATTTTTTGGCTTCATCTGTATATCACTTTCTCTTCCATTGCTTCAGCAGACATTCACTGAAGTAACAGAATCAAATATGAAATAGAAAGACCAGAGGGTCAAGCATAAAGAACATGTTACAAGAATTGCTGGGAAAGAATAACAGATTATGTCCAAGCAAAGGCACCATATTGAGCACAAGTTTTTTCTTTGAACTGCTGGAAGTTTGCCGGAAAAGGTGTAATGAATCTAACAAAAAGCTGACCAGATATGTCAAATAGACTCCCCCAGAAAATTGCCACTACATCTAATAGGGCTGCATTGGGAGGAAAGGACAAACGTAAGAAGGGCTAAAAAGATGGATATTGCATCAAATTAAATAGCTCACCTTCTGCAGCCATTTCTTAATCCTTGTGTGAGGTGCAGGATCCTCCTTCGTCCTTCTTTTGTTGTTTTTTATATCACAAATGGTATCAAGCATGAACTCCATCTGCAATGCGATTCAATTAGATACTTAAAGGGGACAATTTCAGGAAATGATGTTCTTAGAGGAGATAAATTAACAACTTACTCTTTTACTATTGATATTTTTCTTGCCATCATCAAGAGAGGCCTTCAACTCATTCACCCTATTTTGAAAACTCACGATGAAACTTTTCATGGCACCAGGATCGTCACCTCTTATTTTCATTCCGCAGCCTAATTGGCAATGACCACATCATGTTAGACCTAACTAAAAAGTTGGGAATTTCTCCTTCCATAAATCAGCAGTAAAATTTCCAAAGAAAGGCCTTAAGTCAAGCGAGTAAAGTCCATTAAAACTTGAAAATTTACTTGAAATAACTATCTAATCCATCTGCGGAATGTGAGAAAAGCTTTAAAAAGCTGCCAACAACAAAGTTCTAGAAGTCTTACATTGCAAGATCATCAAGATAATAGAGACATCAATCTCTGTCAACCTTTGGCTCAATATGATCAGAAAATCATATATCAAGTCACTGGAATCCATCAAGAGAAAGCCTGATGTCAATGAAGATATTTAAATAATTCGAAGAAAATAAGAAAATAAACTTGATCTAAACCATTTTGTATCCAAAACTTGAGCTTTAGCCTTAAAAATGATTATATTGTGACATGCCACTTCAAATGATAGAGCTTTCACATTTGCAGTTCCTAGGGTGTTGATCTTCATTCCTTTTGCCAATAAAGTTTGACGTATTCGACAGTATTTAGTAATCATGCAAAGTGCTGAAATTTCACACTAAGAAATGAGCGCAGCTTCACCTCTTTCCAAGTGATATCCTCTAGGTCGCTTGCAGGAACCCAGTCTACAATAAGTTTCCTTCGGCAGGCAACAGAAGCATGCAAAAGAGCCTGCCATATAACCCAAAGTATAAGAATCTTCTACGATACAACTTCTTAGCATTACATTGCACACATGGATTCTGCAAGCATATTTTTGATAAATTAATCTGTCATTATGAACAGACTGCACATTTACAGCCCAATGTGATAGAGAACAAAATGCCAATCAGGAAGATGTTCCAGAAACTTCATTTCCCCAAAAGATTTTGAAAAGGAAACAAAGGAAATTGTAATTGTTTTCAAAAAGAGACTTATTTGGAAAATTTTCACACTACTAAAGTGGTTGCATCGGACTTAAGGGGCAAAATGTGAACCCAACTAGCAAGAACCAAAGAAAGGAAAAGGCATTAAAGCAAGCAATCAAAGCGCAAGCATTGCACAATCATCCAAGAGATGTAACAGTGTATCGTTACTGTTCACAGATATAAAAGTTGACAGTTCAAAGTAAAACCACAAAACGCTATTCTAAAGGCCTCAAGCCTTGGGTATCTATTGTTCTAGTAAAACAAGTGTTAGATACATGAGGATGCCCATACACGTTATCTACACGAAGAAATTTTCTCCTGCAGGACCTAGGAATCTACTTTCTAATAAAAAAAGGGAAAATGAAACAAGAAGTACCAAAAGTTATGTATGGTGCTCATTTTAATGCCAAATTTTTTTTTTTTTGCAGATTATTTAAGTGCTGCTTTTTTAAAAAACCAATCACTTAAGTGCCAACTCCAATTTAGGTCGCGAGAAATTTGACGTGGCTATATTTGATTAATTTTCCAACCCTACATGGCTCACTGACATGCAAGTCCACATATAACCTCTAAACGACGTCATGCGGCAGGTTAAAAAGTGATAACTTTGGTGTTGGTCGTTGTAAAAACATGATTACAACTTGCCACAAAGGTAAATGGTCACCACTCAAATTAAATGTTGCCAAAACTGCAAAGTGACGCTCACCTGTTGCCTGAAAAGATCAGCTTTTGTGGCATTTCGGGCCAAAATAAGGAGCCCTGAGACAAGGCGATCTAATCTATGAACCGCTATCATGTCAAAGAAAAGACGTGTAGCCAGAGTTTCTAGAGGAAAAACAACAAATACGACATCGCTGGATAACCAGAATGTCATTTTAGAGAAAGGTAAATGGCAGTTGATCATATAAGAACATCAAAACCCATGAAAAACATTGTCCTTGCATCATTATGAAGATGCTTTCAAAGGGCTCTACATGGATACAAAACAAAGGGGCCGATCCATGCTCAGCTTGAAGTATGCCAACGACGGTATTCTTGCGATACTAGCCACAAGGGTGCACCTAAAAATAAGTGGAAGAAGTCACATTAAATGCAATGCTAAAGAAGTAGAGATGAGTCCATACAAGTGATTCAATCTCCTGTAGGGGAGATCGTGTGTAAAGACTTTCAGATTGAAAAGCAAAGCAAGAGATTAAAAATTGAACGCAACAGATCTCCTATAACAGACCCAATTCACATCAAAAGAATATAGCAGTTCGTTGCAGTGGATATCAACGCTATTAGAGCAGTAAAGATCATTCTCGAAACCACTTGACGAGTTATAAAGTGCAACAGAACACTCTTTCACATCCACATCTATGCCAAAGGAAGGGCAGAATGCAATATCCCAACGTGACAGAGGCACGGAGGAGCACAGAGACTAGAATGCTCACTCATCAACAATTAGCAGGGACAAAACATCAGTGAATAGCAGGCAACTCACCGGGACAGAAGCGGGCTTGCAGACAGTCACAACGTCGGGCTCTTCAACAAGCACAGTGACGTCAGAGGCCATCACAGGAGGTTCATGCCTACAACCTTTGCCACATCAATCAAGCAGCAAGACAAGTGAAGCTAAAAGCAGCAAACGGAAGGAGGGAAACAAGGCAGAAGAAGATGAAGGTGGTTACGATTGAGGACGACGGAAATTACAGCAACCTGTGCAAGAAGTGGCTAATCTTCTGGGAGGGTCTGAGAATGTAAGAAACGGGGACAGACTCTCCGTCGACTTGAATGCGCCCGCATTGAACAGCGCTCACCTAAATGCGATAGCGGGCAGGTGCAAGCATAAACACAACCGAACCATGACCAAGAAAATGGTGGCATGGAATAGCCGAAACGCAGAATCAAGAGAAGAGAGAGAGGAGATTGAAGGAGGTACATACATAGTAGTCGTAAGGTCTGCCTTTGAACTCCTAGGCGAAGAAATCAACGACGGTCTTGCCTGCCCATCGATTCTTGACCTGTGGGTCATCAGAAGTCGAGATGAGAAGGCCGAAAGCAGGAGGCTTGGGGAGAGAGGAAGAGAGAGAGAGGGAGAGGGAGGGAGGGGAAGGACGGACATGAGAGATGAATTCGAAGTAGTAGGGCCGGACGAGGCGTCTCCCTGGCACACAAGAAAGTCGCTGCAATAGTCAGAACTTCACTCTGTTCACAAATCTCAATCAGTGGGTTCCATAGTCGTCGATCGATGGATCAATTACCCTTGTGAAAAATGTAATCTTGACGTTCCGGTGGGTTCGTTGGGGTCTGCCATACAATCTCCATCTCTCCTCTCTCTCTCTCCCTCTCTCTCTATCTCTCTCCCGCTCCCCCTCCCCTCGCGGCCTACTTCCTTCCCATGCGAGGGGATGTGATTTTTCTCTCTTTAGTTCTTTTTGTGCACGGAAAGGAGAAAACTACCCTCGTGAACAGAAGGTTAATCTACTCCTCCAAACCGAGTTGCTTGATTTCTAGGCTCACTCAATCGAGCTCAGATTTGTTAGTAAACAACTCAATAACCTCTCCAACTCAATTGAACTTGTGAAATCTTTTTAAAAGTGGTTTATATCACGAAAAATATTAAATCGATACATTTTTAATAAATTTATCCAAAAATTAATTTTTTTTTATTATCAAAAATTTCAAATTAGTACATTACTGACTTTAGTTTCCGTTTTATTTTACCATCAAATTATTGAGTTGGATGATATGTGACAATTAACGAGTGTACAAATTTGAAGTTTTACCTTATATTTGTCATAGATATACCAATTTGATGTTTTCATGGTATTAATCCAAAATAACGAAAATTAATCAAACTGGTGTTGTGCAACATAAATAACACAATCATAGCCTTGTGCCAAAGATTCCTAATGCGTCTTCAGTCTCATATTATAAACCCATTGCTTATTGTAATACAATTTACAAGTGTATCACCAAGCTTATAGCAAATAGAGTGGCGGCTGTCCTCCCGAACATCATCAGTACTCCTCGAAATGCCTTTGTTAAAGGCCAGCAAATCAGTGATAATATCTTGTTGGCGCAAGAGCTTTTTAGTGGCTTCCACTTTGATCCTTACTTGCCAAAATGTGCCATCAAGATTGATTTTCAGAAAGCCTATGATACTATTGATTGGGACTTCTTGGAACTAATTCTTCTTGCTTTTGGATTTCCCAACCAATTGATAGGGCTTATTATGACTTGTATCCATACACTGAAGTTCTTTATTTCCATTAATGGGGAGCTACACAGATTCTTTCCCAATGGTCCTAGTCTACGCTAAGGGGACCCTTTGTCTCCATACCTTTTCACTTTGGCTATGGAGGTATTCTAGATGATTTTATTTTTTCAATCTAAACGACTGGGATTCAAGTATTTTTGGAGATGCAAATCTACTGGCCTATGCCACCTACTTTTCGCGGATGACATCTTATTTAGTGAAGGGAATTTGCCCTCCATATCACTTCTTAAAAGATGGCCTTCAAATGTTCTCCTCTTGGAGTGGGTTGAGTCCCAACATGAACAAAAGTGAAGTCTTCCTAGCGGGAGGTACACACACTTCTCGAACCCAAATTATTTATGCTCTCGATTTCCAGGAAGGCTCATTGGCGGTCCGCTACCTTGAAGTCCCCATTATTTCATCACGGCTTGGCAAGGCAGAAATGTAAGAGTTTTCCTAATGATAGCTACATTAATTGATATTGTAATTTACCATTTTACGGGGTTTGATCTAAGGTGAGATAGAAGGTTTCTTAATTAGTCTAATATGGCTAGCTAATGTGAGCCGAGATGAGCCTGGCTTGTAATGAGGGGGACTGGCTGAAAACTTTATAAATAGTGCTTAAGTCTATCCTCTAACCCTAATTCTCACATATCCTCACATAATGAGTGTTTACCTAACGTTAAAGGATGAGGGAGCCGCCTCATTGAACCAGTGATATGGAGGGCAATAGAGGACAAGGACTTGCATGTGGAACATTGTGTTTCTGGTTTCGCTTCAAAAATAATAAATCCCAAAACATGTACGTTAATCCTTTTACTCAATCATGCATGTTCTTGTTCCAGTTATGGAGATCTTGTGATTGCACAATTTGCGTCCTACATATGGTATCAAAGCCTTCATAATCCTAGAACTTGAATGCATTGGATTTTGCCCTAATTTGAGATTTTCGAAATTTTTCGTTCAATAAAAATAAAATGAAATTATATATTTGGACTGAACTTGATGAGACGAGGAGAATCGTGGGCGATGCGTCGGCAGAGGAGGCCACACGCACCCCCATGCGCAGCCACGCGCCGCCTGGGCGTCGAAAACACACCCCACGCACCTTCATGAGCCCCCATGAGCGGGGCGTGGCCCACCGTGTGACGCACGCGGGCACTGATGTCACGATGACGTCAGCAACCTGAGTCTGACCTAACCCTTGCCCGTGCGCCGCACGTGGGTGTTGACGTCACGATGACGTCAGCGACTCGGACCCGACTCAACCCAATTGGCGATCGACCCAACCTGACTCGACCCAGGACCCGACCCAACCCGTTGATCTGACCTAACCCAGTCAACCGTTGACCGAACCGGTCAACTAGTCGAACCAGCAGCGATTGGACCGATGGTCGGGACCGGGAACCCGGTCGGATTGCCACCAGTTGGATCGGTTTTTGATCGGCCTTGACGTCCTCGCGTGAGCTCCATGCACTGCCCACCTTGGCGGTGCGTGTAGGTGCGTGGGAGCTCCATTCGATGCGTGGCGGGCGGCGTTGAACTCGTATGATGATTCTCTATCTTGTGGTGTATTTATTTTACATCTTCGATGATTCTATAGATATGAAAATACATACAAAGCCCTAAATACATGTATTTTTATGTGTATTTATGCATATCCTTCTTGTATTTTCTATGATTTTGGAAATATATTTGTTGGGTTACTGGTATGTTATCACATAATCATTATAAAAGTATTATTCATTAATAATATATAATAAAGTTTAATTTTTATTAATGAATAAGACAGTGTAATTAGCATTATTATGTGATTTCAGTAATATGCTACCCCTATCACTAAAGTTAAAATCACATGTATATGGTGTATATGAGATGTAAATTTTATATCGTGGTATGAAAAAGTTTTGAGGATTCAATTAAGTTGTGACCGCCAAAGTGACATACTTAATTGGGTTTAAAAAATTTCGATCTTGTATATTGATTGGGATGTCTCATGGTCTAATGCATAATCATACTCCCAAAGGAGGTGATTGTGTATTAGTTCATAGAGGGATACATGATAATGTGGTGGATGAGTGATTAATTCTAGTGGTTCATATGCCCAAATGTGATGAATTTACGAAGATTTGAATATTTTCTCAAAATCGCTATCATATGGGGAGTGTACAACTGCATGTCATGTATTCTGCCCAAATGTGATTATGTGATTTCACATGTAACTCTCTAGATGTATATTTGTACGTCAAGTTACACAATGCTCACATGATGCTAATTATATACACTGCTTGTCTTTTAGTCATATTTTTTGTAAACAATAATTCCATCACTATTGAGGTTCTTGCTAGTTCTAACTTAAAAAAATGGAGAGAAGATTTTTTGTTTGCTATGGAGATAGTAGATGTTCATATGGCTCATACTGTCGATCGGCCGACAAATCTTACTGCCGAGAGTACTTAGGCTCAGAAAGTACATTTTGCTGCTTGGGAAAAGAGCAATAGAATTTGATTGCTGTCTATGAAGCGTTCTATTCAGGAACATTTGAAAAGTGGTTTGTCTATAAACTGCACTACTAGGCAAATGATAGAAGCTTTGGTGGCTAGAAACCACGTCTCATCTAATGTTGAGATGGGAACACACTTGCAAACACTATTTACTATGAAGTATGATGGTTCTGGTGGAGTTAGAGATTATATTTTGAGGATGGTAGATTTGCAAACAAAACTTCAAGCTCTCAATATTGTTATTCTCACTACCTGCATTGTGCATCAAGTTTTAAATACTCTTCCTCCTGATTTTGGGATTATCAAGACCAACTATAGTTCCTAAGATGAAACCTGGTCAATTAATGACCTGATTGTAAGGGTGGTGGCAGAGAAAGAGAAATTGAAGAAAGATAAATGGCACATTGCTCTTTATATTTTTAGTTCTAGTAGTGACAAAGGTAAGAAGTTGAAAAACTATACCTACTAAGGAAATTCTAAAGTTGCTGGTCCTTCCAACAATAAAGAAAATTTTGAAGGTACTGATCCTTCTAACGGTTTGGGTCCTAAGAAAAGATTCCTCAAGAAAGATGGTGTTTTTTGCTACTTTTGCAGGAAGAGAGACACTTAAAGAAACGTTGCAATAAGTTTAAGGCATGGTTGTCTAAGAGAACTAAGGGTGAGCCTAAAGGTAATGATTATTTGGCATTAGTTTATGAATCCAATCTATCTGAAGTCCCAACCAATTCATGGTGACTAGATAGTGGTGCAACTAATCATGTTGCATTTACCATGCAAGGATTCATAAATAGAATGACGCCAAATCGAGATGAATCAAAGCTCACTATTGAAAACAATATTGGAGTTGTTGTCGAGTTCGTGAGAGATGTTATTTTGATTTTAAATTCTGGTTTTAGGATGATGTTGAAAAACACCTTTTACATACCTTCCTTTAGGCGGAATTTAGTTTCTGTGTTTTGTTTGGACATGCGTGGATACTCTTTTGAAATAAAGAGCAATACTATTTCCATGTTTTATGATTCAAATACAATTGGGTATTGCAATTTATCCAACATTGAGCAAGTTGGATTTCAAAACTACTCGGTGTTACTTTGTATCTTATCCAGATCGTTCAAAGGAGTATCAGTTTTATAACTCGAATGGAGATATAAGAATTTTGGAATCTTAGACTGCAAAATTTATGGAATTTGATGTAGCTGAAAATGGTAGCTGCTCACGAACTATCAAAGATGATAGTATGGTGGGGATTCCTAGATCCCTGTCTCATCCTATGCAGACAATTATGTAGCCTCTAGCGCCACAAATTGAGCCTGTTGTGGCTCAAGATCCTATTGTTGAGACAAATTCTGATGAAATTCCTCAAGCCCCTCAAATTCAGAATGAGGTTGAAGTAGCTCCACTCAGAAGATCAATTAGGGAAAGACGTTCAACTATACTACCGGACTATGTTGTCTACCTAGGAGAGCATGATTATGATATTGGTTGTGTTGTTGATCCGATAACTTATACGGATGCCATCTCATGTCCTTAATCATATTTTTAGCTGGATGCAATGAAAGATGAGATGCAACCTATGAAACACAATGGTGTTTGGGAGCTTATTGAATTGCCTGAAGGTTGCAAACCTATTGGCCGGAAATGGGTATTCAAGATCAAAAGGGATTCCAAAAGAAATATTGAAAAGTTTAAAGCCGACCGGTAGCTAAGGGTTTCACTCAAATAGATTGAATAGATTATGAAGCAACATTTTCTCTAGTTTCTTCTAAAGATTCCTTTAGAGTGATCTTGGTATTGGTAGTTCATTTCGATATGGAGTTACACTAGATGGATATTAAAACTGCTTTTCTTAATGGAGACCATAATAAGGAGGTTTATATGATGCAGCCTGAAGGTTTTGCAACAGATGACTCAGGTAAACTTGTTTGTAGATTGAAGAAGTCTATCTATGGACTTAAGCAATCTTCTAAATAGTGATATTTAAAGTTTCATAGTGTTGTCACTTCATTTGAATTTATTGAGAACAAAGTAGATCAGTGTATACACCAAGGTCAATGGGAGAAAATATATCTTTCTCATACTTTATGTGGATGATATCTTGCTTGCTAGTAGTGACATTGGTTTACTGCATGAGACAAAGCGGATGTTATCGAAAAAATTTTGACATGAAAGACCTTGGTGAGGCATCTTTTATTCTTGCCATTAAGATCCATAGGGATTGCTCACGCGGTTCATTGGGTTTGTCTTAGAGGGGATATATTGGTCGCATTTTGGAAAAATTCAATATGGAGGATTGCAAACTAGGAATTGCTCTTGTTATTAAAAGTGATAAATTGAGTCTTTTACAATGCCCTAATTCAGATTTTGAGAAAGTTCAAATGAAGAATGTACTTTATGCTAGTGTGTTTGGAAGTATCATGTATGCTCAAGTTTGCACTAGACCAGGTATTGCTTTTGCAACAAAACTTCTAGGCAGATATCAATCAAATTCAGGACACAATCACTAGATTGCTGTTCAATAAGGTTTTACGATACTTAAGAATGACAAGAGATTATATATTGATTTATAGACATGTTCCAAACTTGCAACTAGTAGGGTATTCATATGCAGATTTTGCTGGTTGTCAAGATGATAAGAAGTAATCGACAAGATACATATTTATGTTAGTAGGAGGTGCAGTATCATGGAAAAGTGAGAAACAGAAATCCATATCTTCTTCTACCATGCAAGAGGAGTTTGTAGCATGTTTTTCAACTGCTACTCAAGCTTTTTAGCTCCAAACCTCATTAGGAAATTATCAGTTTTTGATTTTGTTTATAAGCCCATACAGTTATATTGTGACAATAACTCTACGGTGTTATTTATTAATAACAATAGAAGTCTCAAGGAGTCTAAACACATGAAGGTCAAGTTTTTGACTATAAATGAATTGATACAGAATGGTGACGTTGCTGTAGATTACATTCCTACAGATGATATGGTTGCAGATCCGCTAACTAAAGGCTTATGCCCGTGTATACTTGATCGATATGTTATTAGCATGGGCCTAAGAGCATCTTAGGATGCTGTTATTTAGTGGGAGCTGTGTTTTATTTTTCTTGAATAAAGTTTACATTTGTTTTTGTTACAATTTAGTAATACTTTGATATATATCAACTTTTGCATTCAATAAAATATTTTTGAATGGATTGTTATTATGTTGAATATATATATTGTTAAAAGTCTCAAGGTATTTTTTAAACCTTGAGTGAAGGCTGGGGGCATCTGGTTATTAGCTTTGCGTATATCTTGTTATACATAAAGAAATATTAACCGTAAGGACAAGATATATGTGGGTTCATTAGAACTATAAAGACATTGTCTAGTGGCACAAGTTTTTTGTGACACTTAAGATAAGAGAATGGTGACTGACAAATGAGATTTTCTATGAGAGATGTTATCCATTTGCACACTACGATATTGAATCCATATCAATAAAGTTAAGAACACTTGTAACCATGGAAGGCTTTACATGTATACATATAGTTACAACCATAATTCGGTATTTGAGACTTTATGGGATAAGATTGACTATTGAGAATTATCTCTAAACAAATATGCGCACATACAATACAATTTCAATTAATAAAGCCCAAGTGGGAGAATGTAAGTGTTTTCCTAATGTGAGTTACATTAATTAATATTGCAATTTACTACTATTTTACGGGGTTTGGTTTAAGGTAAGATAGAAGGTTTCTTAATTAGTCTAACATGGGCTGGCTAGTGTGGGCCGAGTTGAATCTGGCCTGTAATGAGGGGGACTGGCTATAAATTCTATAAATAGTGCTCAAGTCTCTCCTTTCACCTTAATTCTCATATATCCTTAGATAATAAGTGTTTATCTAACGCTAAAGGGTGAGGGGGCCGTCTCATTGAGCTAGTGATACGAAGAGCAATAGAGAAGAAGGACTTGCGCGTGGAACATTATGTTCCCGCTTCCGTTTTAAAAACAATGGATCCCAAAACAAGTGTGTTAATCATTTTACTCAATCATGTATGTTCTTGTTCTAGTTATGGAGATCTTGAGATTGCGCAATTTGCATCCTACAAAAAATTCTCTTGTCAACCTTATAAAAGCGAGAGTTCAATCTTGGACGCTCTTTTTCGTTCGTAGGTCGCCTTCAACTTATCAGGTCGGTCATTCACTCTATATGAGTTTATTAGTCCGGTATTTTTATGCTTCCTAGAGCTGTAATAGACCACATCAAACAAATATTTCATCAATTCCTTTGGAAATGTCCTAATCTTGGGAGTGGGGGTGCGAAAGTGGCATGGGAGGATGTTTGCTTACCCAAAAAAGAAGGAGGACTTGGTATCCGCAAACTTCGGGATTGCAACATAGCCACAATGCTTAAACACATATGGATTCTTTTCATGGATAAAGAATCCCTTTGGTGCAAGTGGATACATGCTACTTACTTGAAAAGAAGAATTTTTGGGTTATTAAAAAGCCAACCTTTTGTTCCCGGGCTTGGAAGAAAATTCTTGATCTTAGGAGGGATTCCCGAAGTTATTTAAATGGTGGGTGGGCGATGGTCGCTCGGTGTCCCTTTGGTTTGATCCTTGGCACCCTCGAGGATCCCTGAACAGTTTCTTCACAGATGCTAACATATATCGTTCAGGTTTATCTAGGCAGACTATGGTTGCGGACCTTTTTTTCCTTGCAAGGCCAAGCCACCAAGGCCATCCTGTATTTGTGGACTCATACTCTCCCCGTCCTCACACAGCACCCAAATCGATTTTGTTGGTTGGAACACTCCTCAGGTCCTTCTTGATTGCATCTGCATGGGAAGCCATTCGTCCAAAGAAAAGCTTGGTCCTGTGGTCCTCCTTCATCTGGAACAAAACTATCTCCTCTAGGTACTGGTTCCATCTCAGGCTCATCACTAGAAACCGGTTACCTACTCATTTTTTCTTACTTTCCTATGGTAGGATTCCTAGCGATGCGTGTGTTTTTTGTAATTTTAGGCCAGCTTCTATTGATCATCTATTTTTTGGTTGTCATATTACTGCTGGTCTTGCTATGTTTTGGCTACTAGATGCAATCTCCCTTGGCAAAATAGGTCGTGGATGGAAAATTTACAATATGCCATCAAATTTCTCTCCGACAATGACTTCGCACATTGTATTGTCCGGTTTGCCTTTTGGGCCATTTGTCATTTAATTTGGAAGATGAGGAACAACATCCTCTTCAGGAGCCAAGTTCTGTTTGTGCCTGCCCTACAAAAGCATCTCATCAAAACTATTAAGGACAAGGCTATTATGTTCAACAATGTGGTAGACACACTAAGGAATAGGAGGATTCAAAGAGGCTGGGGACTTGATCCCTATATTTTCTCTTCCAATTTGTTAGATCTTTCTTCGTAAAGTTTGCTTGAGGGTTGCCACAGCTTTGGTTTTCCCTCTTTTTATTTTACTCTCGACACCATTCCACCCTCAATGACTTGTTTGTTACTATGAGTGTAAGTTTTGTTGATACCAAGATTATTTTGCAGTAAAGTTCTTTTGGTTAAAAGTCAATACTATTCTTACCTTACCAAAAAAAAAAAAAAACTGTGAAAGCATTTGTCAATAATGTATTCATTAATCAAGAATGAAAGTTGGGAGCTCAGAGAAGGTCAGATACTATCCTAGTCTCAACCATAAACAATACCAACTAAGGATTGGCGGATGTTGCTTTTAGGACTCTGCCGACACCTTTTGAAAAATCAAAGTTTTTGGGTTCCGGGGGGAGTATGGTCGCAAGGTTGAAACTTAAAGGAATTGAAGTAGAATTAGGATTGAACCTAAAGTTAGAGTTTTTTTTTTTTTTTTTTTTTTTATGGGATAAAAAAATGGTTTAAGGTAGAATTGAAATATGATCTAAAATTGGAAGTTCCTTATAAAATAAAAGATAGAATTGGAATGAAAACTAAAATTGGATGTTATTTAGGATATAGGCCTTTTTTTTTGTTCAAACATTTAATGGTATGAGGATTGAAGAAGATAAATGATTATTAAATTAGAACTTCTAGTGAGTTGCGGCTCTCCCCAAATTTGGGCGAGGTAATATTTTATTTAGGCCCAATCCAAAAGTGGTTAAAGGTCACAGAAAATCCTGTGATTCCGACCATTCTAAATGTGGAAATAGCATGCCCCGTCATAGTTGATTTAGATTCATCGGAAGCTTGAAAACATGAAGCATCCCATCTTCGGCGGAAAAAGAATAAGGCCCAAAAATCCCTTGGAGCGGCCGATGAACACGGGTAGGTTTTGTGCCTTCTCAGAGGCATTTTTTATTCGAAAAAGAAAACACATTTCTCCCCTGTCGCTATCGAAAATAATGGCCGGCCAATGAGCACGGCTACGCGTTTTTTTGCATGCGAGGAGTGCGGGATGAAGTCAATCGAGGATTTTTTTATTATTATCAATTTTCTTGTTGTTAAGAGTGGTTCTTTGAAACAAAATGCCATCATCTGAAAAGTGTCAAACTAGTATGCGATGAACACATATTTGCCGGCGGGTTATTATATTCGCCGACAGTGAGCTCAAGGACTCACTGGGTCAAAGCGATTACGTTCCCCATGCAAGTTGACTGAATTCAGCTATATATGCCCTTCTCCCTCCACCTGTCCTCTCCATTCTCAAGAAGCCTCCTTCGAGATCACACCCATTATGAAATAGAGAGCATCTAGAGAAGGTAGGGAAGTTTGTGTGAAGTGATTCATTAGACATAATACAGAAGGCAAGCATTTCGTACGTGCGTCCTTGACAGAGATGGCCACACATCACGTACCCATAGCGGCTTTTGTTTTCGGCCTTCTAGGTGGGTACTCGCTCTCAACCTCCTCCTACTAACTCTTGAACTTCCTCGTCAATCTTTCCTAAAGCTACTTTTAAAATATGCCCTACTCATCATGGTTGCATGCACTCCTTCTTAATTTTTTAAGTGATTATTGAGCCGGTTGACTTCTTTTAATTGTTTTGCAGGCAACGTTGTTTCCTTCATAACCTTTCTTGCTCCTCTGTGAGTTATATCATCCGCCTTTGTTCACTTATAGTACAAAATTGAGATAAAATAATAATGAGCTACTTGGGTCATACTAAGCTACTTGGTTCGATGGTATGTGTGGTAGGCCACTTTCTATGGAATTTACAAGACAAAATCGACGCAAGGGTTTCAGTTAATCCCATACGTGGTGTCGCTCTTGAGTGCAATGCTTCTACTGTACTACGGACTAGTTAAGAAGGATACTCTCCTCATCACCATCAACGGAATTGGCTGTGTTATCGAGACTGCTTATGTGGCTGCTTACCTCATCTATGCCTCAAAGAATGATAGGGTATTCCTTCTTGTTAAGAAATCGGCCCACTCGGAAAATAGGGTTGGGAACCGGTTCCCATTGAAACAGGTCTGAGAACTAGTTCCCAAAATTTGGAACCGGTTTAAACCTATTCGGGAACTGGTTCCGATTGATTACCCATTTAAGAACTGCATCCCGAACCCATTTTCGAACCGGTTTGGGAATCAGTTTTGTAAATATATATCCAAAACCTTTTTTTTCCTCTTATTTCTATTATTACTCCTGCAATCACACGGCGTTTTTTCTTTTAACTCTCTCAAACACGCAAGACACTTCTTCTTCGTCATTCCTCCTCCTCACTTGCTTCCCTCTCTCATCGGCTCCCTCTCTTGCACCGTCCGACGAATGGACGGTGTTCGTCACCACCAAATTCTTATGTACCACGTGGATTGGCTTGTCTAATTTCTCTTTTGTAGGAGGGGTTATGCTTGCATAAATGAGTAGTTTCATATAGTAATTGTGGGAATAAAACTAATATTAGATCCATTTTTGTTGCTAGTTCTTTACCTTATGATTTTATTTATTATAATTAACTCTGTGAATCCTTAATTTTTTGTTTAGTCAAAAAGTTCATGAATTTATTTTTTACAAGTACTTAATGTTTGGATACAAACCAAGAGGATTACGTTATTTTCTCACGTATTAATATAAAATTCGAAGTTATATAAGATATTAGGAAATTGCAAAATAGGTTCGGGTGGAAATAGGATTGACCTTGGAACTGGACCTGAAAAACAGGGTGGGTCAGGTACAGGGTCCAAAAAATGAGAACCAGTTATAACTGGGTCGGGTACGAGGTCCAAATCTAAACTCTACCCACCTTGGACTTGATCACCCCTAGATAGAGTTGGTATTCTTTTATGCTTAACTGAATAGACTGTAATTCTGTAGATGTGGACCTTGAAGCTTTTCCTGAGCATGAACATATTGGGGTATGGTGCGGTACTCTCCACCACTTTCTTCCTATCAAAAGGAGCAAAGCGCGCACGGATTATTGGATGGATTTGCATGACATTCTCTCTAGGCGTATTTGCCGCTCCACTTTGCATCCTGGTGGGTGAGAAATTAATTAAATCTGACGAAATTTGGAAGTATATACATGTTATACAATTCACACGCATTGACGTGCATATTCATACGCTAATTCCATCACTAGGTAGCAATATACATTTTTTAATTTTAGCAAAAGGTGATGGACTCAATTTTATCACTTTTCCAAATGCAATAATTTTGTTATAGTTTAATTTACGATAGTTTTTATTTCGTTCATCCTTCTATTTTGCACTTGCTACTATTATTGACTTCATTCCCTAAGTTGGTTACTGAAATAGAACGAAAAAATATGGATGGGCAGAGAAAAGTCATAAAAACCAAAAGTGTGGAGTTCATGCCAATAACTCTATCGATCTTCCTCACACTGAGTGCAATCGTGTGGTTCTTCTATGGCTTTCTCCTTAAAGACTTCTTCATTGCTGTAAGTGGAAACCTTTTGACCCCAAAATCCTTATATCATTCCAACAAATCTTGCTTTGTATCTGCTTAATGTATCTATACATGACATAGGTGCCAAACGTGTTGGGATTTGTATTGGGAGGGGTTCAGATGGTGCTTTACGCAATATACAGGAAGAACACAAAGAAAGTGGCAGCAGAGCCTAATTTGCAGCAGCAGGAATTAACGGAAGAGATCATTGACGTCGTGAAGCTGAGCGCAGCCGTGTGTCAAGAACTTAACCCGGGGTTAGCTGCACAGTTGAAGGACGTCCTCAAAGATAGTGTCGGCGAAGATGAACAAATCGTCGAGATGCCTTCCAAAACAATCAAGGCATGAATTGCGGCTCATGCACAAAAGCTTTACCGGTGCAATATCCTGGGTAGCACCATAGCTAATGTTATGATACAAGAATAATTGTGTCGTTCAGTCAATCATCTTCTCTTCCCCTTCCACACCCCCCAACAGGAATCCAGGTCGGCATGTATCATCTGTTTGTACTTACCACTTAATTTATTAGTTGATATCAAGCAAATAAGTTACATTATGCCGCGCATTGCACCGATTTTAACACCCAGGAGGACGTAAATGATGTTCTTTTCCTCGGGCTACAGTAGAAACCCCATCAGTCCATTCCAAGACAACTTTTGGGGTGTTCCTACTTCATAAACAATCGGTGCTCAATTCAATAAGATCATTAGCTCGGGAGCATATTCTGCAACTTTTTCAGTCTATGTTGGAGATCACTAAAGCAAGTAAAAAAAAAAAAAAAGCTATCTTAGTTCATAAATCAAGTGTGCCAAGGTTATTCTCCATATCAGACGCTAAAAAGAAGAAAGGCATGAAGTAGACCCATATGGTAAGACAAAACATCCAAAGGACATCTAAAAGTATGTCAGTTTGAAGCCACAGCACCTCTGATACTGCAGAGAGCTATCTGAGGATCGCAGTTTTGAGACAAAAGTAGTAGCTCAGATGGATGGACAAACAACAAAAGTGGCGTATCAGATACAAAGTTCTAGATCCCAAATTCGCGCCCAGAGTCACAACTGCTTTATTAGGAGGGAGAAAGCATTACATCTTGTAAAGATCATAAATAAATGATCTCCAATGGCATGTCTAGTCTACTGAACAGGACTAATCTGGCTAAATGCACTGTATGTTTGTTGCCTGGCTATGGCAATGATACGAACAAGTGCAGCTTAGAAATAAACAAAAAGCGGCAAGCATCTGGAAATAAGCCCCCCAGACCCTAATTCCACTTTTCACATATTTTTATGAAGGTGGAACACGCTGCAGCCAAGAGACCCCTTCATTCAGAACACTGGAAACTTACACTACGTCCAGGCTAAATCACATTAGTTGAAGTGTCAACACGTTTCCCTGTTCAACAATTGCAAAGGCAAAATATGCACTGGAATCAATCAAATGGAGAACCACCCCTTTTCATGGTGGTATTAGCACTTTATCACCCTTCAAAAAAAAAAAAAAAAAAAAAAAAAAAAAAGCCCCATCTCACGGGCTTCTCCTTTAGCTCAAAAATGCCCTACCTGGATATGGGCGCTCATATTTCCATCCAGGTCTAGAGTATCTTATGCAATGTAGCCATAACCCCTCTTCATGCTTCTCATATCTAACATTCAAGAATTGATCACAGAAGAGAAATAAAAGAGAAAAGTGTCAAAATATGGGAAGGACTAAGAGATGTGATGTAAATCTTTGTATCTGGTACACAAGCCAATCCCCTATAGAATCAGATAGATCATTTACAATACTGACGCAAGCATAAGAGGAAGACCAAATCCTAAATGCTTTTAACCCAAATATCTAGGGGGGGGGAATTCAAAAGGCGCCTTCGTAGACCCCTTTGCTAAGGTCTCTTGCCATCTTTATCACATGGCACATCATGCAAGGCTGTACGGTCAATAGCATGTATGGTGTCATGAGTAAGACGAGCACCTAAACAGAGGATTCCCTTCAGAATATCACCTCATCAAAATAAAAGTTACCTCCTTGAGTTTATGCTTAGCCATCTATAATCAGACTCTTGCCTTGTACCATCAAATGAATAGGAACCATCATTTTAGCCCCCAAAACTTGTCATTTTTTAATGATTTTAAGTTTTTACTTATGCTGAAACTAGGGGAGTTACCAGATCGAATTACAAATGTTTCTCCACATCTCCTTTTTTTTTTTTTTTTAATCATTTTATATTCTTGTTGACAAACTGTAAAATGTCTACTGCAGGGGATGATCTCTACCAATATGGGTCCAATTTAGCTAAAGAAAACCTGCCAGTTTCCTTTTTTTTAATCATTCAATTTGAGGATCAAATTAGAAAATCACAAGTTCAGAGAATAAAACAGCAATTAAACCAAAAAGAGAAGCTAATCGTCATTACCCTGTTGGAGCCAAATTTGGACAATGAGTGCACATGGGATCGATGCTGAAATTTTTGCTGCAAGTCTCTTCACAATCATCAACATACGTATTATTTGTATCTGGAATCAATGATTTGCCAGCATCTCTATCGGCACTCATTCCTACATCTGAGCGATTATCAACATATTTAGACAAGCAAAGCATGTCGTTGGCAATTGGATGTCCTGTATACTGCAAGTGAACTCTTATCTACACCACAGCAAAGTGAAGAGAGCAGGGAGGGAGAGCATTAAACATTGAAGACATTTAAAACCAAATGATAAGGAAAGAAAATAGTCCTAAGGGCCCCTTATATCTATCATTCCAATCGAATAACATGATGGTTTTTATTGTTAATGTGATGGGCCTAAGTTGGCTCATCCGCCCATATTGAGCCTAAAAGCCCGGCTCACAAAATTAGGGCCCATGGATGGAGGGATATGATGAAGGGACACGTTCTCTTTTTGGAGGGACGTATAAAAAGAGGGAAAGAGAGGGAGAAACGCACCTTTTGAAGCAACGTACGTTCCTCCTCCCTCTCTCCCTCCAAACTCTCCCAAAAGGAAAAATAGTAAGCAAGAGGCGATACCCTTCTTCCCTTCAAGGCTAATTGGCATCATCGCATCGAACAAGTTCGGTTATTAACCTTGAAAGCCTTTCCTTTTGTTCGTCGGTAAATATGCGAATAGGCGTGCGTAACTTAAGGGGAGGCATTGTTCCTACAACAAATGCAGAACAAATAGGGATTACATATAATCCACATAAACATAATTGAAAAAGAAATACATTCTTTTTCCTTTTTTTTTGGTTAATGGTCAACGGTCGTCAATGGTCAACGGTCGGGTCGCCGGGTCGGGTCACCGGGTCGGACGGACTGACTCGGCACGTGTGGCACATGTGCAGCTGACATCACGATGACGTCAGCTGGCGCGTGCCTTGCACGCACCAGCGACGGCACACGCGCACGTGCGCGCACGTGCGCGTGCGTGCAACGCACGCGCCTACGCCGAAGCGTCGCTTCACTTCGGCTGTGCGTGGAGGCACGTCCAGCGGCCGTTGGCGGCGTTCCACCACTCGTCGTGCTCATCTCGACGAGACCTTCCATCCAACGCCCTCCGAAATGGATTTCGACTTACAGAAACTCGAAAAAATGGATGAACAGTCTCGGGTGTCGGGATTTTTCCGCCCTGATCGGTTTCAGCCGAATTTCTTTTCACGAAAAATCAATAAAAAAAACATTCATAAACATGAAAGGGGTCGGGAAAAACATGAAAAAGGATCGGGAAACATGAACTCTCGCTCTAATACCAATGTTGGTATTGTCGGATTCCCAAAAATCGGATTCGACCCTAAATCGAACCCTTAAACTTGTGCGGAAGATGAGCCCGGGAAAATCACATGCATCACCGATCCTAAGGCACATCACAGAACCGAACATACCTTGTTAGCCACAGATTAAACACCGACGCCGATATGAGGAAGAGAAAACCGAACCTGTTCGATGCGATGATGCCAATTAGCCTTGAAGGGAAGAAGGGTATCGCCTCTTGCTTACTGTTTTTCCTTTTGGGAGAGTTTGGAGGGAGAGAGGGAGGAGGAACGTACGTTGCTTCAAAAGGTGCGTTTCTCCCTCTCTTTCCCCCTTTTTATACGTCCCTCCAAAAAGAGAACGTGTCCCTTCATCATATCCCTCCATCCATGGGCCCTAATTTTGTGAGCCGGGCTTTTAGGCCCAAATGAGCGGACGGGCCAACTTAGGCCCATCACATTAATAATAAAAACCATCATGTTATTCGATTGGAATGATAGATATAAGGGGCCCTTAGGACTATTTTCTTTCCTTATCATTTGGTTTTAAATGTCTTCAATGTTTAATGCTCTCCCTCCCTGCTCTCTTCACTTTGCTGTGGTGTAGATAAGAGTTCACTTGCAGTATACAGGACATCCAATTGCCAACGACATGCTTTACCTGTCTGAATATGTTGATAATCGCTCAGATGTAGGAATGAGTGCCGATAGAGATGCTGGCAAATCATTGATTCCAGATACAAATAATACGTATGTTGATGATTGTGAAGAGACTTGCAGCAAAAATTTCAGCATCGATCCCATGTGCACTCATTGTCCAAATTTGGCTCCAACAGGGTAATGACGATTAGCTTCTCTTTTTTGGTTTAATTGCTGTTTTATTCTCTGAACTTGTGATTTTCTAATTTGATCCTCAAATTGAATGATTAAAAAAAAGGAAACTGGCAGGTTTTCTTTAGCTAAATTGGACCCATATTGGTAGAGATCATCCCCTGCAGTAGACATTTTACAGTTTTTCAACAAGAATATAAAATGATTAAAAAAAAAAAGGAGATGTAGAGAAACATTTGTAATTCGATCTGGTAACTCCCCTAGTTTCAGCATAAGTAAAAACTTAAAATCATTAAAAAATGACAAGTTTGGGGGGCTAAAATGATGGTTCCTATTCATTTGATGGTACAAGGCAAGAGTCTGATTATAGATGGCTAAGCATAAACTCAAGGAGGTAACTTTTATTTTGATGAGGTGATATTCTGAAGGGAATCCTCTGTTTAGGTGCTCTTGTCTTACTCATGACACCATACATGCTATTGACCGTACAGCCTTGCATGATGCGCCATGTGATAAAGATGGCAAGAGACCTTAGCAAAGGGGTCTATGAAGGCGCCTTTTGAATTTCCCCCCCTTGATATTTAGGTTAAAAGCATTTAGGATTTGGTCTTACTCTTTTGCTTGCGTCAGTATTGTAAATGATCTATCTGATTCTATAGGGGATTTGCTTGTGTACCAGATTCAAAGATTTACATCACATCTCTTAGTCCTTCCCATATTTTGACACTTTTTTCTTTTATTTCTCTTCTGTGATCAATTCTTGAATGTTAGATATGAGGAGCATGAAGAGGGGTTATGGCTACATTGCATAAGATACTCTGGACCTGGATGGAAATATGAGTGCCCATATCCAGGTAGGGCATTTTTGAGCTAAAGGAGAAGCCCGTGAGATGGGGCTTTTTTTTTTTTTTTTGAAGGGTGATAAAGTGCTAATACCACCATGAAAAGGGGTGGTTCTCCATTTGATTGATTCCAGTGCATATTTTGCATTTGCAATTGTTGAACAGGGAAACATGTGTTGACACTTCAACTAATGTGATTTAGCCTGGATGTAGTGTAAGTTTCCAGTGTTATGAATGAAGGGGTCTCTTGGCTACAGCGTGTTCCACCTTCATAAAAATATGTGAAAAGTGGGATCAGGGTCTGGGGGCTTATTTCCAGATGCTTGCCGCTTTTCGTTTATTTCTAAGCTGCACTTGTTCGTATCATTGCCATAGCCAGGCAACAAACATACAGTGCATTTAGCCAGACTAGTCCTGTTTAGTAGACTAGACATGCCATTGGAGATCATTTATTTATGATCTTTACAAGATGTAATGCTTTCTCCCTCCTAATAAAGCAGTTGTGACTCTGGGCGCGAATTTGGGATCTAGAACTTTGTATCTGATACGCCACTTTTGTTGTCTATCCATCCATCTGAGCTACTACTTTTGTCTCAAAACTACGATCCTCACATACCTCTCTACAGTATCAGAGGTGCTGTGGCTTCAAACTGACATACTTTTAGATGTCCTTTGGATGTTTTGTCTTACCATATGGGTCTACTTTCATGCCTTTCTTCTTTTTAGCGTTTGATATGGAGAATAACCTTGGCACACTTGATTTACGAACTAAGATAGCTTTTTTTTTTTTTTTTTTTTTTTTTAAACTTGCTTTAGTGATCTCCAACATAGACCGAAAAAGTTGCAGAATATGCTCCCGAGCTAATGATCTTATTGAATTGAGCACCGATTGTTTATGAAGTAGGAACACCCCAAAAGTTGTCTTGGAATGGACTGATGGGGTTTCTGTAGAATATTATTTACACAAACAAGTAATCAATCAAGAACAAACGGATTCATATATGACTGTAAAACACCAATATCAATAAACACAGCGGAATTAAAGCGTACCTGTTTGAGCCATCGCTTCAAGTGAAGAAAATAGATCACTCTGATAATCAGGGATTTATCGGAATGCTAGATCTTCCTCTTTATGACCTACTTCAGTCTAGCAGCTTTCAATGGGACAAAGCAACTGATAGGTATAACCTATCCTATTTATAGGCTAGAGAGGGGACCTAGCAAATCCTATAGCAAATCCTATTCAACAGCGTGTCAACTGGACCCTTCCCATTACGGGCTTCAGTTAAACACAATTGCCTACACTTTGCTGCTCAACTAGGCTTGTTATCAATAGATGCCAATACCCAATTTGATCGATCACTTTGTAGGGTTCAACAAATATTGGAATATCCATTAACCCGATTATTTAAAATATGAAATCAATTAATTAATGTAAGCTCATATTATAGGAAATTTCCAACATTCTCCCACTTGGGCTACATTAATTAACTTATTTTATTTTGAAAAAGATTTTATATTGAAAACTACACTATCGGGTTAATAACTGAAAATTTTGTTTTATATGGCCACAACTTTTTAAAAAATAATATTCCAATAATGGCATCTCAAAAACAATTCAATCCTATATAACCTCAGTATAGGACTATGGAGATCAATGTGTTAAGAAAATAACACAACACATGATCTTCCATAATCACATATAATAAGCATTATATTTTCATGGATCATGGGCCTAGTAGTGTAGTAAGAAATAGTGCCAACATGTGATCAAATATTCACTATTTCTTATCGGTCCTCAATGCAATTTCTCAACGACATGAAACTGCATCAACGCAATTTCTAAACAACATGAAATTGCACGACTATGTCACAATCCAACATGAGATCTCATAATCAGTGACATCCAGTCATCTTTAAACTAAAATTTGTTTAAAGATACTGTTTTATATTTCCATTTCTCAGTCAATAGGAGAAAGGATAACAATAGAATCAATAATAACAATCATTGAAAATAAATGCTTTAATAGACATCATAAAAGCATTATCAGTCTGCATATATTTGTAATATTCAGAAATATAACTCCCACTAACAAAAGAAATCAAAAGAATCTAAGACACCCATATTCTTTATATGTTCTTTAAACAAAATGGGTCGTAAGCCTTTTGTTAGAGGATCAGCCAACATAGACTCAGCTCTGATATTTTCAATCACAATGTCTCCCTTTTTGACCAAGTCCTTAACAGAATAATATTTGATCTCCATATGTTTGGACGCATTGCTGATCTTGTCATGCTTTGAATAAAACACAGCTGCAGTGTTGTCACAGTAGATCACCATAGGTCTAGCAATAGAGTCCATAACTCGTAATTCTGAGATCAAATTTTTAAGCCAAACTGCTTGAATTGACGCGCCGTAGCACGCTACAAACTCAGCATACATTGTAGAGTTCGTAATCAAGGTTTGCTTTGTGCTTTTCCAAGAAATAGCACCTCCGGCCATTATAAAAATATATCCAGAAGTTGATTTTCTATCATATGAACAACTAGCAAAATCAGCATCTGAATATCCAATCACTTTTAGATCCTCAACTCTGCTATACACAAGCATGAAGTCCTTTGTTCGTTGCAGATATCTCATCACCTTCTTAGCTGCAACCCAATGTTCTTGACTGGATTCGACAAATATCTTCCAAGAGTATTCTTGCAAAAGCAATATCAGGTCTGGTACATACTTGTGCATACATAAGACAACCAACTGCACTAGCATATGGAACATTCTTCATGACTTCTTTTTCAACATCATTCTTGGGGCATTGTTCTATACTCAATTTATCTCCTTTCACAACAGGAGCATCACCTGACTTGCAGGTCTGCATATTGAATCTTTTCAAAACACGATCTATATAATTTTTCTGAGATAACCCCAGAACCTTCTTAGATCTGTCACGATGAATCTCAATGCCTAGAACAAAAGAAGCTTCCCCAAGATCTTTCATATCAAACTTTGTAGATAGAAACCTTTTTGTGTCATTCAATAGATTCACATCACTTTGCTAGCAAGCAAAATGTCATCTACATAAAGTACTAAGAAAATATATTTACTCCCACTTACTTTCATGTAGATGCATTGATCAAACTTGTTTTCTTCAAAGCCAAATGATCTCACAACTTTGTGAAACTTTAAGTACCAACGACGTGATGCTTGTTTGAGACCATAGATGGACCTTTGAAGTTTGCACATCATATGCTCTTTTCCAGCTTCTTTAAACCCTTCAGGTTGCTGCATATATACTTCTTCATCCAAATCTCCATTTAGAAAAGCTGTTTTAACATCCATTTGATGAAGCTCTAAGTCAAAGTGAGCCACTAATGCCATGATTATCCAAAAAGAGTCTTTGGTGGACACTGGGGAAAAAACTTCAGTATAATCAATGCCGTCTCTTTGTGTGTACCCTTTTGCAACTAACCTTGCCTTGAATCTCTCTATGTTGCCTTTATTGTCTTTCTTGGTTTTGAATACCCATTTGCAGCCGATCGGTTTATGCCCATCAGGTAAATCAACAAGTTTCCATACCTGATTAGTGGACATGGAAATCATCTCGTCATTCATTGCTCCTAACCATTATCTGCTTGATCACTATTAAGTGCTTCTTTGAAGGTCGTTGGATCAACTATATTTCCAATGTCAAAATCAGCTTCTCCAAGATAGACATGATAATCATTTAGAAGTGTTGGTCTTCTTTGTCGCTGTGATCTTCGCACAGGCATTTCTGGAGTTGCATCATTCATCTGGGGAATTTCATTTGTCGTAGGAGGATCTACCAACATATTTCCAGTATCAGCATCCTGCTGAACTTCTACTCTGCATGGCTCTTGCATAGAATCATCATGCAAGATGGGCAATGGAATAGAAACCGTTTTGTTTGGTTCTTTCCTTTCGAAAGATTGAGAAGAACTCTTTTCAACAACATCCAATTCCAAGAATTTGGCAGTTTAAGATTCAATGACTCTAGTGCCACGAGTAGGACAATAGAACCTATACCCTTTAGAATGATCAGGGTATCAATAAAATAACCTCTTGTAGTCCTAGATTCGGTCTTCTTTTGAGAAGGATCATAAATTTTCACCTCTGCAGGACAACCCCAAACTCGAAAATGATTCAAGCTTGGTTTCCTCCCTGTCCACAATTCAAAAGGTGTTTTCGGCACCGATTTACTAGGTAGACGATTCAATATATAAGTTGCTGTTTTAATTGCATCACCCCATAAATATTCAGGCAAGTTAGAACTACCCATCATACTTCGTTTCATCTCCATGAGTGTGCGATTGCGCCGTTCAGCTACACCATTCTGTTCAGGACTCCCAGGCATTGTTTATTGAGCAATAATACCACAGTCTTGCAAATATTTTGCAAATGGTCCCTTTTGCTGTCCAGTCTCAGTATATCGCCCATAATACTCACCACCACGATCTAACCTGACAATCTTGATAATTTTTCCCAATTGTTTCTCAACTTGATCGAAACACTTTGAACATTTCAAGAGCATCAATCTTCTCCTTAATTAGATAAATATAACAATGACGGGAGAAATCATCAATGAATGTGATGAAGTACTTATTTCCACACAAAGTGGTTGAGTATGGTCCACGATATCGGTGTGAATTATCTCAATAGACTTTGACTGCGAGTAGCGCCTTTCTTCTTGGTTTTAGTTAATTTTCCCCTCACACAATCAACACAAGTCTCGGTATCATCGAGTCAAGAGGAGGAAGAATATCAACCTTGATAAGACGCTTTACCCTTTCTTTGGAGATATGCCCTAATCGTTTATGCCATAGGAATGAAGATCTTTCTTTGATAAAAGATCTCTTAGCAACATTATTCTCAACATTGAAAGAGCAATATGGTCTATCTGGAGATAAAGATAATTGGTATAATCCTTCAGACAAAACACAATTCCCAATAATTTTGGAATCATAACTCAAATCCACTCTCTTATTCGCAAAATGGAGACAATATCCAGCTTTGTCAAGCGAAGAAAGAGATACTAAGTTTCTCCTAAAATTAGGAACATAAAAAACATTGTTCAAGACAAGCTGAAAACCAGAATCTAAATTCAAAACAACTGTCCCTACGCGCTTCACATCAACTCCAATATTGTTTCCAACTTTAAGTTTTGACTCCCTCAGACTTGGATTCCTTAGATTTATGAGACCGTAAGGTAGTAGTCACATGAACAGTAGTACCGAGAATCAAGCCACCAAGAATCCATAGGAACATCAACTAGATTTGATTCAAAACACACCAACAACTCACCTTGGTGACTTTCTTTTCTTGTTTTTAGCCAAGCTTGGAACTTGTAGCAATTGGCTCTCCTGTGACCTTGCTTCTTGCAGTGAAAACACTTGAAATCCTTATCTCCATTTCTCCCATAATTCCCATTTTTCTTAAAGTCTTGTCCTTTCTTTGGACCATGAACATTTGATCCTTTAGGCTTCCATTTGCCTTTAGATGAACTCAACTTGGCATTGACAGTTAAGTGGGCGGACTCATACTTTTCCTTCTTCAACTTCTCTTCCTCAGTCACACACTTGGTAATCAAAGAATTAACACTCCATGTCTCATTCTAAGCACTATAAGCAGTCTTAATCTGGCTAAATTCAGCTGGCAAAATATTTAATGCATGATGTACAATATAATTTTCAGAAAGAACAATTTCATGGGCCTTAAGTTTGGACTGAATGTGGACCATCTTCAGTATAAATTCTCTAACACCTATAGCAGCATCATACCTCATGTTTGTTAACTCATGTTTGTTAACTCACTCAGCAAGTTTCCAGCTTCAGCCTTATCTGAGACTCTATATCTTTCTCCCACTGCTTCAAGAAACTGTCTAGCATTTGTATCTTCCGGCAAACCACTAATGAGATGCTCAGCAATGGACCTCTTCATAGCAATGAGGCTCAGCCGGTTAGATTTTTCCCATCTAGCATAATGGGCCTTTTGATCTGCAGTACTTTGTTCATTGGGCTTGGGAGGTTCATCCTCACGTAGAGCCAAGTCCATATCAACGATGCCTAGAGCAAACTCTATATCTTGCTTCCATCTCTTAAAGTTTGATCCAGCTAACATTTGAACCGTGGCATTGTTGTTATTTACAGCAAAGGTAACTGTTTGTCACACATAATGCAATAAGATCAATTATGGGCAATGAGTATTTCAACAAAAATAATTAGTACATTATAAACTCCCTTTGGGCGAGTGTATAACGCACCATTATTTTTCACAGTATGAAGTTTATAAAGAAACAACAAGGAGAATTACATATAATTGTCAAGGATCCATCCCCTTTGGGCAGACAAATCCTTTAAATCATACATCTCCATAATATCAACATAGAGGGGAATTACATATAATTTTCAAAACATTTATCCCCTTTGGGCAGATAAATATTTTTCAATTATACATCCCCATCTTTTAAATATAGGGATTAAACTTCATACTATTTTCCAAATTAATATACACAATAACTCCCTTTGGGCGAGTAATTGTATATACTAATCTTTATCAATAGGGAACTCCTTAAATTTATGCCCAAAATTCATCAAACAATATGAAACACTTCACAACATGTGTTTCCAATGATCATATTGCATTTTTCAAAACAACAATTTTTGCCACAAAATTTTTTTTTTAAATTTTATTTTATTTTATTATTATTATTATTTTATTATTTTATTTATAATATTAATTTAATATTTCGGACTCTCGCGGGCCCAGGACCCACGAGCAGCCCTAATCGGACCGCGGGTCAGACCTGCAAATCCAGCACCTCTCGCAGCCCACCTTTTTTTTTTAATTAAATAATGGCCCACGAAATAAAGATTGGGCAAAGCCCATTTATTCTTAGCTCTAGGTTCTGGGCGTGAGCCCAGAACCTTTATGTTTGTTTAATAAAGGTCCTGGGCTATGCCTAGAACCTTAAAAAGAACTAAAGAAAGCCCATCCATTTAAAAAATAAAAAGAAGAAAGGATGGGCGTAAGCCCATCCATTGGTCCGGCCCGGCTGGAGGGTCTTCTTCAACCTCCAGCCGGGTCACGTATTTGCAGAAAACCGGGTCGCACGACCCGGTTTTGACCCGAAGCTCCAAAACCACACATAATATTTGATTTTTGATGAAATTTTTTCATGAATCTTGCTTCTAACATCAATATAATTAACTATAATCAATTAAACGAAGAAAAAACAAGTTAATCTATCACATACAAGCTTCAAAGTTTCGGAACCAAGCCTCCCATGGCCAAAAAATTCGATTTCTTGAACTTTAACCCTAAAAAACTTACCTTGATGCTACAAAAAGATGCTAAAACTAATATATAACAATACCCATATAAAGATTTGCATCAAACATCAATCAATAAGTATTTTAAACTTTATAACACATAAACCCTAGAATTTCGAATTTGAAATTCTCTATCAATTCTCAACGAAACTATGCAAATTATATATGGTTGGAAAGATATTGACATGTAGAACAAAAGCCCTATGATTTTAGGATCAATCGAGCGAAAAATCCATACGAAAGAATAACGATAAGATTCGGCTCAAAATAGTAAGTTTCGAATTTGTCCATAAAAAAAAATAAATAAAAAATTTAGGTTATACAATCATATATGAGTGGCTCTGATACTACATGTAGAATATTATTTACACAAACAAGTAATCAATCAAGAACAAACGGTCCATATATGATTGTAAAACACCAATATCAATAAACAAAGCGGAATTAAATCGTCACACTGTTTGGCCCATCGCTTCAAGTGAAGAAAATAGATCACTCGATAATCGGGGATCTATCGGAATGCCGATCTTCCTCTCTATGACCTACTTCAGTCTAGCAGCTTTCAATGGGACAAAGCAATTGATAGGTATAACATATCTTATTTATAAGCTAGAGAGGGGACCTGAAGAAATCCTATAAAGAAATCCTATTCAACGTGTGTCAACGGGCCCTTCTCATTACTTCTGGCTGATTAAACATAATTGCCTACACTTTGCTGCTCAACTAGGCCTATTATTAATAGATGCCAATACCCAATTTGATCGGATCATTTGTAGGGTTCAACAAATATTGGAATATCCATTAACCCGATTATTTAAAATATGAAATTAATTAATTAATGTAAGCCCATATTATAGGAAATTTCCAACAGTTTCTACTGTAGCCCGAGGAAAAGAACATCATTTACGTCCTCCTGGGTGTTAAACATCGGTGCAATGCGCGGCATAATGTAACTTATTTGCTTGATATCAACTAATAAATTAAGTGGTAAGTACAAATAGATGATACATGCCGACCTGGATTCCTGTTGGGGGGGGTGTGGGAAGGGGAAGAGAAGATGATTGACTGAACGACACAAGTATTCTTGTATCATAACATTAGCTATGGTGCTACCCAGGATATTGCACCGGTAAAGCTTTTGTGCATGAGCCGCAATTCATGCCTTGATTGTTTTGGAAGGCATCTCGACGATTTGTTCATCTTCGCCGACACTATCTTTGAGGACGTCCTTCAACTGTGCAGCTAACCCCGGGTTAAGTTCTTGACACACGGCTGCGCTCAGCTTCACGACGTCAATGATCTCTTCCGTTGATTCCTGCTGCTGCAAATTAGGCTCTGCTGCCACTTTCTTTGTGTTCTTCCTGTATATTGCGTAAAGCACCATCTGAACCCCTCCCAATACAAATCCCAACACGTTTGGCACCTGTGTTATGTATAGATACATTAAGCAGATACAAAGCAAGATTTGTTGGAATGATATAAGGATTTTGGGGTCTCCAGGTTTCCACTTACAGCAATGAAGAAGTCTTTAAGGAGAAAGCCATAGAAGAACCACACGATTGCACTCAGTGTGAGGAAGATCGATAGAGTTATTGGCATGAACTCCACACTCTTGGTTTTTATGACTATTCTCTGCCCATCCATATTTTTTCGTTCTATTTCAGTAACCAACTTAGGGAATGAAGTCAATAATAGTAGCAAGTGCAAAATAGAAGGATGAACGAAATAAAAACTATCGTAAATTATTGCATTTGGAAAAGTAATAAAAGTGAGTCCATCACCTTTTGCTAACATTAAAAAATGTATATTGCTACCTAGTGATGGAATTAGCGTATGAATATGCACGTCAATGCGTGTGAATTGTATATACATGTATATACTTCCAAATTTCGTCAGATTTAATTAATTTCTCACCCACCAGGATGCAAAGTGGAGCGGCAAATACGCCTAGAGAGAATGTCATGCAAATCCATCCAATAATCCGTGCGCGCTTTGCTCCTTTTGATAGGAAGAAAGTGGTGGAGAGTACCGCACCATACCCCAATACGTTCATGCTCAGGAAAAGCTTCAAGGTCCACATCTACAGAATTACAGTCTATTCAGTTAAGCATAAAAGAATACCAACTCTATCTAGGGGTGATCAAGTCCAAGGTGGGTAGAGTTTAGATTTGGACCTCGTACCCGACCCAGTTATAACTGGTTCTCATTTTTTGGACCCTGTACCTGACCCACCCTATTTTTTGGTCAGGTTCAAGGTCAATCCTATTTCCACCCGAACCTATTTTGCAATTTCCTGATATCTTATTTAACTTCGAATTTTATATTAATACGTGAGAAAATAACGTAATCCTCTTGATTTGTATCCAAACATTAAGTACTTGTAAAAAATAAATTCATGAACTTTTTGACTAAACAAAAAATTAAGGATTCACAGAGTTAATTATAATAAATAAAATCATAAGGTAAAGAACTAGCAACAAAAATGGATCTAATATTAATTTTATTCCCACAATTACTATATGAAACTACTCATTTATGCAAGCATAACCCCTCCTACAAAAGAGATAGTTTTATGTTGATTTCATCTTTCTGACTTATTTTAGCCGGATTTTGCAAACATGAACACCAGCTTGCTGATGTGACACTATCGACATTGATGTGGATAATTTTAAATAATATTTTAAGAATTTTTGATTTATTATTATTATTTATTTTTAATTGTTTTTTTTTTTTTTTGGTTTCTTTCTTTCCTCCTTTGTTTTTTTTTTTTTCTCTCTCTCTCTCCTCCCTTTCTTCTTTCTCCTGGTGGCTAGCGGCCATCGACCACGATCGAATGGGCTAGCCTCGTGAATCTAGCTTAGGCGAGGGTGCCTTGCCGGGCGCTACCCAGGCGAAGGCCATGCCTGGCAAGGCCACCCTAGCCTAGGGAGGGTCAGCCCAGTCAGATTCGGCGAGGGGAGCCCTCAACGGGGCCGCTCTCGCCCAAGTGCGATTCAGACTCGCCTAGTTCAAATCCTCGCCCCTCACAAGGCCTCGGCCTCCCCTTAGCCAAGCGAGGCCAACCTGTTTGGCAATGGCTGATAGCCGGCCAACACCGGCCAACCTTTGCGAAGAGGGAGAAGAAAGGGAGGAAAGAGGGGCAAAAAAAAGGAAGAGGGAAAGGAAAAAGAAATCAAAACAATAATTTGAAAAATCAGAAAGATAACAAAAAATCGAAAAATAATTAAAAATTATCAACGTCAGTGCCGGTGATGCCATATCAACCGGCCAATGTCCAGGTTAGTAAAATCAGGCTAAAATTAGTTTGGAGGACTAAATTGGCACAAAACTAAAATGTTTAGAATTAAATTGATACCAAATCAAAATGTTTAAAACTAAATTAACACCATTAAAAGGTTTACGACTAAATTGGCATAAATGCAAGATGTTTAGAATTTTTTTGAAACTTTTCCTGTATTTTTTCTTTTTTAAATGTCTCCGTGGCTGCCTATTTCATTTTATTTTTCCTTTCTCGTGTTTTAGTGTTGAGATGTAAAAATGGGTTTTGTGCCTCTGCGACGATTTCATGGTGGATATTGATGGGGAATGAACCAAAGACCGTTACTGGTGTGCTGACTTCGAGTGGCCAAACCTTTTACGATATTTGATTGGATTTTTGCTGGTGTTTGTATATCCAAAGATAGCAAATTAATTTTAATAAGTTATATTTACAATTATCAAATAAAAGTTATTAGCATCATTATGGTTTTATATATATTTGTATATCATAGGATCGCCCAAAGGAGAACTGTGATGTACATGTATAGTTAGATTGAATCTGATTATGTGATATTCTCAAAGCATTAATGTGTGAGCATTTCTTGTATATTTGCGGTATGCACTGTTTCTTTGCATTCACATGCTTCGCCTCTGCTCCCCTTATTCAATGGGATAAATTTCCCGATTGGAGTGAACAAATCTAGTTTCACTTAGGTGTCCGGATCTTGATTTAGCTCTTCAAGTTGAGAAACCAGCTGCTATTACCGATATAAGTAGCGATGAGGAAAAGTCTTTCTATAAAGCTTGGGAAAGATCGAATGTGACCGAGCTTAATGTTCATACGAATGACAGTTGCAAACAACTTAAAGACTTCTCTTCCCAAGACTCGACAATGCTAAGGAATTTATGAAATTTGTGGAAGAGCGTTCTCAAACTGCCGATAAGTCACTTGCTGGTACATTGATGAGCACACTCGACCACCATGAAATATGATGGTTCGCGTACCATGCATGAGCATATACTTGAGATGACGAATTTGGCAGCAAAGTTAAGGACTTTGGGAATGAATGTGGATGAGTACTTTTTAGTACAATTTATACTTAATTCCTTGCCTCATGAGCAATATGGGCCATTTCAAATGAATTACAACACTATAAAGGATAAGTGGAATGTGAATGAATTGGCCAAGTATGCTAGTTCAAGAGGAAACAAGGATAAAGAATCAAAAGACTCATTCTGTTCATCTCTCAAGTCATCAAGAAGCTCGAAAGAATTTCAAGAGGAAAGGTGGAAGGAGCAAGAAGAAAGGACTACACGCTCCCGAATGACTCTTCAAAGGCTTCTCAAATCCACAAGAAGGAACGTTAGTCTTATTAAGTGTCATTTTTGCAACAAAATTGGACACTTGAAGAAAGATTGTCCGAAATGTAAGGCTTGGTTCGAAAAGAAATGTAAGCCTTGTGCTTTAGTATGTTTTGAATCAAACTTTCTGAAGTTCCTCATAATACTTGGTGGATTGATTACGGTGCCACCACTCATGTGTCAAATATGTAGGGATACGATCCAAACTACAAAGCCAAATGAAAGTTATGTGATTACGGGAACAGGCAAAGCTCTAGTTGAAGGCATTGGCACTTATCGTTTGATCTTAGATACTGGGCATTATTTGGATTTGTTTCGAACCCTTTATGTACCTACTTTTTCTTGCAATTTAGTTTCTTTGCCAAGACTTGATGTGGCAGGATTTTATTGTAAGTTTGGATCTGAATCTTTCAGTCTATCTAAGAATGATACTCTTATTGGAACTGGAATTTTATGTGATGGTCTCTACAAATTTAGACTTGATAATACTTTTGTTGAGACATTAATGACCTTGCATCATAATGTTGGCACTAAACGAAGTTTGGTGAAGGAAAATTCTGCTTACTTGTGGCATAAACGTTTGGGTCATATATCCAAGGAAAGAATGCAAAGATTAGTGAAGAATGGAATTCTTCCAAATTTGGATTTTATCGACCTTGGAGTGTGTATTGATTGTATTAAAGGTAAACAAACAAAGCACACTAAGAAAGGTGCCACAAGAAGCACAGAGCTTCTTGAAATTATACATACTGACATATGTGGTCCTTTTGATGTTCCATATTTTAGTAAGGAAAGCTATTTCATCACTTTTATTGATGATTTTTCACGTTATGTTTATATTTATCTTTTGCATGAGAAGTCTCAATCAGTGAATGCACTTGAGGTGTATATTATAGAGGTTGAGAGGCAATTAGATAAAAAGGTGAAAATAGTAAGGTCGGATAGAGGTGGTGAATATTATGGAAAGTATGATGAATCGGGACAATGTCCAGGTCCATTTGCTAAATTCCTTGAAAGACATGGCATTTGTGCTCAATATACAATGCCAGGTACACCACAACAAAATGGTGTAGCAGAAAGGCGTAATCGTACTTTAATGGAAATTGTTAGAGTATGATGAGTCACTCATCCCTACCCTTGTCTTTGTGGATGCATGCTTTAAAGACTTCTATGTATTTATTAAATAGGGTTCCTAGTAAGGCAGTTCCAAAGACTCCCTTTGAACTTTGGACGGGTAGGAAACCTAGTTTACGACACTCGCATGTTTGGGGTTGTCCAAGCGTAAGTAAGGATTTACAATCCACATGAAAGGAAATTGGATTCAAGAACAACCAAAGTGGTTATTTCATTGGTTATGCGAGAGAAATCCAAAGGGTATAAATTTTATTGTCCTAATCATAGTACAAGAATTATTGAATCTGAAAATGCTAGGTTCATTGAGAATGGTGACATCAGTGGGAGTGAAAAAGTGCGTGATGTTTGCATTCAAGAAGTAAGGGTAGAAGTTCCTATACCCAAAGCTTCTAAAATTGTTGTTCCTGATATTATGGTGCAATCTAATAATAATTAAGAACAACAAATTAATGAACAAACACCCCATAATGGAGATGTCAATATTGAACCTCCAATAGCTGAGTCACGAGAAATGGCATTAAGAAGATCTCAAAGAGAAAGGAGGTCGGCTATTTCTGATGACTATATGGTTTATCTACAAGAGTCAGAAATTGACTTAGGAATTGGAAATGATCCGGGTTCATTTATCCAAGCCATGGAATGTGAAGATTCTAATGAGTGGTTTAATGCCATGGAAGAAGAGTTAAGATCCATGCATCAAAATCAAGTTTGGGATCTTGTCGAATTGCCTGAAAGATGTAAGAAGGTCGGGTGTGAATGGGTCTTTAAGACTAAGCGCGACTCAAAAGGCAATATTGAACGACATAAAGCCAGACTTGTTGCAAAGGGTTTTACACAAAAGGAAGGCATTGACTATAAAGAGACATTTTCACCAGTCTCTAAGAAGGACTCACTTAGAATCATTATGACTTTGGTGGCTCATTATGACTTGGAGTTACACCAAATGGATGTAAAAACTGCCTTTCTTAATGGGGATTTAGAAGAAGAGGTTTATATGGACCAACCCGAAGGCTTTTCAGTTAAAGGGAAGGAACACATGGTATGTAAATTAAAGAAGTCAATATATGGACTTAAACAAGCTTCCCGACAATGGTATCTTAAGTTTAATGATATCATAACTTCTTTTGGTTTTAAAGAAAACACCGTTGATCGGTGTATATATATGAAGATTAGTGGGAGCAAGTTTATTTTTCTAGTTCGTATGTTGATGATATTTTGCTTGTCGCTAATGATCTTGGTTTGTTACATGAAACCAAGAAGTTTCTCTCTAAGAATTTTGAAATGAAGGATATGGGAGAGGCAACGTATGTGATAGGAATAGAAATATTCCGTGACAGATCACAAGGGTTATTAGGATTGTCTCAGAAAGCCTATATTGAGAAAATTTTAGAGAGATTTAATATGAGTAAATGCTCAGCAGGAATAATTCCAATTCAGAAAGGTGACAAATTTAGCCTTATGCAATGTCCGAAAAGTGAATTGGAACGAGAACAAATGAAGAATATTCCTTATGCATCTGTTGGGGAGCTTAATGTATGCAATGAGACTTGTACCAGACCGGACATCGCTTTTGCTGTTGGAATTTCAAGTGTGTATCAAAGTAATCCCGGAATGGATCATTGGAAAGCCGCAAAGAAAGTTCTTAGATACCGCAAGGAATGAAGGATCATATGCTCACTTATAAGAAATCCGATCATCTCGAGGTGATTGGATATTCGATTCAGACTTAGCCGGATGTGCCGATACAAGAAAATCAACATTTGGTTACTTGTTTCTTCCGGGCCGGAGGGGCAATTTCGTGGAAGAGTGCGGCGATCTATTATTGCTGCATCTACTATGGAAGCTGAATTTGTGGCATGCTTTAAGGCCACTTTGTTCATGGATTATGGCTGCGGAACTTTATTTCGGGACTTGTGATTGTCGACGGTATTGCCAAGCCGCTGAAAATTTATTGTGATAACTGCAGCAGTTTTTTCTTCTCTAAGAACGACAAGCATTCTAAGGGTGCTAAGCATATGGAGATCAAATACTTGTCTGTTAAAGAAGAAGTTCGAAACGAAGAGTGTCAATTGAGCACATTAGCACCAATCTTATGATAGCAGATCCCTTAACAAAAAGTACTTGCCGCCCAAAACATTTAATGAGCATGTTGAAAACATGGGCATTATTGGACGTCATTAATGTTTGTATTATGTTTGTATTAAGTTTATGTATTTGACACTCTGAGCTCATTTACGTGTTTCTGATATTTCCTGTTTTCTATTTAGTATACATTATGGAAATAGATGAATGTCAAACAGGATAGTTTCTAAAGAGACATTATGGTTGGACTATTACTGTACTTCTCAATTTATGGATCATGTTAAGTAAAGTGCTATAGTTGTAGTGCATAGAAGGGACTGTGTCGATTAATGACAGACAACCGCTATGACTTGCATTAGTTTTCTTTACTTAATTGTGATTATTATGTGATTGCCAATTTTATGAAATTTTATAGCATAATCTTATTGTGCGATCTTCCGTTGGACGTAGTACTCATCAGCTGGGCACCCTAATTGAAAATGGATTGGTGACAGAAGTGACGGTGTGGCCATTAAGATGGCGGCGGTGGCAATAGTTTTCGTCGATGGTGGAGTTTCGGTGTTTAAAAATGTTTAATTAGGCTTATTCTGAAATTGATATGGGATGTTAAAAATTTCTGGGTGGCTGTTGTTGCTGAGATCTGAACGCTCGTTTGTTGGCTTTGTTTCGATATCTACACTACTCGGTGATGTTCTCATGGTGGTTGCCGAGGAGGGTGTGTTCTAGAGATACCAATATCTGCGGTCGTTTTCGCTGGCGTACGTGATTTGATTCACTTGGAGAAGACAAGTGCTGTAGATTTCTGAACAACGGTAGGGAGGTGATGAAGAGGACGATCGAAGAAAGAATGTGAAAAGTATCAAAAAAATTCTAAATTTTTTGTAATTATGTCAATTTGGACTTAAATTTTTTATTGGTGTTAATTCAATTTTAAACATTTTGATTTGATACCAATTTAATCATTCCGGCTAATTTTAACTGAATATTACTAACTAAGTGTCGATAAGTTAATGTGGTATGGCCTGTAGGTCTCGTGACCAATGGGAGAAAAGAGGAGGAGAAGAAAAAAAAATTAAAAGGAATATTAAAAAATTAAAATACTATTAAAAGTTATCTACATCACTCGCGAAAGCTATTCATGCATAGCGGTGAGGCTCGCTATCACTAGATCCAATGAGGGTCAAGCCTCACTTGGCTAGATCCGACAAGGTCGAGTCTCACCCAACCTCTAGCGAGACTAGCTCAAGGCCACCTACGCCACAAGGGCAACCTCACGCTAGCCTAGTGAGGCTTGCTGCTGCTGGATCTGGCTAGGTCACGCCTCACTTAGGTCGAGCCTTGCCCATGGCTAACAAGGCTCGTCGCTTAGTGTGAGTAGCTCTCGCGGCCTCTTGTGAGGGCTCAAGCCTCGCTAGTGGCCATGAGGCTTGCCAAAGGCAGGTGAGGTCGACCTCAACCTCAACCTCGCCTTTGGTCGATTCTTGCCGAGGTTTGATGACCAACTAGAGGAAGGAAGAGAAATAAAGAAGGAAAAAGGAAAGGAGAAAGAAAAAAATTAAAAAAATATTAAAATATTATTAAAAGTTGTTAATGTTAATGCCGATTGTGTTACGTCAGTTAATTAATGCTCACTTAGCACAATCATACTAAAATTAGCTGAAAAGTACTAAATTGGCACAAAGTGAAAATATTTAGGGTTGAATTGGCATTATGTGAAAAAGATTTATGATTGAATTAGCACCAAGTGAAAAAATTTTATGATTAAATTGGCACAAATATAAATGATTTAGAACTTTTTTTTTTTTTTTATACTTTTCCCATGAAAGAATAGAAGAAAGCAAGAGAGAATGAATGAAAATTAGGAAAAAAAAAAAAAAAAAAAGGCCTGGTGCGGATTCGTCAAAAAGAGGATAGGAAGATGGGCCTGAGGTTTTTTTAGCAGATTTGGGTTTGCTTTAAGTTAAAGCGGACTTGGGCTTGGCTTAATTTAAGAAATTTGGGCTGGGTTTAAATTTTCATGAAGTGGGTCTCTGGGAGTTTATCACTAAAAGAGGGCTTGGTGTAATAGAGCCCGATTCATGCTCCCCGTCCAGGCCCACAAGAGTCCATAGCAGCCCATTTTAGGACCGGCCCCTGGGGCCAGCCCGAGTTACTTTTTTGGATAATAATAATAATAATATATACTTTGTTAAAAAATATTAAAAATGTTAAAAATACCGAAGAAATTTTATTTTCTCAAACATTCATGAAAAAGTTTAAAAATTAGTTTTTGAGTAGTTTTCCCTTAAAATGTGCAAAGATTTTTGACAAAAAAAATGCTCGGCTCTAAGGGTTTTATCATGAGATTTGCATGTCCTCAGAACCATATGTTAGATCATTGTTTGCACATTTTCGTTTCAATTACCAATTGATTGTGCACTCTCAATATATTAATTATAGTTGCATAAAAAGTGAAGTATGCTCTCATGCTTCACTTGGTTTCTAGCTGAATTTAATAGATTAGTGGCGATTCCTTATTAAAAAATTCTTATAGCGTCAATTCAAATACTCGACGTCACGCGGAGTATAGACTTGGGAGAGCGCATGTCTAAAACAAAGGCCGTAGGCCTATCTTTTAGGCAATACCTCTAAGCATACTTTCCTCCGTATCGAAGGGCAGGTCACGACGCTAAATGAATTGCATAAATCTTAATTTAAAATCAAATTATTGGATAAATCGCTTGCGTATAATTACAACAAACAAAATAAACTCGCCTGAAGAGCGCTCATGGAAGTTACCCTCCCCTTCGATGCACCCTTTAGTGCACCGAGACAAACTTCATCCATAATTTGAGAGATTTCCTACATTTCCTTCTGTAATTAAACGAGGGTTCATATTACCAAAATTCTCAAATCGGTATATCCATGCTACAATTATTTCAAACTAATGTTTGTCTCACAAAGACTCTCAAATTGATACACTTGTATTATATTTATCATAAATCGATGGACTCATGTTGAATTTATCCTAAATTAATTTTTATGTCATAAAAAATCTTAAGCCGGTATATTTGTGCCACATTTATTCCGAATTGGAACACATATGCCACATTTATCCTGAAAAATGCATGAATTACCACATTTTGGGATAAATATGACATACGTATATCAATTGAGGGTAAATATGATATCTATATACTAGTTTGGAGGATATGTGTGGCACGGGTCTATGTGAGAGTTTTTGCGATTGTGTTATGAATGTATTGACTCAAGATTTTTTATGGTACTAGGTTAATTGACAAATCCATGTGCGGCAGATTTACTCGTGAAAAGAGGCATCGGTCCGCATTCGGCCAACCTATCTTAAAGAATATTATCTTCTTCCCTTCTGTCCCATATAATGATTTGCCAGACATTACATTCTGCTCCCATTTCTTCAGCTGAGCAAAGGTGTCTTTTTTTAGGTGAGATCATCATGGTCCCTTCTTGTTTTCTTTCCATAGTCGAGCCACCCACGATGTAGCGGCGTCATCGCGACATGGCGATCGACAGGCCTTCATTGCATTTCAGCTCACCAAATATTGAACTGGGGTCAAAACGTACGGAGACATTTTCTTTACACGACACTCATCACGAATAGAAAATGCAGTGGGAAGAAGATGCTTTAATAAATTTACTATTGCCTTTTCTGTTCCTTAGATGCGGGTTGCCTATAAATACCCACCCATAAGGTTTGGATACTCCCAGAAAAGCCTTTACCCTCCCTCCAGGGTTCTTTAGCTATAGTCTGCCAGATACCTCAATCTAGAAAATAGCAAAAAAGAAATGTCTCTTTCAGATTTCAGAAGTCCCATCTTCTTCTCCCCTTGAACGCTGGTCAGCAATTTTTCATCCAACCATATGAGCAGATTACTTTCTCAAATATGCTTCTGATTCCAATTCGACGGTAGCATTTAAGTTACTCTTCTTCTTAAATTACTTTTGGAAAACTTTTCAGCTGTTATGTCCTCCGAAAACTAAGAGCATAAAGAATAATTTTGGAATATTGAAGATCATCCCGCAACATTTAATAAAAACAAAAAAAAAGAAGTTCTAGTTTATTGGAAACCCCATGCAAGTGTTGTTACTTGCATGATTCAAAATTTCTGTGAGAACCTTTGGGATGCACATATGACTTGATAAATGTAGAAAGAACTTCTTTAATGTTATTAAAACCAGTCTTAACGGTATAATCTTTAGGTAATTTTAGTTCAGATTTATTGTGGTCAATCGGGTCATAGGCAACCTAATATGTTTCTTGCATTCTTACTCAATTTATTCAATTATCTCCATTTTTTTTTTGTTGGACTTTCAATTTTCTATTGATTGTAGAGTTTTGATGGCGTAGTAGAGGAATGGATTGAGAGATTGGAAGGAGAAGTGAAGAAGATGTGGATAGGTGCTATGGATAAGCCGTCGCAAAACTTGATTGATTAGATCCAACACTTGGGATTTGCTTACCATTTTGAACATGAGATAGATGAGCAACTAGAACAAAATTATAGAAGCTATTTCAAGTTTCACTATGGCAATAACGATGGCAACCTACACACTATTGCTCCTCTTTCGATTGTTACCACAACAAGGTTACAATGTTTCATGTGGTATGTAATGTTTTTGTTGGATGAAAGTCGGCGGAAGACGACTTACCTCTTTCTGATGCGAGATGAACAATTTACCCAGGAATGAACGTTGAATTGCGGATAAATCATGAACAATTTTACTTCACGTTCGTCTGAATGTAGTCATGAGGAAAACATCCGATTTTCACAACGTAAATGCCAATTGTTTTCGTAAAGGAGAAATGGAACGTCTTTTTTTTTTTTTAATGGAAAAGGGACAAGAAAAGGAGAACACTTTCTTTTTTAGCATATGTTCTGCCAATTGTCCCAATGGTTATCTTCAAAAGATTTATATATGACTCCCTCATACTTTTTCAAAGGGTGTATTTCCATCATAACTTATCAAGACGAAACAATGCGTTTAAATCGCACCCCATCATGAATGTATTAATAAAATACTACAGTTTCGATGTCATTGATCCAAGAGTTGGCAAAATTATACTACAAACAATAGCTTGATAATCCATTTGATTGATTAGAGGGAACAAATAATATCACTAGCATGTTTAGTTTACTATGATGTTGATTTGTTTATTTGTTAACCTATTTCTATATATAATTCTCATATTTCGAGTTCTTCAAATTTTCTTGTTTTAAAAGTTGAGTAGTCCTCTCTTCTAATTTCTTTGTTCAGCATGTCATTTTTCCAATCGTTTCCGATTGATCTAGCTATTGAACATGGTGCTTTTCACGGCATCTTCTTCCATATTCCATTTGGCCATATAGAAATCTTTAATAGGTTCAAGGACAAGAAAGGAAATTTCAGCAAATGCATCACTGATGTACAAGGAATGCTAAGTCTATTTGAAGCTTGCCATCTAAGTTATCACGGTGATGATATTTTGAATGGTGCACTCACTTTTACAATAACTCACCTTGAACGTTAAGTGGTTGATATTATTCCACCAGGGCCAGAACTTCTTGTTTCCAAATGCAGATTTCTCCACTTAGATGTGAAAAGAGATACAAATAAAATAGTCGAATTTCATTCCCAATAGGGATTGGATTTCCCCTGATACTTCTAAATAGGTCATTGCGTATGCACTTGTGCTTAACATATTCTGATCCGACTAGAAAATAATATTCTATAAGAATTTGAAGAAGTTGTTATAAGCAGATTTATTAGAGCCTTTGATCAATGGTGTTGGGTCAAAATCCCTTTTTGACTCTACATCTATATCTTTCTATTTTTATTTATAGAAAGTTAAAAAATCATCATATAATAATATACAATATTGCATACCCCCATCACCCATGGATTTGATTATTTCAATGGATATAGGGATTCGTATTGAAAAAAATTAGAAATCTAGGAATTCAAAGCGTGCTAGTAAGAATTGCCTTTTGATTGTTTTAGATTGATTGGATTCAAGACAAATTAAATAGAATTGGGATGCTATGTGCATTCCATGTATAATACATATATCAAAAAGATACATATTGTAGATTAATCTATAGTAAGATTATATATATATTTTTATTTTATACGCTACAACTTGTTACATTCCAATAAATTACAATAAGAATAATAGCTCGTATGGTAGAAAGAAATATACAATACGAAATAACCTTTTTTCTTTGTGAGTTTTGGGAATAACCCCATTCATAGGTTTGAGATCCACGTCTATGAATTGAAAGGTCTGAATGATCAATTTTGCAATTAGTCATTAGAATTGACAGATCTTCAGATAGTTCATTTGAAAAAATGGAAACCATTATTATTGGATGATCATAATAATTCCCAAAAATTGAAATTATTGATCATTGGAGGAACAATATCACCATTTTTGGTCAATAAGATACAAAAGTGGATGATTGACTCATTCCATACTAGATTTAATTGCAGGAAAACTTTTGATAACATGAATTCTCATTTCTCAATGATATCTAACGAGGCTCAAGTGCGGGGCCTTCCATTGTGGACCGAGACTATGTAAAGGTAGAAATAGAAACTTCATTGACTTTCTCATAAACTGGCAAGCCTTCCACGTAGGCAAGTGAAGTTGGTGAGCCGTATGATGGGCAACTATCTCCTAAGGTTTGGAGAACCCTAGACAGGCGGTGGAAACTACCAAGCTGGAGTATAGTAAGGGCAGAAGGAATTTCCGGTGGAATGGTGAAATGCGTAGAGATCGAAAATAACACCAAAGGCGAAAGCACTTTGTTGGGCCGACATTGACACTGAGAGGCGAAAGCTAAGGGACTATTTCAAATTGATGCATTTTAGTTAAAAGACCCGAAGTAGCAAAGCTTTGGGTAAATATAGTACTTAGCGTGGTTATTGCGCTTAAATAATTTTTATGTTTTTTAAAATATGGAACCATATGAATAACATAGAAACTCCATGAAAGAAAAATTTATGATTCATATAAATCACTTAACGGGAAAAATCCCAAATAAATTGAAATTGGAATTAGCGCAATTCGCAAAATTAGAAGCCTTTGCACAATTCACTTCTGATCTCGATGAAGCTACCTGGAATCAACTGGCAAGAGGTTAACAATTATGTGAATTGCTTAAACAATCCTAATTTGTCCTTCTCACTATGGAAGAATGGGTAATGACTATTTATGTGACACTCCCATTCCATCCCTGGTATGAGAGCATGAGCTAGCGGGTTAGCATCGACGCCCCAGACTACGTCAAACGTCCGAAAAGTCTTTTATCTTTGATTAAATACATGCGGAAGCGATCATAAACAATCCTCGTACAAACAAATATGGAAGCCGAGCAAGACATATACAAGCCAAGCAAATAAAAGTAACATATATTCATACACATATACACATATCAAAAACTATTTCGATTACATGCCCATCCTAGTCCTAAGCTACTTATTTTTATTTCCATACATAATCGATCAAAAGGCTGGGGTAGCCTAGCTCTGCTATCGAGCTTCTCCCAAAAACAGCCCTCATTCTAGGCTTATTCCCTTACAACGTTCCCGTGGAATCCATCGGAGGAATGAAACCACAAATGGGACTTATGGTGTCCCCCTCAAAAATGAGGCACCAGGCCTCGTACATGTAGGGAACTAAAGTGTCTACTCCTTCTTGAACCCAATTGGTGGTGTACATTTTCGGTAGGTAATGTCTTCTTCTACGTTTACTATGTCAATCACGGTGGTAAGCATATCGATGAGAAGGCTAGGACGGAGGGCGGTGGGGTTGATTCATCCATCACACACCTGAAATGGTGAAAACAATCAAAATGAGTCGGTGACTCAGTAAGTAGAAATTCATAATTCTCTTATAGGAGGATGTCTCACCGTCGATTCTCGGATACAAAATCACCATTCACTTGTCGATCACAAATCAATTGCAAGATTCGTGCCTTGCCTTGCTTGTGCATATGAACGACTCTCAATCATCTATGTGCTTTCAAGCATCAAAGACGAGGGTTAGTGCATAAAAACAAACCTTCCAAAGATCTATGGCTTATAATCATTTTGGTCACTAAGAGAAATGCGTGCATCACATAAGATCCGCTCAAGCACTAAGTGACCCGATGCAACATATGCTCAAATCGATATAAAGACTCAGTAGCACATGTCAAAACAAACCTAGCTTTTGCAAGCATTAACTCGAGCACTACACATGGGCTTTCATTTTTTTTTTTTTTCCTTTTTTAGTATCATATTAGTTGAAATTAATCAACTCTTCTGGTAACAACCGGGCATCGATCCTCCCTTGGCAATCAGCATCGTCCTATTCTCATTATCATGATGGCATCCAGGACGATCCGTAGGCATCGGCCTAACTCAAGTTAGCATTGTTTACGATCTCAATATCAAGATAGCATCCGAGGCTTTACCCTAGGCTTTTAACGACCCGACATCTCTCAACGTCTGCATATAAGTCCATTGTGTGACTACGCGTTTTAAACATCAACCGATTCATTTTATGTTTAAACTTTTAGCCTAATGAAAGGCCTAAAGACGTGCCATGCAAGGTGAACTAATGAGTGACTCTTATGTCTTACTAAATTAAACTCATACTGGATGCAACTTGGGCTTATAGTCTGGACTTGGAACTGTTCACTCTGGCGTCGACATTGACCCGTGACTTGTCTTGAGTAACAACACATCTCAATGTTGTCCCGAAATCAAGTGTGAGTCTTGCACCCACCTTGGCAATTGTAAAGTCACATGAGACATTTCCTCGACATTCAAGTGTGCTCAACATCTATGCGAAACCATAAACTTACTTGATGCAACAACAAACAAATAGAAATACAACAAGCATAACAATACAAAACCAACACAAGCAAATGATGACATGATATTAAAATCGATACGCATAGCACATCACCCTATCGAAGAGTTATGAAAGTTTACTTCCAACTTTTTGGACCTAACTCCAAGATGCTTCTTTGGTGGTCAGTCGGCTTCTAGGGCGGCTTGGAGGAGGAATGCATGAAAAGAGAGGAGAGAAAAGGAGAGGAAAGAAGAGAATAGCTAAACCTTCAAATGTAGTTATGCCTTCTCCTAATGAGGATGTGCAGCCCCGCTTGGATCTTAAAGAGTAGGCACTATTGCATCTTTCTTACTTGGATCTTAAAAGTTTGTGGATGTAGAGGAACTTGATTAGATAAATTAAAGTGATTAGGAATTTGATTCATAGAAATCGTACAAGCAATGGGGCAAAAGGTAGATTTTTTCCGGACCAAAGTCAAATAAATAGGAATTATCACATATGATAAGAATGTAGTGGTATAGATAGAAAGCTTGTCTTAATTAAATCAACTCAAGAAGAACATCATCCCACAAGATGATACGCAGCGAGATAGAAAGCCTATCTAAAAAAAAAAAAAAAAAACCCCGAATCATTCCCTTTTCCAATAAAACATCGAAACCCGTTGATTGGGAATATAGTGTCAAATATGTGGACCAGTCATGAGGATGGTCGTTGTATGACGTGGGGGTGGCGGAGGCGGAAGCCCAAGTTCAACGCATCAACGGCGGTGGCGGAGAAGTCCCATTCCTACCGTTCCCCGCGTCACGTGTGAACGGGCCAGGGACGTTAATCAATATTAGCAACTCAAGAAAGACGAAATCCATCACGGCACTTTGCCTAAACCGAACCTAATTCCACCAACGCCAGCTTATCTTCTCGCTATTATATAGCCTTCAATCTTGATTATGTGCCCGCACGTCAACACAGTCATCCCGATCACTATTCGTTACGTTTCTGTGCATTCTCATCGAATCGCCATTGACATGTACTCGGCTTCGTACACACATCATCCAATAAAAAAATAGTTTATTTTGAGGATGGTGAAACTTTTGGTTGTTTTGTTTGTAAAATAAACAAAAACAAACAAAAGGTGCTTTTCTTGTTAAAATATTGAAAGACTTATGTGGCAATATTATTTTCATGGGAAAAGAAAAGTTACTTTATAAGTGTGAGCCTTTTCTAGTTTGTTCAAAGAAAATGCTAGGGTGTGCTAAGTGCGTGATTATTAGGCGCACTTCGCACTTATCCCCTTTTCTTTTTTTGCATGATTTAATTAACACTAATCCCTTTATTTTTATTTTTATTATATCTCGTACGATTATCTTGTTAACCTTTATTAGTCAAAAGGTTGTATTTGTTCATTCAATATTTTCAGAAATCATGAAATTCAGAATTTTATTTTATTAAAAATCATCATTAACTTTTTAAAATTATTTTATTTCATATTATATATATATTTTTTGAAGATAACCTTTGAAATTATACTTATCTAGTTTGCAATTTTTCCCGAAGGGATGCCTTTGTTCACTTTGTAATTTTTCTTGAAATGATACATTTGTTCATTTTGCAACTTTTTCCCGAAGAGTTGCCTATATTCTTTAAGATCAATATATATGTCAGTTGTTGACATGAATAAAAATAAAGTCATTTCGAGTCTTTCATTCAAAACTCCTGCCATTATTTTAATTGTTTCCTAGATAAACTCTAGAAAAATACTAGAATTACTATTTATTATTCTCAATTGTGACTTTGTTGTATTATGGAGGATATTTGTCGGTGACTATTAGCAACATTATAAGTAAGTAAATCCTCAAAGAAAGTGAAATCATACCTCAAAGTTTAACTTGATTGATTTTATCCAATTCGAAGCCATATTTTCCAACATAAACTCTTTAATTTGCTTTTACTTGGGGCTGACATTCTCTTTTTCTTGCATATACAGTATGTGTGCATGAGTTATAATCAACGAGACATCTGCTATGCTTCATGCATGAGCCTTTAAGCACCTGCATAACGCCAAAACTCAATCCCATGGTAGCTGGAGGCGGGAGCTGGATAGAGCTAAACGGGCGTCGTTTTAATTATATTCAGATGCGAGCATTCGGCTAGGGTTTGCTTCAGCTTATTCTATGGAGGATTCATATATCTGATAAAAGTCACTTGATCCAAAATCAAAAGCAAGCCAGTCTACCTGCAGTGAACAATTCTGCCTCCTTGATCTCATGAAGAATCGAAGATGTGCAGATATACAACGCATATTAGTAAAGGATTATGCTGCACCTAGCTAGTGGGGTTTAATACATGAATGAACTGAATTTCCAATTTCTATAGCTACTTAGGAAGGACGGCCATGTAGGTTCCGCTTGAGCAATGAGTTGGGTGCAGTGAGGAGGTGGTAAGGAGATGCACGACGGCACTGCTTGGCCTCGTCATCCGACTTGCTTGTAGGCCATCGAATTCTAGGATTATTGGTAGGAGTTATCCGAAAGGGGAACCACTGGAATTTATGTTCGTGGTTACTGCCCGGAGTCTTGCTATTGGGAAATAAATCATCGCTGTCATCGGTGTCGCTGCAAGAGCAATGATCATAATGAGAAGATTCCATCTCGGCGAGGACTTTGAAGAAGAAATCGGGGTGGCAGGGAAGCGACAGAGGGCCTTGGCTGCAGAATCCATACTCCGACTCGGCATCATCCAGCAAGGACTTGAACAAGGGGTGGTTCACATGCTCCGTCTTCACCACAAACCTCTCTTTCCGGTCCCCCTCTCCCACGTACACCGGGAAGCATCCTGCTGGCACCAGAGCAGGAACCGCCGCCCCGCCCGTCTTATTCATCTTCAGCCATTTTCTAAGTAACCTCTTCATCACCATGTTGATCCTCCAGCTCTTCTTAATCATATCAACATTCGGCTTCTCCATCGCAAACCCCACGTTTGTTATGGAACGAAGATATGCCCTCAGGAGATACAAACTAAACTAGAATCAGATTCACATCTGTTTTATATATATATATATATGCTTGCAGGAGATACCGAGGTTCCGCATATGGGTATACAAACCCATCTATGTAGGAGACAAGGAAATGTCAAGGCAACCCGACGCCGGTTGAATTTCAAAGAATTTCAAAGTCGGTCAAGGAAATTCCTGTCGTCAAAGGAGACTGAGTTTGATAATTCATTGCGCCGAGAAAATGAAGGGCCGTAGATTTCCTACTCGTGTGCAAATTGGATGGTCAACGCCTGCGCTTTGGACGATCAGCTAAACGAAATGGACCAACCGATGTTTGGAGCTTTGTCGGGAAGAGGGTCGTTAAGCCTCGGTTAGGTCCGATCCGTATTTAATATAAGACATGCTTCTACATACGCATGCGCATTTGATTGGCGGTTCTAACGTGAATTCTTGAGATGCCTATTACTCTTCGCATCCTCTCGCGACACGTACATGCTCGGAATATTAAGAGTTGAAAGTATTCTCTAGGGCTGCATTATAGGTTCGAAATGATGAGATTGTCCTTTTAGTCCGCTGTTGTGTTGGCCACATTAAAAAAATGTGTATTAGCGTAGAGAGTTGCGTAAGGATGACACCCTTTCAGCGTTCCCATAGGACGCCTGTAGCGGAAGATGTTTAGTAGGTGTCAAATGGTGGGCGAGTCAACATCACACGTGTACACTAGAGGCATGCCGGCATTATCTAGGGTAGGAATATGAATGGATTAAGATACGTTTGGATGGTTCGACCCAAATCACATTTTAAACTTAGATGGCTTTCCCTAATTGATTTTGAAAATTGACAAAACTTTTTTTAATTATCTTTTGATTATGATGGTAAGTTTTTCCAGATGAAAATTTTGATATATATTATTATAAATTGGTAAAATCTGAATACTACACAATCTTTTACCCGACATTGTCCTATTGCAATATTATCTCAATTTTATTTTAATTTCGCATTATCACCTATTCATCTCCCTCGGTGTGATAAATCTAACCCTATCAATGCCTTTTGAATCTTAACCCCAGCAACCCCCGAAAAAAACATAACCCATTCGAAAAACGGAGGAAAAAGCCTAACTGATCTGTAAAGGTAAGTAAAAAAAAATACAAAATTAATTAAAAACCAGTGCTTGTCCATTTGACCTGCACAGTTAAAAACAAGTTCAACTGTGATTTCCTCAAATCCGTGGGAAGCTTCGATTTAGAGCCTTCTACGTGTCTATCCCCACCTCGTTTGCTTGCTGTCGTGGTTTCGAAAGTCGTGAACGAGAAGAAACTCGAGTGTTCTTTCTTGTCTTCGGATTTGGTAAAGCTTAAGCCTTACGAGGTCTTGGTTTTAATTTTTTTAATTATTTTTGGCTTACAAAACCAAAACGATCGCTCTCTGAAATTGGAAGTCATCCGTGCGACTAAAATATGAGTTGTAAGCCTCAAAGACCCGTTGGTGGACGACACATCAGAAAGGAGGGGAGGTGGGACCCGAGCGGGAGGATTTGCGCTATGTACTTGGACTTGGTACCGCGGGGAGGGACACAGACAGGGTGCTTTGCTCGTTCGTAGGTGCAATCTAAATTTGGCTAATTTGCTAACTGCCGCCGAATGCAGAAATAGAGGCAGAAAGGTATTTGGGTCGTGTTAACTTAGGCAAAACGAAAGTGGATCAGTCGGTGAGTGGGAACAACTGGAAAGGGATATCGTACTACATGCAAGTTGACGCAATTCGACTATATATACCCTTCTCCCTCCGCTTGTCCTCTCCATTCTCAAGAAGCCTCATTCGAGATTACACACATTATGAGATAGAGAGCATCTAGAGAAAATGGGGAGTGAGATCAGGGAAGTTTGCGTGAAGTATTTCATTAGGCACAATACAAAAGGCAAGCATTTCGTACGTGCATCCTCGACAGAGATGGCCACACACCACGTACCCACAACGGCTTTTACAAGACAAAATCGACGAAGGGTTTCAGTCAATCCCATATGTGGTGTCGCTCTTGAGTGCAATGCTTCTGCTGAAACCCTTGCGTCGATTTTGTCTTGTAAAAGCCCCTCCGCACGACGCCGATGCCGACGACGCTGCCTCCGCCTCCGCCTCCGCCCCCGACGCCCTCTCGCGACTCCGACGCCCCTCAAGCCGATTGCCTCCGACGCCGACGACGCCGCCTCCGCCTCTGCCTCCGCCCCCGATGCCCTCTCGCGACTCCAACGCCCCTCAAGCCGGTTGCCTCCGACGCCTCCGACGCCGCCTCCACCCCCGACGCCCTCTCGCGACTCCGACGCCCCTCAAGCTGGTTGCCTCCGACGCCGACGACGCCGCCTCCGTCCCCGACGCCCTCTCGTGACTCCGTCGCCCTCGACTCCGATGCCCCTCAAGCCGGTTGCCCCCGACGCCCTCTCTGTTCCTTTCTTTGCATCGGTATCTTTCATTTTGGTACTTCCCCTCTAAAACCCATGCTCATTTCGCTATGGCAATTCTCTGTCGGGCTTTTCACCCATTTGACTCGAATGGGAATCGCATGGCTTGTTTTGGTGAAAACGGGTGCAAGGTTATGATGGGGAATGGAGCGGGGAGAGTTGTGGATTCTGGTCATCCAAACTACAAGAAGGGTGACTTGGTTAGGGGGATCACCTTAGGGTGGGAGGAGTACAGTGTCATCCACAGCACCCGAATCCCTCCACAAGATACAAACCACTGATATTCCGCCTTCCTTTTACCTTGGAATCTTGGGTATGAATTCGTCCACATCTCTCTGCCTTTGGCTTATCATACCCGTTGAGTAAAATTTATGCAATAACTGTTTTATTGACCCGTTTTCTAACAGATTTAAGCTTTTGTGAAAAAATGGTTTGGTTAATACGTATTCTATTCGTTTTCCTGTTGTTTTTTAATTTACTCGGTGTGGTTATGTCCGCTTCCTGAATTTTGACCGTAAGGCCAGCACATACTCAAGTAGGGAGTGTCAGGAAATATGCTTTAAGTACATTATATGAAAACATTTTCTAGCAGTTCAAGTTTTTGAGAGAACGGTCTGACTAACAATACTACTCAGCAAGGTTACTTCGAGCATCTTCATCATTAACATGCATGTATTGTCTATAGTCAACCTCCATCCTCCAAAGTATTCGTTGACTTCACCGTAGTCCGGTTTAAATTCATCCGTTTGGGTCGCTATTTGTGAAAGATAGCTGAAACACGGGTGCATAAGGAATACCGATACTTTTTTGTCCAAAGTGCTATCGACATGTGCATGGTGTAATTTGTTGTTTCTCTCATAATTTGGCAAATAGGACAGGAGCTTAGCAAGTTCTCGCTTTTCTCTATGACTTGAGTTTCTGATTCCTTGCTGAAATGCCTTGTTTTGTAGGTACACCCGGCTTGACTGCCTATGTTGGTTTGCACGAGATATGTTCGCCGAAGGAAGGTGAATATGTCTTCATTTCAGCGGCATCTGGTGCAGTAGGACACATTATAGGTCAACTTGCAAAGGCGAAGGGCTGCTATGTTGTTGGTAGTGCTGGTAGTGATGAAAAGTTATGTCCATTTGGCTAATTATATGTGCCTCTATGTGAACTTTGTTTAGAATATTGATCATACTCTTAAGAAAGTCCATTGTGCGTATAGACTTACTTTCCATTGTGCGTATAGACTTACTTTTATGTGAAATTATTAATTGATAAAACGAGAAATTTAACGTTATCCTTGATCATTCTTGAAACCTGCTCTTCGAGATTTCTTTTTTGGTCGAACTCTTGAGAGATTGATGGGCTACTAGTCATCAGATATTTGAAGTTGTTGCCAAACTTCCATTATACTTCCATCTTGTTCCATTCTCCCCTCATTACGGCACCTTGTATTTAGTTTAACTTCGTAACTTCAGATGTGCTCTAGTTTACTCATGAAATTCATGGCACAAGATTCCTGAAGATCCACCGGGCCCAAGCATCTGACATCACCTATAGTGTCATGGAATTTCCTGGCATTCACTTTAATTTGGAGGATTGAGTGAGTTGATTTTACAAGTTAAGAAGACTAAGTATAAGCAAGTTCGGAGATATCTCTCCTTATGCTCATGTTTTCTTTTTGACAGGTTGATTTGCTGAAAAGCAAGTGTGGATTTGATGAGGCCTTTAATTACAATAAGGAGCGAGGATCTCGGATGCTGCTTTGAAAAGGTTAGAACATTAGTCCGGATGCTCATGAAGATTCTGAAATTGTAATGGATTATTAGCTGTTGAAGCAACTGGAAAAGATATCTTAATGAAATGGTCACTTGTTAAGCATATTCAATAAGGAATAGTTCAATCTCCAAATACTAATTCCACATAACGGTTGGTGTATAATTTTTGTAATCAGTTACTTAACCAGTGCTCATGGGTGCCCGTTGACATAATCCTTTATAAAAAGTGTAATTATATTAGTGGGTTCTTGCTTAACGAACTAAGTAGTGCCTGCCAATTGCCTTTTCCCATCAAGAAGCGTAACTGTTGTCACTAATGAGCAGATACGTCGAGTTTATTTCACTTGGCTTCGCTAGCTTATTGTGGTAAACATCATTGTCGTGTTTTCTATTATTTACAGAACATTACTGAATCATTCATTAGTGAAAGATATCTAACTGTGACTAGATGATTGTGCCATGTCTCACATACAATATAAGCATTCCATTTTCAAGTGCGTTTGGTGCAATGGCTAGTTTTCTTGTACCGAAGTTCCCGGTTGGTCTCTCTGGAAGTTCATCTCATGATAAACCAAGTACTTTAGAGCAGGCTAAGGTCACACTAAAAAGGAAAGGCATGCGATTCGTCCTCCAGTGGAGCACAATTGGTCACTTCCAGGAAACGTTACTGATATGAAGGCTCCGCAGATATTTCAGCATGAGCTGCTCCAAAATTTTTCAATTAACATGTTTTGTAAGGTTTGGAATTCTATCATGTACCTGGTGCCTAATCATCTTGCATCCAGCATAATTTCAACATATCTCCTTTTTCTCAACAAATCACATTCTCTCTGTTGCTAGATTTTGATTCATTTTTGGTAAAATCTAATAGGATGTCTTGGGCCCGGCTGGGTGCATGATTTCAGTCATCAATTTTATTTTGTCCGCCGCCTCGTTATAACTTTTTCTCGATGAAGGGAGAACACCTTTGTCCTATTGAGTGTACCGACATTGATTGTTGATGAAAGGTGATGTAAGGAATCACTTGCGGTGTCAAATTTTCTAGGAGGTCTAGTTACTTAACTAGAGGAGATGGAAGAATTGCGTTGTTGGTTATGGACCAATACATTCACTTTAGAATTGATGTATCGCAAAGATAATATCTTGGTCTCTTCTTGATCAATTTCTTCTTGGACTTAACTCTTACCGTGTCCATCGCAGTTTTTGGGTTAGGTAGATGGTCCTGGCTACCCATTTTAAGCACTTCTATTAATGATTTACTGCAGATTCCTGTGAGCAAAGTTCAGACATATGGCGACCCGCGAAATGTTTTGATGAAAAGGATGTTTCTATCTGCGCTTCATTTTCGGATTAACACTAGATACAAGGTTGTCTTCTTCTATTTTATCCTTTACCATTTCAGTTTGGTATAGAGTTATATATACACTACAGTTTTGCTTTTGCTCTTTCCTTCAATTTATCAAGTAGAGGATCTCTGGATTTTATGATGTAAAATATATTGAATCTTTAACTGCATTGAGGACCTATATCTTTGTATGTTTTGTTTTTCACCAAATGAATTTGTTTTGATACTTTGCTTTTTACCGAACAGTTGGCATTCTAAGGTCAATGTGCAGCTTTTGATTAAAGCTGTTTTGCCAATGGACGTTCTTTTCCTTTTAGTTTACAATTTTTTCCTCCTAGCTTCTTGGATTAGAACACTTGATGGTAGATCTTATAATAGCTGCACTATGTATACTTGCAGCATGTTTCTAGAAACTTTATGCACTGAAAAATTCTTTAAGCGACTCTTCTTTTTCTTCGAGTTCTAATCCACCCTTCACGTCGGTTGAACTGGATCACGTGATTCTCGGGAGAGAAGGATGCACGAGTCACCACTCTTACCGTGACTCGGGAGAACCCAAGAATTGGCAGAGTGCCATTAAAGTTGCTGTTCAAGAGGTTTGTTATTATGTCATTCTCAAACTGTTTACCGTGGCATTGACCAGGATTCTAGGAATTTGCAATAGAAATTACCATTCTTTTGGTTTGATGACATGATTTGACATTCTAATGCTTTTACATGATTCTTCTTTTGGTCGTGCATTACCTCAAAGCTTTTGTGAAGACGAACTTTAATACTCTCTTGATGGCGATGATAATAACTCCTTTTGATCATGACAATGTTTTTACTGCATTTTCTCTCCTCTCGCCTTTCCCGGCTGTAGTATGTGATGTAACTTTTTTGGTTTAGGTTCGACGGTTGAAGGAATTTGGTGTCACGAAAGGTGAACTAACTCGATATATGGATGCACTATTGAAAGATAGTGAACAGCTGGCAGCGATGATTGATAATGTGTCATCGGTAGACAATTTGGATTTCATCATGGAGAGTGATGCATTGGGCCATACCGTAATGGATCGAGGCAAGGGCACGAGAGTCTTGTTCTGTTGCCGGAACGATTACGCTTGAAGAGGTAATTTCTTTAAGATCTATACGTAACATCAACTACTATTCTCATGCTTTAAGATGTGAATTTTTGGTCTACTAGAAAGAAAGTTGGTCTGAAATTTTTCGGTGCAAAGTGAGGATATAGGGACTTATAATATTTCACGATGTAGGAACTTATGATATTTTGCGGTGTCCCTTCTACAAGGCCATCGACCGGTGTTGTACACACAACGGGAGATTCTTTTATCAGCCACTTTAAGGCGACACATATTTGTTGGATCAATTTGATGGTTACACTTTGTCTGTGCTAAACATTGGAAGTGGTGTTTTGATAATGCTTATCTTATGAGCTGATGTACTGGGTGCTTTTGTGGATAGAAGAATTGTTCTCCTTTCCTCTGCAAGATGTGCACAATTGACAATGCACTGGCTTTCTGTCAATAGTGGACCTTTTTCTGCCTGAATAGCTCATCTGATTTGAATGACATGTAGACTGACAATTCACTGCATGTAGTCATGTTGATTATAAATTACCACCCACTCATCCTAAGCACTCTGCTTTTTGAGTATCTCCATGTATGCATTGTGCATGTTAATCAGCAAAATGAAATTTTAATCTACATTAGTTTCTCATTTTTGTCAATATGTTTCTTTCATAAAATTGTGGGATGTAGGTCAATGCTGTGGGTGCAAAGGTGTGACAGTCTGATTTTTCCACTTCTATTTTCAATGAAATGAATCGGGCTTTTCATCGATGTGCCTATAGTGTTATTCTCTGAGCTGATCACTCATGAGATAATTAGACTAATCAGGAAAGTTATTAAAGAATTTTGATGCAACCGACTTGAGATTTCGACCACAGGTTAGTGCACCAAAAATTCCCAAAAACTAACCGATAGTTTAAGTTACGCTAAAATCACATTTGACTGAAATTAACCGAGGAAATGATGTCGATTACAGAAATTAAGAATTTTCACGTGTCACAATTAATCCCGGGGAATGTTGTTGCATCTTTCTAAATTTTATGGACGACGGGAATTAATGGAAAAGAGGCAAGAATAACAAATTAAAAGAATAAAAAGGAAATGCCACTTTTTAAATAGGTTTTGGGCATTTATTATGAAACAATTGAAAAAAAAAAAAAAAAAAAAAAGAGTTATAGAAGTTTAAAAGAGGTATTATAAGTTGTTACTAAGGGACTTGACCCTATTGATTTAGATGTTAGATTGGTAATTAAAGAAAAAAGAGAAGTCTCCTCAAAATGAAATTCGTAGGAATCCCTCTCTCCTACAATTTCACCTCAATTTCCTTGGTGTTTAATGGAGATAGACTTGGAAAAGATAGGGGGACCTAAGGTAGTAATGGAGAGCCATTTTTCTATGGAAAATTAGGCCAAATGGCTGAGTAAAGGCTGAATAACTTCTCTGCAATTACTTCTCCTTTTCCCTCACCTCTTCTTGCCGTAGGAAACCGAAATGCAGCAGCAAATGGCTGAGTGAATGCTAAGTAATGTATCTGCAATTACTTCTCCTTTTCCCTCTCCTCTTCTTGCCGTAGGAAACCGAAATGCAGCAGCAAATGGCTGAGTGAATGCTGAGTAATTTATTTGCAATTACTTCTGCTTTACCCTCTTTTCTTCTGCACTCATTTCTTCTCCCCTGCTGCCGTGCACTTGTCTCTCTCTTTCCCTTATCTAGCCTTACAACAATTTCCTTTCCCTTTCACAGCCATAAAAAGCCTTGTCTTCTTCTCCTTTAAGTTAGTTTATTCAGCCATTCTTGCTCCCCCTTTGGACGACAAAACAGCAACTGAACAGCAAGGTCTCGAGCATTCCTCCCTCCTCAAGAAAATCCAGGACTTTGTGTGCTGCTGTGGTGGTCGCTCAACAACACCTCCAGCCGTTGTGCCGGGTCCAAATCATCGTCAAAACACCTCCAGGGCTGTCCTTGTGTTGCCGTCTGGCCACAAGTGAGGATCGCCATTAGATTTAACGGTAAGTCGTCTCCTAAACGTAGATTAGGGGCTGAGTACATTCTTTTGGGATTTTTATGTGGAGGAACTATGTAGATGAAGCTATATGTGGATGAATATTACTTAGGGATGTTATAATGGCCATAGAAAAGTTTAGATAGGATTTATGGAGCAGAATAAAAGTCGTGGAGAGAGATTCGGAATAGAACAGAGGCTGTTTTCTGAAACAGTTTCCAGGACATGTATGTTTTGCTAATTTCGTGGACAACTTTGTGATGTGATTTTGAAGAAATTTCCTTCGAAAGAAATGTTTTGGACATCCTAAATAATAACATAAATTTTTCTCATAATTTTTAGAAATTAAATAGGTGACGATTTTAATGACGTCATCCTCGGAACAGTATTTCGGACAGTCCAGTAACCCGTGACCTGCCATGATTCCAAGGGTTGTTACCTACTTTAGAGGTCGAATTTCCAATCAGTTCCTTCATGAAAGTTGTTCCTTACAACTTCTAATATAACATACTCTAATTTAAAATTAAATGAACAAGATTTCGACCCAAAACCGAACTGATTTTGATGAGTTAGACTCTCTGGAACTGGACCCGATTTTTGTGCTGGATAGAAGAAATTTCTGGGCCGAATCCAGAGGGATCTGGATCACGGTGTCTTCATGAAAAATGTTTGTTTATATGTTTTCTATCACGTATCTGAATTTTAGAATTTTTCGAGATCATTTGAGTGAATTTCTGACTGTGACACTGGAAGAACGTTATTGGACAGCTTTCTGTAAATTTGGGTGAATAAGAGTATATGCTTGTTTTGAAGAATTCTTACTATGAAATTGCTCAATTGATGCTGTGGATGATGTGTATAATTGATTATTGAAATGTGGCATCTATCATATGCATTCACGACATGATTCCGTCACGTGCCTTTGGGGCCGGACGATGCTCTTTCGGGAATGCCCCACGTCAACGGATGCCGGTCGCAGTGGAGGCTGGGCCGATGCTCCTTAATTGCAATGCCGTCTAGATGTAGACGTTGCCGCGCTCAATGGTGTGAGGCGAAGCCCGGTTATACCGGATGACTGTTATACGTTAAAAATTGGCCACGGTCAATGATCCGACATCTGCATCCCTATCTGTATTTGCATTGAAGTATTCAACTGCTAGGTGATGTCAATGTGATATTGTATAATTGAATGCCACTAACATGCAAGGAAAATGCAAGTGATGAGAAAGAGTAAGAGTGGTGACTAGATTGCATGTTATATGTACCCTTCTCCTAATCTGGGTTTAGTAGATTGACTTGCTGAGATGTGATCTCACCCCTTAGTGGGCTAACATTTTCAGGTCCCTAGACGAAGAAAGGCCAGGTCGTGTACAATGGTTTGCAGGGAAGGAAAAATAGAAGTCTCTCTACCTTCACCCGGGTGATGACGGGTCTTCCGTCGAGGCTGGGAATGGGTGACAGTTCACCCTAGAAGGGTTGAGGAGTATGATAATATATTAACGAACCTCGGTTTTGTAAATAGAAGCTTAACTTATAAGAAATCAAACAGCTTCACTTTTTGTATTAGACCTTGGAGTGTTAAACTGGTTTGTATTTAAGTACTACTTTATTGTAGGTGTGGTTGTGAAAATACTAACCTACATTTCTATCCCACTGTTATGTTGTATGGAGATTGTTTTACGTTTTCGCATGTGCATAATAATCAATGGGTCGGCGACACTCCCTGGGACGTCGCAAATTTATATCGACCACGGAGGGATGTGCATGTAGTCGGAGTTCGGGTCATGACAAAAGGTGCTAGAGTATATTGCTGATTTTGGAAAGCCTACTGCACCTAAACCTGCGGCAATTGTTGCATGTGTCCCCAAGAAAGTGCACATAGACGGAGTTGGTGAAACCGAATTCAGAATATCACCAAGTGAGATTATTGATGCTATGAAAATTGGTCTGGAGCAACCTATTGAGCCTGAACTAGAGGTATCTATTATCAGAGAACTTTTCTTCTTTGTGTCTTTCAAATGTTGGTTGATTTATGATGTATTATATCCCTTACTTGATCTTATTTGTTGTAGCTTGAGGTACCAAAAGAACTTATTTCTTCATCCCAGTTGCAGGAGTTGAAGGGGCAGAGAAAGCCATCCTTTGCTCCTTTAACTCCACTAGCAGGCATTTTGAAAATTCATGACAAAGAAACTGGGATCACCCAGTGCCGTCTTTCAAATGGTATTCGTATAAATTACAAGGTAAACTTGGTTCCTTGGGGTTATTGTGGTTACATTTCCTCTGTCCCATGAATTCTTGAAAAATGTGGTGTTCATATTTCTGTTTTATTATTTCTAACTTCAAAACCAAATTTTCTCAGTTCATTTTCTTCTAGTACCTCTTGTAATGGTTGAAAGATATGATAAAAGATTAGTGGTGCACAAAATTAGACTTGTGGTAGAACACTTGGAGTTTTCCTCCTACATATAACTATACCCCCTTGACTTTTCATTCATAATTCTGAAATCTCTCTAATGGGTATACTATGATCAACTATCATCTCTGCCAAACACAATCCCGCTGGGTTTTACCTCGTTATACTCACTTCCTCACTTGGATACAGATTTCGCAAAGTGAATCACGAGGAGGTGTGATGCGACTCATTGTTGGTGGTGGAAGAGCTGTTGAAAGTTCTGATTCAAGAGGAGCAGTAATTGTGGGTGTGCGGACTTTGAGCGAGGGAGGTCGTGTTGGCAACTTTTCAAGGGGGAGGTGTGTGTATTAAATACAGCAAACCATCCTCAGCCTCGGCATTCTATGAGGTGGTTGGTAAAGACATAGGTTGCGTTGAATTTATTCCAATCCCTGAATGAAATTGACTGGTTGTAAAGCGCTTGGCAAATGATTTATACCTTCTCTTTGGCACACATTTTAAGTATGACTGTTGACTCCATATTTTGGAGGCAAAGAATCAGAGATATATCATCATTCCTATTTGTCTTTTATGTGCTGCAGGACAGAGAAATTATGTGGGTTCTTGTGGAGTGCTGTTTGCAGGAGAAAGTGTTTAACAAATACTATACGTTCGGCTGCTAAATTATGTGAACATGACAAGAACCACAAGTTTACTTTGCAGGTACTTCTATTAATCGCCTCACAATAGCTTAGAGGATTATGCCGGTTTTTCGCATGATCTAAGGAATTAGTGGCACCTTTTATACGGAAGTAAGAAAAGATGGTTTGTATGCAATTTCTCCGTAGTCTAAAGTTTTTGTTCGGGCACTTCAGTTCAATAGTAGGTACCGAAATAGGCTATCGTGAGGAAAATAAGAATATTAGAAAATAACCGAACTTAGCAAAGTCACAAAGAAGGGGGATACGGTTGGGTCGACTGCCTCTTGGAAAAGCCATCGATTTTTTCTTTCCCTACTATTCTCGTCTCCCCGAAGTTTGTTTTTCTTCCTCATTTTATTAATTTGCTATCATCCCGTGCAATTCCACGCCCGCCTTTGGGATCACTTTAAAGAGCCGGAGTCGATGCAACTCTTGAGATCCATGCACCGGCGAGGTTCGTGGCAAAGATGGTGGCCTCATTTACCCTATCACTTTCCCTTTTGAAAACGGTAGATTTCAGCGATGCCAGGCAACTAACGGCGAAACGGATCATTTACTTTCGGATGCTATTTGAGGTGATGTTCGAGCAACCGGATAGTCTGATTTGGAATGTCTTTACGCAGGTTGCATTGAGTCCGGAGCTCGAGACTCTTCGATTTGGCATCGAGTTTTTTATTCGGGAATATGTGGTCAGTAGCAATAGAGCTCTGAGCGGAAAATGTGCTCCGTTCGACCTCTTCGATACTTGCAAGAAGATGAACAACATCAAGCTCTATGTTAGGAGGGTTTTCATTATGGACAACTGCAAGGAGCTCATTCCAGTATCGAGATTCGTGAAAGGAGTTGTTGATTCTGATAACTTGCCCCTCAACATTTCTTGTGAGATGCTGCAACAGAACAAGATTCAAAAGGTCATTAGGAAAAATCTTGTCAAGAAGTGCATTGAGATGGTCAATGAGATTGCAGAGAACAAGGAGGACTACAACAAATTCTATGAGGCCTTCTCGAAGAACTTGAAATTGGGTATCCATGAAGACAGCCAGAATAGAGCTAAAGTTGCAGACCTCCTCCGGTACCACTCGACAAAGAGTGGGGACGAAATGACAAGTACGAAGGATTATGTCACGAGGATGAAGGAGGGTCGAAGGATATCTACTAGATCTTTGGTGAAAGCAAGAAGGCTGTAGAGAACTCTCCGTTCTTGGAGCGGCTCAAGAAAAAGGCTATGAAGTGCTTTTCATGGTGGACGCAATTGACGAGTATCTTTGTAGGACAATTGAAGGAGTATGATGGAAAGAAGTTGGTCTCTGCAACCAAAGAGGGCCTGAAACTTGATGATGAAAGCAAGGAAGAGAAGAAGAAAAAGGAGGAGAAAAAGAAGTCCTTTGAGAACTTGTGCAAGACAATGAAGGACATTTTGGGAGACAAAATATAAAAATTCGTGGTATCGGACAGAATTGTGGACTCTCCCCATTTGTTTGGTGATGGGAGAATATGGATGGTCCGCAAATATGGAAAGGATTATGAAGGCTCGAGGCTCGAGGGACAACAGCATGAGCTCTTACATGTCAAGCAAGAAGACAATGGAGATCAACCCCGATAATGGCATCATGGAGGAGCTGAGGCTGATAAGAACGACAAGTCCGTGACGGACTTGGTGATGTTGCTATTTGAGACTGCTCTTTTAACATTCGGGTTTAGTCTCGATGACCCCAACACTTTTGCAGCAAGGATTCACAGGATGCTGAAGCTGGGTCTGAGCATTGACGAGGATGAGACCGCTGGTGTGATGTTGACATGCCTGCCTTGGAAGAGGATGGTGCTGAGGAGAGCAAAATGGAGGAAGTGGACTAAGCTTCTGCGACATCGAAGTGAACTCCATTTTGTACTTGTGCCATAGAATGATGAGGGGTGTGTGATATGTTAATGGATGTAGTGCTTCTAAATTGTTACTTCTATAATTGTATCCATAAGGCTTATCATCTGAAAGGAGTTCGATATTTTGTGCTACCAGCTGTGTGTAAATGATTTTGTTTGGCAGATCTTGCTATCGTGTCTACGATAGAATTTCAGGGTAACAACTCCTTAAGGCGTCATTGTTGCGTGAATTGGACTTGGAAATTTAAGAAACTCTCAAAGTTCGGTGCATGCAGAGTCCCTAAGGGAATGAGCCTATTCGAACAGTGAGTGCGGAATGGACTCAAACATGGTGGATGAAATACATAGCACTCTTTTGAGGCGACAGCTTCTTGATCAATTATCTACCTACTCGTTCCTTGCATGTGCATGGCATTACCCACGAACGGGTCTCCCTTCTCAATAGTAGGAAGTCACGGTTGTACTATTCTACACCAAAGTTTGCGCAAAGAATGAAAGAAAAGTTTACATAGTTTTGTCCGTTGGCTTTAACCATGTTTGGATTGCCTCAATAGAAATGTGATTGGCAATCTCTACTGATTCTGTATATTCAAGACTACCAAGCGAGCAAAATATAAGTATGTATTACATTGGATCTCCGGAAGAAACTCTTGAGAGTCACTCGTGCATATATGTAATGTAAATTGAAACCCATATCTTCATGGGCTTTCTAGTTCAGCATAAGCTCGTACATAGCTCAATGTTATTGCCTTCTGATTGAGAAAACGGAAGTATAGTACAAGAACACGGGATTTTGAAATAGGTGTAATGTATTCCATGTGGATTATCTACCTCCAAACGATGGATTTTATGTGTAATCAAGCCATCTTCAGTAAAAACCAGAAGCACATAGCCAGGCATTCCGATGAGGTGCATCGTACGTAAGAGAGATTCTAGTTATAGCATCCTCGCAAAACGAGCGCCCGTCCCGCTTTGAGCATTGTTGCGAAGTCTCTCTTTGGTTGTCGTCATTCTGCATAAGACAAGACGATCGAGAATCAAATCACTCAGTTTATGAATCAAATTGATTCATAAGCAAAATCATCAAGAACATGCATCTTCTTCTAACTGTCCTTCGATTATTAAGAATAACGAGGCATTACTTCAACAGTTATCGAGTAACTTTACAAATAGTCATTACTATGATCCATATTTAACCTTGTTGTCTAAGAAAGAATAACAAGAAAACGTTTGTTGCTTTCCTAAGGGGAAAAAACATAACATGTGCAGCCAAGATCAAATTCTTCGGTTTAAGGCCCTAAATCTCCCAATAATTACTAAATTCCCACCATATAATCTTCAAGAAAAAGTAGTTGAATGAAAAATGACATAAACAATCAAAAAGACATGGAAATCACGTTGACCATTTAGTAGTAGCCCATATATTACGGGCATATGCTGATCTTATATTAACAGCAGTAGAGCCAAAGTTCCTAGCATCAAGCCAAAACAAAAATTTGCTTGATCTTTTATCAAGGTCCAGATGTTGGAAGATCTTGCTTCTACAAAGGGACCTCGTGCATCAAGTTCATAAACAAGTAGCTGGCAGTCTTACATTTTAAAACTTCAATTGTAACAAAAATAATGAGTTACAACACCAGTAGATGATAAAAAGGACAGGAAAATTTTCCAGTCCACTTATTGTTTTATTCTATTACACCCTTGGGATGATACAAAATACAAAAGCCAAAGAATAAGCCAAAAAGAAAGCCGATTCAAAAGCATAACCTGTGCACATCAACAACATCAGATTCCAACGTAAATTTTGCATATTCAAGAGAATTTCAAAGAACAATAAACTAATAGGAATAGGAAAAAAGGATGAGACAGTTGGCACCTGAAGGGTATAACAATCACAAGCCCTGCAAAAACATGAATGCCGTGCACCCAAAAGAGTCTGACCTCGCAATCGTACCCAGGTTGTTCACAAGATCTATCCAATTAATCTCAGACGTTAATATCTACCAACAGTCTCACAACTTAAATGAACTCAGCGTAACAGTAACCGACATCACATAGGAACATAGTCATAGCCAAAAGACGTGAGCAAGAAAATTGATCAATCTCTGTCAGCCAATTACATTACCTGCTTTACTCATGCCAACGCCACTGTTAATGATCGAAAGAGTCTTGTTGGCCTTGTCTAGCACCAGCCTAATGAACAGCTTGAGCTGCGCATCGAGCTTGCTCTTGTCCGTGAGGCTCTCATATCTAATCTTATCCAATGCCTAAAGCACACACAAACCGATCACAGATCAGAATCAATATATCACCTTCAGCATCACAATATCGCATTTCGATCACGATTATTTCTCAACAATGCCAAAGGCAGAGCCATCCAATCAACTAAAAATGACACTCTTAAGTCTTCACCAGGCATTGAACAACTACTTCAAGCAAACATAAATCTCTCGATCTTCAAGCCCGCAAGCCATTATGAACACCTAACGAGACAAAAGACATTGAACAAGGCAACCTAGTACTTCAAAGCGAGGTGGAGGAGACGTACATCGGAGGAGTTGCGATGAGCTCGTGGAGGAAGATCTCCTTGTTCTTTGTAGAAGGTGTTGATGATCGGCTCGGGAGTTAGTTTATCTCCCCCTGGAATGTGAACGTCTCCGCTTCCGCCATTTTTTAATCAACCTTAGATACACAAGAGTAACAGGTTTGCACAACATCAGTGGAAAGGATGAGAGATGCCATGTAAACATCTGAACTACTTTTCTAACTTTCAGAAGAAAAATATATAATGTGAGGTATCATGCTGGAGAAATCTTCTATAAAACATACCTCAGGAAAATCTCCAAGTAAACCTGTCAATTTCTACGATAAAATAAAGTTGTGCACTGCATCTGTATAATCAACAGCAGCCATGACTGATGCTTCACCTCTTGCTCCATTGTTGTCCTGAATAAACAACAACAGTGTTATTCATCTGAACAAATGACACTAGCATTATTCAAAAAAGAATGCATGAAATTAGTCATGTCAACAAAATATAATTCCAGGAGACCTTCAAAGGACAAGAGTGATGAAGTTCCTTGCGAAAGTAATAGTCAAGCAAGCACCATATGGCTTTTCCGTCAATCAAGGAATTGAGATTGTCAATCTTGAGACCATAACTGTCGCAAATTGCCTAAAAACATGCAATGACAACGATCAATTGGACCAATAGATACGTGCTTAAAAGGCTGAAGATTGAAGGCAATACAACTCAGGAGGGCCAGGACCAAAATGTTTGATGGTCATTGCAGAAAGAAAAGATACAAAGCTCAACACTTAACGGTCAAGGTTTGGGATTAATAAGGTATAAATCAAAACCTACCTTAAAATAGAAAAAGTCCAATATATATATATATATATATATATATATATATATATCTTTGAACAAGAAGGACAACAAAAATTCTACAGCCAGATGTTCCAATTGAAGGTAATATAATATAAAAGAGGTTAAGACTTTAATATCAGAATCAAACGGAATCTCACTACAATATCTTTAACAAAGAAGTACCTGAATCCAGTTTAAGATGACATCCAGCAAAGTGCAGTCATAGATGATTGATTTGTCCTGCAATGTAATAGAAGGAAACTTTATTATCTTTCCAAAACCAAAGGAAGAGGAGGGGAGAATAAGCTTAATGTTCAGACCCATACATTAAAGCAACTTTCTTATCCACCTCACCCTTTGCTTTCTATAGTATCTAAACAACAACACAATGACTGACGAGTTAGCCTGAAGATGAACCGGAGTTGACTGTTCTAGATATAAGATACAGGAACTTCTAGCAGTCTAGAAATGCATGAGGGAGTACACCAGTTGAAATGAAATGTTGCATCTCCAGAATGGATGCTAAGCTTGAGGATGTAACAATAAAAGAAAACATACCTTCACAGGCTTTTTTAGCCTAGCATTTTCAGGCCTTTCAAGTTCATAAACTATGGAACCATTCATACCACCTGGATATTGACACAAAAACATATTAGAATTACAATATGAGGATTGAAATCCATACTCAGACATGACACAGAAAATTTTCAACTCAAAAGAAGTATGTGCGTGCATTAAAAGAATCGGACATGATCATTAGTTCACAAATACAGATGAGTAAAGAACACCGGAGTGCCATAACTTGGCACGGGGGACACTTAAGTGCCATAACTTTTTTTCGGTACACTTAAGTGCCACTTTTTTTCAAATGGAACACTTAAGTGCCAATATCGGAGTAAAATGGAACACTTAAGTGCCACTCCGGCGAAAATCCGGCCAAACGGCCGAGGTGGCAATTTTCCGGCGATGGAGGTCCAAAACGGCGTCGTTTTTGCATGCCGACGTGGCAAAAAAATGCAAAAACGATGCCGTTTCGCGTCTAGTGTGAAAAATAATAAAAAATTAATTAAATTAAATTAAAACTTAATTTTAATTAAAAATACTCTAAAAATTAAAAAAATTTAAAAAAAAAGGGTGGGGGACGAAGGGCGGGCGGGCGAGGGCCGAGCCCTCGCCGCCGCCGCCTCCCCGCCGTCGCCGAGAAGGGCCGGCGACGGAAGGGGAGGGTCGGCCGGGGTCGCCGGCCCCTGGCCGACAGACGGCGAGGGCCACGAGCCCTTGCCCAGATCTAGCGAGGGCCACAAGCCCTCGCCGCAATCCGGCGAGGGCGCAGCCCTTGCCGCCTCCCCGCAGCCGTCGTCGGGAAGGGCCGACGACGGCGGGAGGCGGCGGCGGCGAGGGCTCAGCCCTCGCCCGCCCGCCCCTCCGTCCCCCTTTTTTTTATTTATAAATTTTAGAGTATTTTTAATTAAAATTAAGTTTTAATTTATTTTAATTAATTTTTATTATGTAAACGGCGTCGTTTTCGCCGAGTCGGCGCCAACTCAGCTCTCCGGCGAGCCACGCAAGCATTAAAAAATAATAAACACGTGCCACGTAGGATTTCCGGCAAGGTCGCCGGAGGTGGCACTTAAGTGTCCCCCCGTGCCAAGTTATGGCACTCCAAGTGTCCCAAACTCAAATACATATAGTATGAATGATATAGATCTCTACGATCGATCATTCACTTATAAAGGTCCATCAGAGTCGTAGTTGCTTTAACAGTCATAGAATTACTTGCCCTTGTTCATTTAGTAAACCACCATGACAAAAAAAGTTATGCCCATTTACGGGGATTATCTCACTTTTTGGCAATGAGAGCTATGTCCCCCTAATTCATATGAAATCAATATATGCATCATCTTAGCTTCAGCTCAAAAGTTCAATTACATGGAAAAGAGGATAAAACAATTTGGATCGATTATTATGCATTCAAAAATTGTAGGTAGAGATATGGAGCACAGTTACTGACGTCGAGTATCATTATTTGTAGTCCTTTAGCTTTCTGTCCATGTAAAATACCTGAATTTTCACCCATTTCAAAGGTTCCAGCATCATCAAATACCAAACGAAGCACACCCGCAGCCTTCACCTTGGAAACTACCTTTCTGACCTCTTCCTTTATCATCGTGTATTCATCAATATCTAATCTTTGATATACGAACATGAAAAACCAACAGTCATGGACATGTCCAAATGCCCCAAGTCAACACAAATACAAATGCAGCCCTAAGGTCATGATAAACAAAATACCAAACTCACAGCCATATCCAATTAGTACTTCCAAATCGCAATTTCGACCCATCAAACCATCACCCAAATTGGTTTTCCCCAGCTGAATGCCTAATATCAGCCCGCAACACGACCTTCACCTGCATTTCCACCAATAGGATTGGAACGGTCGTGTGAGTTACCGAATGAATTGTAAGACGCATGAAAGAAGCATCAAAAAAAAAAAATTACGAAAGGGCGTCGGCTATGGCGTCGGGGGCGGAGGCGGAGGCGGAGGCGGAGGGGCATCGGGGTTGGCCAGCAAGGACGCTCCGCAGAGGAAAGAGGGAGAGAGTGGAGCAGAGGTCACGAGAGGGCGTCGAGGATGGAGGCGGAGACGGAGGCGGCGTCGTCGGTGTCGGAGTCGGGGGCGACGGAGGCAATGGCTTGAGGGGCATCAGAGTCGTGGGCGACGGAGGCAACCGGCGGACCCGCAACACGACCTTGAGGGGCGGAGGCGGAGGCGGCGTCGTCGGCATCGGCGTCGTGGGGAGGAGCGTCGGCGAGAATGGAGAGAGAGAGTTCGTCGGCGAGAATGGAGGGAGAGAGCAGAGGAGGGGGAAAGAAGCAGGGGTGTGACTTTTGTTCTCCCCGAGGAACGGAACGGAGAACGGGGAGAGAGAGAGAGAGAGGAGAGAGAGACGAAGAACGGGGTGAGAGAGAGAGGAGAGAGAGACGATTCGACAGGCGTCACAGAGGAGAGCTGAGGAGACAGAGCGTCAGAGTGTGCAGAAGGTGGGCCAGGTCTATAGGAGAAAGAGGGGGAAGAGCGAATTTTGAATCCCTGACGCCATTTACACGTGGAGCCACGTGTCAACTCCTGAGTGGTGATACCCACCGCCTACATGGAGGGTCGAACCCACCCAATATTTTCTCGAGAGAGAGACGAAGAACAGGGTGAGAGAGCGAGGAGAGAGAGACGATTCGACAGGCGTCGTATAGGAGAGCTGAGGAGAGAGAGCGTCAGAGTGTGCAGAAGGTGGGCCAGGTCTATAGGAGAAAGAGGGGGAAGAGCGAATTTTGAATCCCTGACGCCATTTACACGTGGAGCCACGTGTCGACTCCTGAGTGGTGATACCCACCGCCTACATGGAAGGTCGAACCCACCCAATATTTTCTCGAGAGAGAGACGAAGAGGGTTGAGAGAGAGAGGAGAGAGAGACGATTCGATAGGCGTCACAGAGGAGAGCTGAGGAGAGAGAGCGTCAGAGTGTGCAGAAGGTGGGCCAGGTCTATAGGAGAAAGGGGGAAGAGCGAATTTTGAATCCCTGACGCCATTTACACGTGGAGCCACGTGTTGACTCCTGAGTGGTGATACCCACCGCCTACATGGAGGGTCGAACCCACCCAATATTTTCTCTTTGCGCGCCGGCCGCGTGTGGGGCCCACCAGTCTGACGCTTCCTCGCCGCGACGCCGCACTGTCGAATCGGAGTAAATATCGTCCCTCTCTCTCTCTCTCTCTCTCCCCGTTCTCCGTTCCGTTCCGTTGCGGGGGAGAACAAAAGTCACACTTCAAGCCTTCTCTTCCCCCACCTCTCGCTCGTCTCTCCATTCTCGCCGACGACTCTCTCTCCATTCTCGCCGAAGCCCCTCCGCACGACGTCGACGCCGACGACGCTGCCTCCGCCTCCGCCCCTGACGCCCTCTCACGACTCTGACGCCCCTCAAGCCGGTTGCCTCCGACGCCGACGACGCCACCTCCGCCTCCGCCTCCGCCCCCGATGCCCTCTTGCGACTCCGACGCCCCTCAAGCCGGTTGCCTCCGACGCCCCTCAAGCCGGTTGCCTCCGACGCCGCCTCCACCCCCGACGCCCTCTCGCGACTCCGACACCCCTCAAGTCGGTTGCCTCCAACGCCGACGACGCCGCCTCCGTCCCCAACGCCCTCTCGTGACTCCGTCGCCCGACTCCGACACCCCTCAAGCCGGTTGCCCCGACGCCCCTCTCTGTTCCTTTCTTTGCATCGGTATCTTTCATTTTGGTACTTCCCCTCTAAAACCCATGCTCATTTCGCTATGGCAATTCTCTGTCACGCTTTTCACCCATTTGACTCTGAATGGGAATCGCATGGCTTGTTTTGGTGAAAACTGGTGCAGGTTATGATGGGGAATGGAGTGGGGAGAGTTGTGGATTCTGGTCATCCAAACTACAAGAAGGGTGACTTGGTTAGGGGGATCACCGGGTGGGAGGAGTACAGTGTCATCACAGCACCTGAATCCCTCCACAAGATACAAACTTCCTTTTACCTTGGAATCTTGGGTATGAATTCGTCCACATCTCTCTGCCTTTGGCTTATCATACCCGTTGAGTAAAATTTATGCAATAACTGTTTTATTGACCCGTTTTCTAACAGATTTAAGCTTTTGTGAAAAAATGGTTTGGTTAATACATATTCTGTTCGTTTTCCTATTGTTTTTTAATTTACTCAGTGTGGTTATGTACCGCTTCCTGAATTTTGACTGTAAGGCCAGCACATACTCAAGTAGGGAGTGTCAGGAAATATGCTTTAAGTACATTATATGAAAACATTTTCTAGCAGTTCAAGTTTTTGAGAGAACGGTCTGACTAACAATACTACTCAGCAAGGTTACTTCGAGCATCTTCATCATTAACATGCATGTATTGTCTATAGTCAACCTCCATCCTCCAAGTATTCGTTGACTTCACCGTAGTCCGGTTTAAATTCATCCGTTTGGGTCTACTATTTGTGAAAGATAGCTGAAACACAGGTGCATAAGGAATACCTGATACTTTTTTGTCCAGTGCTATCGACATGTGCATGGTGTAATTTGTTGTTTCTCTCATAATTTGGCAAAATAAATAGATCGATGTAATGACATCCCAAGATGCTCCTAGGCCCATACTAATGACATGTCGATCAAATACACATGGACGTAGGCCTTTAGTTAGTGGATCTACAATCATATCATCTGTAGGAACATAATCCACAGCAACGTCACCATTCTCGATCGATTCCTTTACGAGTCAAAAACTTGACTTCCATGTGTTTAGACCCCTTGAGACTTCTGTTGTTGTTAATAAACAACACTGCAGAATTATTGTCGCAATGAAGCTGTATGGGCCTATCCACAAAATCAAAAACTGATAACTCCCTAATGAGGTTCCGGAGCCAAATAGCTTGAGTAGCAGCAGTAAAACATTCTATAAACTCCACTTGCATAGTGGAAGAAGATATGGATTTCTGTTTTTCGCTTTTCCATGACACTGCACCTCCTGCCAACATAAATATGTATCCTGTTGTCGACTTCTTATCATCTTGACAACCAGCAAAATCTGCATCAGAATATCCTACTAGTTGCAAGTCAGGAACATGTCTATAAATCAGCATATAATCCCTTGTTCTCTTTAAGTACCTTAAAACCTTTTTGGCAGTAACCCAGTGATCGCGTTCTGGATTTGACTGATATCTGCCTAGAAGCCCAACTGCAAAAGCAATGTCTGGCCTAGTGCAAACTTGAGCATACATGATACTTCCAAGCACACTAGCATAAGGTACATTCTTCATTTGAGCTTTCTCAAAATCTGAATCATGGCATTGTGAAAGACTCAATTTATCACCCTTAATAACAGGAGCAACTCCTGGTTTGCAATCTTGCATATTAAATCTTTCCAAAATGCGATCAACATATGCCCTCTGAGATAAACCCAATGAACGGCATGAGCGATCCCTATGAATCTCAATGCCAAGAACAAAAGACGCCTCACCAAGGTCTTTCATATCAAAATCTTTTAATAACATCCGCTTTGTCTCATGCAGTAAACCGATGTCACTACTTGCAAGCAGGATATCATCCACATAAAGTATGAGAAAAATATATTTCCTCCCACTGACCTTGGTGTATATGCACTGATCTACTTTGTTCTCAACAAATCCAAATGAAGTGACAACACTATGAAATTTGTAATACCACTGTCTAGAAGCTTGTTTAAGGCCATAAATAGACTTCTTCAATCTACAAACAAGCTTACCTGAGTCATCATCTATAAAGCCCTCAGGTTGCACCATATAAACCTCCTCATTAAGGTCTCCATTAAGAAATGCGGTCTTAACATCCATCTGGTATAACTCCATATCAAAATAAGCTACTAATGTCAAGATCACTCTGAAGGAATCTTTAGAAGAAACTGGAGAAAATGTTGCTTCATAATCTATTCCTTCTCTTTGAGTGAAACCCTTAGCCACCAGCCTGGCCTTAAACTTTTCAATCTTTCCTTTGGAATCCTTTTTAGTCTTGAATACCCATTTGCAGCCAATAGGTTTGCAACCTTCAGGTAATTCAACAAGCTCCCAAACACCATTATGTTTCATAGATTGCATCTCATCTTTCATCGCATCTAGCCACAAATTCGATTGAGGACATGAGATAGTATCCGTATAAGTGACTGGATCAACAATACAGCCAATATCATAATCATGCTCTCCTAGGTAGACCACATAGTCTGGTGGTATAGCAGAACGTCTTTCCCTAGCAGATCTTCTGAGTGGAGCTACTTCAACCTCATTCTAAACTTGAAAAGCTTGAGGAATTGCATCAGGAACTGTCTCAACAATAGGATCTTGAGCCACAATAGGTTCATTTTGTGGCGCAAGAGGTTCCAAAATTGTCTGCACAGGATGAGACGAGGATCCAGTAACCCCCACCAAACTATCATCTTCGATATTTTGTAAGCAGCTACCCTTTTCAGCCACATCAAATTCCAGAAATTTTGCGGTCTGAGATTCCACAGTTCTTGTACCTCCATTGGGGTTATAAAACCGATACCCCTTTGAATGATCTGGGTAAGAAACGAAATAGCACCGTGTAGTTTTGGAATCCAGCTTATTCAATTTAGGATTATATAACTTCACCTCTGTTGGACATCCCCAAACTCTAAGATGATTCAGACTAGGTTTACGTCTAGTCCACAATTCAAAAGGAGTCAATGGAACCGCTTTACTAGGAACACGATTAAGAATGTAGAGAGCTGTTTTCAAAGCTTCACCCCATAGAAAAGTAGGTAAATTGGTCCTACTAATCATACTTCTCATCATGTCCATAAGAGTTCGATTGCGCCTTTCAGCTACGCCGTTTTGTTCAAGACTTCCAAGCATAGTAAACTGACCTGCTATCCCAGAATCCTCTAAGTATTTGGCAAACAACCCTTTAAGTTGTCCAGCATCACCATGCCTACCAAAATACTCACCACCACGATCAGATCTGACAATCTTTATAACTTTTCCCAACATTTTTTCCACTTCAGTCCAAAAAATCTTGAATTTGTCAAGAGACTCGGACTTTTCTTTAATTAAGTATAAGTATCCATATCGGGAAGTCATCAATAAATGTGATGAAATAAAAGTTTCTGCATAAAGTAACTGCGTATGGCCCACTAATATCAGTGTGAATAATCTCCAACAAGCCAGAACTTCGAACAGCTGATTTCTTCTTTATTTTCATCATCTTACCTCTATAACAATCTACGCAAGTCTCTTGATCACCTTTAAGAATAGGCAAGATGTCAGCCTTTACAAGCCTTTCTACTCTTTCTTTAGAGATGTGACCAAGTCGTTTATGCCACAGTGCATAAGACTGTTCCTTAAGTAGAGGCCTTTTGAAAACAACTTTTTCAGCTGAATATGCAACATACATGTCGTTGGGAGATAAACTCAATCGATATAATCCATTGGATAAATTGCAACACCCAATCTTATTGGAACCATAAAAAACAGCAATAGCATTACTCTTTATCTCAAAAGAGTATCCACACATGTCCAAACAAGACACATAAACTAAATTCCGCCTAAATGAAGGTACGTAAAAAGTGTTTCTTAACATCATCCTAAAATCGGAATCCAAAACCAAAACGACATCTCCCACGAACTTGAAGTCAACACCAATGCTGTTTCCAATAGTGAGCTTTGATTCATCCTGATTTGGCGTCCTTTTGTTTATGAACCCATGTATAGTAAATGCAACATGATTAGTTGCACCACTATCCAGCCACCACGAATTAGTGGGAACTTCAAATAGATTGGATTCATAAACTAATGTCAAAGAATCATTATCTTTAGGCCCACTCTTCTTGTTTTTCTTAGACAACCAATCTTTAAACCTTTTGCAGTCCTTCTTTACATGTCCTCTCTCCCTGCAAAAATAGCAAAAAACAGCCCTTCTCCTGAGAAATGCTTTCTTAGGACCTAAACTATTAGAAGGACCTGCACTGTTAGAAGGACCAGCACCATCAGAATTTCCTTTACTATTAGAAGGTCCAGCTGTTTCAGAATTTCTCTTCTAAGTCTTCACACTTTTACTCTTATCAGTGGCAGAACCTGAAGTATAAAGAGCAATGTGCCCTTTGTCTTTCTTCGATTTCTCTTCCTCTGCCACCACCCTGGAAATTAGTTCATTAACTTACTAGGCTTCATCTTGGGAACTGTAATTAGTCTTGATGATCCCAAAATCAGGAGGAAGAGTATTCAAAGCTTGATGCACAATGCAGGTAGTAGGAAGAGCAACATTAAGAGCCTGAAGCTTGGTCTACAAATCAACCATCCTTAAAATATAATCTCTTACCCCACTTAAACCATCATACTTCATGGTAAACAATGTATGAATGTGTGTCCCTATCTCAACATTAGACGACACACGGTACCTAGCCACCAAAGCTTCCATCATTTGCCTAGCATTACAGTTTGCAGGCAAACCACTCTTCAAGTGTTCCTGAATTGAACGCTTCATAGACAGCAAGCAAATTCTGTTGCTCTTAACCCAAGCAGTAAAGTGTGCTTTCTGATTCTCTGTACTCTCAGCAGTAATGGCTGCCGACCGATCAACAGTAAGAGCCAAATGAACATCTGCCATCTCCATGGCAAACAGAAAATTTTCTCTCCACTTCTTAAAGTTGGAACCAGTGAGAACCTCAATAGTAACGGAGTTACCGTTTACAGAAAATGTGACTGAAAAACAGCAGTATATAACAATTAGCATCATGTGAGTATTGTGTATACAAGTACACATCCAGAGAGTTACATGCAAAATCACATAATTACCTTTGGACAAAATATATGACATGCAATTGTACACTCCGCACATGACAGCGGTCAGGAGAATATATTCTAATCTTCGTGAATTCATCACCTTTGGGCAGAAGAACCACTAAGACTAGACAATCCTCCACCACATCATCATGTATCCCTCCATGAGCTAATACATAATCACCTCCTTTGGGAGTATGACTACATATTAGATCAGGAGACATCCCAGACAACATACGAGACAGAAATTGCTTAAACCTAATCAAGTGTGCCACTTTGACGGTCACAATTCAATTGAATCCTTGAAACTCTCTCATATCAGGGATATATTTACCTCACATACACCATATACATGTGATTTTAACTTTAGTGATAGGGGCACATATCACTCAAATCACATATCATGCTAATTAAGCTGCCTTATACATTAATTAAAATAGCATACCTGTAATCCAGCACCTGTATTTCCAAAATCACAGAAAAATACAAGAAAAATACGCAAAATTCACTTAAAATACACGTATTTAGGATTTTATATGCAATTTTACATCAATAAAATCATCAAACACATAAAATAAATATACCACAAGATAGGAAATCTCCATACGAATCCAACGCCGCCAGCCACTCGCCAAAAGGAGTCCCCACGCGCCCGCACGCGCCGCCTGAGTGCACGGCGCGTGAGGCTCACGCGCCAGACATATAACCGGCCTGGAGCCGGTCCAACCGTCCAGTCCAATCGCCCGATCCGACCGGCTGACCGGACCGGTCAACCGTTGACCGGGTCGAGTCGGACGCCGGGTCGGGTCGGACGCCGGGTCGGGTCGGACACCGGTTCGGGTTGGGTCGGTTGCCGGCCGGGTCAGGCCCCGGGTCGGGTCGATCACTGGGCCGGTAACGTCATCGGGCAGTGCTGACGTCATCGGGTCAGTCACCGCGTTCGGGTCGACCCGGTTGCTGACGTCACCGTGACGTCAACGGTCACGTGCGACGCACGTGTCGGGTCAGACCCGTGTCGCTGATGTCATGCTGACGTCAGTGGCCGCGTGTGGGGGCGCGTGGCCGCGCGTGGGGGCGCGTGTGGCGTCCCCCGGCAACGCGCCGCCGACGGTTTTCACCGTCTCGTCGAGCCGAGTCCTAATTTGCAATTTAATTTGATTTTTATTGAACTTTAAATCTCAAAAATCGCAAATTAGGGCAAGAATTATACTAATTAGGGTAAATCAGTATAATTTATGGCAAATTCGCACAGATTAAGGTAAAACCAATTGCATTCATGTTCTAGTGTTATGGAGGCTCCGATACCACATGTAGCGCGCAGATTATGCGCAACCCAAGATCTCCATAACCAGAACATCAACATGCAATTGTAAATTGAAAGATCAACTTACCTGTTTTAGGATCCATTGTCTTTCTTGAAGCGGAAGCAAGAACACAATGTTCCTCGCGCAAATCCTTCTCCTCTATTACCCTCCGAATCACTGGCTCAATGAGGCGGCCTCTCACGATTGGCGTTAGAGTAACGCCCCTTAGGTGAGGATATGTGAGATTAGGGCTAGAGGAGAGACTTGAGCACTATTTATAGAGTTTCCAGCCAGTCCCCCTCATTACGAGCCAGGCTCAACTCGACCCACACTAGCCAGTCCCATATTAGACTAATTAAGAAACCTTCTATCTCACCTAAGACCAAACCCCGTAAAACGGTAAATGTTAAACGGTAAATTGCAATAACAATGTCAATTAATTTAGTCCACATTAGAGGAAAACTCTTACAACAAAATGTTCCAATCGTTCCTTCTCGAGCTATAAACCTTCGAATGGTGAATGCAAGTTCTTTGGATAGTCTGCACTCCAACTAATCTTTCACCCAACTTCCAGGAAGTTTACGCTTGAATCAAGTCCATCATGTTCTTCGGACCACCTGCTAAATTTATTATTATCAGTTTTCAGATCTTGGTACTTCCTTTGCGAAAAGGAAGCAATTCATGCCTGGACAAAATTAAGGGGATACATCTGTAGGATTTGATTATGGGCGTTGTTCCTGAGCCGAGGTAAAGGACTTCAGTCTTCTCAAGAGCTGCCATGCATCAGACGTACTACAACCTTTATCCATCTCAATGGCGATTGGAAGTGGAGAACTTCCATTGATCTCCACAAGCATAATTCCCTGATATACAGTGATGCCACAGTATGAGTATAAAATCTAGAAAACCCCTTTCATCAAAGCCTATTCCCTCTACACTTATATGAAATTATGGTTCATGGTGATGTAGTTGGCATCTTTACCATCGGGACCTCGATAGAATCTACTAGGGGTGAGTATTGGTCCAGGGTACACCCTAGACCGGCCCAACCCTGCCGGTTCCGGTATGATTTCCAAAGGGATTGGGTCGGATCTTGATCCTAGGACCCTTGAACCTTGCACTATGTGCATTGGCCGTAGGTCCTTTAGAGTTGGTTCAACCCAAATCAACTTGTACATAATTTATATTATATATTATTTATCTAATAAATTATATATTATATGGTTTTGTTTACTTTGAATTTTAGTGCCTTCTCCATGCAAATTAAAAAGTAGAAAGAAACCCAACCCTAATTCGACAAAAAATAAAATAAACCCTCTTCACTCACCTGAGCCTTGCTCACCTCACTCAACCTATTCACTGCTCACCTCGCAACTTGCCTCTCTTCTTTTGTTCCATCATCTCACGTGTTTGCTTTTATGGTTTATTGCTTTCAGGAAGTGTATATTTTTTTTGTTGTTATCTCGTCTTTATCTCATATTATGTTTGATACGTATTGTGTTTATAATTTAGTTATTCAATATCGCATTATCAATTGATATGTAATTTGAAATATTATGTTTGTCATTTTAGAGAATGCAAAAACTAAAAGAAAAAAAAAAAAATCGGTTGGTCGTGAGTTGACCTTAGAATCGAGCTAGACCCATAATCTCAATTTGGTCCTCAGTCTGATACTTAACAGGATCGGTCATTGGTCCCAAAAATTGGGACTAACACTGCATGGATTGGTCTCTCGGCTAGGTGTTGGAGTGGCCCAATTCGGACCATGCCCATCCCTAGAATCTCTGCTTCCACAATCAGTGCCTTTGGGTAGGTCAACATATTATTTCCACACTTAGGAGATTCCGTTACTCATTCCAAGGGTAGTAACCATATTTTGTGATGCTATGTACCTTGAAACCAGATTTATTCTACCAAGTATTTCCGTGTTTACAAGTGAAAATGATAAAAGTTGGAGTATACAAAAGAGGACCAGTAATCCGTACCTTGACTTTTCCTCGTACGGAAGATGCTTTCTCTTTCATTGCAGCCCACCTTGTGGATAAACTAGCTAAGTACATAAAGGGGCTTTCTCGATCTCCAAACAATATGGCACTATTTGATAATCATCCAAACAGTGCCTAATTCTGATTTTTTTTGTTCTCGAAATCAGTTTGGGTCAAGAATCATGTTTGGTAAATTTTTTGTTTCCGAAAATAAATTTGGAAGAGAATTTAGAATTAAAAAAAAATTGATTCTTGATCCAGAATCAGAAAAAAGAATCAAAGGAAATGAAAGAGAAGTGGAAGCTCACTAGTCTCTCCCCTCCTCTCCTTTGTTGCCGTTCGCCATCGTCCACCGCCGCCATCTAGCATCTGCTGCCGCCATCCGCCGATCGCTGGCAACCAGTCCAGCGAGCTCGCCGGAGGCTTGCCAGGCCAAGGCGAGGTCCGACGAGCTCGCTAGTGGCCAACCCAGCCACCGGTGAGGACTGGGCAAGCCCAGCTGCCGGCGAGGCTTGGTCGACGAGGGCCAGCCTCGCGGAGGGCCGGCGACACTCCGGTGAGGTCGTTGGCCCTCGTCCGGCCGATCGCCAGTCCGGCGACGGCCTGAAGAAGAAGAATAATAGGAGAAAAAAGAAAAGAAGAAAAAGGAAAAAATTATAAAAATTATAAAAATTATTTAAAAATTAAAAGAAATTGATTTGGAACAGAATCAATCAGCACGGCACCAAATGCAATTCTATTCTAGAATCAGACATTTTGGACAGTTACAAAACGGCTTAAAATGCTTAAAATTAGTTTCCGGAAACAGAATAAAGAAAAATCATTTCTGATCAGAATCTATTTTCAGGAATAGAATCGTTAGCAAACGCGCCCTATGAGAGGATGTTCAATCTCATCGACCATTTGAATGTCATCCACATATGATGCAATATCTGACAGAGGATTGAGTATAGCATCTGCTGCATCCAAGGTCTCAACATCAGGATCCAACTCCTCGACAAATGAAACCATGCCGTGTGAGGAGTTAGAAACCATGTATGGCATCGCATTAGAAAAGGAATCTACAGAGTTTGCCGCAACATTTGTTGAATAACGGGAGGTGGCCTCCATGTTACTCATCGGAACAGCATCCACATGCATTTCTTCAAATTCTGAGATGAAGTTCGGTGATGGGCACCGCACTCTAAACACTAGCACCCTAAACACTAGCCGATCTTGGTCAGGTTCCTAAGGAGATTGGGTTGATCGTTGGTCCTAGAATTTCTGAATCAATACTGTGCAGGTCGATCCTCGGTCCTCAGAGTTCCGGGTTGGTCTTTACATTATTCTTTAATAATCATTTATAATTTTTTTATATGTCTTTTAGTAAGGTCAATAGTAATTTTCATTATTCTTTAATAACTTAGGTTTTTAATGAGGAAAATGAGGAAAATGTTTTTGTGAGAAGTCCTTACGGCGTCCAAAAATGCACCTTATAGCATCCACCACTAGTATTCATTCTTTTCTACCTTATTTGTCCTCTTAGTCTTCAATTTGTTAAAATAAAAAAAATAAATAACTTCTCCGCTCGCCACTCAACACTCGCCTCGCTCGTTTTGGGTCGCTCGTGCTGCTCGCCGCTTGATGCTCGCTTGGCTTGTTGCTCTTTGCTCAACATTCGATGCTCATTCGATTCAATGCTCATCCCACTTGACCCTCAAGCAGACCTTACTCATCATCGAACCCATTTGGTTGGTACGGTCCTCGGTTATCCTTTCAAGGAGTATAAAAAATGAAATTAAAAAATTATTGATTAGTCTTGGGTTAACCTTGAAATTGGACTGAACCATTGGGTCAGTTCGATCCTCAATTGCTTTTAAAGGAGTACAAAAAATGAAATAAAAAATTATTAGTTGGTCTCAGGTTGACCTTGGAACCGGACCGAACCTATTGGGTTGGTCCATTCCTCGGTCCCAAACTCAATAGAGTTAGTCCTCAGTCCCAAAAATTAAGTATCAATACTGTGCGGGTTAATCTTAGGGTTAGGGGGTGGATCGGCCCAACCCAAACTATGCTCACTCCTACTAGCAGGAGCAGCAGACTGCACCGAGCTCCTTAGATCATTATCTGACTCAATGCCGAATTAATGCCTAAAGAACCCCAACAAGAACACCTAGAAGTAAAGAAATCTCAGGAAAAAAAATACACAAACTGAAGCTATACGCTGGGCTATAATTCTCACATTCTCATTATGGATGCGAAAATATCATGGCCAGACTCCTGCCAAATTTTGACAAACTAACACCTACGAGCAAATAAAATTGTCCATAGCAAAACAGATATCATAAAATCACCAGACAGATTTACACTAGAAATCCAATCATATGGACAGTAAAGAAAAAAAAAATGCAATCTAACCATTGTGGCCTCATCAAACTTCTCAAACTCATTGAAACAGAGAAAATATCAGCATCTTCGAGTAAAAAGAGTATTTTAACATTTATGATGAATCTTATCACCCCATTTTATCTTGGAAAATAGTATTAAGAGCGGAAAAAGACACCTTTTGTGAAGCAGAAAATGAATAACCACATGCTTGAGATGATTTATTTTTCATTTCCCAAGGTTTTCCAGTGATTTGACATAAAGGAACACACATCTCTAATATCCTCCCATAATGCTCTATAACTGATGGAAAATTTGCATCTCATTCCAGATTAGAAGTACCTGTGCTCGTCAGCGATGTAGTTGAATCTTGTGCGCCAACACTCCTTCAGTGTGAGCGGATGTGTGTGGAGGTGGGGGCGGGCGTCGGGGCGTTGGGGGTGAAGAGAGAGAGAGAGAGAGAGAGAGAGAGAGAGAGTAAATATGTCCATTGTATATTTAAGAAATCTTACAATCTTTCAAAGTAATAATTCTACATAGATTCTCAGACTTTACAGTTCACAAGAGCATACAAATAATACAAACACCTAATTATTCTCATCACGGAACGAACCCACTGGCGTTAGCTTGATCAGAAATCCAACGCTTCCCACCGGAAGGGCTGGAACACGTAAAGGACTTCCGGGCAGCTCTTGAATAGAAGAGCCATGCAGACACACCGCGGGGATGCCCACCATCGACAGCATTGTGGGCCTGTACGATAGTGACCTGCTTCTCATACCATAAGCCACCTTTTGGCTACACAGCTTGCAACTCTGATGAGTGAGCTGCTGTTCCGTCTTTCCGATCTCAAAGCTGCTCGTGGTTTCTTTATTCTGCTTATGCACGCCATTGCTGTCTGGGACCGCATCTGGGATATCAAGAACCACATGGGGCACTGACGGTCTCTTGTTGATTTTCTTCTGGACTAGGTGGATATACGAGTAGTGGCCACGCAAGCAAGCATAATCTTCTGGTGTGGATCCCGTGCTATCTCGAGCAGTTTTCCATGCCTCAATACCAACCTGAATGACATGTTTAGATATTAATATATGGATTGCTAATCCTCAGTTCGGTATGCATTTCTAAACCCACAAAAATTAGACATGATGTTCAACACTTGGAGAAGAGATACACAGAAGCGACTTAAGACTACATTAACATGCGATCTTACTAGCATTCAAGTCACCAGTTAAGGTTCCAAGACTGCTGACTGCTACATTGATTATTCAACAGAGACTGGACACTCTATCTGAATTTTTCTTTCAGCTTCAGACTTTCCATTCACAAACCATAAGCACTTGGCCAGATACTAGTCAAAAAAACATTACCATCCCAGGTCATCAGTTAGCGCATCCAGTACATCCTCTGAATCATCTTTGCCAGCAGCAATGTGAAGAGGTGTCAACCCTGCAGGACCTACAGCATCAGGTCTAAACAAAAAGTTCTGATGACTTCCATTGATCAGTGACTTCAGTTCAGATTCTAATTTTTCCGAGACACTCTGAGGTACATATCTCAAAAGAAGCTGAACAAGAGGCCTACAGTTTCTCCTCACAGCCCTGTGAACAAGGCCCATCTCAAGCACAGCACGATATATTGAAGGGTGCTCCCTTGCACCAACTGTTCCGTCAAACAAAATATCCAAGAGCTTCTTTACCACCGCACACCAATCATGATCCATTGAGAACTCAATCAGCCACTTGAACCGTTTAAATGAAAACAAGTCAGTGTATGGATCCAGCTGTCCCAATCTAGACCTTAACCCACTTCTATGAAGAATCCAACCCATTTCTTGGATGAATTCAAATGCTTGATTCTTTGCTGCAAATTTAGAAGTTCCATGATCATCCGCATCAGCTTCAACAAACTCCAAAGCATTCTCAAGCCAACGTATCTCCAAGCACATGTCGTTCTCTGCTACAATGAAAGGGAAGAAGCTGCCTGGGAGACCACAATTTTCGACCTGGACAAATTCAAACATAAGTCTCAGCTCATATAGGGGCATAAAAACCACACACACATAGAACAATGCAAATGCAGACGTGATAGTTAAAACATTTTAGACCAAACCTCTCGGTCAAGCGACTCACTTTAAGACAAGTTTAGGCCACCATATAAAAAGTAGTTAAAAACCCGTTTGCATCTGAACCAGTTCATGCATTGAATATAAAATCTATGGCTGGACAAGCCACTAGTTAAATGCTTCACTGCATATGATATTAAGTTCATTCTTGTAGTATATCACAAAATTCAGAGAAATCATAAAAAAGAGACCTCGATGAATCCCCTTCCAGTCACTCTCGGGATAGAACAAGAAAATTTAACACATTGGAGTTCATCATGCTCCTCTAGGCTATCCTCCTCATTCATCAACTCCAGAGTTGCTTCTTGAACTAGAAACGTGCCTTCAAGGGAACATAACAACCTGAACAGAATGACATTAGAGAACATTAGAACATAAGCATTGTCTACTACTGGCTCAAAAGGTCAGATTAACCTCATCTAAATGTTTGTACGACAGTTTAACATCAACATTGTGAAATTCCATACCTTGTTGCGGGGTGACACATGCTAAAGCCTTTAACAGAAAACTGAGTTGTTTCCGAAGATGATGTGGCAATCGGTCTAATGCTCATAATTCTACTGCAGTTCATACTCCTAGGACACAATGATGTGTCAACAACAACCTGACCTGCATGGTGAAATTGCTTCAGAATGCACATTCTCCAATACATCAAAGTCGTTTGCATATTAATTGACGGGTTCAAGATACTATAACTTCTACAGACCATCGTAGATAAACGCCATTTGATGCTGCATTCTGATATACATCCATCCAGTCTTCCAGAAAAAGTCATCTGAGACGTCCAGAAGCCTATTTAAACTGGAACTGAGGTCGTGGCAAAGCTACACGGGGCAACAAAAAAAGAGAGTTAGTAAAGCAGCTCGTAGATATAAATTAAGTTCATTAGAGACAAGGCAATATCAGAATTTGATCAGGGACATTCAAAAATCAGCCCTAGGATGACGGGATAACAACTCACCTCCTCCCATGCATCCTCATCTTGACGAAGATAAACTGTAAGAACAATACAACCAGGCCTAATGTAGCTCTCAATGTCAGTAGGACTGTGAGATAGCCAGTCAAATATCTGGAAATTCAACCATTTTTTGGTTATGAGAGTTCATGAAGATGGAAAAAGCTGTAATGTTTTTGTCAAAATCAATTCCAGGGCTTAAGGAGTACCTGTGCTCGTAGGAGAAGAGGAAAAGCATTGGGATCTTTCCCAAATAATTTGAAAACAATTCAGTCTGTCCGGCTCTGAAATAGCAGAAGAGACAGAACATGAGGGATGCAACTTAAAGAAGGTTGGACAGAGACAAATTTGACAGAGCTTTTGGATATTAAAAAATAAGCATCACGCAAGCTCTTGGAAGTCTCTGAAACATACAAGTTACAGAGCTCACACAATGGAGCAAAAGCTATATGCTTCATGATCATCCACTACCTTTATCAAGCATAACATATGCAGTTGTGAAACAAAAGCATGCAACCAAATTGTTAGACTCGTCCTTTTCAAATTTAACACCACATTACAAAATAAAGGAAGGAAACAAGAGAACTAAATGGAAAAGGCGTGATATAAACGTTTTGCAATTTCGGGTCACATAAAATCAGCACCAATAATGTTCTTGATGCAATATATATGCATATGCTGCAGCTGAAAGAAGTGTTCAGCACACCTCTCAAATTAGGGGTCAAAATATACCTTTTCCCTCTCAGAGGTTTATTTACTTCCTGAACAAGCAGCTGGTCGGCTGCTTCCAACTCATCCACAACTCCTCCTAAGACCTCAATAGCTTCAGGGACCAACATAAGAAGGCCGTGACGTACATGGACATTACAAAGAGCAATCTGCAGCACACGATAGAAAGATTCATCCATCTTAGACGAAGGTAATTGCTAAACCAAGAAAATACACTGACAATTGGGGTAATCCAGATCTCCTGCACACCCTAACCCAAAGGAAAAAACACAAGAAGAAACTGTCGAGCTCACTTTCAAATGACACTATTTTCCAGTTCAGCCATGACATATACAATTGATCAAAGATGTGAACTGAAAAACTACTTCTACATAGAAAGCAATCTTCACACAGAGAGAGAGAGAGAGAGAGAGAGGCCACATTCACCTTAAATCCAGCGGGGGCCAAAGCGTGGAGATCCGGAAGAGGGCGGTATTCCATGCCGAAAACACGTTGAACACCGTCGGTCATGGACAACTTGAGGCACCTCTTGAGGCCGGCAGGTGCATTCTGGTACCTGCCTCGAAGAGGACAACTGATGTTAACAATCTAATCTACCTGAAGACAGTGCAGTCCAGCATGAGAAAAGAACTCCAGCATCGAAGAAGAAGCTCTGCGCTAGGTAAAAAAATGGATAAAATTCGACCTGCAAGACGATGGGCCCGGGGAGATAGGCGAGGTGCCTGGCGTGGACTTCCAGGGGAAGAACGCCGGCGCCGGAGGAGTTTGTTGATCAATGCCTCGAGTTTTTGCTATAAAAGAGGAAAGTTCCTTCGGAATCTGAAAAAGGAAATTAGATTTGGTGTGAAGATTTGAAACTCCTCTTCACGCGCAAGAAATCGTCCAAGGATGAAGCCTTCTACACAAAGAAGTTCCTCTGCACGTCAAAATAAGAATTTGGTGGGGCCCAAGGTCAAAAGTTTTGACCTTGGGCACACTTATATATAAATAAGTGTGGATAGATCACCAGGGTTTTTTTCTTTATGCGGCTGTTGGAACCGTACGAAATTGAAGAAAACCTACAAGCCGCACGTCCGTGATCTTTGAATCTAAGAGAGCCGCCGAGAACACGAAAGGAGCCGCACGTCCGAGAAGTTTTATCGCACGTCCGCGCCAATTAGAGAAGCCCTATGAAGAGGATACGTACGTGAAGATGTTGTTCTTGTTTGACGTACGTAGAGCGTTTCGTTCGAGCTTTGAATGTGTGGTAATTTTATTTTGTGAGTTTATTTTCAAGTGAGTTGTTTATTTATAGACACTTTGGGTTTGGGATTAAATCTAAGTGTGGGAAACACTTGAGTGATTGAGCGATTGTAAACTCTGATACTCTGATTATAGTGGATTATTTGCTGCTGACTCTCCCCGTGGACGTAGGTACCGATACTCGGACCGAACCACGTAAATTCCTGGTGTTCTTATTTTTCTCGTTTATTTTCTCTGGCGATTTCTCGTTGACGTAAATTGTAAGATCCTGTCGTTTCCGCGTATTATATCTCAGAGCTTAGGGTTGGATTTCTTGATTGATTTTGGAGCTTTTGCTTGTCTGATTATATTTGGAAATTCTGTTATTGCAATTATGTCTGAGAAGAAATCTGAGATTGAGAAGCTTAACGGGAACAACAACTTTGTGTTATGGAGCATCAAGATGCGAGCTTTGTTAACAACACAAGGTTTGGCCAAGGCACTGGATGGTGAGGATGAGATGCCTATTATCATGAAAGCCTCTGAGAGGGCAGAGCTAATGGAAAAAGCAAAGAGTATGATCCTGTTGAATTTATCGGATGAAGTCTTAATAGAGGTTGCTGAGGAGCAGGATGCCGCAGCATTATGGGCAAAACTCCATGCACTCTATGTGAAGAAAGGTTTGAACAATCGCTTGTATATGCTGAAGAAGATATTTCAATTTAGATATACTAAAGGTATGTCTATCAGAACCCACCTAGATGAATTTAATAAACTCATGATGGATCTGAAGAACGTCGGTAAGATTCTTGATGATGAAGAACAGGGCATGATGTTGTTAGCCTCTTTACTAGAGTCATGGGAGCACTTTACTGATTCACTATTGCGGGCGTACTACGATTACCTCAGAGGAGGTAAAGTCCGCCTTATTTTCTAAGGAGTGGCAGAGAAAGTTGCGAGATGACGGTCTGGCGCAAGGAGTAGCGCAAGCACTGACGATTCAAGGTAGAGAACAACATCGAGGGCCTAGTAGCAGCAGAGGTAAAAGCAGATCAAAATCACGCCATAGAAAGTCCAAGGGACGCGTGAAGTGCTTTGAGTGTCACGAGGAGGGGCACATCAGGAGAGATTGTCCAAAGCAAAGAAATAAAGTTGATAGGCAAAATGCCACGAGCAGTGTGGCAAACGTTGCCGAAGGGAGCAATAAGGATGCAGAAGCTGTCTTATGTGCGACTGCTACTTCGTCAGGAGACGAATGGGTGCTGGATTCGGGGTGTTCTTATCACATGACGCCTCATAAGAACTGGTTTACTAGTTACCAAGCTGCAGATGGTGGTAGAGTTCTTTTGGGAATAATGCGTCAGTAAGGCCGTGGGGATAGGGACAATTCGGATCCGGATGCACGATGGGGTGGTGCACACATTGACAGATGTGAGGCATGTACCAGAGCTCAAGAAGAACCTTATTTCTCTGGAGACACTCGATGACATCGGGTGTAGGTACACCACTAAAGGTGGAGTACTGAAGATCTCTCAAGGTGCCATGACAGTGATGAAAGGGAAGAAAGTGAATACTCTCTATCATCTACTGGGAGAGACCATGACTGGAACCGCTGCAGTTTCATCAAGTGAGTCAGACTCTAACTTGACTCAGTTATGGCATATGTGTTTGGGGCACATGAGTGAGGCAGGTATGACGATGCTGAGTGAAAAGGGGTTGTTGAATGGTCGAAGACGGGGAAAGCCGGACTTATGTGAGCACCTTTGCATCTATGGGAAGCAAAGACCGAGTTAAGTTTACAACAGCAATCCATTCGACTAAACGACCGGTTGAATATATTCATTCAGACGTCCGGGGCCCGTCTTCGGTTCCTTCGAAAGGAGGTACCCGATATATGCTGACATTTATCGATGATTATTCGAGGAAGGTATGGGTTTACTTTCTGAAGCACAAATATGAAGTGTTTGATCGGTTCAAGAAATTTAAGACATTGATTGAGAAGCAGTCAGATAAACAGATCAAGTGCCGAGAACCGATAATGGCATGGAATTCGTGGTAAAGATTTTACCGAGTTCTGCGAGAAAGAAGGTATTGTAAGACACCGCACAGTACCTGGGACACCACAGCAGAATGGCGTGGCAGAACGGAAGAACAGAATTTTGCTTGAGCGAGCTCGATGCATGCTCTCGCATGTAGGACTTGGCAAGGAATTTTGGGCCGAAGCAGTTAACATGTCGTGTTACCTGATTAATAGATCTCCATCGTCCGCTATCGAGTGGAAGACTCCCGAGGAAGTATGGTCGGGAAAACCGTTGATTACTCCGGATTACGTATATTCGGATGTCCGCGTATGCTCATGCGAGTGATGGTAAGCTTGAGCCGAGGGCGAAGAAGTGCATATTTCGGGTTATGCACAAGGGGTGAAAGGCTACCGGCTGTGGTGCACCGATCTCGATCACCCGGTTTTCTAATCGCGAGAGATGTGATCTTCGACGAGACTGCAATGCTTCAACGGAGGAGTTCTGAGACACAACCAGCAGAGAAGACAGATCATGGTGTCACAAGTGAGGTGGAGCTTCAGGTGGAGACTCCGGAGACCTCGAAGGTAACAGAAGTTGAGACTGCAGATGAAGCCGCAATTCCTGAAGTCGGTGATAGTGAACAACCAGCAAAGCCATAGCAGACTATAGCCGCAGATAGACAGAGAAGGCAAATTAAACCACTGGTACGTTATGGTTATACAGATATTGCTTATGCATTGACTGTAGGTGATGAGGTGGAGACGAGATGAGCCTTCGTCTTACTCGAGGCGATGGCTAGTTCGGAGTCGTCGCGGTGGCTAGGGGCTATGAGTGAAGAGATGGAATCACTCCATCAAAATCAGACATGGGAGCTGGTCAAAGTACCCAAGAGCCAAAAGGTTGTCGGAAGTAAATGGGTCTTCAAACGGAAAGAGGGCATTCCTGGTGTCGAGGCAGCGAGATATAAGGCGAGACTTGTGGCGAAGGGATATACACAGTGTGAGGGCATTGACTACAACGAGGTGTTCTCTCCTGTGGTAAGACATACTTCTATTTGTGTTTTACTTGCCTTAGTTGCTTCGCAGGATCTCGAGTTAGAGTAATTAGATGTGAAAACTGCATTTCTTCACGGTGAGTTGGAGGAGCAGATTTACATGAGGCAACCAGAGGGATTTGCTATTCCGGATAAGGAAGATCATGTTTGCTTGTTAAAGAAATCTTTGTATGGGCTGAAACAATCTCCTAGGCAGTGGTATAAACGTTTTGATGCATTCATGGCTAGTCAAGACTATATAAAAAGTAAGATGGACAGCTGTGTTTACTATAGGAGATTGGAGGATGGTTCTTTGATTTATCTACTCTTATATGTTGATGATATGCTGATAGCAGCTAAGAATATGTCTGATATTGATGTGCTGAAGAGGCGATTAAATGCTGAATTTGAGATGAAAGATTTAGGTGCCGCAAAGAAAATTTTGGGTATGGAGATTTTGCGTGACAAGGCTGCAGGAGTTTTACGTCTATCTCAAAAGAAATATATTGAGAAGATCGTAGCACGTTTTAATATGCAGTCGGCAAAATCTGTAAGTACACCTTTAGCGAAGCACTTTCAACTTTCAGAAAAATTATCACCACAGATTGAGGAGGAGGAGGAGCATATGTCCCGTGTTCCTTATTCTAGTGCCGTAGGTAGTATTATGTATGCTATGGTGTGCACTAGGCCTGATATTTCACAAGCTGTGAGCGTGGTTAGTCGCTATATGAAGCATCCAGGTAAAGCTCATTGGGAAGCTGTGAAGTGGATCCTCAGATATTTGAAGGGGACAACAGACGTGGGTATAGTATACCGGAGGAACAACAATGGCAGTGAGACCATTGGTTTTGTGGATTCGGATCACGCCGGTGACTTGGATGATCGCAGATCTTTAGCAGGGTACGTGTTTACGCTAGCAGGTGGTGCAGTTAGTTGGAAAGCATCCTTACAGGATCACATTGCCTTGTCTTCGACTGAGGCAGAGTACATGGCACTAACCTTTATAGCGAAGGAGGCGATATGGCTAAAAGGTTTGCTCTCGGACTTTGGGTTAGAACAGAAAAAGTGTGGATATACACTGTGATAACCAAAGTGCGATATATTTGACGTATAATCCAGTTTATCACGAGCGAACGAAGCATATCAACATCAGGTACCATTTCATCCGAGATGTCTTAGCTAAGGATATTGTTCTTGTTAAAAAAATTGCTACGGCGAGATAACCCAGACATGATGACTAAAGTCTGTTCCTTTGGCGAAGCTCAAGCTTTGCTTGAGCTCTATTGGCGTCTGTGGAGAGTGAGCGCCCGTCGGGGCGTTGGGAGAGTAGCATGGATGATGAGTATTATAACTTGGCTTCAAACATCGAGTCAAGGTGGAGAATTGTTGATCGATGCCTCGAGTTTTTGCTATAAAAGAGGAAAGTTCCTTCGGAATCTGAAAAAGGAAATTAGATTTGGTGTGAAGATTTGAAACTCCTCTTCACGCGCAAGAAATCGTCCAAGGATGAAGCCTTCTACACAAAGAAGTTCCTCTGCACGTCAAAATAAGAATTTGGTGGGGCCCAAGGTCAAAAGTTTTGACCTTGGGCACACTTATATATAAATAAGTGTGGATAGATCACCAGGGTTTTTTTCTTTATGCGGCTGTTGGAACCGTACGAAATTGAAGAAAACCTACGAGCCGCACGTCCGTGATCTTTGAATCTAAGAGAGCCGCCAAGAACACGAAAGGAGCCGCACGTCCGAGAAGTTTTATCGCACGTCCGTGCCAATTAGAGAAGCCCTACGAAGAGGATACGTACGTGAAGACGTTGTTCTTGTTTGACGTACGTAGAGCGTTTCGTTCGAGCTTTGAATGTGTGGTAATTTTGTTTTGTGAGTTTATTTCCAAGTGAGTTGTTTATTTATAGACACTTTGGGTTTGGGGTTAAATCTAGGTGTGGGAAACACTTGAGTGATTGAGCGATTGTAAACTCTGATACTCTGATTATAGTGGATTATTTGCTGCTGACTCTCCCCGTGGACGTAGGTACTGATACTCGGACCGAACCACGTAAATTCCTGGTGTTCTTATTTTTCTCGTTTATTTTCTCTGGCGATTTCTTGTTGACGTAAATTGCAAGATCCTGTCATTTCCGCGTATTATATCCCAACAGAGTTCATGTCGGAAAGCAGGAAGTGCTGGAAGCAGAGCTTGGCGACGGAGGGAGGATCGAGGGAGGAGAAATCGGGGAGGGAGGCGCGGAGGGCGTCCAGGCAAGAGTCGAGCCATTCTCCCCTCAACCTCAGCCCCATCCCCTCCAGCAACTCCGTCACTGGAGCAGGCGGCGGCGGCATGGTCGTCGTCGTCGGCAGCGGCGGCGGCGGCGGCGGAGGCGGCGGAGGAGAATGGGATGGGGAGGAGAGGCTCTCGGAGACGTCGATGAAGGCTTTGCCGTCATCGTCGTCGGAGATCTCGACCGCGGCGGGCTGGATAGGAGGATCCGGCGCAGGGTCGGGAGCGGCGGCGGCTTCTCCATTCTCCTCCTCATCGTCGGAGGAGGATCAGGCGAGTCTGAGGCGTCGCCTACGCATCTTCTTCCTCTCGCCTGGAAAAAACAAAAAAAGGGAATTTTGCAGTTTTGCGGTTCGCCCTTTTGCACTTCACAATGAGCGAGCGGGTGCGTGCTTTTTGAACGGGCAAAAATCACAAAAACAATGTGAACCTTGACTCGGTAGTCAATTTGGTCCCGAAATTTTGATTTATATAATATAATCTTTAAATTATAATTTAATATGTAATAAAATCTCTAAATTTTTATAATCTCTAGACTTTTGATAATTGTTCAATACAATATGCATGTTATATTAAAATGTCTAATATTATATTTGTCTAAAATTCAAGAATCATATTGCATATTATATTGAAATACATTGAATTAAAATTTAAGAAGCATATTGAATAAATTAAAAATTAAGAAATTAAGTTATATATTAAGTCAAAATTTATAACGTGTCTTACCCCTTTTGAATTGGATGTCCAGGAAGTAGCCATGGTCAGAAAACTACAAAGGCCCAGTCACAGTCAGTAACTACTACTGCAAGCTAACGATGGCCCATTTAACCGTAAAGTACGCCTAAGCTGTCGTGGTTCTATTCCGTGCATCGGCGATGCAGACTGAACCAGAGGACGACGGATGTTGGGGACGGCGAGTGAGCTTCGTATCCGGACACACTCAGATGCTCTCGGCCTCCGCCTCGGCCACTGCTAAAATCTCTTAGACCTGACTGGTCAGAACATGAGCACCACCTTGGCCAACTGCTGCCACCCGACGACGCAGCACTTGCCGAATTGCAATCGCTCTAGCTCTAGTCGTCCTGTTACTGGCAGCAGCGGCCCGACCCATTTCGCGGGACCTCATCGCGCCCGTCCGCCTCTTCTTGCCGAGTGCACTCATCTCGTCCAATTCAAGCAAATCCATGCCCACATCCTCAAGACATCGCCTCATCATCAGCATCATCGGACCGACTCCCGCCTCACCCAGCTCGTTCTGTCGTTGCTGGGTCCCGGGTCGGGCCACGCCCACCTGGATTATGCGCGCGCCGTGTTCGATCAGATAGCCCATCCCTCCGCCTTCCTTTGCAACACTCTGTTGAGAGCCTGCGCTCTTCACGGTCTGGGCAGCCGAGGGATCCGGGTCTACCATCGGATGATGCTCCGGGACGTGGACCCCGACGCCTACACTTACCCGTTTCTTCTCACGGCTTGCTCCGATCTTGGTCAAGGGAAGGCGGTCCACTCCCTCGTCCTCAAGCACGATGTGCTCCGCTCCCACCTGCACGCTTTGACTTCTTTGGTCGCCTTCTACTGCAGATGCGGTGATCTCGGCTCTGCACGCTCCCTGTTCGACCGAATGACCCAGAGAAATCTGGTCTCGTGGACGGCCATGATTTCTGGCTACATCAAGCACCTGAGGTATCAGGAGGGGCTAGCCTTGTTTCGTGAAATGCTACTTTCGGGGGTAGAAATAAATGAGTTCACATTGGTCAGTGTACTGTCGGCTTGTGCTCATCTCGGAGCTCTTGACGTGGGAAGACGGGTGCACTGTTATATCCACCGGAATCATATTCCTCTTAACCCGTTACTCGCGGCTGCACTCATTGACATGTACGCGAAATGTGGGCACATGGACAAAGCATCACGAGTCTTCGAAACGGCACCTGTAATGAGCGTTTCGACTTGGAATTCTCTCATTGGTGGACTTGCTATCCATGGTCGTGGAAGGGAAGCCCTGGAGAGGTTCCAGCAAATGCAAATGGATGGAACAAAACCGGATGATGTCACCTTCATTGCCTTGTTATCTGCTTGCAGCCATTCAGGACTGGTGGAGGAAGGCCAGGAGATATTCGATTCCATGAGAGGAGACTGTGGGATTCAACCTAACATCAAGCATTTTGGGTGTTTGGTAGATCTCTTGTGCAGGGCAGGCCGAACAGAGGAGGCTTACCAGGTCATGATAGACATGCCCATTGAACCCAATGAGTTCCTCTGGGGAGCTCTGCTGAATGCATGCGCTCGCGACGGTAATGTTTCGTTAGCTGAGAGAGCCATGGAAAAGCTTGTTGAGTTGGAGCCATTCAATGATGGGAACTACGCTCTCATGTCAAACGTTTACGCTGCTAACGGACAGTGGAATGATGTTGGCAAGGTGCGAAGACTCATGAAGGATATGCAGATCATCAAGAACCCAGGTCTTAGTTTGATTGAGGTCGATAACATAGTACATGAGTTCATGGCTGCGGACATTAAGCACCCATTTCCAGGAGAGATCGACTCTACATTAGAAGATTTGATGATGACTATTAGCTAAACAGAGCGTAGTGATATTTACGCAAGATATGCTTCTGACAGTTACTGATGTAGTTACATGGTAGGGAGGTACAATTATCAGTCCTTGTTCTTAGTTGAAAACGGCAAACCATGTCAAGGTCTTGTTGGCCACAAGAAGGTGTTATCTCGACTTTTGGAGATATGCAAGCCGCTGTTGGCCTCACGGGTAAAAGAGATCTTTTGCTCGTACGGGACATGAAAAGCAGAGACTAAAAGTAAATTTATTACATGAGACCAAAGCCAAGTGGTCATCAGTTCACATTCCAGTTAAACGTTTGTCGTCTTTCGTGGGAAGCTCAGCTCAAAGATTGATTTGGGGGAAGACTTCAGATCCAGGAGACGGAGGGTCTCCTTTGTAACATTACTTCTAGGGAGAGAGAGAGAGAGAGAGGCTCTCGGTGATGGGGGTGTAATATAAATTATCTCATGGTGAAGCATCGAATGATTATATTATGTATTGGTGATAACATGACACTAACGTGATATGACTAATCAATCATCTAGCATGTTGTGATTTGAACATTGTGCGATAGACAAAATCATAGAATTGGCAAGTAATAATACTTCAAAATTTCATATGAGATTAGAGCAATGTTACAAGACGTATTTCATGTGATGCTTGTATTAATGTTCCTTTCCATCATAATCAGTGTCGTTGATAAGGCTATTCGATCATTTAGATTACCCTATGATAGAGGCGGGATATTTCTGATGGTGATTTTGATTTGATCTGAACACATTATTCTTTCCCACTTGGGAATGGAATTTGATGTTTGAACCACCTAGTATTAATGCATGATATTTAAACAATCGCTTTCCTGCTATGCATTATCCGAAAAGAGGCCGCAAAAGTCGCACTGGAGACAATGCATATGACACGGTCGTGAAGTGGATATGGACAATTGAAGGGATGGCTCATGGAAGGACGTCACATATTTATTATGCTACCAAATCGTTGCACGAATTTGTCTTGGAAGGACCATGTTTTCACTGTTGAGAGATGATCAAAGAGAAGGGAGGGAACCAACATTCAGTATCGTCCAAAAAAAAAAAGAAGCAAATATAATCCCTGTATAATTAGATCAAGAAACCAAGAATTGGACGCCTACCCCACCAACCAATAGTACCAAATTCAGTCACACGCCACCCTTTACTTGGCCGGTAGCATTTTGGTAAAGCCCAGCGGCCAGTGGCAGTAGCCTACCCCTCCTTCAATTTCAACCCCGCAGCTTTGCAATTCCTCAAGAAGACTCAAATTCATCATATTCTTCTTCTCCGTGCCCTTAATCCCTCCACTAATACCGCTTTGCGTACACAAGACAGACAGCATCACCTGTCTCTTTCATGGCGGTGCATTTGTTTACCCACACGTTTGTCCGTCAAATTTTTGGGCCACCTCCTCTTCATATATTTCCCGTCTTCCTTAAGCACATGAAGATTATGCCCGCCCACCTCGCTCGTCCCACTGCTCTCTGATCATCTCACAGGTAAATTTGCTCTAACTTTTTTCTTTCGTCTTGTTTCATCCTGGTCTACTTGATGTGAAGAGATGAACGAAACAAGATTCATTATGATTCGAGGTGCATATACAATGCATCATTCCATGAGAAAAATTTCGTGCATCTGCTATATGAACCATGCGTGATTCGATGAAGTTGTGACCAGGCTTTTCAACCTAATCTTAATGGCGGCTACTGTTAACAATCGCGCCACCCTTGAGCTCAGCGTAGAGAAACGAGAAGCCGTTCTGGTCCCCCCTGCTGAGGAGACTGAGAAGGGCCTCTACTACCTCTCAAACCTCGACCAGAACATCGCGGTGATTGTCCGCACCATCTACTGCTTCAAGTCCAATTCAAGAGGCAACGAGGAAGCTTTTGAGGTCATCAAGAATGGTCTCTCCAAGGTCCTTGTTCACTACCATCCGCTTTCGGGGAGGCTGACAATCAGCCCCGAAGGGAAGCTCATAGTGGATTGCACGGGGAGGGTGCTGTTTTGGTTGAGGCCGAAGCTAGCTGTTCCATTGAGGAAATCGGAGACATCACCAAACCCGATCCAGTGACTCTTGGAAAGTTGGTTCACGACATTCCTGGTGCCAGGAACATCCTCGAGATACCTCCCTTAGTGTGTCAGGTCGGATAACATTTTCTTTTTCTTTTTTTTTTTAGTGGATGTCACTCGTCTTATCATTCTTTTCGTCGAAAAGTCGTAAGTTGAATCTTCAGAGGTGGCATAAAATAAATGGATGTCCGTCCATTATTCACGTATCTGGCATTTTTTTTATGTAGGTGAAGGTCAGTTGATTTTCTTTTTTCGCTGCATCTTAGCTACTTTTGTGTTGTTCCCTCCCCTCGCCCTCGGGTTGGACAGTTAAATCCACCTTTGGAACTCATGTGGCTTTGTTATGCAGGTGACAAGATTCAAGTGTGGAGGGTTTGTTGTGGGGCTATGCTTGAACCACTGTATGTGTGATGGGATTGCGGCCATGGAATTTGTGAATTCCTGGGGTGAAACTACCAGGGGATCGACTCTGAACGTCCCTCCTTTCCTGGACAGAACCATATTCAAACCCCGAAATCCTCCTAAGGTAGAGTTTAAACATCACGAATTTGACCAGATTGAAGATGTCTCAAACACTGGCAAACTATATGAAGATGAGGAAATGCACTATAGATCATTCTGTTTCGACCCGGAAAAGCTCAAACAACTAAAGAAGAAAGCCATGGAACATGAAGCCCTGGAGAGATGCACGACTTTTGAAGCCTTGTCAGCATTTGTGTGGAGAGCCCGCACGAAAGCATTAAAAATGAAGCCTGACCAACAAACGAAGCTCCTCTTTGCTGTCGATGGGCGGTCTCGCTTTGAGCCTCCGCTGCCCGAGGGTTACTTTGGTAATGGTATAGTGTTAACGAACTCCCTGTGCAGTGCTGGCGATCTCCTAGAGAGCCCCTGTCTGCTGCGGTGAGGAAGGTCCAAAATGCAATTGAAATGGTCACGGACAGCTACATGAGGTCAGCAATAGACTACTTTGAAACAACTAGAGCAAGACCATCCCTGGCAGCGACACTTCTCATCACAACTTGGTCTAGGCTGTCCTTCCACACCACTGACTTTGGTTGGGGAGAGCCGGTACTGTCTGGCCCCGTGGCTTTGCCTGAGAAGGAAGTCATTCTTTTCCTGTCTCATGGTGAAGAAAGGAAAAGCATAAATGTGCTGCTTGGGTTGCCGGAGTCAGCCATGAACATCTTTGAACAGCTGATGAACTTCTGAAGTGATTTTTCCCCGTGCTGGTGCTTAGTAGTCTGCATTGACTAAGTTAAAGGTGAAGATGAAGCTACTCTGTAAAAGGAAGCGCAACCACATGCCCCTTGTAGTCCATCCCAGTATTATCATATGCCCCTTGTAGTCCATCCCAGTATTATCATACTTAATTATCATGTATCACTGCAAGTACTTGTATTTCGATAAATCCAGGCTGGCAAAGTGCATGCCATACCTCTTTAATTGATGCAATTCTGATTCAAAATTGAAGTCCGGTGCAATATAGATTGCCATGACAAGACTCAGGCGGCTAAAATTTGCCACCATAAGTGGTGCTCTTGTTTATCAGGCAGATATTGTTCACATCATCCAGCAATTTTCAATGACCTTGATTGCTTGATGGGGCATTCTTCACTCTCATCCAGGTTAGACACGTGATGCGTCATTATGACCAGCTTGCTCTAGCTACTAAGGCGACTCTTTGAATGACTGAATGGGTACTAACTAGTAACTTTTGTACCAAGAAACACGAAGCCTTATCGGAAAGGAGTCCTTTCCTATGTCAAACACACAATCTGAATCTTGGACCATCTTTACTGCATGAAACTTTGCTACTGGGATTCGATCAAGTAATGGTTGGGGGTACTTAACGACCACTTTCGTGCCCCTCTCGTAGCAGTTAGCTCGCCCTCTGATCAACATTCAAATGTTAGCGATAATGTGACGTCCTGCTACGTGGAGTGCGAACAGCTACATAAGATCCGATGCCAGAATTTGCGGTATTTTCTCCCACGGTATCTTGACGTGACGAGCGCGGAAGGGATTTTAGGAATCAGTCTTGATACACGAAAAAGGACTTCCATAAGGCCAGAGTAATGAAGACGGCTTTGACGTCCGAGTCTCTCCTGGAATGCTCCGTACTGAGTTTAGATTTGAAGATCGTGTCAAATGGTTTGGCAGTACACGAACAGAGAGAATGAGGCAAAGGATGTGTGGTGTGTAAATTGAACTGGGGGGCCAAAGCTAAGCTGATCAGACCAAAGGAACCCTCAAAAACCAACATGGCCGTCTTCAATTCCGTGGTCCCTGCGACAATCGACTCCTAACTACACAAATTGACGGCGAAGCCGTCCAAAGACCACAGGTGATAAACAGATGTGGTCATCCACGGTTCGACTCCTCAAGCGTCCTCTATCATGAACAAGTGACTTCACCTTCATCAACCTTCCAGAAATGGAGTTCTAAACAAAAGGAAAATGACTTATACCTGTGATCTTATGAATAAAACTGAACCCTTGTTTCTTCTTTAGTTAATATCTCGTGCTATTTTCAGAATAAGTAGACACCTACTCTCACGAAAGAGAGTCAAATAATTTTTATTTTACGAATCCCACCGAGGTTAGAAGACAGGTCTAAGTAAGAGGTGATTGATATTAGGATTGTTTTTCTGATGAATTTCAGATGAAATTTGGATACTGAGGAGGTGATGGTACATGAATTACATAGTTCTTGGAGATTAAAAAAAAATCAGAAATGGAAGTAATTTTTTTTCATATGAAAGTTCCATCCAATCCTATTTATACCAGTATATCATTCTGCATATTATCAATTTAAGTTTGCTTAAATAATAAAAATTTGTTTATTAGCAAACTATGATGTCGGAGACTATTTGATTTGATTTTTCTTTTCCAATTTTTCAATTGTCTGTATTTGATCTTTTGGACATTTGTTCAAAGCCGATCGCTTCGAATTCCTAGAACCATATAACCATCAAGGCTTGAGGTCTCTTGAGACCATAAAATACTCTTCATCGTTTATGTATTACTCCCTTCTTCTAAACTATACGCCAAGGATTTTTTTTTTTCCCTCTTGTATGCTTTATTTTTATTTTTAAAAGAAAAATGAAACAAAGAATGGCTTGAATAGAAAAATGAGTAATTTTTCTTTTCTTTTTTTTGTGGTCGAAGAAAAAAGAGTACTTGGTCCTGATTTTTTTTTGTTTGTTTCATTGGTGAGACAGGTGCCACTTCGAGAGAGGGCGACGTCTCAATCTCCGATCCTTTGCAACAAAGTACATATGAACCATCGCCTTAGGGTGTGTTTTTTGTGTTTCTGTTAAAAAATTGTTCCAATAAACAAAAATAGAAAAAAGTATTTCTGCTTCGGAGAACAATTTTTGAATAGAAGAATGTGTTTGGTAAATTTGTTCCAGAAATAGAAAAAGAATAGAAACACGTTTGGTAAACTTATATAACTTTTTTGTTTCTTTTTAATTTTTTAATTATTTTATTTTATTTTTCCTTTTTTTCTTTTTTTCTACCTTTTGGCGAGTCTTCGGCCTTGGCCATAGCCGGCGACCGGCCGACGAGGGCCGGCAAGCCTCGTCGATGGCTAGGTGAGCTCGGTTTTGCCGAATCCGAGTGAGCTCGAGCTCGCCCAACCAAGGCGAGGCCAAGCCTTGCCAGGGGTTGGCGACGTTTCGGAGAGGTCGTCGGCCCTCGACGGCTGGTTGCCAGTCATGGCCGAGGCCGGCAACCGGCTAAAGAAAAAGAAGAAGAAAAAAAGAAAAGAAAAGAAAAGAAAAGAAAAGAGATGAGAGAGAAACCGGTTCTTAAAAATTATTTCAGAAACAAGAAACATGTTTTTGTTGTTTCTTGTTTCTGTTCCAAATGTGTTCTTCAAAACAAAAAAATAGATTTGAAACAAAAATGTAAACAAACGCGTTTTTATTCTTTTTTTGTTCCCCGGAACAAAAAAATTAAGAAATTTGTTTATGAACAAAAAAAAAAGAAAAAAAGAAACACAAACAAACACTACCTTAGAGTCACATCCCCTTCATTTATTCCATTGATTCCGCGCCAACCCCGTCGGCCCCCTCCCCTCCCCTCCCGGACATCATCAAATCTAGGCTATCATCGTGGCACTCCTAAAAAATGTTTCGAAATAAATACAAAATAAACGAAAACGCAAAAATATTCCTTCTCAAACTACATGTTACACCACACGCCCTTCGACAGAACTTTTTTCTTCTTTATCATTTGTCTAAAACATCAACTTTTCGTTAGGGGCATGTAGAAAACGGACCACTAGAGGGGTTTCAAAGCCGAGCTGATCTCTAAGGGCCTGCGGAGGGTGGGCCAACCAATCTCGGGGAGGACCATTTTTCCTCTGGGCCTTCACTACCCAATCAATGTGTTCACTGACTTATTTTTTTAATTCAAATTTAATAAGCCAAGTCAGATATTGATTGTTTGAAAATAAGTTAAAAGTGGGTACCATAATGTCAACGCCAATATGGGGGTCTTTTCGTGGGTTTAAAAACAACCGTATTTAATAGAAGTGATCAATTTAAGGGTGGACAAATTAATGAGCGGATAGGTTCCAGCTAATTCGAAACTTACCATGTTATAATCAATTTTAAGTTTTTGAATCCTAAAGTCTACTATGTTTGCTTCAAACTCGTTTTGGAACCTACCTCATTTTTTCAATCCGATTCTAGAATTTAATCTATTTTACTTTTTTATGCTTTTTTTTTAAATTCTTTTTTTACAGCAAAATCATGACATTATGAGTAACTAAACGATTCAAAGTAAAAAATAAATGACAAAACGCCTAATCCACCGAAAATAACAATTCATAAGATTAATATGTTATAAAACATAATTATAAACGATAAAAAGTTTAAACACAGCATAAATTATAAAACTTCATTCCCCATTCATCCATTAAAATTTAGGGAAAGAGAAAAGATGAGTGAGGAATTCCAAGGAAGGACAAAGGATGAAGGGTGGCTATTCACTCGGAACCTGTTCTCAAACCAATTACATTCGGTTCCAAAAATATCAAATATATTCCCAAACCGGTTCCAATGGGAACCAACTTTCGGATCTATTTTTCGGGCTATTCGATCCAATAATTGGATATAACCAGTTTGATTGCATACTCCTACTATTTATAATCCATTTCAGCCCAAAAAGGTTATTAGCTAAAGGAATATATATAAAAAAAAAAAAAGAAATAGAAAACTTGATGTCGAAGAAGAGAGAGAAAGGGTGAAAAGCACCACTATCGACGGTGCCCCTCCGCCATCGGGGATGTCGCCCACGGTGGCCGGTCTCGGTAGTAACATCGCCAGCAACAACGATGGTCTCACTGGCCATAGCCCCGCAGGCAGGCAACAGTCTTCATCTCTCAAGAGCTACCCGCTACTCAACGGCAATGCTCCAAAGAAGTGGATTGCTGTTTTCTCTTCAATTCACGCGATTCTTCACCACCTTTGATGAATAAAAAATGTTAGAATAATTAAATATTAAGCAACACCTTTACGTAATAATTTAAATTTTTAGAAAAGTTAGTTGTGATTCCGTAAAATCTCACATAGTATTAGAGTTGAAGATCATGAATTTAAATCTTTCAATACCCTATTTTCTTTTTCAATTAAATTTTTATGTTTATCACCGGGCAAAAAGGCTAAAATGTGAGGGGGAGTGTCCCATGATATCTCATAAAAAAGAACAAATAGCCTCCAACAAGTTCAACTGTGATTTCCTCAAATCCGTGGGAAGCTTCGATTTAGAGCCTTCTACGTGTCTATCCCCACCTCGTTTGCTTGCTGTCGTGGTTTCGAAAGTCGTGAACGAGAAGAAACTCGAGTGTTCTTTCTTGTCTTCGGATTTGGTAAAGCTTAAGCCTTACGAGGTCTTGGTTTTAATTTTTTTAATTATTTTTGGCTCTCCCTCTCTGTGTCCCTCTTCGCGTTGCCGAGTCCAGGTACATAGCTTAAGCTTTGGTTTTGTACCAAGTCCAAAAATTATTTTTGGCTTACAAAACCAAAGCTTAAACTATGTACTTGGACTCGGAACCGCAGGGAGGGACACAGAGAGGGAGAGCCAAAAATAATTAAAAAAATTAAAACCAAGACCTCGTAAGGCTTAAGCTTTACCAAATCCGAAGACAAGAAAGAACACTCGAGTTTCTACATGCGCTGTCGCTGGAGTGCGCGGCGCGTGAGCCACACGCGCTGGCGTCCAAAAACCGGTCCGAAGCCGGTCTGACCGGTTAACGGTCGGACCAGGTCGGGTCAACAGTCAACCGGGTCGGTCAACCGGTCAACGGGTCGGGTCAACCCGGGTCCGATCAACGGTCAAACGGGTTGGTCAACCCAGTCAACGAGTCGGGTCACCCCGGTCAATCGGTTCGGGTCGACCCGGGTCGGTCCTCGGTGACGTCATCGATGACGTCACATGCCACGTGGCCATCGCACGTAAGGCGGCTTAAGTGACGTCATCGTGACGTCATCTGCCACATGGCAGCCGCACGTAAGGCGGTGCTCGTGACGTCATGATGACATCATTGGACACGTGGCGTTCCACGCGTCAACGTGCATGCACGCTCAAGCGCGCGCGTCAGCCGCGTGGCGGTCCACGCGTCGGTGCGCATGCGCGCGCGTGCGGGCGTGTGAGCCACGCGTGTGAGCGCGTGAGACGGCATGGCGACGCGTGATGCCGCCTCCGAGCTCCGTCTCAGCGCGTGCAGACGTGTGCAGTCGTTTCCGACATCGTCCGGAGACGTTCGACCCACCATTTTGCTCGTATGGATGAGTAGAAGCCATTTATACAATAAAAATTGACTCTCACCGGACCAAAATTCACGAAAACATGCAAAACACACCACGGATAGGTGAAATCCGAAAATGTGATCGCCGACACATTTGGCCTCCGCCAGAGGCGTGCCACCCACCGAAACACTCGGCTCGACGGGAAGAACCCAAATATGTTTTCAAAATCAAGTTTCAACCGGCAAAATTTTTGAAAACGGGCTAGAAGCTACAGGTCGGATTCTAGGCTACGAGGCTCTGATACCAAATGTTGGCCACTGAGGTGGCTACCCAGGATCGACGTAGCTAGAAAACCGAACATGCAGGACTAGAATTCGAAGATATGCGTACCTGATTTGGAATACATCGTTCTTTATGCGGAATGACAACGATCCACGGCTCAAATGAGGAGCCTACGCTCAGGTTCTTCTCCTCTATGACCCTCGGTTCCTGGCTCGATGAGACCGCCACTCACGACATGCCTTATGTGAGTTCAGAGAGAATTTTGGAAAAGTGAGGGCTAGAGGAGGGACCTTAGCACTATTTATAGAGTTTTGGACGGGCCCTCTCATCACGGGCCGAGCCTAACTCGGCCCACACAAGCCAGACCCATATTCGACCATTAAGAAAACCTTATGCCTTACTTTATTAGACCAACCCCGTAAAACGGTAATTATAATCTCAATTAATGTAAGCCCACATAAGGAAAACTCTTACAAGTCAGTGCAGACTACTAAGCACCAGCACAGGGAAAAATCACTTCAGAAGTTCATCAACTGTTCAAAGATGTTCATGGCTAACTCCGGCAACCCAAGCAGCACATTTATGCTTTTCCTTTCTTCACCATGAGACAGGAAAAGAATGACTTCCTTCTCAGGCAAAGCCACGGGGCCAAACAGTACCGGCTCTCCCCAACCAAAGTCAGTGGTGTGGAAGGACAGCCTAGACCAAGTTGTGATGAGAAGTGTCGCCGCCAGGGATGGTCTTGCTCTAGTTGTTTCAAAGTAGTCTATTGCTGACCTCATGTAGCTGTCCGTGACCATTTCAATTGCATTTTGGACCTTCCTCACCGCAGCAGACAAGGGGCTCTCGAGGAGATCGCCAGCACTGCACAGAGAGTTCGTTAACACTATACCATTACCAAAGTAACCCTCGGGCAGCGGAGGCTCAAAGCGAGACCGCCCATCGACAGCAAAGAGGAGCTTCGTTTGTTGGTCAGGCTTCATTTTTAATGCTTTCGTGCGGGCTCTCCACACAAATGCCGACAAGGCTTCAAAAGTCGTGCATCTCTCCAGGGCTTCATGTTCCATGGCTTTCTTCTTTAGTTGTTTGAGCTTTTCCGGGTCGAAACAGAATGATCTATAGTGCATTTCCTCATCTTCATATAGTGTGCCAGTGTTTGAGACATCTTCAATCTGGTCAAATTCGTGATGTTTAAACTCTACCTTAGGAGGATTTCGGGGTTTGAATATGGTTCTGTCCAGGAAAGGAGGGACGTTCAGAGTCGATCCCCTAGTAGTTTCACCCCAGGAATTCACAAATTCCATGGCCGCAATCCCATCACACATGCAGTGGTTCAAGCATAGCCCCACAACAAACCCTCCACACTTGAATCTTGTCACCTGCATAACAAAGCCACATGAGTTCCAAAGGTGGATTTAACTGTCCAACCCGAGGGCGAGGGGAGGGGGATAAGTACACTAATGGTGCCAAAAGTTGTGTACGGCGCTCACTTTGATGCCAAAAGTTTCTGCCGGATCACTTAAGTGCCAAAAATTTTGAAAAATGCTCACTTTGGTGCCAACACCGATTGGATCCGCCGGAAATCTGACGTGGCCTTTTTTTTATTAATTTTCTATGCTGATGTGGCTCGCCGGAGCTTCCATTGGATCACTTAGGCCTTCAAACGACGTCGTTTTAGCATCCTAACACCAAAACGACGTCGTTTTGTGTCTTTCCCCCAAATTCAAAACCTTAAATCCCCAAACGACACCGTTTTGTGTCGTCTTCTTCCCCGAACTAGCAACACCAGCAACGCAGAACTAGCAACGCGTCTTCTTCCCCGAACCAGCAACACCAGCAACGCAGAACCAACAACACCAGTAATTTTCCAGAAAAGAAACCACGCATTCGCCTCCGCCCTCCCCAGTAGTTTTCCCCATTTTCAATCACCTTATCAACCTTTTAAATCCCCCGAATCTCAGCCCCTCCTTCGCCTTTTCCCAAGGAATATCGTTGGGTGCAGAGGAAACGCGAGCTTGAAGAATCTCTAGAAGCACAAGCGATCCGGCCAATGGTAGCCGCGAAGATCTGGAACGCCGCAGAGGTTGTCGGCGAAGCCAGCTGCTACGAAGGCGGCAGCCATGGCCCCGCCATCCCTTCCTCCACCCTCATCGTCGACACCTCCCTCTCTCTCGGGATTTTCTGTTCGTTTTTTTTTTCTTTTGTCTTGCTGTGGCAAGCAACTACGATGGAGGTTGAGGGATGGCGGTTGAGCAACGGTGGCCAAAGGACGACGGCCAAGTGACGGTGGCCGAGGGATGGCGGCCGAGTGACGGCGAACAAAAAAACCCTAATTTCAATCTCCAAACAAAATAAAAAAAAAACGGCGTCGTTTTTACGAGGGTATCCACGTAGGATAGCAAAACGACATCGTTTTTGCGAGGGCATCCACGTAGGATAGCAAAACGACGTCGTTTTCTTAAGGAAGACGCAAAACGATGTCATTTAAAAGATTTCTCGATTTTTTTTTAATATAAAAGCCACGTAATCATTTTGGCCGGAAATTCTCGCCGGTGGCACCAAAGTGAGCGTTTTTTCTCTGATTTGGCACTTAAGTGATCCGGCAGAAACTTTTGGCACCAAAGTGAGCGCCGTACACAACTTTTGGCACCATTAGTGTACTTATTCCCAAGGGGAGGGAACAACACAAAAGTAGCTAAGATGCAGCGAAAAAAGAAAATCAACTAACTGACCTTCACCTACATAAAAAAATGCCAGATACATGAATAATGGACGGACATCCATTTATTTTAGGGAAAAAACCACGAAAAACCCCAAAGTTTGCTCCGTGTGACACATTTACCCCAAACTTTTTTTTGCGCCGTGAAAAACCCTAAACTTTCTAAATCGTGACATATTTACCCAATAAGGGCATTTTTGTCTTTTTAGTTTCTTTTTTTTTTTTTTTTTTTTTTTCTTCTTCTTCCCTCCGTCGGCGACGGAGGGAAGCCGGCGCCCGGCGAGGGTCGCCCGACGCCGGCGAGGGCGAGGGCGGCCTCGCCGGCGTTGGGCGGCCCTCGCCGGCGTCGGGCGAGGGCCGCCCGCCCGACACCGGCGAGGGCCGCCCGACCCCGATCCGGGCGAGGGCCGCCCTCGCGGCGTCGGGCGGGCCGCCCTCGCCGGATCCGGGGCGAGGGAACCCCCGCCCGACGCAGCAAAGGCGACCCTCGCTGCGTCGGGCGAGGGGTTCCCTCCCGTATGAGCGGGGGCGGCCCTCGCGACGCCGGCGAGGGCCGCCCGATCTCGATCCGGGAGGGCGGCCCTCGCCGGCGTCGGGCGACCCTCGCTAGATGCCGGCTTCCCTCCGCCGGCCATGGCGGGGTGGGTGGAGGGAAGAAGAAGAAAAAAAAAAATTTTTAAAAATGAAAAGACCAAAATACCCTTCAATTTTGGGGTAAATGTGTCACACTTGGAAAGTTCAGGGTTTTTGGTGTCACAAAAAAAAGTTTGAGGTAAATGTGTCACGATTTGGAAAGTTTGGGGTTTTTCACGGTGCAAAAAAAAGTTTGGAGTAAATGTGTCACACGGAGCAAACTTTGGGGTTTTTCATGATTTTTTCCCTTTATTTTATGCCACCTCTGAAGATTCAACTTACAACTTTTCGACGAAAAGAAAAATAAGACGAGTGACATCCACTAAAAGAAAAAAAAAAGAAAATGTTATCCGACCTGACACACTAAGGGAGGTATCTCGAGGATGTTCCTGGCACCAGGAATGTCGTGAACCAACTTTCCAAGAGTCACTGGATCGGGTTTGGTGATGTCTCCGATTTCCTCAATGGAACAGCTAGCTTCGGCCTCAACCAAAACAGCACCCTCCCCGTGCAATCCACTATGAGCTTCCCTTCGGGGCTGATTGTCAGCCTCCCCGAAAGCGGATAGTAGTGAACAAGGACCTTGGAGAGACCATTCTTGATGACCTCAAAAGCTTCCTCGTTGCTTCTTGAATTGGACTTGAAGCAGTAGATGGTGCGGACAATCACCACAATGTTCTGGTCAAGGTTTGAGAGGTAGTAGAGGCCCTTCTCAGTCTCCTCAGCAGGGGGAACCAGAACGGCTTCTCGTTTCTCTACGCTGAGCTCAAGGGTGGCGCGATTGTTAACAGTAGCCGCCATTAAGATTAGATTGAAAAGCCTGGTCACAACTTCATCGAATCACGCATGGTTCATATAGCAGATGCACGAAATTTTTCTCATGGAATGATGCATTGTATATGCACCTCGAATCATAATGAATCTTGTTTCGTTCATCTCTTCACATCAAGTAGACCAGGATGAAACAAGATGAAAGAAAAAAGTTAGAGCAAATTTACCTGTGAGATGATCAGAGAGCAGTGGGACGAGCGAGGGGGGCGGGCATAATCTTCATGTGCTTAAGGAAGACGGGAAATATATGAAGAGGAGGTGGCCCAAAAATTTGACGGACAAACGCGTGGGTAAACAAATGCACCGCCATGAAAGAGACAGGTGATGCTGTCTGTCTTGTGTACGCAAAGCGGTATTAGTGGAGGGATTAAGGGCACGGAGAAGAAGAATATGATGAATTTGAGTCTTCTTGAGGAATTGCAAAGCTGCGGGGTTGAAATTGAAGGAGGGGTAGGCTACTGCCACTGGCCGCTGGGCTTTACCAAAATGCTACCGGCCAAGTAAAGGGTGGCGTGTGACTGAATTTGGTACTATTGGTTGGTGGGGTAGGCGTCCAATTCTTGGTTTCTTGATCTAATTATACAGGGATTATATTTGCTTCTTTTTTTTTTGGACGATACTGAATGTTGGTTCCCTCCCTTCTCTTTGGTCATCTCTCAACAGTGAAAACATGGTCCTTCCAAGACAAATTCGTGCAACGATTTGGTAGCATAATAAATATGTGACGTCCTTCGATGAGCATCCTTCAATTGTCCATATCCACTTCACGACCGTGCCATATGCATTGTCTCCAGTGCGACTTTTGCGGCCTCTTTTTCAGATAATGCATAGCAGGAAAGCGATTGTTTAAATATCATGCGTTAATACTAGGCAGTTCAAACATCAAATTCCATTCCCAAGTGGGAAAGAATAATGTGTTTGGATCAAATCAAAATCACCATCGGAAATATCCTGCCTCTATCATAGGGTCATCTATAATGATCGAATAGTCATATCAACGATATTGATTATGATGGAAAGGAACATTAATACAAGCATCACATGAAATACGTCTTATAACATTGTTCTAATCTCATATGAACTTTTGATGTTTTTTTTTTTTTTTTTTTTTTTTTTTTTTTTTTTTGTGTCAGGGGGAACCGGCTTGCGCCAACAGCACGTCGTAAATCCTCCGGGCGACACGTGTTAGCCACCACACACGTGTCACTAGGTAAGTCACCTTTGGCGTCACCACGTGATTCGAACGCTCGACCTCATCGATAGAGGGAGCGCATCGAACCAACTGAGCAACCGCAGTGGGTGATAACTTTTGATGTATTATTACTTGCCAATTCTATGATTTTGTTTATCGCACAATGTTCAAATCACAATATGCTAGATGATTGATTAGTCATATCACGTTAGTGTCATGTTATCACCAATACATAATATAATCATTCGATGCTTCACCATGAGATAATTTATATTACCCCCATCACCGAGAGCTTCTCTCTCTCTCTCTGTCTCTATCTCTCCCTAGAAGTAATGTTACAAAGGAGAGCCTCCGTCTTCTGAATCTGAAGATTTCCCCCAAATCAATCTTTGAACTGAGCTTCCCACGAAAGACAACAAACGTTTAACTGGAATGTGAACTGATGACCACTTGGCTTTGGTCTCATGTAATAAATTTACTTTTAGTCTCTGCTTTTCATGTCCCGTACGAGCAAAAGATCTCTTTTACCCGTGAGGCCAACAGCAGCTTGCATATCTCCAAAAGTCGATGTAACACCTTCTTGTGGCCAACAAGACCTTGACATGGTTTGCCGTTTTCAACTAAGAACATGGACTGATAATTGTACCTCCCTACCATGTAACTACAATGTAGTTACTACATCAGTAACTGTCAGTAGTATATCTTGCGTAAATATCACTACGCTCTGTTTAGCTAATCGTCATCATCAAATCTTCTAATGTAGAGTCGATCTCTCCTGGAAATGGGTGCTTAATGTCCGCAGCCATGAACTCATGCACTATGTTATCGACCTCAATCGAACTAAGACCTGGGTTCTTGATGATTTGCATATCCTTCATGAGTCTTCGCACCTTGCCAACATCATTCCACTGTCCGTTAGCAGCGTAAACGTTTGACATGAGAGCGTAGTTCCCATCATTGAATGGCTCCAACTCAACAAGCTTTTCCATGGCTCTCTCAGCTAACGAAACATTACCGTCGCGAGCGCATGCATTCAGCAGAGCTCCCCAGAGGAACTCATTGGGTTCAATGGGCATGTCTATCATGACCTGGTAAGCCTCCTCCGTTCGGCCTGCCCTGCACAAGAGATCTACCAAACACCCAAAATGCTTGATGTTAGGTTGAATCCCACAGTCTCCTCTCATGGAATCGAATATCTCCTGGCCTTCCTCCACCAGCCCTGAACTCATTTGTCTTTGTTCACAAATGGAAGAAAGTCAATGATGGGGTTTGCAGCACCAGCACGTGTTCTTTGCAGAATCGATATTCAGTTTTGAGTTGTAACTGAAACGGGTAGGAGGCTTACCAGGTCATGATAGACATGCCCATTGAACCCAATGAGTTCCTCTGGGCAGCTCTGCTGAATGCATGCGCTCGCGACGGTAATGTTTCGTTAGCTGAGAGAGCCATGGAAAAGCTTGTTGAGTTGGAGCCATTCAATGATGGGAACTACGCTCTCATGTCAAACGTTTACGCTGTTAACAGACAGTGGAATGATGTTGGCAAGGTGCGAAGACTCATGAAGGATATGCAGATCATCAAGAACCCAGGTCTTAGTTCGATTGAGGTCGATAACATAGTGCATGAGTTCATGGCTGCGGACATTAAGCACCCATTTGCAGGAGAGATCGACTCTACATTAGAAGATTTGATGATGACGATTAGCTAAACAGAGCGTAGTTATATTGCGCAAGATATGCTTCAGACAGTTACGGATGTAGTTACACGGTGGGGAGGTACAATTATCAGTCCATGTTCTTAGTTGAAAACGCAAACCATGTCAAGGTCTTGTTGGCCACAAGAAGGTGTTATCTCGACCTTTGGAGATATGCAAGCCGCTGTTGGCTCTCGAGTAAAGAGATCTTTTGCTCGTACGGAGCATGAAAAGCAGAGACTAAAAGTAAAATTTATTACATGAGACCAAAGCCAAGTGGTCATCAGTTCACGTTCTAGACAAACGTTTGTTGTCTTTCGTGGGAAGCTCAGTTCACAGATTGATTTGGGGGAAAACTTCAGATTCAGAAGACGGAGGGTCTCCTTTGTAACATTACTTCTAGGGAAAGAGGGAGAGAGTTTTAAAGAGAGGAGAGAGAGAAATAGAAAGTGAAGGCTCTCAATGATAGGGGTAATATAAATTATCTCGTGGTGAAGTGTTGAATGGTTATATTATGTATTGGTGATAACATGCGACTAACATGATATGATTAATCAATCATCTGACATATTGTGATTTGAACATTATGCGATAGACAAAATCATAGAAATACAGTACACTTGATTGACAAGTAATAATACATCATCAAAATTTTTATGAGATTAGAATGATGTTACAAGACATACTTCATGTGATGCTTGTGTTAATGTTCCTTTCCATCACAGTCAGTGTCCTAGATATGGCTATTCCTTCATTCAGATTGCCCTATGATAGAGGCAAGATACTTCTGATGGCGATTTTGATTTGATCCAAATGGAATTTTCTCATAGGGAAGAGTACACAAACTAAAGGTATATACTGGTCTATAATTTTCATGTTATCAATACGGATGCAAAAATATGATGGCCAGATTCCTACAAAATTTTGCAAACTAACATCTACGACTAAATAAAATTGTCCACAGCAAAACATAAATCCTAAAATCACCAGACAGATTGACACAGAAAATCCAATTTTACAGACGGTAAAGAGAAAAGAAATGCAATCTAACCATTGTGGCCTCATCAAACTTTTCAAACTCAAGTGAAATGGAGAAAACGTTAGAATCTTCGAGTAAAAGGAACACGCATCTTTAATACCGTCTCATAATGCCATATAACTAATGGAAAATTTGCATCTCATTCGAGATTAGAAGTGCCTCTGCTCGTCAGGGAAGTAGTTGAATCTTGTGCACTAACACTACCATTTCGTGCCACATCATCAACATTAGGTGACCAGGCAGCGAGTGTCGCTCTGGTTGCTAATGAAGGAGTTGCTCCGGACCTCGTTTTGCCAAAGAATGCACAAATTAAAGCCAAATGACCAATAGCATAGAACTTGTGAAAAAGCCAAACAGTCGAAAACCAGTGGATATACAGGAAAAGAAGCGAAGACCGCTACTCGAACACTAAAAGAGTAGAAAAAGATGCAACGAAATTTGGAAGGCCAAAGCCAGCCCCAGAAAAATACTTGGCAAACTAAAAAGGAAACGCAATACAAAACGATGATTGGCATTCATATCTCATGGCAATTGCCACTGTATCAGGCTCAAAAACACTGAAAAGACTGCATTTTTCACTTGCATGATTGCCAAGAGTGCAAAGCAATTGAATTTCTCCAACTAGCACCCGTCCGCAAAAATCAAGAAACAGCAAGAGACGCAAGATTTGTGAACAAGAAGAGAATAGAGACGAAGGAATAGAGAAGAAAGAACATAAAATGAGAGAAAAATATGAAGTTTCTGTATTCAACAAAGATGGAAGCAATTTCATCTTCTTCTCGTTTTCTCTTCAACTCTATTTATATTACAAGTTGTCAAAGTTCGACTAACTAAGAACAAACAGACTAACAAACATACTAACAGAAACACCTACAGAAATTATTCAGTTACAACTCAAAACTAAATATCGATTCTGCAAAGAACACGTGCTGGTGCTGCAAACCCCATCATTGACTTTGTTCCATTTGTCTTTGTTCACAACAGCAGAACCAAGCTTATTGTCTTCAATTCTGATTGAATCAGTAGCATTCGTTGATTCAGCAAACTTCGTCGACTCAGCAAATTGCCTTACTTCATTTCCTCGAGTTTGGGACACCTGAAGTGCCATAACTTAGCACGGGGGACACTTAAGTGCCATAACTTTTTTTTCGGTACACTTAAGTGCCACTTTTTTTCAAATGGGACAATTAAGTGCCACCTCCAGCGACCTTGCCGGAAATCCTACGTGGCACGTGTTTATTATTTTTTAATGCTTGCGTGGCTCGCCGGAGAGCGAGTCGGCGCGACTCAGCGAAACGACGCCGTTTACATAATAAAAAATTAATTAAATTAAATTAAAACTTAATTTAATTAAAAATACTCTAAAATTTAAAAAAAAAAAAAAAAGGGGACGAAGGGGCGGGCGGGCGAGGGCGAGCCCTCGCCGCCGCCGCCTCCCGCCGTCGCCGGCCCTTCCGGCGACGGTGGGGAGGCAGCGAGGCCCACAGCCCTCGCCGGATCGCGGCGAGGGCTCGCGGCCTCGCCGGATCTAGGCGAGGGCTCGCGGGCCCTCACCGCGATCCGGCGAGGGCTCGCGGCCCTCGCCGCCCGATCGGCCGGGGGCCGGCGACCCGGCCGACCCTCCCCCTCCGTCACCAGCCCTTCCCGACGACGGCGGGGAGGCGGCGGCGTGAGGGCTCGGCCCTCGGCCCGCCCGCCCCTTCGTCCTCCACTTTTTTTTTTTTTTTTTTTTTTTAATTTTTTTAATTTTTTAATTGTTTAATTTTTTAATTTTTAGAATATTTTTATTTAAAATTAAGTTTTATTTTAATTTAATTAATTTTTTATTATTTTTACACGTTAGACGCGAAACGGCGTCGTTTTTGCATTTTTTGCCACGTCGGCATGCAAAAACGACGCCGTTTTGGACATCCATCGCCGGAAAATTACGTTTGGCCGGATTTTCACCGGAGTGGCACTTAAGTGTTCCATTTTACTCCGATATTGGCACTTAGGGCGCGCATGATTCTATTTCGTTCAAGAAATAGTTTCTAGAACAGAAATAGATCTTTCTATTTCTAGTTCGGATGAGTTTCTAAACAAAAATAACCGTTTGATAACGACAAAAAATTTCTACTCTAAAAATAGAAATTCGTTTGATAACGACACAAAATTTCTTTTTTCGGACGGCGGCCGGCGGCCGCGGCGGCGTCCGGCGACGGCGGCGGCGTCGGCGGCGGCGTCCGGCGGCGCCCGGCGTCCGGCGTCGCGCCCGGCGACCGGGCGGCGGCGTCCGGCGGCCAGCGGCGGCGGCGGCGCCCGGCGGCGGCGGCCGGCGGCGGCGTTCAGCGTCCGGCGGTGGCGGCGACCGGCGGCGGGGAGACCGGCGGCGGCGGCGGAGACCCAGGCGGCGGGGCGGCGACCGGCGGGCGGCGGCGGGCGGCGACCGGCGGGCGGCGGCGGGCGGCGACGGCCGGTGCCGGCCGACGGTCGACGGTCGGCGGCGGCGATGAACGATGAAAATTTTTTTATTTCTCATTTCTGTTTCGAAATAGAAAAATAGCTTTTTTATTTCTCATTTCTTGTTCAGATCTATTTCTGGAACCAAAATCTATTTCAGAAATAAAAAAGTAGAATAATCTTACCAAACGGATTTCTATTCCGAAATTGTTTTCTATTCGAAACAATTTACGGAACAGAAATAGCGCGCGTCATGCACCCCCTTAAGTGTTCCATTTGAAAAAAAAGTGGCACTTAAGTGTATCGAAAAAAAGTTATGGCACTTAAGTGTCCCCCTGTGCCAAGTTATGGCACTCCAGGTGTTCTTTACTCCATTTCCTCTGTTTTTATCAAAACCAAATTCTCCAATAGCAGCAGCATGTGCATTCATCATATATCCTTTAACATCCCCCCGCAAATTGGGAAGGGGTAAAGAGCCCATATCCAATTTGATTCAGATATCAAAGTGTGCCAGACGTAACAGAGCTTTAGTAAAAATATTGGCAAGCTAGCGATTGCTTGGAACATAACGCACACTCAGAGATCTTGAAGAAACTTTCTCGCGAACAAAATGGAAATCAACTTCAATGTGTTTAGTACGAGCATGTAAGATGGGATTGGCCGTAAATGAGATGACAGACTGATTATCACAAAATAAAAGAGTTGGAGAGGAAAGATAAAGACCAATGTCACGAAGGACAAAGCTAATCCATGTAAGATCAGCAGTAGTAGAGGCAAGAGCACAATATTCTACCTCTGTAGAAGAGCGACTAACTGTAGGTTGCTTCTTTGCTGCCCATGAAATGAGATTAGAACCAAGATATGTGCAGAAACCAGTGGTAGAACGTCTGGTTTCAGTACATCCAGCCAGTCAGCATATGAGAATCCATAGAGATTCATAGAACTGCGAGAATGAAGAAACATCCCAAGATGAACAATTCCTTTAACATAGCGTAGAACCCTTTTTAGCTTGTGAAAATCTCCAATGGTGGGCTTTTGCATTTTCTGACATAATAAGTTTGTGGCATATGCAAGGTCAGGACGAGTTAATGTCAGATATTGAAGGCCACCAACTAAACTCCTGTATTCAAGTGGATTGGAGAGTAGAACTTCATCAGTTTTCAGGATAGCTGGTCTCAGTGATAGAGGAGTGGAAATTGGTTTACAATAAACCATGTGAGCTCTAGTAAGAAGATCAAGAGCATATTTGGTTTGATAGAGGAACAGATCAGTAGCTGTACACGTAGCTTCAATGCCAAGAAAATAGTGAAGGCAATGCAGATCTTTCATGTGAAACTGAAGACTGAGAGACTAAATTAGTTTGGTGAGTAACTGGTCTGAATTACCACTCAATACAATATCATCCACATAGAGTAATAGAAGTATTGTGTCTGGTCCATCATGAAGTATAAACAGTGATGGGTCAGTCGTACTACAAAAGAATTCAGCTTCAAGAAGGAAATTACTAAATTTATCAAACCAAGCACGGGGTGCTTGACGAAGGCCATAGAGAGATTTCTTAAGAAGACACACATGGTGGGGTTTTTGTGACTGTATAAAGCCAGGAGGCTGCTCCATATATACTGTTCGATTCAATGTGCCATGTAAGAATGCATTTTTAACATCAAGTTGATGGATTGGCCATTGTTTCATCATTGCCACAGAAAGCACTATACGAATTGTAGCATGTTTGACAACAGAACTGAAGGTTTTTGTAAAATCAATGACTTCCTCTTGATGAAACCCCTTAGCTACTAACCGAGCCTTCAACCTCTCAAGACTTCCATCAGGTGCAAGTTTTGTATTAAACACCCATTTGCACCCTATCACATTCATTTGATTAGTTCGAGGAACTAATATCCAAGTCTAATTTTGATACAAAGCATCCATTTCATCCTGCATAGTTGTATACAATCCTTTATCTGCTAAAGCTACTTTAACTGATCTTGGTTCAAGAGCTACTTTATATTCAGCAAGAGATGCATACCTGGGATTTAGCTTTATAATGTCAGATTTTGATCGAGTTTGCATAGGATGAGTTGAAGCTGTACCTTGTGAGACACATTGAGAATTCGAATGATCTTGGTCAATATTGATTTCATTTGATGTCTCAACTGTATAACCAGGAGCTTCTTGTTCTTGTGAAGGAGATTGAGAAGGTGAATGAGCTTAATCAATAAAGATTTCATCTTGTGTTGCAGCTATGGAAGCAGGAGTGTCTTGTTCTGCAGTTTGCAAATGCGATGGAAAGGAAGTAGATGGCATTGTAGTTGACTGAAGAGAACGGAAATTTTCTGTAGTCATGACTCCAATATCCTGCATATGTCTGTGAAGAAGAAGACACTTGGCCTACACTTGTGGAGTCTAGAAGTTTAACTTCTTCTGTCCATAGTCGATACAGTGTTGTCAATTGAGTGAACTCTGTTACACAAGTCTTAGTAAAAGGGAAGAAGTTTTCATCGAACATGACATGTCGACTAATGTATACACGACCAATGGTAAGAACAAGACATCTATATCCCTTGTGACGTTCACTATATCCAATAAACACACATGTGAGTGATCGTGGATCAAATTTGTGCTGTGCATATGGCCTGAGACGAGGGTAACATGCACAGCCAAAGACTCTGAGATGATCATAGCTTGGTTCTTGTTGACACAGTTTGCTGTAAGGTGATTGCATTTGTAACTTTGGTGTAGGAAGTATATTGATAATATAGTTAGCTGTCATGAATGCATCAACCCAGTATTTCAAAGGAATTCTAGCATGATAGAGCATGGCGAGACCCAGTTCAACAACATGACGATGTTTTCTTTCAGGGATTCCATTCTGTTCTAGTATGTAGGGACAAGAAACTTATTGTTGAATGCCACAACTCTGTAAACGAGTCTTAAACTTGTGGCTGATGAATTCTCCTCTGCCATCACATTGAAAGATCTTGATTCTACAATCAAATTGATTTTTCACTTGTTTCTGGAACATAACAAAGATGTCATAGAAATCTTATTTCAATCTCATTGGATAGATCCAACTAAATCGAAAGAAGTTGTCTACAAAGATGACATAGTACTTGAAGTTTTGAAAGGAAGAAGGTGTCTACAAAGATGACATAATACTTGAAGTTTTGAAAGGAACTAACTGGTGAAGGACTCCAGATATCACAGTGAACCCTTTCTAAAGGTATAGATTCTATAGACTCTGATAAGGAAAATGGCAAAGCAGTACTCTTAGCAACTTGACAGCTTCTACACATAGTTTGTACTCTTGTATTGCAACGAATCAATCGTTGATTCTGCAGATACTTTAGTGTTTTCAGGTTGGTGTGTGCTAAACGCTGATGCCATATATCCTCTCCTACAGCTTTGTGTCTCTCAATTAAGAATGCCTCTGTGATTTGAGGATCTACTCGATACAATCCTTTAACTTTCCTCCCAAGTAGCAGAGTTGTGTTGGTGTAGTTGTCCTTTTACATAGACCCCAGTTTTATCAAAAACAAATGAACATGGATAGTCATATGTTAGTTTTGATACTGACAAGAGATTCTTCTTGATATTAGGAACAATCAACACATCATTCAGAGGTAATGAATCCACTTCAGCATGTAACAATGCATCACCAGTATGGGTAATAGGTAAACATGAGCCATTCCCAATCATAACTGTATCAGTGCCATTGTATCTAGAAGGGTTATGAAGAATACCAGAGTTTGCAGTGATGTGAGCAGTCGCACCAGTGTCTGGATACCATTCATTTCCTTTTGAGTCTTCAAGGTGCATAGCTGCTAATGTTGTTGGAATTTCCTCAACTTGATATGAATTGTCAAAATAATACCAGCAGGGAAGTGCATCATGTCCTGGGCGTTTACAAATTTGACTCTCCAATCTAATATTGTCAGTTGTTTTCTCAACCTGCAAATCTTTGAAAAAAGTTAGATTTGAGGAGGGATATGATCTGGTTTCTTGATATCTTTGTGAAGAACCAGCATAAGGGCGAAATCCTTGGCTAGAACCAGAGCCAGAGAAATTATTGAACTGCTTAAACCTCTGACCCTCCTATGCATAGTTCAAGTTGTTTGGTCTGTAGCTTAGATCTCTTCTAGGGTATCTATAACCACGACCTCTATTATTGAAAAATCATCCTCTTCCATAGCTACGTCCTCCACGACTATTAACTCTTGAACCTCCAAAACCAGAGTTTTGTTGAATAGATTCTCTGTCAAATTCTTCCTTTTGCTGAGTTTCAGTTTTTCTTTGACTATCATATGCTAGATTTGGGTTGTATTGGCTTGATGAGAAGTTTTGTAGTCTTGCTTCAAACCTTTCTAACTGTGATATTACTTCATCATACTCTAGTTGAGGTTTCAAGCAGTATATAGTAGTTTTAAAGTTCTCATATTCAGATCCTAATCCCTCCAGAACACCAAACAGCTTTGTTATCTCATCTATTGGCTTTCCTATTGCATTGAGTTGGTCACAGATTGATTTATATTCCCTGAGATACACTGACAATGCTCGATCTCGCTTTTGGCAGGCTTGCAGCTTTCCTCTCTAGCTACAGATTTTTGTGTGAATCGATTAAGTAGAGTTTGCCATACCTCATATGCAGTTTCCAAGCCAATTATCAGACTCGGTGTATTTTCTGAAATAGCTCCACTGATCCAAGATGATACAAGTTGATCCGTTCTTACCCAGTCAGTGTAGTCAGGATTCACAGCTTCTGTATTATTCCCTTTGACTTCAACCTGTAACAACTGTGCAGGTGATAGGATATCTCCATTGATGAAGCCAAATAGCTCTTGGTTGCGTAAGAATCTATGGAATTGTGCTTTCTAGAGAAGAAAGTTATCTTCAGCTAGCTTGATAGTAACGAAGTTGGAGATGTTAACATGGATTGGAAAATGATATTTTTGAGTTCTTGCTGCCATCTTGCACTTTCAGCTCTAGATGGTGTGCAGAGCAAGAGTTTGTGTTGTATTTGCACGATAAAATCTTGATCGTACTATCAGCACGAATGTAGCTTCAATCTCCTGTGACTTTTTGACATTTAAGATGGTATGTGCTCTCAGGAAGGCTCTGATACCATGTGAACAAGAAGAGAATAGAGACGAAGGAATAGAGAAGAAATAACAGAAAATGAGAGAAAAATAGGAAGTTTCTGTATTCAACAAAGATCGAAGCAATTTCATCTGAGAGCCTTTCTTCTCGTTTTCTCTCAACTCTATTTATATTACAAGTTGTCAAAGTTCGACTAACTAAGAACAAACATACTAACAAACATACTAACAAAAACACCAACAGAAATTATTCAGTTACAACTCAAAACTGAATATCAATTCTGCAAAGAACACATGCTGGTGCTACAGATCCCATCGTTGACTTTCTTCCATTTGTCTTTGTTCACAATAGCATAACCAAGCTTATTGTCTTCAATTCTGATTGAATCAGTAGCATTCGTTGACTTAGCAGACTGCCTTACTTCGTTTCCTCTGTTTTTATCAAAATCAAATTCTCCAGCAGCATGTGCATTCATCATATATCCTTTAACAAGATTAACCGCGTGTTTCTCCATCACTATTAGTGAGCAGGGAACTTAGAGTAGGCTTTGATGAACTCCTTTACACGCTTCTTTCCATGAGTGCATATATTGTAGTGCTCTTTGACTGGTGTGAAGCGATTCAGTGCAAGCCAAGGACAACGTACATGCTTCAAGTTTATGTTGATGATGGAAGCCTCATATCTGAGATTCTGATCAGTCACAATGTGCGTTTTGATTAATTGCCGATCCCAGAACAACCTACAGATTTAATTCTTTTAGAATTGGGCATGCTGACCAGTTGTGCATACTGTCAGGTTGTGCTCAAGGAAATTGGGCAGTCTCCAGAGGAAGTCACTACAGCTCTTTCTTCTGCAGACAGGACGATAGTCAGTGCTATGAAGGAGACATTAAGAAAATTTCAATATTTTCTACAGAACTTCGAGGTTAATATTTTCAGCTCTCTATCGACAGCAACTCAACTGCTAGTAGTAGGTTTTCTAGCTTTTATACTCATATTGTGGCGTCACTGTATATCAGGGAATTATGCTTGTGGAGATCAATGGAAGTTCTCCACTTCCAATCGCTATTGAGATGGATAAAGGTTATAGTACGTCTGATGCATGGCAGCTCCTGAGAAGACTGAAGTCCTTTACCTCGGCTCAGGAACAATGCTCATCATCAAATCCTATAGATGTATCCCCTTGATTGTCCAGGCATGAATTGCTTCCTATTGGCAAAGGAAGTACCGAGATCTGAAAACTGATAATAATAAATTTAGGCCATGTTTGTTTTTGTGCTTTTCTTTTGTTTAAGAACACAATTTCTTTTTTTTTTTTTGTTCCGGGGAACAAAAAAGAAACATAAACGCGTTTGTTTGCGTTTTTGTTCCAAATCTATTTTTTTGTTCCCGGAAACAAATTTGGAATAGAAACAAGGAACATGAAAAACTTGTTTCTTGTTTCTGGAACACTTATAAAAAACAAATTTTCTCTCTCCTATTTTTTTCTTTTCTTCTTCTTTTTTCTTTGCCGGTCGTCGGCCTCGGCCATGGCCGGCGACCGACCGTCGAGGGCTGGCGACCTTGCCGGAGCGTCGCCGACTCTGGGTGAGGCTCGGCCTCGCCTTGGCTGGGTGAGCTCGAGCTCGCCCGGATCCCGCAAGGCCGATCTCGCCCGGCCACCGGCGAGGCTCGGCCTCGCCGGGCCGGGGTGAGGCCGCCGGCCCTCACCGGCCGATCACCGGCCATGGCCGAGGCCAGCGACCAGCCAAAAAGAAGAAAAATAAAAATATAAATAAAAAAATATTAATTAAAAATATTAAAAAATTAAAAGAAACAAAAAAATTATGCAAGTTTACCAAACGTGTTTTAGTTCTTTTTCTATTCCGGGAACAAATTTACCAAACACGTTCTTTTGTTCAAAAATTGTTTCTTGAAACAATTTTTGAATAGAATCGTTACCAAACGCACCCTTAGCCGACGGTCGGAAGAACATGATGGACTTGATTCAAGCATAAATTCCTGGAAGTTGGATAGGCCTGTCTGCTACCGCTTCAAGGGCCAAGTGTGGGCTTATTTTTGAAGATGTTTCTTGGGTGAAAGACTAGTTGCAGTGCAGACTATCCAAAGAACTTGCATTCACCATTCAAAGGTCTATAGCTCAAGAAAGAACGATTGGAACATTTTGTTTCTGAGCAGAAGACCCATTTGCAATTAGTCTTCAATCATCTACGTTTTAAATGGGAGAGTTTTCAATACGAATGTTTGCCCGTTTGATCAGAAATGCAAGATGAAAAGAGAAATGTCTTTTCAAACGGGGAATGTGAGTGTGCTGCCAAACAAAGAATAAGGGAAGAAAGGAGAACCTGATTGCTGATCAAGTTCCTCGAGATCTCTTTAAAGATCATTTTGTCATATTGGGAGTGTTCAATGGCTCTTCAAAGGAAGATATTGGAGTCTTTTGTCATATTGGGAGTGTTCAATGGCTCTTAAGAGGAAGATATTGGAGTGTTCATAGGAAAGGAAAGCTGCTTCTTCTTCTTCTTCTTTTGAATAAAAGGAGTTGAATTCGGATCTGGATCGACATTGCCAGGTTCGCATTGGCGTTGTTTCAGGCTTTCCAGCGACCATTCTCTCATGGTGGTCACAGGTCTTGTTGACCCCCATCGGCTCCGATGACGGCGATGCCGGATCACTATTGGCACAGTGGTGGGGTTGGTGGGGAGGGACTTCATTTCGAATTCTTGCGTTAGGCGTCTCTCTCTCCTTCCCTCGTTCCTTCCTAAGAGAATTTCGAGATTGGCAGCAACTCCGCACAGAAAGAAAGCCAAAAAAATAAATAAATAAAGAAGCTAAGATTTACGTAAATTTGATATTGACGTTGTCTCGCGTTCGAGCCGACGAGGTGCTTAGGGCGCGAATGATAACCATTCTGGCCATAAATTGATTTCTGGAAGAGAAATAGATTTTTCTATTTCTATTTCTAGATGAGTTTCTGAACAAAAATACCCGTTTGATAACGACACAAAATTTCTACTTTAAAAATAGAAATTCGTTTGATAATGACACAAAATTTCTTCATTTTGGAGGTGGGGGATCGGCGACCTGCGAGGGCGGCGGCAGGGCGGCGGCGTCAAGGCGGTGGTGGCGACGAACGATGAGAAAAATTTTTATTTCTCATTTCTGTTTTAGAAATAGAAAAGTAGAAAATTTTTAGTTCTGATTTTTATTCCAAACCTATTTCTAAAACAAAAATCTATTTTAGAAATAGAAAAATAAAATAAGTTTACTAAATGGATTTTTATTCTAGAAATAAGTTTGGAATAGAAAAATTATTTCTGGAACACAAACTGAAGTTTCTCATGCACCCCCTAATTACTCGGTTAATCATCTGAGGCCGACTTTGTAGCCCGCTTTGCAGCAGACAAAGCTAAACGAGCTTCGAGATTGTGTGCTGGCGCACGGATATGAAATTGAGTTGAAAGGGACGAAACTCGCGGAGACCTCGAATATCAAAAACAGGTAAAATGCGAGCTGTTTAATGCGCAGTAAATTGAAGGTTCGGTAAAGGCAAAAGTATTAATATATAGCCGAAAGGAATGGGGGAGACGGAGAGAAGCCCATGGCCGAATGCATAGAAGCCCGCGGCGTCCACCAGTATCTGAAAAAATGGAAAGACAAGACATGCGACCGCGAGAAGCAGACGTCGTTCAATAATACCAGTACAATCAGAAAGGGACGACCACCAAGGCGCCACCAGGCGGCGAATGTCGTGATATAACGTGGAAACGCTAAGGGGTCGGGTCTTGTGTACAGGCTGAATCAATAACAATGGCGATAACAGAAAGACAAAACAAAGCAGGAACTTGTAATTTTTCTTATCAGAGTTGAGGAATGATGTCGAACTTGCAGCTCAGGGTGCCCTCAAATATAAACCGGTTGCCGCCGCCCTCGCTGTCGGAGGGAGCTGTCAAGGTCAAACCTGAGCACGAGACATCCACGTCGAGCACGAGCTGTCAAGGTCAAACTTGAGCACGAGACGTCCACGTCGAGCACGGCCGCCCACCGCTGGCCCAAGCGCAGCGTCTGCTTGGCTTTCGCCTCCATGTTGATCTTCAACTCCCCACGGTTCAGACCCGAGTTAGTGCCGATAGATAGCGTTGTGTGGGCCTTGGCTTCGAGTGAGGTCACGAAGCCCGGGGCCAGAGGGAAGGTGGTGGTCATGAGGGAGGGATGAGAGAGAGCGAGTTGGCTGTCTAAACTCAAGAGCAGCTTCATGCGAGCGTACTCGATAGTGACGAGCCTATCGCGTGAGATGGAGATGGAGATATCGACGGACGACTGGGAAGAAACCAGGTTCAGCCCAAGCTCCGGCGGCATTCCGACGGGCATCGCCATGAAAATGACCGCGAGAAGGCCGAGAATGGTGAGCCCAGCCAATGCGATGATCCGCTTGTAAGGGTGGGATCACGGCGGCAAAAGCGGGGGTGGAATGGGAGTAGGGTGTTCGGAACTCATTTGGAAGTTTCTTGCGTTCGAGTGTTCTTGTTGGCTGTTTAGAGATCTGAGAGGGGAGGTCCATTTATAGGGAAAAAGGAGGGGGGCGGGCGCGGGGCACGGCTCTTGCTGCCTCTTGCCGTGGCATGAAAAAGAAACCTCTTGCTGCCTCTTGCCGTGGCCTACGTACACTGAAAGACACCATAAGTATTGCGTGGTGCCCTTGAGCGACGGTTGAGAAATGTCAAAAGCAGACTAACATTTTGTTTGTCATGACCTGTTTGATTCGATTGATAAGCTAGTGTTAGGAAAAATACGTATCGAGCATCTGCTGCGTGAGTCACATTTTTGTTTCGATTTTAGCCTTGTGAAAGGAGTCAAGTCATCACAAATTTTGTACGAGAGAGAGAGAGTGTGTGTGTGTGTTTTTTTTTTTTTTTTGGGTAAAGGAGAGAGAGAGTGCGGTTGCTTTCGTGTCTGGCCAGAAAAAGAAAAATATAGAAACCACATTGACGACATCCATATATGTTCATGAATTACGAGGCTACACAACCACAAGTGGAATTGTTCAATACTACAATGCCCAATCTTCCAATCACTTTGCATAACTATTCCAATATTATATATACTAAGCTCCAAACTTCAACGCTTAAATGTCATCAAGTCAACGCCGACCTCTTATCCTCAAGCCTAACCTTCTAAATATTATCGAAATAAGAGAGAGTTGTATGTGGTGGAGGCATTGTCTAGACCACACCGAACCCTACAAAATACCCAAAGTTTTCAAATAATTAATTTACCGTGATCGATTTTGTTTACAGCGTAACTCATTAGTTTTAAAAAATATTTCTTCATTTATTTGAGATGCGATTATGGGGGATGGCTAAGAAAGCAACAGGACTGAGGTCTGAATTTGGGTTGGGTAGGACCAAGCTGTGCCCAAATTGCAGAGAAGTGTAGCAACTCAGCAACTCGTTAAAGGCGCCCCCTCCCCGAGCGGGCAGAGCAAGAGGCTTCTTTTTCATGCCACGGTAAGAGGCATTGGGGGGGGAACTCAGCAACTCCGCAACTCCGCAACTCGTTAAAGGCGCCCCCTCCCCAAGCGGGCACAGCAAGAGGTTTCTTTTTCATGCCACGGTAAGAGGCATTTGGGGGGGGAGCAACTCAGCAACTCCCCAACTCGTTAAATGCGCCCCCTCCGCAAGCAACTCAGCAACCCCCCAACTCGTTAAATGCGCCCCCTCCGCAAGCGAGCACAGCAAGAGGTTTCTTGCCACGGTAAGAGGCATTGGGCGGGGCGAGCAACTCAGCAACTCCCCAACTCGTTAGATGCGCCCCCTCCGCAAGCGAGCACAGCAAGAGGTTTCTTTTTCATGCCACGGTAAGAGGCATTGGGGTGGGGGGGGAGCAACTCAGCAACTCCCCAACTCGTTAAATGCGCCCCCTCCGCAAGCGAGCACAGCAAGAGGTTTCCTTTTTCATGCCACGGTAAGAGGCATTTGGGGGGGCGCAACTCAGCAACTCCCCAACTCGTTAAATGTGCCCCCTCCGCAAGCAACTCAGCAACCCCCAACTCGTTAAATGCGCCCCCTCCGCAAGCGAGCACGGCAAGAGGTTTCTTTTTCATGCCATGGTAAGAGGCATTTTGGGGGGGGGAGCAACTCAGCAACTCCCCAACTTGTTAGATGCGCCCCCTCCGCAAGCGAGCACAGCAAGAGGTTTCTTTTTCATGCCACGGTAAGAGGCATTGGGGGGGGGGGAGCAACTCAGCAACTCCCCAACTCGTTAAATGCGCCCCCTCCGCAAGCGAGCACAGCAAGAGGTTTCTTTTTCTTGCCACGGTAAGAGGCATTGGGGGGGGGGGGAGCAACTCAGCAACTCCCCAACTCGTTAAATGCGCCCCCTCCGTAAGCGAGCACAGCAAGAGGTTTCTTTTTCATGCCACGGTAAGAGGCATTGGGGGGGGGGGGGGCAACTCAGCAACTCCCCAACTCGTTAAATGCGCCCCCTCCCCAAGCGGGCACAGCAAGAGCTTTTTCCCTATAAATGGACCCCCCTGTCAGATCTCTGAACAGCCAACAAGAACACTGGAACGCAAGAAACTTCCAAACGAGTTCCGAACACCCTACTCCCATTCCACCCCCGCTTGCGCCGCCGCGATCCCGCCCTTGCAAGCGGATCATCGCATTGGCTGGGCTCACCATTCTCGGCCTTCTCGCGGTCATTTTCATGGCGATGCCCGTTGGAATGCCGCCGGAGCTTGGGCTGCACCTGGGTTCTTCCCTGTCGTCCGTCGATGTCTCCATCTCCATCTCATGCGATAGGCTCGTCACTATCGAGTGCGCTCGCATGAAGCTGCTCTTGAGTTTAGACAGCTAACTCGCTCTCTCTCGTCCCTCCCTCGTGACCACCACCTTCCCTCTGGCCCCCGGCTCCTTGACCTCACTCCAAGCCAAGGCCCACACAACGCTGTCTATCGGCACTGACTCGGGTCTGAACCATGGGGTGTTGAAGATCAACGTGGAGGCAAAAGCCAAGCGGACGCTGCGCTTGGGCCAGCGGTGGGCGGCCGTTTTCGACGGGAACGTCGCTTGCTCAGGTTTGACCTTGACAGCTCCCTCTGACAGCGAGGGCGGCGGCAACCGGTTTATATTTGAAGGCACCCTGAGATGCAAGTTCGACATCATTCCTCAACTCTGATAAGAAAAATTTCAAGTTCCTGCTTAGTTTCGTCTCTGTTATCGTCATTGTTATTGATTCAGCCTGTGCACAAGACCCGACCCCTTGGCGTTTCCACGTTATATCACGACATTTGCCGCCTGGTGGTGCTTGGGGGGTGGTCCCTTTCTGATTGTACCGGTAATTATTAAACGACGTCTGCTTCCCGCGGCCGCGGGCTTCTATGCATTCGGCCATGGGCTTTCTTCTCTCCGTCTCCCCCATTCCTTTTGGCTATATATTAATACTTCTGCCTTTACCGAACCTTCGATTTACTGCGCATTAAACAGCTCGCATTGTAGCTGTTTTTGATATTCGAGGTCTCCGCGAGTTTCGTCCCTTTCAACTCAATTGCATATCCGTGCGCCGGCACACAATCTCAAAGCTCGTTTAGCTTTGTCTGCTGCAAAGCGGGCTACAAAGTTGGCTTCAGATGATTAACCGAGTAATTAAGCGCCTCGTCGGTTCGAACGAGAGACAACGTATATATGAAATTTACGTAAATCTTAGCTTCTTTATTTATTTATTTTTTTGGCTTTCTTTCTGGGCGGAGTTGCTGCCAATCTCGGAATTCTCTTACGAAGGAACGAGGGAAGGAGAGAGAGATGCCTAACGCAAGAATTCGCAATGACGTCCCTCCCCACCAACCCCACCCCCGTGCCAACAGTGATCCGGCATTGCTGTCATCGGAGCCAAGGCCCAACTCCCATCTTCTTCAGGGATGAAAACTTACAATGACCAACCAACGCCGCGGGGGCTGCTGCAACGTCCCAGGCTAGTCCGATTCGCGCGCACTACGTCCTGTGCTACGCGATCCGGTTGGAAGGAACGCCACAACGAGGTAAAAGCTCCGAGGAACATTTTGAAAAGCATACGCTGATGTGATGTATGGGATTCTTTCACCTCCGAAAGGCCGATTGCCAGATCTGAAGATTCAAAACGGTGAAAGTCAAGCCCTCGTAAGACCTCCTACTTTCTAGCCAGAGCACTTTACCATCGGGTGGAACTAAACGTTTATCAAGAAACCGAACTCTTAACGAATATCTTCTAGAGCCAACATTCGCATGGGACTCTCAATTCAAGTAAAATCTGATCGGGTCAGTCAATGATGTAGACATCGTAGAGGAGCTACCGGTGTATATCTACATCTCCGGTATCTACATCGTAGTGACTGACCTACCACTGAGAGATGATTCAGCATCATCTGAAATGAGGGCCTCTCTCTTACCTAAAATCAAAACCTATTGACAATTTTCTTTTATAGCAGTTCGCTAGTGTCCGGATCAACTTTCGTGCACCCTAACAATCTTAAGGATGCACTTTCCAAATATGATATTTTCAGAATTTCCCTCATTGAGTATAGGCTGGAACCCCAAAAAACACAAGCAAACTCCCTCGCCATCCAAATCAACACCTTCAAGCATGACAGGTCCATCGCATTAAATATTACTATGCAAAGCTAATTTAGCTGATGTAGATGGCACTCGGCTATTGTTCATGATTTACGCATGAGAGACCATAACTACGTACTGATAACAAACGGAGCTCTTCGCTTCGCCCATTTCGCTTTTACTCTGCTTCGACAGGGCGAACTAAAAGATGATAACAATAAGTAATTATTCACAATCGCATGAGCTCTCCTATGTTTTCCCCGGTTTTTCTTCTGCACTTCTACTAATTAAAGATTTCGAGGAAGCAAGTTAAACAAAGGACTTGCATAGAGTCAAATCCCGACATAAACAGAAGAGTTTGAAAGATGGCATAAACATAAAGAAGACCGATCCAGACAGCCCCCTCACCTGGAAAAAACTTCTTACTTTGTCTCCATTATATTTTTGTCTTCCGGACAACAATCACTGACTTCTTCATTATCTTGCATATCTTCTGCCTTCGAGACAGCAACCTCCAATATCTTCGTCTATAGAGCCATCGAACACTCCCAATATGACAAAATGATCTTCAAAGAGATCTCGAGGAACTCGATCAGCAATCAGGTTCTCCTTTCTTCCCTTCCCCTTTGTTTGGCAGCACACTCACATTCCCCGTTTATAAAGACATGTCCCTTTTCATCTTGCATTTCTGATCAAACGGGCAAACATTCGTATTGAAAACTCTCCCATTTAAAACGTAGATGATTGAAGACTACTTGCAAATGGGTCTTCTGCTCAGAAACAAAATGTTCCAATCGTTCTTTCTTGAGCTATAGACCTTGGAATGGTGAATGCAAGTTCTTTGGAGAGTCTGCACTGCAACTAGTCTTTCACCCAAGAAACATCTTCAGAAATTAGCTCACACTTGGCCCTTGAAGCAGTAGCAGACAGGCTTATCCAACTTCCAGGAAGTTTACGCTTGAATCAAGTCCATCATGTTCTTCGGACTGCCTGCTAAATTTATTATTATCAGTTTTCAGATCTCGGTACTTCCTTTGCCAATAGGAAGCAATTCATGCCTGGACAATCAAGGGGATACATCTATAGGATTTGATGATGAGCATTGTTCCTGAGCCGAGGTAAAGGACTTCAGTCTTCTCAGGAGCTGCCATGCATCAGACATACTACAACCTTTATCCATCTCAAAGGCAATTGGAAGTGGAGAACTTCCATTGATCTCCACAAGCATAATTCCCTGATATACAGTGACGCCACAATATGAGTATAAAAGCTAGAAAACCTATTACTAGCAGTTGAGTTGCTGTCAATAGAGAGCTGAAAATATTAACCTCGAAGTTCACTAGAAAATATTGAAATTTTCTTAATGTCTCCTTCATAGCACTGACTATCGTCCTGTCTGCAAAAGAAAGAACTGCAGTGACTTCCTTTGGAGAATGCCTATTTTCCTTGAGCACGACCTGACAGTATGCACAACTGGTCAGCATGTCCAATTCTCAGATAAAAGAATTAAATCTGTAGGTTGTTCTGGGATCGGTGATTAATCAAAATGCACATTGTGACTGATCAGAATCTCAGATATGAGGCTTCCAACATCAACATAAACTTGAAGCATGTACGTTGTCCTTGGCTTGTACTGGAATCGCTTCCCACCAGTGAAAGAGCACTGCAATATAGGCACTCACGGAAAGAAGCGTGTAAAGGAGTTCGTCAGAGCCTACTCCAAGTTCCATGCTCACTAACAGCTATGGGCTCTTAGATTTTCAGCCATGCTGTAGAACTTCACACTAAAGTGTTACAATTGCCAATGGATTAAAAAAAAAATCAGTCATGCAGCTCTTCCAGGAGTAGGACAGACAAAGAAGAGCAACGATGCCAATCAAGAAAATACAACGTAGAGTAGTGATAAAAGGCAAAGCAAGCGAAAAATTTAAAAAAAAATAAGAAATAAAAAAAGTAAGAAGAACATGTGAACAATACATGCAAACCATCCTTGTGTTTTTACATTAAAGCCATTGACATTAGCTTATCTGTTTTATTCAATCATTGACGATCGATAACCTATCTGCTCTGATACAGGAAACTTCATTCAAAACAGCAACTCCACACAAAAATTCCACCGGTCTAACTAGAAGTATCTCTTTCCACTGTAAGCATGTCAGCGTGAGCCCTTTCATCAAAGCCTATTCCCTCTACACTTATACAAAATTATGATTCATGGTGATGTAGTTGGCATCTTTACCATCGGGACCTCGATAGAATCTACTAGGGGTGAGCATTGGTTCAAGGTAGACCCTAGACCGGCCCAACCCTGCCGGTTCCGGTCTGATTTCAAAAGGAACTGGGTCAGATCTTGATCCTAGGACCCTTGAACCTTGCACTATGTGCATTGGCCCTCGGTCCTTTAAAGTTGGTTCAACTCAAATCAACTTGTACATAATTTATATTATATATTATATGGTTTTGTTTACTTTGAATTTTATTGCCTTCTCCATGCAAATTAAAAAGTAGAAAGAAACCCAACCCTAATTTGACAAAAAATAAATAAACCCTCTTCACTCACCTGAGCCTTGCTCACCTCACTCACCTTATTCACTGCTCATCTCGCAACTTGCCTCTCTTCTTTTGTTCCATCATCTCACGTGTTTGCTTTTATGGTATATTGCTTTTAGGAAGTGTATATTTTGTTGTTGTTATCTTATCTTTATCTTATATTATGTTTGATACGTATTGTGTTTATAATTTAGTTATTCAATATCGCATTATCAATTGATATGTAATTTGAAATATTATGTTTGTCATTTTAGAGAATGCAAAAACTAAAAGAAAAAAAAATGGATTAGTCGTGAATTGACTTTAGAATCGAACCAGGCCCATAAGCTCGGTTCGGTCCTCAGTCTAATATTTAACAGGATCGGTCATTGGTCCCAAAAATTGGGACTAACACTGCATGGATTGGTCTCTTGGTTAGGTGTTAGAGCGGCCCAATTCGAACCATGCCCATCCCTAGAATCTCTGCTTCCACAATCAGTGCCTTTGGGCAGGTCAACATATTATTTCCACACTTAGGAGATTCCGTTACTCATTCCAAGGGTAGTAACCACATTTTGTGATGCTATGTACCTTGAAACCAGATTTATTCTACCAAGTATTTCTATCTTTACAAGTGAAAATGATAAAAGTTGGAGGATACGAAAGAGGACCAGTAATCCGTACCTTGACTTTTCCTTGTACAGAAGATGCTTTCTCTTTCATTGCAGCCCACCTTGTGGATAAACTAGCTAAGTACATAAAGGGGCTTTCTCGATCTCCAGACAATATGACACTATTTGATAACCATCCAAACAGTGCTTAATTTTGATTTTTTTGTCCCCGAAATCAGTTTGGGCCAATAATCATGTTTGGTAAACCTTTTGTTTTCGAGAATAAATTTGGAAGAGAAACCATGTATGGCATCGCGTTAGAAAAGGAATTTGCAGAGTTTGCCGCAACATTTGTTGAATAAGGGGAGGTGTCCTCCATGTTACTCATCGGAACAGCATCCACATGCATTTCTTCAAATTCTGAGATGAAGTTCGATGATGGACTAGGCACTGCACTCTAAACACTAGCAGGTAGGGGTGAGCATCGGTCTAGGGTGAACCCTTGACCGACCTTGGACCGGCCCAACTCGGCGGGTCTTGGTCCGGTTTCTAGGGAGATTGGGTTGATCCTTGGTCCTAGAATTTCTAAACTAATACTGTGTGGGTCGGTCCTCGGTCCTGAGAGTTCCGAGTTGGTCTAACACTGACTATATATATAATATCATTTATAATATTTTTATATAAAGAAAACCTTAAAATAAATTGCGTCAACAACATTAAACAGCTCTTTAATAAGGAGTTCAAGTAATTTTACATTATTCTTTAATAACTGAGGTTTTTAATATCTTTTACGGTGTCAATAGTCATAATTTACAAATTAGAAAAATGTTTTTGTAAGGAGTTCGTCCAAAAATGCACCTTATGGCATCCACCACTAGTATTTGTTCTTTTTCGCCTTATTTGTCCTCTTAGTCTTCAATTTGCTAAAATAAAAAAATAACTTCTTCGCTCGCCTCGCTCGCTTTAGGTCACTCGTGCTGGTCGCCGCTCAATGCTCGCTTGGCTTGTTACTCTTTGCTCAACATTCGATGCTCATTCTGTTTAACGCTCATCCCACTTGACCCTCACTGCTTGCATTTCTTAGCTGACCTTACTTATCATCGAACCCCTTGAGTTGGTATAGTCCTCGGTTGCCCTTTCAAATAGTACAAAAAATGAAATTAAAAAAATTATTGGCTAGTCTTGGGTTGACCTTGAAATCGGACCGAACTATTAGGTCAGTTCGATCCTCGATTGCTTTTAAAGGAGTACAAAAAATGAAATAAAAAATTATTAGTTGGTCTCGGGTTAACCCTGGAACCGGACCGAACCCATTGGGTCGGTCCAGTCCTCAGTCCCAAGCTCAATAGGGTTAGTCCTCGGTCCCAAAAATTGAGTATCAGTACTGTGCAGGTTGATCTTAGGGTTAGAGGGTAGACCGGCCCAACCCGGACCATGCTCACTCCTACTAGCAAGAACAGCAGACTACACCGAGCTCCTTAGATCATTACCTGACTCAGTGTCGAATTAATGCCTAAAGAACCCCAACAAGAAAACCCAAAAGTAAAGAAATCTCGGGAGAAAAATACACAAACTGAAGCTATACACTGGGCTATAATTTTCACATTCTCATTATGGATGCGAAAATATCATGGCCAGACTCCTGCCAAATTTTGACAAACTGACACCTACGAGTAAATAAAATTGTTCATAGCAAAACAGATATCATAAAATCACCAAACAGATTTACACAGGAAATCCAATCATACATATAGTAAAGAAAAAAAAAATGCAATCTAACCATTATGGCCTCATCAAACTTCTCAAACTCATCGAAACAGAGAAAATATCAGCATCTTCGAGTAAAAGGAGTATTTTAACATTTATGATGAATCTTGTCACCCCATTTTATCTTGGAAAACAATATTAAGAGCGGAAAAAGACACCTTTTGTGAAGCAGAAAAGAAATAACCACATGCTTGAGATGATTTTTTTTTTTCATTTCCCAAGGTTTTCCGGTGATTTGACATAAAGGAACACACATCTCTAATATCCTCCCATAATGCTATATAACTGATGGAAAATTTGCATCTCATTCCAGATTAGAAGTACCTGTGCTCGTCAGTGATGTAGTTGAATCTTGTGCGCTAACACTCCTTCAGTGTGAGCGGATGCGTGTGGAGATTGGGGCGGGCGTCGGGGCGTGGGGGGTGAAGAGAGAGAGAGAGAGAGAGAGAGAGAGAGAGAAGTAAATATGTCCATTGTATATTTAAGAAATCTTACAATCTTTCAAAGTAATAATTCCACATAGATTCTCAAACTTTACAGTTCACAAGAGCATACAAATAATACAAACACCTAATTATTCTCATCACCGAACGAACCCACTGGCCTTAGCTTGATCAGAAATCCAACGCTTCCCACCGGAAGGGCTGGAACACGTAAAGGACTTCCGGGCAGCTCTTGAATAGAAGAGCCACGCAGACACACACTGCGGGGATGCCCACCATCGACAGCATTGTGGGCCTGTACGATAGTGACTGCTTCTCATACCATAAGCCACCTTTTGGCTACACAGCTTGCAACTCTAATGAGTGAGCTGCTGTTCCGTCTTTCCGATCTCAAAGCTGCTCGTGGTTTCTTTATTCTGCTTATGCACGCCATTGCTGTCTGGGACCGCATCTGGGATATCAAGAACCACATGGGGCACTGACGGTCTCTTGTTGATTTTCTTCTGGACTAGGTGGATATACGAGTAGTGGCCACGCAAGCGAGCATAATCTTCTGGCGTGGATCCCGTGCTATCTCGAGCAGTTCTCCATGCCTCAATACCAACCTGAATGACATGTTTAGATATTAATATATATGGATTGCTAACCCTCAGTTCGGTATGCATTTCTAAACCCACAAAAATTAGACATGATGTTCAACACTTGTAGAAGAGATGCACAGAAGCGACTTAAGACTACATTAACATGCGATCTTACTAGCATTCAAGTCACCAGTTAAGGTTCCAAGACTGCTGACTGCTACATTGATCATTCAACAGCGACTGGACACTCTATCTGAATTTTTCTTTCAGCTTCAGACTTTCCATTCACAAACCATAAGCACTTGGCCAGATACTAGTCAAAGAAACATTACCATTCCAGGGTCATCACTTAGCGCATCCAGTACATCCTCTGAATCATCTTTACCGGCAGCAATGTGAAGAGGTGTCAACCCTGCAGGACCTACAGCATCAGGTCTAAACAAAAGTTCTGATGACTTCCATTGATCAGTGACTTCAGTTCAGATTCTAATTTTTCCGAGACACTCTGAGGTACATATCTCAAAAGAAGCTGAACAAGAGGCCTACAGTTTCTCCTCACAGCCCTGTGAACAAGGCCCATCTCAAGCACAGCACGATATATTGAAGGGTGCTCCCTTGCACCAACTGTTCCGTCAAACAAAATATCCAAGAGCTTCTTTACCACCGCACACCAATCATGATCCATGGAGAACTCAATCAGCCACTTGAACCATTTAAATGAAAACAAGTCAGTGTATGGATCCAGCTGTCCCAATCTAGACCTTAACCCACTTCTATGAAGAATCCAACCCATTTCTTGTATGAATTCAAATGCTTGATTCTTCGCTGCAAATTTCGAAGTTCCATGATCATCCGCATCAGCTTCAACAAACTCTAAAGCACTCTCAAGCGAACGTATCTCCAAGCACACGTCATTCTCTGCTACAATGAAAGGGAAGAAGCTGCCTGGGAGACCACAATTTTCGACCTAGACAAATTCAAACATAAGTCTCAGCTCATTTATGGGCATAAAAACCACACACACATAGAACATGCAAATGCAGACGTGATAGTTAAAACATTTTAGACCAAACCTCTCGGTCAAGCGACTCACTTTAAGACAAGTTTAGGCCACCATATAAAAAGTAGTTAAAAACCCATTTGCATCTGAACCAGTTCATGCATTGAATATAAAATCTATGGCTGGACAAGCCACTAGTTAAATGCTTCACCGCATATGATATTAAGTTCATTCTTGTAGTATATCATAAAATTCAGAGAAATCATAAAAAAGAGACCTCGATGAATCCCCTTCCAGTCACTCTCGGGATAGAACAAGAAAATTTAACATATTGGAGTTCATCATGCTCCTCTAGGCTATCCTTCTCATTCATCAACTCCAGAGTTGCTTCTTGAACTAGATACGTGCCTTCAAGGGAACACAACAACCTGAACAGAATGACATTAGAGAACATTAGAACATAAGCATTGTCTACTACTGGCTCAAAAGGTCAGATTAACCTCATCTAAATGTTTGTACGACAGTTTAACATCAACATTGTGAAATTCCATACCTTGTTGCGGGGTGGCACATGCTAAAGCCTTTAACGGAAAACTGAGTTGTTTCAGAAGATGATGTGGCAATCGGTCTAATGCTCATAATTCTACTGCAGTTCATACTCCTAGGACACAATGATGTGTCAACAACAACCTGACCTGCATGGTGAAATTGCTTCAGAATGCACATTCTCCAATACATCAAAGTCGTTTGCATATTAATTGACGGGTTCAAGATACTATAACTTCTACAGACCATCGTAGATAAACGCCATTTGATGCTGCATTCTGATATACATCCATCCAGTCTTCCAGAAAAAGTCATCTGAGACGTCCAGAAGCCTATTTAAACTGGAACTGAGGTCGTGGCAAAGCTACACGGGGCAACAAAAAAAGACAGTTAGTAAAGCAGCTCGTAGATATAAATTAAGTTCATTAGAGACAAGGCAATATCAGAATTTGATCAGGGACATTCAAAAATCAGCCCTAGGATGACGGGATAACAACTCACCTCCTCCCATGCATCCTCATCTTGACGAAGATAAACTGTAAGAACAATACAACCAGGCCTAATGTAGCTCTCAATGTCAGTAGGACTGTGAGATAGCCAGTCAAATATCTGGAAATTCAACCATTTTTTGGTTATGAGAGTTCATGAAGATGGAAAAAGCTGTAATGTTTTTGTCAAAATCAATTACAGGGCTTAAGGAGTATCTGTGCTCGTAGGAGAAGAGGAAAAGCATTGGGATCTTTCCCAAATAATTTGAAAACAATTCAGTCTGTCCGGCTCTGAAATAGCAGAAGAGACAGAACATGAGGGATGCAACTTAAAGAAGGTTGGACAGAGACAAATTTGACAGAGCTTTTGGATATTAAAAAATAAGCATCACGCAAGCTCTTGGAAGTCTCTGAAACATACAAGTTACAGAGCTCACACAATGGAGCAAAAGCTATATGCTCCATGATCATCCACTACCTCTATCAAGCATAACATATGCGTTGTGAAACAAAAGCATGCAACCAAATTGTTAGACTCGTCCTTTTCAAATTTAACACCACATTACAAAATAATGGAAGGAAACAAGAGAACTAAATGGAAAAGGCGTGATATAACCGTTCTGCAATTTGGGGTCACATAAAATCAGCACCAATAATGTTCTTGATGCAATATATATGCATATGCTGCAGCTGAAAGAAGTGTTCAGCACACCTCTCAAATTAGGGGTCAAAGTATACCTTTTCCCTCTCGGAGGTTTATTAACTTCCTGAACAAGCCGCTGGCGGGCTGCTTCCAACTCATCGACAACTCCTCCTAAGACCTCAATAGCTTCAGGGACCAACATTAGAAGGCCGTGATGTACATGGACATTACAAAGAGCAATCTGCAGCACACGATAGCAAGATTCATCCGTCTTAGACGAAAGAAATTGCTAAACCAAGAAAATACACTGACAATTGGGGTAATCCAGATGTCCTGCACACCCTAATCCAAAGGAAAAAACACAAGAAGAAACCGTCCAGCTCACTTTCAAATGACACTATTTTCCATTTCAGCTGTGACATATACAATCGATCAAAGATGCGAACTGAAAAACTACTTCTACATAGAAAGCAACCTTCAGAGAGAGAGAGAGAGACAGAGAGAGGCCACATTCACCTTAAATCCAGCAGAGGCCAAAGCGTGGAGATCCGGAAGGGGGCGGTATTCCATGCCAAAAACACGTCGAACACCGTCGGTCATGGACAACTTGAGGCACCTCTTGAGGCCGGCAGGTGCATTCTGGTACCTGCCTCGAAGAGGGCAACTGACGTTAACAATCTCATCTACCTGAAGACAGTGCAGTCCAGCATGAGGAAAAACTCCAGCATCGAAGAAGAAGCTCTGCGCTAGGTATAAAAATGGATGGAATTCGACCTACAAGACGAAGGGCCCGGGGAGATGGGCGAGGTGCATGGCGTGGACTTCCGGGGGAAGAACGCCGGCGCCGGAGGTGTTCATGTCGGAGAGCAGGAAGTGCTGGAAGCACAGCTTGGCGACGGAGGGAGGGTCGAGGGAGGAGAAACCGGGGAGGGAGGCGCGGAGGGCGTCCAGGCAAGAGTCGAGCCATTCTCCCCTCAAACTCAGCCCCATCCCCAGCATCAAGTCCGTCACCGAAGCAGGCGGCGTCGTCATCGTCGGCGGCGGCGGAGGCGGAGGCGGAGGCGGAGGCGAACGTCACATTGTCGCTAACATTTGAATGTTGATCAGAGGATGAGCTAACTGCTACGAAAGGGGCACAAAAGTGGTTGTTAAGTACCCCCAACCATTAATTGATTGAATCCCAGTAGCACGGTTTCATGCAGTAAGATGGTCCAAGATTCAGATTGTGTGTTTGCCATAGGAAAAGACTCCTTTCCGATAAGGCTTCGTGTTTCTTGGTACACAAGTTACTAGTTAGTACCCGTTCAGTCATTCCAAGAGTCGCCTGAGTAGCTAGAGCAAGCTGGTCATAATGACATGTCATGTGTCTAATCGGGATGAGAGTGAGGAATGCCCCATCAAGCAATCAAGGTCATTGAAAATTGCTGGATTATGTGAACAATATCTGCCTGATAAACAAGAGCGCCACTTATGGTGGCAAATTTTAGCCGCCCGAGTCTTATCATGGCAATCTATATTGCACTGGACTTCAATTTGATAAACAAGAGAACCACTTATGGTGGCAAATTTTAGCCGCCCGAGTCTTATCATGGCAATCTATATTGCACCGGACTTCAATTTTGAATCAGAATTGCATCAATTAAAGAGGTATGGCATGCACTTTGCCAGCCTGGATTTATCGAAATACAAGTACTTGCAGTGATACATGATAATTAAGTATGATAATACTGGGATGGACTACAAGGGGCATGTGGTTGCGCTTCCTTTCACAGAGTAGCTTCATCTTCACCTTTAACTTAGTCAGTGCAGACTACTAAGCACCAGCACGGGGAAAATCACTTCAGAAGTTCATCAGCTGTTCAAAGATGTTCATGGCTGACTCCGGCAACCCAAGCAGCACATTTATGCTTTTCCTTTCTTCACCATGAGAGAGGAAAAGAATGACTTCCTTCTCAGGCAAAGCCACGGGGCCAGACAGTACCGGCTCTCCCCAACCAAAGTCAGTGGTGTGGAAGGACAGCCTAGACCAAGTTGTGATGAGAAGTGTCGCTGCCAGGGATGGTCTTGCTCTAGTTGTTTCAAAGTAGTCTATTGCTGACCTCATGTAGCTGTCCGTGACCATTTCAATTGCATTTTGGACCTTCCTCACCGCAGCAGACAGGGGGCTCTCTAGGAGATCGCCAGCACTGCACAGGGAGTTCGTTAACACTATACCATTACCAAAGTAACCCTCGGGCAGCGGAGGCTCAAAGCGAGACCGCCCATCGACAGCAAAGAGGAGCTTCGTTTGTTGGTCAGGCTTCATTTTTAATGCTTTCGTGCGGGCTCTCCACACAAATGCTGACAAGGGTTCAAAAGTCGTGCATCTCTCCAGGGCTTCATGTTCCATGGCTTTCTTCTTTAGTTGTTTGAGCTTTTCCGGGTCGAAACAGAATGATCTATAGTGCATTTCCTCATCTTCATATAGTTTGCCAGTGTTTGAGACATCTTCAATCTGGTCAAATTCGTGATGTTTAAACTCTACCTTAGGAGGATTTCGGGGTTTGAATATGGTTCTGTCCAGGAAAGGAGGGACGTTCAGAGTCGATCCCCTGGTAGTTTCACCCCAGGAATTCACAAATTCCATGGCCGCAATCCCATCACACATGCAGTGGTTCAAGCATAGCCCCACAACAAACCCTCCACACTTGAATCTTGTCACCTGCATAACAAAGCCACATGAGTTCCAAAGGTGGATTTAACTGTCCTGTCAGAAAAGTAGAGGAAATTTGGGAAAAAAGTGTATTCCTTTTCTCTATCTTTCTCAGTATGTAATTACAGTCTATTTGTAATACAAAGAGTCTAAAACAATAAAGGAATGAGAATATACACAATATTCTAAAGATGTACACAGAATATTTCCTACAATCAAAAATCAATTAAGATCAACCGGCATCGGCAACGGTATCTTCAACACTCCCCCTCAAGCTCGGCGGTCTATAAACATCAAAGACGCCTAACTTGCTTAATAGATACGAATGTTGCCTCTGACATAAGGCCTTGGTAAAAATATCCGCCGGTTGTTCTGCTGTCCTTATCCCTTTTGCTCTAATCACCCCACTCTGGATTTTGTCTCGAATGAAGTGACAGTCAACCTCTATATGCTTTGTCCTTTCATGAAACACTGGGTTCATTGCAAGCTTAAGCGCAGCATCATTATCATAAAATAGGACAGTAGGTTCCTTTATCTGTACACCAAGATCTTGGAGAAGGCCTCTTAACCAAACTATTTCACAACTAGTCTTCGCCATTGCTCGGTATTCTGCCTCAGCGGATGATAAAGATACGGTTGACTGTTTCTTTGTCTTCCATGAAATTAGGAAATCCCCTAATTTTATACAAAATCCTGTGACCGATCTTCTACTCATGGGGCAAGTAGCATAATCAGTGTCACAATACGCTGTCATCTCCATATTGTTGTCTCGAGACAGTAATATCCCCAATCCAGGACATCCTTTCAAGTATTTTATGACTTTTAGTGCCGCATTCATGTGAGACTGCTTCGGAGCATGCATAAACTGGCTAAGAATTTGGACTGCATAGGAAATGTCTAGCCTGGTCATGGTCAAATAAATAAGCTTTCCAACAAGTCTTTGATAAGCAGAAGGATCTTTAAGCAAAAGGTCCTTATTCATGGGCGACAACCCTTTATCATATTCAGCTGTCGTTAGCCTGATATTCTGATCGATTGGAATAACAGTTGGCCTAGACCCTGATAAACCTGCTTCTGACACAATCTCTAAAACAAATTTCCGTTGGCTAAGACAGATGCCCCTTTTTGATCGTGCAATTTCTATACCGAGAAAGTATTTGGGAGATCCCAAATCCTTAATGTGAAACGTAGAATGCAGATATTCCTTGAATCTCTCAATAGCAGGAGCATCATTTCCCATAATGAGTATATCGTCAACATATATAAGTAGATAGATGGACGACATACCTTGTTTCCATGTGAATAAGGCATAGTCATGCTTGGATTGCTGGAATTTTGCAGCTGTGAGAGCACTGGTAAACTTGGCATACCACTGATGAGAAGCCTGTTTCAGCCCATATAGGGATTTTCGAAGACGACACACACTCCCCTCCCCCTGTCTGCGAAATCCCGGTGGAATATCCATATAAATTTCTTCTTCAAGATCTCCATGTAAAAAGGCATTGTCAACGTCCATTTGATGAAGAGGCCAGTCACGAATGGCGGCAATGGAAAGAAAAGACCGCACAGTAACTTCTTTGGCAACGGGAGAAAATGTTTCTGTATAGTCGAAGCCTTCCTTCTGTGTGAATCCCTTTGCAACTAATCGGGCTTTATAACATTCAATGGATCCGTCTGCCTTGTATTTGATTTTGTATACCCATTTGCATCCTATGGGTCGACGATGGGGAGGTAGGCAAACAATCTCCCAAGTCTCATTGTCGATGAGAGCTTGTAATTCATCTTTCATAGCCTGTTGCCACCGAGGGTCCGTGGCAGCCTCATCATAAGAAGTAGGCTCCTGCTGTGCAGAAATGCTACTGACACAGCAACTATGTTTAGGAGATAGATTAGCAAAACTGACATAGGAGGAAATAGGATATTGCGTACCACACTTCTTTGACGAAGAACAAACGTAATCTGCTGTCCATGTTGGTGGTCGAACTACACGTCTTGATCGTCGAAGATGAGTTGGTTCAGGTGGGACATCAACTTGTGGGTGCGCAGATGTATCATCCGCCAGAATAGTAGCTTGTGAAGATTCAGGCTCTTCAGATATGCTTGATGAAGGAGAACCGGTTAACAAATTGTCCCTATTCAAGCTAAGTTGTGCATAACATCTGAAGATGTTATAGGAGATACTATTTGTGGAAGCATCATCATTGATCCTTGGGGGGGGGGGTCGTCTTCACGCAAAAATAACGAGAAGACGTCAAATGATTGTCATGCTGTTGTGGTGGTAGCTCCTTGAATGGGAAAACGTCTTCATGAAAGGTGACATCTCTGCTAACAAAGAATCTTCCGGTAGATGGATCAAGAACCAAATATCCCTTTTGAAGAGTAGGATATCCCATAAATATACAAGAGATGGCACGAGGATCCAATTTATTCCGAGGACCTGTGGTAGAAACGTAGCATAAACAGCCAAAAACACGAAGATGACGAATGTCTGGTCGTTTTCCAAACAATGATTCAAATGGAGTTTTTCCATTCAAAACTCGAGATGGCATCCTATTGATCAGGTATGCCGCTGTCACCACGCAGTCTCCCCAAAAAATTTCAGGGATTGAAGCTTGATATTTGAGAGCCCGAACCACTTCCAACAAATGACGGTGTTTTCTTTCTACAATCCCATTTTGTTGGGGAGTGTAAACACAGGAGCTTTCATGAAGAATGCCATTGGAGGTAAACAGTGATGAACACTCATGATTAAAAAATTCTCGTGCATTGTCAGTACGAACCCGCTGTATGGATTTGTTGAATTGATTTTTGATCAGGACAATAAAATTCTTGAGATGTGAAAGAACTTGGGCTTTAGATTGCACAAGAAAAACCCAAGTTGCTCGCGTATGATCATCTACGATAGTGAGAAAGAAGCGCGAGCCATCACGATGAGGAGTGTGATATGGGCCCTAGATGTCTATGTGCAATAGAGAAAAAGCTCTAGTTGCACGTGATGTACTTTGTGGAAAAGACATTCTAGACTGTTTAGCCAATGGACAGATAGGACAATTAGGATGAGGAAAAGCGGCGCTATGGCCTAGACGCTGATGGGATAATAAGATAGTTTTATTATGATTGGCATTACATAAGATGCTTTTATTGAAAGAAGAATTCGTCCAGAAATAGAGCCCCTCGAAGTTCCTACCCGAGCCCATCAGTGTCCCAGTCAAAGGGGCCTGAAAGAGACAAATGTCAGAATTGAAAATGACTTGGCATTGGTTGTCTTGACAGATTTTTGATACAGAAATGAGATTGAACTCAAAATTGGGAATGAATAGGACATTTTTTAATGTGACAGAAGGACTCAACTCAACATCCCCAACTTTATCTACTGAAATATCACTGCCATTTGGGAGCCGAACTGAAGTATGGTTCGAGGATTTCTCCAACTTGGAAAAAAAAACGTTCATCACAGACGATATGGTCGCTGGCACCCGAGTCAATAATCCATGCATTGCTCGAAATATTGCTCATCAAACAATAAGAAATACCTGCATAACTCGGCACCTTTTCTTGAATTCCCATCTGGCCTAGGGTCCTCATGATTTGTTGAAATTGATCATTGTTAATTGGCTGATTCACTTTAGCATTTGCCGCGACAGAAAATTCACGGTCCTTCTTCTCCCCTGGTCTTCCATGCAATTTCCAACAATTTTCTTTGGTATGATAAGGTTTTTTGCAATAATCACAAAATTTACCTTTCCATTTGGCTGAATTATTTCTGTTCGAAGATGTGACCAAATTGTGGCCGTTAGATCGCCTAAAACCGGACGCTGAGGGACCGTCGGATCGCGGCACTGCTAGACCATCGGATCGCGGCGTAGCAAGGGCGAAAAATGGGCCGTCGGATCGTGCGATTGAACCTCCACCGTCCAATCGCGCGAAAGATCCAGGGGCTGCATCTTGGCCACTCATCCCTCGCGCGTTCCCCAGACCGTCTGATCTTGGGAAATAATCCTGCCCGCTCATCCCTCGCGCGTTCCCCAGACCGTCGGATCTTGGGAAATAATCCTGGCCGTCCACTTGAGATGTATAAAAAAGGTCATCTTCCTCCTCCCGTAGCCCTAGCGTCCCCGTCTTCTTCGAGGATCCGCCATGGCTGAACCTCCCAGAGCTGAAACGTTGCTCTGACGAAGCCCTCGCCGTGAGAACAACCCGATCTCCACTCTTCAGGTACTCTGATGAAGCCAGCCGCTGCGATTCTTCTTGAACCGCGAGTTGATTGATGCGCCCAAGTGGAGGAACCGGGTCCATGGCCAAAATCTGGCTCCGAAATGGTAAGTAGCTTTCATTCAACGCGAGTAGAAAGCGTGTGACCTTCTCAAAATCTTTCATGGCCCGATATTGAGCCAAAGTTGCTTCGGGACCCTCTAATTTCTCCTCTGCCATGTCGATTTCATTCCATAGGGAAGAAAGTTTGTTGTAAATAGTTGAAATTGATAGATTCCCTTGCTTGAGTTCGACCAAATTTTGTGTTAGAGTGAAAATTTTCACTCTGTCTAACTTACCGTACATTTCCCGTAGATTCTCCCAGAATTTTTGGGCATCTTCGGTCGGCGGTACCCTGGCGGCGACCTCTGCCGACAGGCAATTACCTATCCAGGTCCGAACCAGTCCGTTACATTTGCGCCACTGTCGTACAAGACGCTCATCGGAAGGTATCGGGACGGTCCCGTCCAAAAAACCATCCTTGTCCTTGGTTACGAGTGCTCGCCTAAGCTCGCGAGACCACAGGGAGTAATTCTCGGCCCGGATAGCTCTTTGCGGGAGATCAGACGGAGCTCCGGTCCATCGGCGGTGGCGGTATACAGGGGATCTCCAGGTTCTGGCCGCCCACCGAGTCCTGCGAAGGGGAACAACCCGAGTCCGTAGGCCGGGTACGGATTACTTGCCCCAAAACCAGGACCCGAAGCAGTCTGACCCGGAAAGCTCCAATTCGCCCCATATCTAGAAGCCGCTCCAGGTATGTGCGATGCACTTTCCTCCATCCCAGCAGTCCTTCTTGGCTCATTTTGAGGTAAGTTCTGGGTTGTACCTCCTTGATTCGGTTGAATTGGCACAGGAATCCATTGGATGTATGGTCCTGTGAAGGGATTTGCAAGATTAAATCCTGTGTTGGTCTGTACAGGTTGCACGAGACCTGTTTGGCTTTCTGGTTGGTTTATTTGTTGATCTGCAAAGATGGCTTCTCCTCCTTGGTTATTGAGGGGCTGTGGAATTCCCTCAGAAACACGTGAAGCCGAATCCTCTGTCCTTGACATGATTCCTCCCTGAAGAAAAAGGGCGTCACCGAAGCTAGGCCAAGGCGGGAGGCTCTGATACCATGTCAGAAAAGTAGAGGAAATTTGGGAAAAAAGTGTATTCCTTTTCCCTATCTTTCTCAGTATGTAATTACAGTCTATTTGTAATACAAAGAGTCTAAAACAATAAAGGAATGAGAATATACACAATATTCTAAAGATGTACACAGAATATTTCCTACAATCAAAAATCAATTAAGATCAACCGGCATCGGCAACGGTATCTTCAACATCCAACCCGAGGGCGAGGGGAGGGAACAACACAAAAGTAGCTAAGATGCAGCCAAAAAAGAAAATCAACTGACCTTCACCTACATAAAAAAAATGCCAGATACATGAATAATGGACGGACATCCATTTATTTTATGCCACCTCTGAAGATTCAACTTACGACTTTTCGACGAAAAGAATGATAAGACGAGTGACATCCACTAAAAAAAAAAAAAAAGAAGAAAATGTTATCCGACCTGACACACTAAGGGAGGTATCTCGAGGATGTTCCTGGCACCAGGAATGTCGTGAACCAACTTTCCAAGAGTCACTGGATCGGGTTTGGTGATGTCTCCGATTTCCTCAATGGAACAGCTAGCTTCGGCCTCAACCAAAACAGCACCCTCCCCCGTGCAATCCACTATGAGCTTCCCTTCGGGGCTGATTGTCAGCCTCCCCGAAAGCGGATAGTAGTGAACAAGGACCTTGGAGAGACCATTCTTGATGACCTCAAAAGCTTCCTCGTTGCCTCTTGAATTGGACTTGAAGCAGTAGATGGTGCGGACAATCACCCTCTTCATATATTTCCCGTCTTCCTTAAGCACATGAAGATTATGCCCGCCCCCCTCGCTCGTCCCACTGCTCTCTGATCATCTCACAGGTAAATTTGCTCTAACTTTTTTCTTTCATCTTGTTTCATCCTGGTCTACTTGATGTGAAGAGATGAACGAAACAAGATTCATTATGATTCGAGGTGCATATACAATGCATCATTCCATGAGAAAAATTTCGTGCATCTGCTATATGAACCATGCGTGATTCGATGAAGTTGTGACCAGGCTTTTCAATCTAATCTTAATGGCGGCTACTGTTAACAATCGCGCCACCCTTGAGCTCAGCGTAGAGAAACGAGAAGCCGTTCTGGTTCCCCCTGCTGAGGAGACTGAGAAGGGCCTCTACTACCTCTCAAACCTTGACCAGAACATTGCGGTGATTGTCCGCACCATCTACTGCTTCAAGTCCAATTCAAGAAGCAACGAGGAAGCTTTTGAGGTCATCAAGAATGGTCTCTCCAAGGTCCTTGTTCACTACTATCCGCTTTCGGGGAGGCTGACAATCAGCCCCGAAGGGAAGCTCATAGTGGATTGCACGGGGGAGGGTGCTGTTTTGGTTGAGGCCGAAGCTAGCTGTTCCATTGAGGAAATCGGAGACATCACCAAACCCGATCCAGTGACTCTTGGAAAGTTGGTTCACGACATTCCTGGTGCCAGGAACATCCTCGAGATACCTCCCTTAGTGTGTCAGGTCGGATAACATTTTTTTTTTTTTTTAAGTGGATGTCACTCGTCTTATCATTCTTTTCGTCGAAAAGTCGTAAGTTGAATCTTCAGAGGTGGCATAAAATAAATGGATGTCCGTCCATTATTCATGTATCTGGCATTTTTTTTTATGTAGGTGAAGGTCAGTTAGTTGATTTTCTTTTTTCGCTGCATCTTAGCTACTTTTGTGTTGTTCCCTCCCCTCGCCCTCGGGTTGGACAGTTAAATCCACCTTTGGAACTCATGTGGCTTTGTTATGCAGGTGACAAGATTCAAGTGTGGAGGGTTTGTTGTGGGGCTATGCTTGAACCACTGCATGTGTGATGGGATTGCGGCCATGGAATTTGTGAATTCCTGGGGTGAAACTACCAGGGGATCGACTCTGAACGTCCCTCCTTTCCTGGACAGAACCATATTCAAACCCCGAAATCCTCCTAAGGTAGAGTTTAAACATCACGAATTTGACCAGATTGAAGATGTCTCAAACACTGGCAAACTATATGAAGATGAGGAAATGCACTATAGATCATTCTGTTTCGACCCGGAAAAGCTCAAACAACTAAAGAAGAAAGCCATGGAACATGAAGCCCTGGAGAGATGCACGACTTTTGAACCCTTGTCAGCATTTGTGTGGAGAGCCCGCACGAAAGCATTAAAAATGAAGCCTGACCAACAAACGAAGCTCCTCTTTGCTGTCGATGGGCGGTCTCGCTTTGAGCCTCCGCTGCCCGAGGGTTACTTTGGTAATGGTATAGTGTTAACGAACTCCCTGTGCAGTGCTGGCGATCTCCTAGAGAGCCCCCTGTCTGCTGCGGTGAGGAAGGTCCAAAATGCAATTGAAATGGTCACGGACAGCTACATGAGGTCAGCAATAGACTACTTTGAAACAACTAGAGCAAGACCATCCCTGGCAGCGACACTTCTCATCACAACTTGGTCTAGGCTGTCCTTCCACACCACTGACTTTGGTTGGGGAGAGCCGGTACTGTCTGGCCCCGTGGCTTTGCCTGAGAAGGAAGTCATTCTTTTCCTCTCTCATGGTGAAGAAAGGAAAAGCATAAATGTGCTGCTTGGGTTGCCGGAGTCAGCCATGAACATCTTTGAACAGCTGATGAACTTCTGAAGTGATTTTTCCCCGTGCTGGTGCTTAGTAGTCTGCACTGACTAAGTTAAAGGTGAAGATGAAGCTACTCTGTGAAAGGAAGCGCAACCACATGCCCCTTGTAGTCCATCCCAGTATTATCATACTTAATTATCATGTATCACTGCAAGTACTTGTATTTCGATAAATCCAGGCTGGCAAAGTGCATGCCATACCTCTTTAATTGATGCAATTCTGATTCAAAATTGAAGTCCGGTGCAATATAGATTGCCATGATAAGACTCGGGCGGCTAAAATTTGCCACCATAAGTGGTTCTCTTGTTTATCAAATTGAAGTCCAGTGCAATATAGATTGCCATGATAAGACTCGGGCGGCTAAAATTTGCCACCATAAGTGGCGCTCTTGTTTATCAGGCAGATATTGTTCACATAATCCAGCAATTTTCAATGACCTTGATTGCTTGATGGGGCATTCCTCACTCTCATCCCGATTAGACACATGACATGTCATTATGACCAGCTTGCTCTAGCTACTCAGGCGACTCTTGGAATGACTGAACGGGTACTAACTAGTAACTTGTGTACCAAGAAACACGAAGCCTTATCGGAAAGGAGTCTTTTCCTATGGCAAACACACAATCTGAATCTTGGACCATCTTACTGCATGAAACCGTGCTACTGGGATTCAATCAATTAATGGTTGGGGGTACTTAACAACCACTTTTGTGCCCCTTTCGTAGCAGTTAGCTCACCCTCTGATCAACATTCAAATGTTAGCGACAATGTGACGTTCGCCTCCGCCACCGCCATCGCCGCCGCCGACGACGACGACGCCGCCTGCTTCGGTGACGGAGTTGATGCTGGGGATGGGGCTGAGGTTGAGGGGAGAATGGCTCGACTCTTGCCTGGACGCCCTCCGCGCCTCCCTCCCCGGTTTCTCCTCCCTCGACCCTCCCTCCGTCGCCAAGCTGTGCTTCCAGCACTTCCTGCTCTCCGACATGAACACCTCCGGCGCCGGCGTTCTTCCCCCGGAAGTCCATGCCATGCACCTCGCCCATCTCCCCGGGCCCTTCATCTTGCAGGTCGAATTCCCTCCATTTTTTTGCCTAGCGCAGAGCTTCTTCTTCGATGCTGGAGTTTTTCCTCATGCTGGACTGCACTGTCTTCAGGTAGATGAGATTGTTAACATCAGTTGCCCTCTTCGAGGCAGGTACCAGAATGCACCTGGCGGCCTCAAGAGGTGCCTCAAGTTGTCCATGACCGACGGCGTTCAACGTCTTTTTGGCATGGAATACTGCCCCCTTCCGGATCTCCACGCTTTGGCCCCTGCTGGATTTAAGGTGAATGTGGCCTCTCTCTGTCTCTCTCTCTCTCTCTGAAGGTTGCTTTCTATGTAGAAGTAGTTTTTCAGTTCGCATCTTTGATCGATTGTATATGTCACAGCTGAAATGGAAAATAGTGTCATTTGAAAGTGAGCTGGACGGTTTCTTCTTGTGTTTTTTCCTTTGGATTAGGGTGTGCAGGACATCTGGATTACCCCAATTGTCAGTGTATTTTCTTGGTTTAGCAATTTCTTTCGTCTAAGACGGATGAATCTTGCTATCGTGTGCTGCAGATTGCTCTTTGTAATGTCCATGTACATCACGGCCTTCTAATGTTGGTCCCTGAAGCTATTGAGGTCTTAGGAGGAGTTGTCGATGAGTTGGAAGCAGCCCGCCAGCGGCTTGTTCAGGAAGTTAATAAACCTCCGAGAGGGAAAAGGTATACTTTGACCCCTAATTTGAGAGGTGTGCTGAACACTTCTTTCAGCTGCAGCATATGCATATATATTGCATCAAGAACATTATTGGTGCTGATTTTATGTGACCCCAAATTGCAGAACGGTTATATCACGCCTTTTCCATTTAGTTCTCTTGTTTCCTTCCATTATTTTGTAATGTGGTGTTAAATTTGAAAAGGACGAGTCTAACAATTTGGTTGCATGCTTTTGTTTCACAACGCATATGTTATGCTTGATAGAGGTAGTGGATGATCATGGAGCATATAGCTTTTGCTCCATTGTGTGAGCTCTGTAACTTGTATGTTTCAGAGACTTCCAAGAGCTTGCGTGATGCTTATTTTTTAATATCCAAAAGCTCTGTCAAATTTGTCTCTGTCCAACCTTCTTTAAGTTGCATCCCTCATGTTCTGTCTCTTCTGCTATTTCAGAGCCGGACAGACTGAATTGTTTTCAAATTATTTGGGAAAGATCCCAATGCTTTTCCTCTTCTCCTACGAGCACAGATACTCCTTAAGCCCTGTAATTGATTTTGACAAAAACATTACAGCTTTTTCCATCTTCATGAACTCTCATAACCAAAAAATGGTTGAATTTCCAGATATTTGACTGGCTATCTCACAGTCCTACTGACATTGAGAGCTACATTAGGCCTGGTTGTATTGTTCTTACAGTTTATCTTCGTCAAGATGAGGATGCATGGGAGGAGGTGAGTTGTTATCCCGTCATCCTTGGGCTGATTTTTGAATGTCCCTGATCAAATTCTGATATTGCCTTGTCTCTAATGAACTTAATTTATATCTACGAGCTGCTTTACTAACTGTCTTTTTTGTTGCCCCGTGTAGCTTTGCCACGACCTCAGTTCCAGTTTAAATAGGCTTCTGGACGTCTCAGATGACTTTTTCTGGAAGACTGGATGGATGTATATCAGAATGCAGCATCAAATGGCGTTTATCTACGATGGTCTGTAGAAGTTATAGTATCTTGAACCCGTCAATTAATATGCAAACGACTTTGATGTATTGGAGAATGTGCATTCTGAAGCAATTTCACCATGCAGGTCAGGTTGTTGTTGACACATCATTGTGTCCTAGGAGTATGAACTGCAGTAGAATTATGAGCATTAGACCGATTGCCACATCATCTTCTGAAACAACTCAGTTTTCCGTTAAAGGCTTTAGCATGTGTCACCCCGCAACAAGGTATGGAATTTCACAATGTTGATGTTAAACTGTCGTACAAACATTTAGATGAGGTTAATCTGACCTTTTGAGCCAGTAGTAGACAATGCTTATGTTCTAATGTTCTCTAATGTCATTCTGTTCAGGTTGTTGTGTTCCCTTGAAGGCACGTATCTAGTTCAAGAAGCAACTCTGGAGTTGATGAATGAGAAGGATAGCCTAGAGGAGCATGATGAACTCCAATATGTTAAATTTTCTTGTTCTATCCCGAGAGTGACTGGAAGGGGATTCATCGAGGTCTCTTTTTTATGATTTCTCTGAATTTTATGATATACTACAAGAATGAACTTAATATCATATGCGGTGAAGCATTTAACTAGTGGCTTGTCCAGCCATAGATTTTATATTCAATGCATGAACTGGTTCAGATGCAAATGGGTTTTTAACTACTTTTTATATGGTGGCCTAAACTTGTCTTAAAGTGAGTCGCTTGACCGAGAGGTTTGGTCTAAAATGTTTTAACTATCACGTCTGCATTTGCATGTTCTATGTGTGTGTGGTTTTTATGCCCATAAATGAGCTGAGACTTATGTTTGAATTTGTCCAGGTCGAAAATTGTGGTCTCCCAGGCAGCTTCTTCCCTTTCATTGTAGCAGAGAATGACGTGTGCTTGGAGATACATTCGCTTGAGAGTGCTTTAGAGTTTGTTGAAGCTGATGCGGATGATCATGGAACTTCGAAATTTGCAGCGAAGAATCAAGCATTTGAATTCATACAAGAAATGGGTTGGATTCTTCATAGAAGTGGGTTAAGGTCTAGATTGGGACAGCTGGATCCATACACTGACTTGTTTTCATTTAAATGGTTCAAGTGGCTGATTGAGTTCTCCATGGATCATGATTGGTGTGCGGTGGTAAAGAAGCTCTTGGATATTTTGTTTGACGGAACAGTTGGTGCAAGGGAGCACCCTTCAATATATCGTGCTGTGCTTGAGATGGGCCTTGTTCACAGGGCTGTGAGGAGAAACTGTAGGCCTCTTGTTCAGCTTCTTTTGAGATATGTACCTCAGAGTGTCTCGGAAAAATTAGAATCTGAACTGAAGTCACTGATCAATGGAAGTCATCAGAACTTTTTGTTTAGACCTGATGCTGTAGGTCCTGCAGGGTTGACACCTCTTCACATTGCTGCCGGTAAAGATGATTCAGAGGATGTACTGGATGCGCTAAGTGATGACCCTGGAATGGTAATGTTTCTTTGACTAGTATCTGGCCAAGTGCTTATGGTTTGTGAATGGAAAGTCTGAAGCTGAAAGAAAAATTCAGATAGAGTGTCCAGTCGCTGTTGAATAATCAATGTAGCAGTCAGCAGTCTTGGAACCTTAACTGGTGACTTGAATGCTAGTAAGATCGCATGTTAATGTAGTCTTAAGTCGCTTCTGTGCATCTCTTCTACAAGTGTTGAACATCATGTCTAATTTTTGTGGGTTTAGAAATGCATACCGAACTGAGGGTTAGCAATCCATATATATTAATATCTAAACATGTCATTCAGGTTGGTATTGAGGCATGGAGAACTGCTCGAGATAGCACGGGATCCACGTCAGAAGATTATGCTCGCTTGCGTGGCCACTACTCGTATATCCACCTAGTCCAGAAGAAAATCAACAAGAGACCGTCAGTGCCCCATGTGGTTCTTGATATCCCAGATGCGGTCCCAGACAGCAATGGCGTGCATAAGCAGAATAAAGAAACCACGAGCAGCTTTGAGATCGGAAAGACGGAACAGCAGCTCACTCATTAGAGTTGCAAGCTGTGTAGCCAAAAGGTGGCTTATGGTATGAGAAGCAGTCACTATCGTACAGGCCCACAATGCTGTCGATGGTGGGCATCCCCGCAGTGTGTGTCTGCGTGGCTCTTCTATTCAAGAGCTGCCCGGAAGTCCTTTACGTGTTCCAGCCCTTCCGGTGGGAAGCGTTGGATTTCTGATCAAGCTAAGGCCAGTGGTTTCGTTCCGTGATGAGAATAATTAGGTGTTTGTATTATTTGTATGCTCTTGTGAACTGTAAAGTCTGAGAATCTATGTAGAATTATTACTTTGAAAGATTGTAAGATTTCTTAAATATACAATGGACATATTTACTCTCTCTCTCTCTCTCTCTCTCTCTCTCTCTCTCTCTTCACCCCCAACGCCCCGACGCCCGCCCCCACCTCTACACACATCCGCTCACACTGAAGGAGTGTTAGCGCACAAGATTCAACTACATCGCTGACAAGCACAGGTACTTCTAATCTGGAATGAGATGCAAATTTTCCATCAGTTATATAGCATTATGGGAGGATATTAGAGATGTGTGTTCCTTTATGTCAAATCACCGGAAAACCTTGGGAAATGAAAAATAAATCATCTCAAGCATGTGGTTATTCCTTTTCTGCTTCACAAAAGGTGTCTTTTTCCGCTCTTAATACTATTTTCCAAGATAAAATGGGGTGACAAGATTCATCATAAATGTTAAAATACTCTTTTTACTCGAAGATGCTGATATTTTCTCTGTTTCAATGAGTTTGAGAAGTTTGATGAGGCCACAATGGTTAGATTGCATTTCTTTTTCCTTTATTGTCTGTACGATTAGATTTCCTGTGTAAATCTGTCTGGTGATTTTAGGATTTATGTTTTTATATGGACAATTCTAATTAGTCGTAGGTGTCAGTTTGTCAAAATTGGCAGGAATCTGGCCATGACATTTTTGCATCCGTAATAAGAATGTGAAAATTATAGGCCAGTATATAGCTTCAGTTTCTGTATTTTTTCCTGAGATTCCTTTTCTTTTGGGTTTTCTTTTTGTCGTTCATTAGGCATTAATTTGCACCAACTGAATCGGGTAATGACCTAAGGAGCTCAGTGCAGTCTGCTGTTTCCTGCTAGTGTGCAGAATGCAGTGCCTAGGCCATCACCGAACTTCATCTCAGAATTTGAAGAAATGCGTGTGGATGCTGTTCCAATGAGTGACATGGAGACCGCCTCCCGTTATTCAACAAATGTTGCAGCAAACTCTGCGGATTCCTTTTCTAATGCGATGCCATATGTGATTTCTAACTCCTCGCATGTCATGGTTTCATCTGTCGAGGAGTTGGATCCTAATGTTGAGACCTTGGATGCAGCAGATGCTGTACCCAATCCTCCTTAAGATATTGCATCATATGTGGATGACATTCAAATGGCCGATCAGATTGAACATCCTCTCATATTGTCTGGAGATCGAGAAAGCCCATTCACGTACTTAGCTTGTTTATCCACAAAGTGGGTTGCAATGAAAGAGAAAGCATCTTCCTTACAAGGAAAAGTCAAGGTACAGATTACCGGTCCTTCTCTTTTGTATACTCCAACTTTTATCATTTTCACTTGTATGCTCAGAAATGCTTGGTAGAATGAATCTGGTTTCAAGGTACATAGCATTACAAAATGTGGTTGCTACCCTTGGAATGAGTAACAGAATCTCCAGAATGTGGAAATAATATGTTGACCTGCTCAGAGGCACTGATTGTGGAAGCGGATTCTATATAGTTCCTGATGGTAAAGATGCCAACTGCATCACCATGTATCGTAGTTTCGTAAAGTGTAGAGGGAAAAGGCTTCAATGAAAGGGCTCACGCTGACATGCGTACAGTGGAGAGGAATACTACTAGCTGGACAGGTGGAATTTTTGCTTGGAGTCGCTCTTTTGAATGAAGTTTGCTGTATCAAAGCAGATAGGTTATCGATTGTCAATGACTGAGTAGAATGGATAAGCTAATGTCATCTGCTTGTAAAAACACAAGGATGGTTTGCATCTATTGTTCACATGTTCTTCCTACTTTTTTTTATTTTTCTCTTGCTTTGTCTTTTAACATTATTCTGCAGTTGTATTTCTTGATTGGCATCTTTGCTCTTCTTTGTCTGTCCTACTCCTGGAAGAGCTACATGACCAATTTCTTTTGATCCATCGGCAATCGTAACACTTTAACGTGAACTTGTATAGCATGGCTTTAAATCTAAAAACCCATAGCTGTTAGTGAGCGTGGAACTTAGAGTAGGTTCTGACTAACTCCTTTACACACTTCTTTCCGCGAATGCATATATTGCAGTGCTTTTTGACTGGAGTGAAGGGATTCCAGTACAAGCAAAGGACAATATACAAGCTTTGAGTTTATGTTGATGATAGAAGCCTCATATCTGAGATTCTGATCAGTCACAATGTGCGTTTTGATTGATTGCTGATCCCAGAACAACTTACAGATTCATTTCTTTTATCTGAGAATTGGACGTGCTGACCAGTTGTGCATACTGTCAGGTCGTGCTCAAGGGAATTGGGCATTCTCCAGAGGAAGTCACTGCAGCTCTTTCTTCTGCAGACGGATGATAGTCAGTGCTATGAAGGAGACATTAAGAAAATTTCAATATTTTCTGGTGAACTTGGAGGTAAATATTTTCAGCTCTCTATTGACAGCAACTCAACTGCTAGTAATAGGTTTTCTAGGTTTTATACTTATAGTGCGGCGTCACTGTATATCAGGGAATTATGCTTGTGGAGATCAATGAAACTTCTCTGCTTCCAATCGCCATTGAGATGGATGAAGGTTGTAATATGTCCGATGCATGGCAGCTCCTGAGAAGACTGAAGTCCTTTACCATTCCATGGACCCCTTTCTGGTATTTCTTTTTATGCTCTTGTTGCTTCTTGTGTGATTTCATTCAGTTAAAGAGAACACTTATCTCGAGTGTCGCATGTGAATGTTGGCTCTAGAAGATATTCATTAGAGTTCGGTTTCTTGATCAACACTTAGTTCCATCCGATGATAAAGTGCTCTGGCTAGAAAGTAGGAAGTCTCACGGTGGCTCGACTTACACCATTTTGAATCTTCAGATCTGGCAAACCTTTCCGAGGTTAAAGAATCTCATACATTATATCAGCGTGTGCTTTTCAACATGTTCCTTGGAGCTTTTACCTCCTTGTGGCGTTCCTTCCAACCGGGTCACGTAGCACATGACATCGTGCACGCGAATTAGACTAGCTTGGGACGTTGCAGCAGCCCCTGTGGCGTTGGTTGGTCATCTCAAATCATCGTAAGTTTTCATCCCTGAAGAAGAGGGGGAGTTGTGGCTTGACGATGCACTCTCCTTTGAATCGCTCTCGTGGGCAGCAAATTAGGAAAGGAAAGCTTCTTCTTCTTCTAAACAAAAGGAGTTGAATGCAAATCTGGATCTGCATTGCCAGGTTTGCATTTGCGTTGTTTCAGGCTTTCCAGCGACCATTCTCTCATGGTGGTCACCGGCCTTGTCGACCCCCATCAGCTCCGATGACGGCGACACCGGATTACCATTGGCATGGGGGTGGGGTTGGTGGGGAGGGACGTCATTTCGTATTCTTGCGTTAGGGGCCTATTTGGTAATCATCCCAACAGTCCGCGGATTCGACTTTTTGTTCCGGAATCGGTTTGGGACGAGAATCGTGTTTGGTAAAATTTTTGTTCCTGGGTTAGGAATCGTTTGGGACAAGATTTGAGAATCAAAAAAGTTGATTCTCGCGTCCGAGAATCAAAAAAGAATCAACACAATAAAATTCTTATACTAATTATTATTATACTATAATAATAATATAATAGTAATTATATTAGTATATTAATTATTAGTATATAATATTACTATAATAATATATATAGTAATTATTACTATATAATATTACTAATTATTACTATAATATAATTATTATATACTAATATATAATATAATTATATAATTAGTATATTAGTATAATTATTAATATAAGTATACTATTATATAATTATAATTATATAGTCTAATATTATAATAATTATTAATTATAATTAATAATATACTAATAATAATTAATAGTAATATTATATCATTATATTTATATACTATTAAGTGTACTAATATTATTACTAATTATTAATATAATATAATAATATAAACTATTATTAATAGTAATTATTAATATTATAATAATAGTTAATAATTAATATACTAATTATTATAATAAGTATGTTAAAGTATATTACTAATAAGTAATAATATTAATAGTATAATTAATAGGAGAAAAAGAATAGGAGAAAAAGGAAAAAAAGAAAATAAAAAAGGAAAAAAAAAGAAAAAATGGGAAAAAGAAAAGAAAAGAAAAGAAAGTAAAAATGTAAAAAAAATTATTAGGAAAAAAGGAAAAAAGAAAAGAAAAAAGAAAAAGAAGAAGAATAGGTGAAAAAGGAAAAAAAAAGAAAAGAAAAAGAAAAAGAAAAGAAAAAAGAAAAGAAAAAAGTAAAAAAATTATTTAAAAAGTAAAAAGAAATTAATTTGGAACAGAATCAATGAACACGTTATCAAACGCAATTCTATTCCAAAATCAGAAATTTAAAACAGTTACCAAACGCGTTCTTTTACTCAGAATCAGTTCTCGGAACAAAATAAAAAATAATCATTTCTTGTCAGAATCAGTTCCCAGGAATAAAATCGTTACCAAACGCAGAGTTAGAAACCATGTATGGCATCACATTAGAAAAGGAATCTGCAGAGTTTGCTGCAACATTTGTTGAATAACGGGAGGCAGTCTCCATGTTACTCATTGGAACAAAGCATCCACATGCATTTCTTCAAATTCGAGATGAAGTTCGGTGATGGGCTAGGCATTGCATTCTGCATACCAGCAGGAACAGCAGAAGACTGCACTGAGCTCCTTAGATCATTACCCGATTCAGTTGGTGCCGAATTAATGCCTAAAGAACTCCAAAAAGAAAACCCAAAAGTAAACTCGGAAAAAAATACACAAACTGACACTATATACTGGCCTATAATTTTCATATTCTCATTACGGATGTGAAAATATCATGGCCTATAATTTTTTTCAAGGAGTTAGATCCTGATGTTGAGACCTTGGACGCAGCAGATGCTGTACCCAATCCTCCTTCAGATATTGCATCATATGTGGATGATGTTCAAATGGTCGATGAGATTGAATATCCTCTCATAATGTCTGGAGATCAAGAAAGCCCATTCACGTATTTAGCTAGTTTATCCACAAAGTGAGCTGCAATGAAAGAGAAAGCATCTTCCATACAAGGAAAAGTCAAGGTACAGATTACCGGTCCTCTTTCATATACTCCAACTTTTATCATTTTGACTTGTAAGCACAGAAATACTCGATAGAATGAATCTGGTTTCAAGGTACATAGCATCACAAAATGTGGTTGCTACCCTTGGGATGAGTAACGGAATTTCTAGAATGTGCAAATAATATGTTGACCTGCCCAGAGGCACTGATTGCGGAAGCGGATTATAGAGTTGAGCATGATTTGGGTTGGGCCGATCGAACACCTAACTTTCGGACCAACCCGCACGGTGTGGGTCCCTAATTCTTGGGAACCTTGGACCGACCTTGTTAAGCCTCAGATCGAGGACCAGATCACATTATGCCGATTCCTTCCTAAATCTTGAAGAGCCACCACCCGAAAACACGTTATCTTTTCTCTTGAAGAGCACCACCCCAAGAACACACTATCTAAAGAGCACCACCCCAAGAACACACTATCTCCTTCCTTTTTCCCTATAAAAGGACGTCCCCTGTCAAATCTCTAACCAGCCAACAAGAAGAACCACTCGGAACACGCGAAACTTGCAAATGAGTTCCGATCAGCCTACTCCCATTCCACCCCCTGGCAGTGCCGCCGCGATCCCACCCGTACGAGCGGAACATCCGCGCATGCATCGCACGCCCGGGTCATCCCTCGCGTGTGAGTGCGCGTGAAGGTGTGTGGGACGCGCCTTCGACGCCCAGGTGGCGCATGGGGGCGCGTGGGGGAGCGTGTGGCCTCCCTCGGCAACGCGCCGCCGACCCTCTTGCTTGTCTTGTCTCCCCATATCCAAATTTGTGATTTAATTTAATTTTTATTGAACAAAAAGTCTCGAAAATCACAAATTATGGCAAGATCCGTACTAATTAGGGCTTATCCGTACAATTAGGGTAAATTCATACAGTTTAGGGCAAAAACAATTGCGTTCAAGTTCTAGGGTTATGGAGGCTCTAATACCACATGTAAGACGCAAATTGCGCAATCTCAAGATCTCCATAATCAGAACAATAACATGCATAATTAGATAGAAAGATTAACGCACCTAGGATCCATTGTTCTTGAAGCGGAAGCAGAAACACAATGTTCCTTGCGCAAATCATTTTCTTCTATTGCCCTTCGTATCACAGGCTCAATGAGGCGGCCCCTTACAATTAGCGTTAGAATAACGCCCCTTAGGTGAGGATATGTGAGAATTAGGGTTAGAGAAGAGACTTGAGCACTATTTATAAGGTTTCCAACCAGTCCCCCTCATTACGGGCCAGGCTTAACTCAGCCCACACTAGCCAGCCCCATATTAGATTAATTAATAAACCTTCTATTTTACCTTAGGCCAAACCCCGTAAAACGGTAACCGTTAAATGGTAAATTACAACGTCAATTAATTTAATCAACATTAAGGAAAACTCTTACACGAGTTGGCTGTCTAAACACAAGAGCAGCTTCATGCGAGCGCACTCGAAGTGACGAGCCTATCGTGCGAGATGGAGATGGAGATGTCGACGGACGAAAGGGGAGAACCTCAGCCCAAGCTTCGATGGCATTTTGACGGACATCGCCATGCAGATGACCGCGAGAAGGCCAAGAATGAGGGGCCCAGCAAATGTGATGATCCGCTTATAAGGGTGAGATCGCGGCGGCGCAACCGGGGGTGGAATGGGACTAGGGTGATCAGAATTCATTTGGAAGTTTCTCGTGTTTGAGTGTTCAGAGACCTAAGAGGGGAGGTCCATTTAAAGGGAAAAAGGAAAGGTGGGGGGGGAGGAGAGGAAAGGGAGTGTGTTCTTCTGCTCGTCATCTTTCGGTGGGGAGCATTTGCAATGAAGAATTGGCATGATGTTGACTTGAGCTTAAAAAATGCTAAAAAAACAAAAAATGCAAGGGAAGAAATTTTATGACAGAATCCCCGTAGTCTAAAAATTAAAATGGGGAGGAGAGGGAGTTTGTTCTTCTGTGCTCATCGTCTTCTAGAGTGGGGAGCATTCGCAACCAAGGATTAGCATGATATTGATTTGAGCTTAAAAAATGCTACAAAAACAAAAAATGTAGGGAAGAAATTTTATGACAGAATCCTCGTAATCTAAAAGTTAAATTGGAGAGGAGACGGAGCGCGTTCTTTTGTGCTTATCAGCTTCCAGAGTGGGGAGCCTTTGCAACGAAGGATTAGCATGATGTTGACTTGAGCTTAAAAAATGCTAAAAAAACAAAAAATGCGGGGAAGAAATTTATGACAGAGTCGCTGTAATCTAAAAGTTAAAATGGGGAGGAGAGGGAGTGTGTTCTTCTGTGCTTGTCGTCTTTCAGAGTGGGGAGCATTCGCAATGAAGAATTGGCGTGACATTAACTTGAGCTTAAAAAATACTAAAAAAACAAAAAATGCAGGGAAAAAATTTTATAACAGAATTCTCGTAGTGGGGAGGAGAGGGAGTTTGTTCTTCCGTGCTCATCATCTTCCAGAGTGGGGAGCATTCGCAACGAAGGATTAACATGATGTTGACTTCAGCTTAAAAAATGCTAAAAAAAAAAAAAAAAAATGCAGGGGCGAAATTTTATGACAGAATCCCCGTAGTCTAAAAGTTAAAATGGGGAGGAGAGAGAGCACGTTCTTCCGTGCTTATCGTCTTCCAGAGTGGGGAGCATTCCAATGAAAGATTGGCATAATGTTGACTTGAGCTTAAAAAAGGCTTAAAAAACAAAAAATGCAGGGAAGAAATTTATGACAGAATCCCTGTAGTCTAAAAGTTAAAATAGGGAGGAGAGGGAGTGTGTTCTTTCGTGCTCATCATCTTCTAGAATGGGGAGCATTCGTAACAAAGGATTGACATGATGTTGACTTGAGCTTAAAAAATGCTAAAAAAAAAAAAAATGTAGGGAAGAAATTTAATAACAGAATCCCGGTAGTCTAAAAATTAAAATGGGGAGGAGAGGAAGTGCGTTCTTCCGTGCTCATCGTCTTCTAGAGGGGAGCTTTCACAATGTAGAATTGGCATGATGTTGACTTGAGCTTAAAAAATGCTAAAAAAAGGAAAAAAGCAGGGAAGAAATTTTATGACAGAATCCCCGTAGTCCAAAAGTTAAAATGGAGAGGAGAGGGAGTGCGTTCTTTTCCAAAGTGGGAAGCATTTATAACGAAGGATTGGCATGATGTTGACTTAAGCTTAAAAATGCTTAAAAAAGGAAAAATGCAAGGAAGAAAGCTTAAAAAATGCTTAAAAAAGGAAAAATGCAAGGAAGAAATTTTATAATAGAATCTTCGTAGTCTAAAAGTTAAAATGGGGAGGAGAGGGAGTGTGTTCTTCCGTGCTCATTGTCTTCCAGAGTGGGGAGCTTTCGCAACAAAGGATTGGCATGATGTTGACTTGGGTTTAAAAAAAAAAAAAAAAAAAAAAAAAAAAACCAAAAATGCAAGGAAGAAATTTATGATAGAATCCCTGTAGTCTAAAAGTTAAAATGGAGAGGAGAGGGAGTATGTTCTTCCGTGCTCATCGTCTTCCAGAATGGGGAGCATTCGCAATGAAGGATTGGCATGATGCTGATTTGAGCTTAAAAATGCTAAAAAAACAAATAATGCAGGGAAGAAATTTTATGACAAAATCTCGGTAGTCTAAAAGCTAAAATGGGGAGGAGGGAGCGCGTTCTTCCATGCTCAACGTCTTCCAGAGTGGGGAGTTTCGCAACGAAGAATTGGCATGATGTTGACTTGAGCTTAAAAAATGCTAAAAAAATGAAAAAAGCAAGGAAGAAATTTTATGACAGAATCCCTGTAGTCTCAAAGTTAAAATGGAGAGGAGAGGGAGTGCGTTCTTTCGTGCTCATTGTCTTCCAGAGTGGGGAGTATTCACAACGAAGGATTGACATGATGTTGACTTGAGCTTAAAAAATGCTAAAAAAAGGAAAAATGCAAGGAAGAAATTTTATAACAGAATCTCCGTAGTTTAAAAGTTAAAATGAGGAGGAGAGGGAGTGTGTTCTTCCGTGCTCATCGTCTTCCAGAGTGGAGAGCTTTCGCAACGAAGGATTGGCATGATGTTGACTTGAGCTTAAAAAATGCTAAAAAAAAGGAAAAATGCAAGGAAGAAGTTTTATGACAAAATCTCCGTAGTTTAAAAGTTAAAATGGGGAGGAGAGGGAGTGTGTTCTTCCGTGCTCATTGTCTTCTAGAGTGGAGAGCTTTCACAACGAAGGATTGACATGATGTTGACTTGAGCTTAAAAAATACTAAAAAAAAAAAATGCAGGGAAGAAATTTTATGACAAAATCCCTGTAGTCTAAAAGTTAAAATGGGGAGGAGAGGGAGCATGTTTTTCCGTGCTCATCGTCTTTCAAAGTAGGGAGCATTCGCAACGAAGGATTGGCATGATGTTGACTTGATAAAAAACGCTAAAAAATGACAAATGCAGGGAAGAAATTTTATGACAGAATCCCCGTAGTCTAAAAGTGAAAATGGAGAGGAGAGGGAGTGCGTTCTTTCGTGCTCATTGTCTTCTAAAGTGGGGAGTATTCACAACGAAGGATTGGTGTTAAATATGACTCGAGTTTGAGCGTTTGCTAAAATGCAAAATTCGGTGGACTCGCGAAGGATTACAAAATAGGAAAGTCCAACTTCGACTTGGATTTGAATTTTGTTTTGGATAAAATCGTTTAAAATAGGAAATATAATCCTATGAGAAGTTGGCAGGTTTCACTTATATATAGACCTGTGGCCATGGGTGGTAGGTGTGGATCACAAATTGTCTTGAAGCGCCGCGTGAGTGCTTGGTGTTCCGCCGTTGATCATGAAGAATTGGTCTTGAAGCGCCGTCTTGTCGTCGAGTGCTTGAGAGGGATTTTCTTTGTCATTCTTGTTCGTGAATTACATCCAAGAAGATTTAGTGTTTGTAGCCGATACAAATCTTGAGGTAAGATTTGTATGTAAATTCCTTTGTGAGATTGAGAGATTATTTTGTGAGGAATTTTGGGGCTAAACACTGTGTGTGTTTTTGGATGTAATTGGGGCTTGGGAAACACCAAGAGAGTGTTTGAGTGACTTGAGTGTGTAATCTCCTTGTATCGCTTGATCTATAGTAAAATTCACTGCTGCTCTCCCCGTGGATATAGGTCTTTACGACTAAACCACGTAAATCCTTGTCCGATTTATTTTTTCTTCTTTTGTCTATATTATTGTTCGATCGCTCGCCCTATCGCAACAAGTGGTTTCAGAGCCAGACTTGGCTAAGTTGAAGCGAATCGATGGCGACAAAAGAAGTAAAAGTGAGAATTGAAAATTTTGATGGGAAGGATTTTAGTTTCGGAAGATGCAGATTGAAGATTATCTTTACAGATGAAACCGCACTTGCCATTGTTTGGGGAGAAACCGAGAGACGATGAAGCAAGCTGATTGGGATTTGCTGGATAGACGAGCTATGGGTGTTATTCAGTTGACGTTGGCTCGTAACGTCGCGTTTAACATCCTGAAGGAGAAGACCACTGCTGATTTGATGCAAGCCTTGTCGGATATGTACGAGAAGCCCTCTGCGATCAACAAGGTCTATTTGATGCGACGTTTGTTTAATTTGAAGATGAGCGAAGGTGCGTCAGTTCCAGATCATATCAATGAATTCAATGTGATTGTTAGTCAATTGAGTTCAGTTGAAATTGACTTTGAAGATGAGGTACGTGCTTTGATTCTCGTTATCCTCATTGCCACGATAGTTGGAATACTACATTATCGCTGTTAGTAATTCCTCCGGGTCAACAAGTTTGACGTTTGATGGAGTTCGAGATTTGATTCGAGCGAGGACATTCGTAGAAGAGAATCTAGCGAACATGTATCTACCGCTTTAGTAGGTGAAAATAGAGGAAGATCTAGAACACGTGTGGGTAATAGTAGTACTAATATGAACAGGCGTAGTCGGTCTAAGACTTTGCTAATATTGTCCGTTGGAGCTGTGGCAAGAGGGGGCATCTTAGAAGGGATTGCCTTAAGCTGAAGAATGAAAAGGGTAAGGGAATTATAGTTGATTCTACGAGATAATGTTGCAGCTGTAGCGAGATAATGCCGATTATGTCTTGTCTGTCACTAATGATTCATCGCTTGATGGATGGATTATGGATTCTGGTTGTTCTTTTCATGTCACACCAAATAAAAACTGGTTTATCACTTATCAGTGCACGGGTAGTGGTAAAGTCCAGTTAGGGAACAACGCTAAGTGCGATGTTGTGGGTGTTGGTGATGTTAAAATCAGAATGCATGATGGTATCGTGAGGACATTGACTGGAGTGAGGCATGTTCCAGAGTTAAAGAAGAACTTAATTTCCTTGGGTGCCCTAGATTCAGTGGTTGCGGGTATTCTTCAAAAGGTGGAGTTTTGAAGGTTGTTCGAGGTGCCCCGGTGATAATGAAAGGAATCAAGCATGGAGACCTGTATAGACTTCAAGGTGAGACAATGACGGGTTTCGCTCCGAAGACGTTAGATGCATCCGTTTGAGGGTCTATTGATTTGCTCGAAGAAGACACGGGGTGTTTGTGCCAAGGCACAAGTTTGATGCTGGTGTCGGGATCATGCGAGTCAAGAGCTTTGATCGAGACGGAGGCGGTAAGTCGATCAAGCATGTGCAGACTGACAATAGCATGGAGTTCTGCTCGAAGCTAACAAATAAATTCTGCATGAGAGAGAGCATAGTGAAACACCGCACTAGTGCTAGTAAATCACAACAATTTGCAAAATTGATGAGCAGAATATTACTAGAGATGGCCCGAAAAATTATCTCTAGTGCTGGTGTTACTAGGAGAACCCTAGCTGATGTGCTAAGTACGATAAGCTGCCTGGTGAATAGATCCCCATCAACTGCCATTGAATGGCGAACTCCTGAAGAAGTGTGGTCAGGTAACGTTGCTGATTATTCTATTTTTATAATGTTTGGTTGCCCATGTTATTTTCGAGTGAGTGATGGTAAGCTCGATGGGAGGGCAAGGTGCATATTCCATGGCTATGCACAAGGTGAGCGGGGTGATCAGTTGTGGTGCCCGGATATAAATTCACCTGTTAACAGCAGAGAAGTTACCCTTGACAAGTCTTCGATAGTTCTGGCTAGGAGTGTATGTGGCAATGTTAATACGGATCTGGACGGTGTTTAGCTTGAGGTGGAGTTGCGACCAGAAACTCCTAAGGTAGCGTATACAGGTACTGGCAAAGTAATCGACACAGATGGTGCTTGTAGCGAGGTGGAGCTTATAGAGCCAATGGTTGCTGTAACTGCTGAAATTAACAAGGTACGTATTCGATCTCCTGACATATATGGATGCAACAATGGTTTTGCTTTATCTGCGATTAGGGAGGTTGTGTTAGAAAATCCTTGTGGAGTAGTTAAAGGTGCATGTGGAGTTGGTATTCTAATGAGGTCCTCGGTTATGGCGAAATTCAAGCGAGGCTTGGACTTGAATAATATCTGTGGCGGTTGAGCCCATCGGGGGCAATGGAAAAGTAGTGGCAGAATTTGAATTTTTTTGCAAAGCGATTGTAATTTGGCTCAAACGTCGAACCAAGGTGGAGATTGTTAAATATGACTCGAGTTTGAGCGTTTGCTAAAACGCAAAATTCGATGGACTCGCGAAGGATTACAAAATAGGAAAGTCCAACTTCGACTTGGATTTGGATTTTGTTTTGGATAAAATCGTTTAAAATAGGAAATATAATCCTATGAGAAGTTGGCAGGTTTCACTTATATATAGACCTGTGGCCATGGGTGGTAGGTGTGGATCACAAATATTCTTGAAGCGCCGCGTGAGTGCTTGGTGTTCTGCCATTGATCATGAAGAATTGGTCTTGAAGCGCCGTCTTGTCGTCGAGTGCTTGAGAGGGATTTTCTTTGTCATTCTTGTTTGTGAATTACATCCAAGAAGATTTAGTGTTTGTAGCCGATACAAATCTTGAGGTAAGATTTGTATGTAAATTCCTTTGTGAGATTGAGAGATTATTTTGTGAGGAATTTTGAGGCTAAACACTGTGTGTGTTTTTGGATGTAATTGGGGCTTGGGAAACACCGAGAGAGTGTTTGAGTGACTTGAGTGTGTAATCTCCTTGTATCGCTTGATCTATAATGAAATTTGCTGCTGCTCTCCCCGTGGATGTAGGTCTTTACGACTGAACCACATAAATCCTTGTCCGATTTATTTTTTCTTCTTTTGTCTATATTATTGTTCGATCGCTCGCCCTATCGCAACAATTGGCATGATGTTGACTTGAGCTTAAAAAATGCTAAAAAAAGGAAACATGCAAGGAAGAAATTTTATGATAGAATCTCCATAATTTAAAAGTTAAGATGGGGAGGAGAGCGAGTGTGTTCTTCCGTGCTCATTGTCTTCCAAAGTTGAGAGCTTTCGCAACGAAGGATTGGCATGATGTTGACTTGAGCTTAAGAAATGCTAAAAAAACAAAAAATGCAGGGAAGAAATTTTATGACAGAATCCTGTAGTCTAAAAGTTAAAATGGGGAGGAGAGGGAGCACGTTCTTCCGTGCTCATCGTCTTTCAGAGTGGGGAGCACTCACAACGAAGGATTGGCATGATGTTGACTTGATTGTAAAAACGCTAAAAAATGACAAATGCAGGGAAGAAATTTTATGACAGAATCCTCGTTGTCTTAGGTTCCGTTCGTTTCGCGAAAAATAATTTCCGGGAAAATGTTTTCCGAATTTTCCGGCATTCATTTCATGGAAAATAAAATCTTTGGGGAAAATGTTTTCCATGAAAGTAAAAAAGTTTTCTAAATTAAGGAAAATGTTTTTCACTTTTGAAAAGTGAAAAATATTTTCCACACTTGATCTTTCTTATCTTATACCTCTACAAATTATCGGTTCCTCATTCCCTTTCTTTTTCTTCTTTTCTTTTTTGTTTGAATTATTTTTTAATTTTCTTTTTTTTTTAATTTGAATTATTTTTAATTTCCCTTTACTTTACATTACCTTTCTTTTTTTCTTTTTCTTTTTCTCTTTGTTTTTCATCTTCTTCTTTCTTGGCTAGTCATCGGCCATTGCCAAGCGAACCTTGAGCTCGCGCTCTGCATTCTTGTTTATTATTTTCTTTATTTATTTTACCCTGCAATTGTACATTACTCAAACAAATGGCTCTATATACTCGCTTTTTTTTTTTTTTTTTTTTTTTTTTTTTGTTTATTAGAACATGAAAGACGCATGGGGAGAACATGCCACTTAATTGGAAGATTCTCATGCTTTGCTTCTTTTTAAAATCCATACAAACATTTTTTTTAGAGTAGCTGAGCATTTTGCAACAATGAGGGAACAAAGATATAAAGTAAGTTTGTTTGGATTTAAACGCAAGTTCATATTTGATGGATTTATAGGTCGGTAAGTAATGTATTCTAAGTGGTGAAATCTTAGAAAATATTTTCATTATCGAATACTGGAAAATATTTTCCGAAATATTTTCAAATCTTAGCCGAACACCAGAAAATATTGTCATTTTTCTGGAAAATGATTTTTAGGAAAATATTTTTCGGAAATTGTTCATTTTTCACAAAATGAACGGACCCTTAAGTTAAAATGGGCCTTGGGGGCCTCTGTAGTTTCGGTCCATCGGGCCTCGTCTGCTCATCTCCTTCCCGGCATCGAATTCAAAAAGCACGCGGTACGCACCCACTCGCTCACCGCGAAGTGCGAAACTGCAAACTGCAAAATCCCTCTTTTTTTGTCCTTTTCGAGGCGAGAGCAAGAAGATGCGCAGGCGACGCCTCAGACTCGCCTGCTCCTCCTCCGACGATGAGGAAGAGAATGGAGAAGCCGCTGCCGCCGCCGCCGCTCCCGACCCTACGCCGGATCCTCCTATCCCGCCCGCTGCGGTCGAGATTTCCGACGACGATGACGGCGAAGCCTTCATCGACGTCTCCGGGAGCCTCTCCTCCCCATCCCATTCTCCTCCCCCGCCTCCGCCGCCGCCGCCGCCGCCGCCGACGACGACCATGCCTCCGCCGCCTGCTCCGGTGACGGAGCTGCTGCAGGGGATGGGGCTGAGGTTGAGGGGAGAATGGCTCGACTCTTGCCTGGACGCCCTCCGCGCCTCCCTCCCCGATTTCTCCTCCCTCGACCCTCCCTCCGTCGCCAAGCTCTGCTTCCAGCACTTCCTGCTCTCCGACATGAACTCCTCCGGCGCCGGCGTTCTTCCCCGGAAGTCCACACCATGCACCTCGCCCATCTCCCCGGGCCCTTCGTCTTGCAGGTCGAATTCCATCCATTTTTAACCTAGCGCAGAGCTTCTTCTTCGATGCTGGAGTTTTTCTCATGCTGGATTGCACTGTCTTCAGGTAGATGAGATTGTTAACATCAGTTGCCCTCTTCGAGGCAGGTACCAGAATGCACCTGCCGGCCTCAAGAGGTGCCTCAAGTTGTCCATGACCGACGGTGTTCAACGTGTTTTCGGCATGGAATACCGCCCCCTTCCGGATCTCCACGCTTTGGCCCCTGCTGGATTTAAGGTGAATGTGGCCTCTCTCTCTCTCTCTCTCTCTCTCTCTCTCTCTCTCTCTCTAAAGGTTGCTTTCTATGTAGAAGTAGTTTTTCAATTCACATCTTCGATCAATTGTACATGTCACAGCTGAAATGGAAAATAGTGTCATTTGAAAGTGAGCTCGACAATTTCTTCTTGTGTTTTTTTCCTTTGGATTACGGTGTGCAGGACATTTGGATTACCCCAATTGTCAGTGTATTTTCTTGGTTTAGCAATTACTTTCGTCTAAGACGGATGAATCTTGCCATCGTGTGCTGCAGAGTGCTCTTTGTAATGTCCATGTATGTCATGGCCTTCTAATGTTGGTCCCTGAAGCTATTGAGGTCTTAGGAGGAGTTGTTGATGAGTTGGAAGCAGCACGTCAGCGGCTTGTTCAAGAAGTAAATAAACCTCCGAGAGGGAAAAGGTATATTTTGACCCCTAATTTGAGAGGTGTGCTGAACACTTCTTTCAGCTGCAGCATATGCATATATATTGCATCAAGAACATTATCGGTGCTGACTTTATGTGACCCGAAATCCCAAAACACTTATATCACGCCTTTTCCATTTAGTTCTCTTGTTTCCTTCCTTTACTTTGTAATGTGGTGTTAAAGTTGAAAAGGATGAGCTTAACAATTTGGTTGCATGCTTTTGTTTTACAGCTGCATATGTTATGCTTGATAAAGGTAGTGGATGATCATGAAGCATATAGCTTTTGCTCCATTGTGTGAGCTCTGTAACTTGTATGTTTCAGAGACTTCCAAGAGCTTACGTGATGCTTATTTTTTAATATCCAAAAGCTCTGTCAAATTTGTCTCTGTCCAACCTTCTTTAAGTTGCATCCCTCATGTACACTTTTTCTGTTTCTTCTGCTATTTCAGAGCTGGACAGACCGAATTGTTTTCAAATTATTTGGGAAAGATCCCAATGATTTTCCTCTTCTCCTATGAGCACAGGTACTCCTTAAGCCCTGGAATTGGTTTTGACAAAAACATTACAGGTTTTTCATCTTCATGAACTCTCATAACCAAAAAATGGTTGAACTTCCAGATAATTGACTGGCTATCTCACAGTCCTACTGACATTGAGAGCTACATTAGGCCTGGTTGTATCGTTCTTACAGTTTATCTTCGTCAAGATGAGGATGCATGGGAGGAGGTGAGTCGTTATCCCGTCATCCTAGGGCTGATTTTTCAATGTCCCTGATCAAATTCTGATATTGCCTTGTCTCTAATGAACTTTATTTATATCTACGAGCTGCTTTACTAACTCTCTTTTTTTGTTGCCCCGTGTAGCTTTGCTACGACCTCAGTTCCAGTTTAAATAGGCTTCTGGACGTCTCAGATGACTTTTTCTGGAAGACTGGATGGATGTATATCAGAATGCAGCATCAAATGGCATGTATCTACGATGGTCTGTAGAAGTTATAGTATCTTGAACCCGTCAATTAATATGCAAACGACTCTGATGTATTGGAGAATGTGCATTCTGAAGCAATTTCACCATGCAGGTCAGGTTGTTGTTGACACATCATTGTGTCTTAGGAGTATGAACTGCAGTAGAATTTTGAGCATTAGACCGATTGCCACATCATCTTCTGAAACAACTCAGTTTTCTGTTAAAGGCTTTAACATGTGTCACCCGGCAACAAGGTATGGAATTTCACAATGTTGATGTTAAACTGTCGTACAGACATTTAGATGAGGTTAATCTGACCTTTTGAGCAGTAGTAGACGATGCTTATGTTCTAACGTTCTCTAATGTCATTCTGTTCAGGTTGTTGTGTGCCCTTGAAGGCACGTTTCTAGTTCAAGAAGCAACTGTGGAGTTGATGAATGAGGATAGCCTAGAGGAGCATGATGAACTCCGATGTGTTAAATTTTCTTGTTCTATCCTGAGAGTGACTGGAAGGGGATTCATCGAGGTCTCTCTTTTATGATTTCTCTGAATTTTGTGATATACTACAAGAATGAACTTAATATCATACGCAGTGAAGCATTTAACTAGTGGCTTGTCCAGCCATAGATTTTATATTCAATGCATGAACTGGTTCAGATGCAAACGGGTTTTTAACTACTTTTTATATGGTGGCCTAAACTTGTCTTAAAGTGAGTCACTTGACCGAGAGGTTTGGTCTAAAATGTTTTAACTATCACGTCTGCATTTGCATTGTTCTATGTGTGTGTGGTTTTTATGCCCATATATAAGCTGAGACCTATGTTTGACTTTGTCCAGGTCAAAAATTGTGGTCTCCCAGGCAGCTTCTTCCCTTTCATTGTAGCAGAGAGCGACGTGTGCTTGGAGATACGTTCGCTTGAGAATGCTTTGGAGTTTGTTGAAGCTGATGCGGATGATCATGGAACTTTGAAGTTTGCAGCGAAGAATCAAGCATTTAAATTCATACAAGAAATGGGTTGGATTCTTCATAGAAGTGGGTCAAGGTCTAGATTGGGACAGCTGGATCCATACACTGACTTGTTTTCATTTAAACGGTTCAAGTGGCTGATTGAGTTCTCCATGGATCATGATTGGTGTGCGGTGGTAAAGAAGCTCTTGGATATTTTGTTTGACGGAACAGTTGGTGCAAGGGAGCACCCTTCAATATATCATGCTGTGCTTGAGATGGGCCTTGTTCACAGGGCTGTGAGGAGAAACTGTAGGCCTCTTGTTCGGCTTCTTTTGAGATATGTACCTCGAGTGTCTCGGAAAAATTAGAATCTGAACCGAAGTCACCGATCAATGGAAGTCATCAGAACTTTTTGTTTAGACCACGATGCTATAGGTCCTGCGGGGTTGACACCTCTTCACACCTTTGCTGGGAAAGATGATTCGGAGGATGTCTTGGATGCGCTAACCGATGACCCCTGGAATGGTAATGTTTCTTTGACTAGTATCTGGCCAAGTGCTTAGGGTTTGTGAATGGAAAGTCTGAAGCTGAAAGAAAAATTCAGATAGTGTCCAGTCGCTGTTGAATAATCAATGTAGCAGTCAGCAGTCTTGGAACCTTAACTGGTGACTTGAATGCTAGTAAGATCGCATTTTAATGTAGTCTTAAGTTGCTTCTGTGCGTCTCTTCTCCAAGTGTTGAACATCATGTCTAATTCTTGTGGGTTTAGAAATGCATTCCGAACTGAGGGTTAGCAATCCATATATTGAAGGAGTGTTAGCGCACAAGATTCAGCTACTTCCCGACGAGCGAGAGGTACTTCTAACGGAATGAGATGCAAATTTTCCATCGGTTATATAGCATTATGGGAGGATATTAGAGATGTGTGATCCTTTATGTCAAATCACCGGAAAACCTTGGGAAATGAAAAAAAAAATCATCTCAAGCATGTGGTTATTCCTTTTCGCTTCACAAAAGGTGTCTTTTTCTGCTCTTAATACTATTTTCCAAGATAAAATGGGGTGACAAGATTCATCATAAATGTTAAAATACTCCTTTTACTCGAAGATGCTGATATTTTTCTGTTTCAATGAGTTTGAGAAGTTTGATGAGGCCACAGTGGTTAGATTGCAATTTTTTTTTTTCTTTAATGTCGTATGATTGGATTTCCGGTGTAAATCATGCTGGGTGATTTGATGATTTCTAGTTTCTTTGTGGACAATTTTATTTACTCATAGGTCGATCTGTCAAAATTTGGCAGGAGTTTCGCCATGATATTTTCGCATCCGTAATGAGAATGTGAAAATTATAGCCCAGTATATAGCTTCAGTTTGTGTATTTTTTCCTGAGATTCCTTTACTTTTGGGTTTTCTTGTTCTGGTTCTTTAGGCATTAATTCGGCACCAATTGAGTCAGGTAATGATCTAAGGAACTCGGTGCGTCTATTGCTACATTCTGCTAGTGTGCGTAATTCAGTGCCTAGCCCATCACCGAACTTCATCTCAGAATTTGAAGAAATGCATGTGGATGCTGTTCCGATGAGTAACATGGAGACCACCTCTATTCAACAAATGTTGTAGCAAACTCCGTAGATTCCTTTTCTAATGCGATGCCATATGGTTTCTAACTCCTCACATGGCATGGTTTCATCTGTCGAGGAGTTGGATCCTGGTGTTGAGACCTTGGATGCAGCAGATGCTGTACCCAATCCTTCTTCGGATATTGCATCATATGTGGATGACATTCAAATGGTCGATGAGATTGAACATCCTCTTATATTGTCTGGAGATCGGGAAAGCCCATTCATGTACTTAGCTAGTTTATCCACAAAGTGGGCTGCAATGAAAGAGAAAGCATCTTCCGTACAAGGAAAAGTCAAGGTACAGATTCGGGTCCTCTTTCGTATACTCCAACTTTTATCATTTTGACTTGTAAGCACAGAAATACTCGGTAGAATGAATCTGGTTTCAAGGTACATAGCATCGCAAAATGTGGTTACTACCCTTGGAATGAGTAACGGAGTCTCCAGAATGTGGAATTAATATGTTGACCTGTCCAGAGGCACTGATCGTGGAAGCGGATTCTAGGGATGAGCACGGTCCGAATTGGGCCACTCCAACACTTACCCTAGGAACCAACCCGTATAGTGTTAGTATCCAATTTTTGAGACCAAGGATCGACCCTGTGGAGCCTTGGACTAAGGACTGAACCGAGCTTGTGGGTCCGGTCCAGTTCCAAAGTCAACCCACGACCAACCGATCTTTTTTTTTTCTTTCTTTTTTGCATTCCCTAAAATAACAAACATACTATTCAAATTACATATCAATCAACAATGCGGTATTGAATAACTAAAATATAAACACAATACGTATCAAACATAATATAAGATAAGATAAGATAACAACAAAAAAATATACACTTCCTAAAAGCAATAAACCATAAAAGCAAACATGCGAGATGATGGAACTGAGGTGAACAGCAAGATGAGTGAACAGAGGGAGCGAGGCAATGAAGAGAGGCAAGCCACGAGGTGAGCAGTGAATAAGGTGAGCAAGGTGAGCAAGGCTAAGGTGAGTGAAGAGGGTTTATTTTATTTTTTTTCAATTAGGATTGGGTTCCTTTCTACTTTCTAATTTACATGGAGGAGGCACTAAAATTTAGAGTAAACAAAATCATATAATATATAATATATTAGATATATAATATATAATATAAATTATGTACAAGGTTGATTTGGGTTGAATCTCTAAAAGACCGAGGGCCAATCCGTATGGTGCAGGGTCCAATTGTCCTAAGACCAAGATCTCCTTGGAAATCGAACCAGGACTGATAGGTTGGGCCGGTCTAGGGTCAACCCTGAACCGATGCTCACCCTTAGTGGATTCTATAGAGTTCCCGATGGTAAAGATGCCAACTACATCACCATGTATCATAGTTTTGTAAAGTGTAGAGGGAATAGGCTTTGATGAAAGGGCTCATGCTAACATGCTTACAGTGGAAAGGAATACTACTAGTTAGACTGGAGGAATTTTTGTGCGGAGTCGCTCTTTTGAATGAAGTTTCCTGTATCAAAGCAGATAGGTTATCGATCGTCAATGATTGAGTACAATGGATAAGCTACTGTCAATGGCTTTAAAGCAAAAACACAAGGATGGTTTGCATGTATTGTTCACATGTTCTTCTTACTATTTTTATTTTTTATTTTTTATTTTTTAAATTTTTCTCTTGCTTTGCCTTTTATCACTACTCTACAGTTGTATTTTCTTGATTGGCATGGTTGCTCTTCTTTGTGTCACGGGCCGATCGATTTGGGATCAAACCGTGCGACGACTTGGACAACTTTGGATCACCCAAGCCAAGCCTTACTCGATCAATCGCTCAACTCGTTTGCACAACCGGGATCTTTTAAAGAGAGAAAGTTTAGAGACAGAAATTCTGGAAGGAAAGTGAGCTTGAATTGCTGAAATGTTGGATGAGTACAAATGAGGGAGGACCCCCCCTTTTATAGTTGAGGGCCTCGGCTTACAACCGTTGATCTACTTTTCATCCGACGGGCGAGATCGCACTGCCTCAACAACCGACATAAATATCAACTACCGTCTACCGACATAAATAACGGAAGCAACCAACCACCGACATAAATAATGGGCTTCTAGAATCAGGCGAAATGACGGTGTCGTCCGCCCTTGGAACCTTCGGGGAGAAGACTTTGTGGAAATTCGAGTGAGAGCAGGAAGTCCACGGGCGAGTCGCGATCATCCTCGGGGAACCTCTTGGGTCGACACTCTTTCGGCCTGTGACATTCTCCTCCACTCAATCGAGCGACGTCCTCGTCGCTCTCGGCCTTGGTCGGCCTTCTTGGCGCGAGCACGGCTTTGGCACGAGCTCTCTTGTTCTTGTTTCTCTTCGCTCGGATGCTCACGAACAAAGGGCCACATCCTTCTATGGTCCGTTCGGGCTTGGCATGCGACTCCACCTTCGGCTTAGGCGTGGCATGCGGTGAGCACTCGACCTCGGGGAAGAGAACTTGAATCGGCATGGCATTTGTTGGAGTAGGATCCAACTCTACTTTCGGCTTCACCTCGGACAGCTTGTTGATGCGCATCACAGCCTTCAAGCTCTTGTCGAGGCGTCGGATTGACGCGATAGTCTTGGTATCGACCACCCCCTTGATCATGGGGATCATCGACGGGCATTTTTGATCGAGGATCATGAGACACTTGGTCCTCATGTCGATCATGGCTCCCACACTTTCAAAGAATTGCATACCAAGGATGAGGTCATAATCGTCAAGAGGGATTACCTCGAACGTCACCTTTCCTTTCCATCCGCCAATCTTGACATCCACGTCGGGAGTTGCTCCTACGCCATGGAAGTCGTCCGAATTGATGGGCTTGTATGATTTCGTGGATGGTTCCACATGAAGTCCCAAGGCTTTGGCTACTTCGATCGACATGAACATGTTCGACGCGCCGGTGTCGACCAAAGCATAGAGCATTCGGCCACACACTTCGACTTCTACGAAGAACATGTCCGTGTTTGGTGCAACTTCTTCTTTCGACGGCGATTGGGCTTGGATTGAGTTGACCATCCTTACAGCTCCAATCCGGATCTGCCGTTTATCCTCTTTGGGCTCCTCCTTTTCTTCCTCGATGGCAAGGAGGGCGTTGATTCGGCCCTTCTTCGGGCACTTTTGGGTCCAATGTGGACCTTGGCAAATGAAGCAAGGAGAAGGCGAGGGTTGATCGAACTTACTCGTCATGCAGTCCGATTGCGGTCGACCCCTTTGGAAGGACGGCTTGGAAGACCCTTCTCCCCATGCTTTGGTTCGGCCGCCTTGATCGTGCGCGCCTCGGAGAGTGTTTCTTCCTTCGTCCTCGGATCAATCCGACCTCCACGATCGACTCCTTGGTGAGGTCTTGGTGAGGTCGACGAGCGACTCGGCCACGCTTAGTGCTCGCGCAAGACTACTCACGTCTTGACGCTTGAGCTCGAGAAATGCCCATGGATTCAACCCATCCATGAACGCTCCGAGAGCCTCCTCTTCGCTTATGTTGCGAATTTGGAGTTTGAGCTCCGTGAACTCCTTCACGTACTCTCAGATCGCACCTCTTTGCTCGAGGCGATGGAGCTTGCTACGGGCTTCTTGTTGAGCAAACTCGGGGAAAAAGTAGTCGCGGAACTCTTTCATGAAGTCATCCCATGTCTCCATGGGATTGGCACCGCGTCTAGTCTCGTCGCACCTATTACGTCACCAAAGCATTGCGGTATTAGTAAGGAACATGGAAGTGGTTCGTACCTTGATCGACTCGTCGTGGATGTTGGCGGCGCCAAAGTATTGCTCCATGCTCCAAACGAAGTTGTCCACCTCTTTGGCGGATCGTTCGCCTTTGAATTCTTTGGGTTTTGGCACCTCGATCTTGGGCACCGCTTGAGTAGGCATCGCTCCATTGGCGATGCTCATCTTGCATAGGGCGAGCTTGGTCTTGAGCTCTTGGATCTCCGCCTTCATGGCTTCGACCTCGTCCTTCCGTGGACCTTCTTCCTCGATCACTTGGACACGCTCCTTCAAGACATCGATCGATGCTTCAAGGGCTTCATCCTTCTCATGCAAAGGGGCGGTAGCTTCGTTGAGGCCGGTCGTGAAGTCTTCACGGAGCGAGGTCTCAACCTCCATGATTCGGTCTCGCACATCGTCAAGACCTTCCATGAGTTCGAGCACGGCACTCCGGACCTTCGCGATCTTCTCATCGAACGCAGCTACGGCTTCCATCGAGGCGTCTCTTTTCTTTGCTCGGCCACGGGTCTCCTTGACTTGCGCGGCCTCTCCCCCATAACAGCTTCTTGGCTCGACATTCCTTCGAACAGTTGGCACTCTTTCTCCAAACGGAACTCTCCTTTGCTCTGATACCACTTGTCACGGGCCGATCGATTTGGGATCGAACCGTGCGGCGACTTGGACAACTTTGGATCACCCAAGCCAAGCCTTACTCGATCAATCGCTCAACTCGCTTGCACAACCGGGATCTTTTAAAGAGAGAAAGTTTAGAGAGAGAAACTCTGGAAGGAAAGTGAGCTTGAATTGCTGAAATGTTGGATGAGTACAAATGAGAGAGGACCCCCCCTTTTATAGTGGAGGGCCTCGGCTTACAACCGTTAATCTACTTTTCATCCGACGGGCGAGATCGCACCGTCTCAACAACCGACATAAATATCAACTACCGTCTACCGACATAAATAACGGAAGCAACCAACCACCGACATAAATAATGGGCTTGTAGAATCAGGCGAAATGACGGTGTCGTCCGCCCTTGGAACCTTCGGGGAGAAGACTTGGTGGAAATCCGAGCGAGAGCAGGAAGTCCACGGGCGAGTTGCGATCATCCTCAGGGAACCCTTGGGTCGACACTCTTTCGGCCCGTGACATTTGTCTGTCCTGCTCCTGGAAGAGCTGCGTGACTGATTTATTTTTTATTTTTTAATCCATCGGCAATTGTAACACTTTAGTGTGAAGTTCTACAGCATGGCTGAAAATCTAAGAGCCCATAGCTGTTAGTGAGCATGGAACTTAGAGTAGGCTCTGATGAACTCCTTTACACGCTTCTTTCTGTGAATGCATATATTGCAGTGCTTTTTGACTGGTGTGAAGGGATTCCAGTACAAGCCAAGGACAAAATATGTGCTTCAAATTTATGTTGATGATGGAATCCTCATATCTGAGATCCTGATCAGTCATAATGTGCATTTTGATTAATTGCTGATCCCAGAACAACTTACAGATTTATTTCTTTTATCTGAGAATTGGACATGCTGACCGGTTGTGTATACTTTGTCAGTCGTGCTCAAGGGAATTGGGCATTCTCCGAGAGGAAGTCACTGCAGCTCTTTCTTCTCGCAGATGGGACAATAGTCATTGCTATGAAGGAGACATTAAGAAAATTTCAATATTTTCTAGTGAACTTCGAGGTAAATATTTTCAGCTCTCCATTGACAGCAACTCAACTGCTGGTAATAGGTTTTCTAGCTTTTATACTCATAGTGCGGTGTCACTGTATATCAAGGAATTATGCTTGTGGAGATCAATGGAACTTCTCCACTTCCAATCGCCATCGAGATGGATAAAGGTTGTAGTACGTCTGATGCATGGCAGCTCCTGAGAAGACTGAAGTCCTTTACCTTGGCTCAGGAACAACGCTCATCATCAAATCCTATAGATGTATCCCCTTGATTGTCCAGGCATGAATTGCTTCCTATTGGCAAAGGAAGTACCGAGATCTAAAGCGATAATAATAAATATAGCGGGCGGTCGAAGAACATGATGGACTTGATTCAAGCATAAACTTCCGGAAGTTGGATAAGCCTCGTCTGCGCTTTTGCTTCAAGTGCCAAGTGTGAACTAATTTCTGGAGATGTTTCTTGGGTGAAAGACTAGTTGCAGTGCAGACTATCCAAAGAACTTTTATTCACCATTCGAAGGTTTATAGCTCAAGAAAGAACAATTGGAACACTTTGTTTCTAAGCAGAAGACCCATTTGCAAGTAGTCTTCAATCATCTACGTTTTAAATGGGAGAGTTTTCAATACGAATGTTTGCCCGTTTGATCAGAAATGCAAGATGAAAAGGGAAATGTCTTTATAAACGGGGAATGTGAGTGTGCTGCCAAACAAAGGGTAAGGGAAGAAAGGAGAAACTGATTGCTGATCGAGTTCCTCGAGATCTCTTTGAAGATCATTTTGTCATATTGGGAGTAGGGGTGTGCATGGTCTGGGTGGGCGGTTCCCGACCTAGAACCGAGAACCGCCCGCTAAGGACCGGTTCCGAAAAATTGGAACCGGGATCCACCCGTTTGTTGCATGGATCCACCCGGGAATCAGACCGCCGGTTCGGTCCAGTTCCCGGATGGATCCGTGGAACCGATCTTGACGCAAAACAATTTTGGTTTTCAACATAGAACGGTCGGGTCTATGAGTTGGGAAGGAGGGGAGGTCTTTTCTCGGGTTTTCAACTTAGAACGGTCGCGAAACAATTTTCCGTGGCTATGGTGGGTGGCGGCCGACGCGAGGGGGCAAATAGTAGCGGCGGAGGAGCAGCGGTGACGGCGTCAATGCTCGGGGAGGAATCGAAATGGCGATAGGATTAGGAGGAACCAAGGAAGAGACAGAGAGAGAGAACCGAAGATGAAGGGAGTGGGGAGATGGGATCTAATCTAGGGTTTCTTTTAGTAAATTTTTTTAATATTAAAAAGGTTCCGGCCGGTCCAAGTGGGTGGATCCGCCCATGGAACCGGGAACCGGGAACCGGACCGGTACCCACCGGTTCCGAAAAATTGGAACCGGGAACCGGACCGGTTCCCTCAAGAACCGCCGGTTTCGGGTGGTTCCGGTCCAATTCTGGGCGGTCCGGGCGGTTCCTGGGTATTTTGCACACGCTTAATTGGGAGTGTTCAATGGCTCTTAAGAGGAAGATATTGGAGGTTGCCGTCTCGAAGGCAGAAGATTTGGGAGATAATGAAGAAGTTCAGTGATTGCTGTTTGGAAGACAAAAAATAATGGAGACAAAGTAAGAAGTTTTTTCCAGGTGAGAGGGCTGACTGGATCGATCTTCTTTATGTTTATGCCATCTTTCAAACTCTTCTGTTTATGTCGGGATTTGACTCTATGCAAGTCCTTTATTTAACTCGCTTCTTCGAAATCTTTAATTAGTAGAAGTGCGAAAGACCGGGGAAAACATAGGAGAGCTCATGCGATTGTAAATAATTACATATTGTTATCATCTTTTAGTTTGCCCCGTCGGCGAGTAAAAGCGAAATGGGCGAAGCGAAGAGCTCCGTTTGTTATCAGTACGTAGTTATGGTCTCTCATGCGTAAATCATGAACAATAGCCCAGTGCCATCTACATCATCTAAATTACCATTGCATAGTAATATTTAATGCGATGGACCTGTCATGCTTGAAGGTGTTGATTTGGATGGTGAGGGAGTTTGCTTGTGTTTTTTTGGGTTCCAGCCTATACTCAATGAGGGAAATTCTGAAAATATCATATTTGGAAAGTGCATCCTTAAGATTGTTTAGGGTGCACGAAAGTTGATCCGGACACTAGCGAACCGCTATAAAAGAAAATTGTCATAGGTTTTGATTTTAGGTAAGAGAGAGCCCTCATTTCAGATGATGCTGAATCATCTCTCAGTGGTGGGTTAGTCACTGATGTAGATACTGGAGATGTAGATATACACCGGTAGCTCCTCTACGATGTCTTCATCATTGACTGACCCGATCAGATTTTTTACTTGAATTGAGAGTCCCATGCGAATGTTGGTTCTAGAAGATATTAGTTAAGAGTTCGGTTTCTTGATAAACGTTTAGTTCCACCCGATGATAAAGTGCTATGGCTAGAAAGTAGGAGGTCCCATGAGGGCTTGACTTTCACCGTTTTGAATCTTCAGATCTGGCAATCGGCCTTTCCGAGGTGAAAGAATCCCATACATTACATCAGCATATGCTTTTCAAAATGTTCCTTGGAGCTTTTACCTCCTTGTGGCGTTCCTTCCAACCGGATCACGTAGCACAGGACGTAGTGCGCTCGAATTGGACTAGCCTGGGACGTTGCAGCAGCCCCTGCGGCGTTGGTTGGTCATTGTAAGTTTTCATCCCTGAAGAAGATGGGAGTTGTGCCTTGGCTCCGATGACGGCAATGCCGGATCACTATTGGCACGGGGGTGGGGTTGGTGGGGAGGGACGTCATTGCGAATTCTTGCGTTAGGCGTCTCTCTCTCCTTTCCTCGTTCCTTCCTAAGAGAATTCCGAGATTGGCAGCAACTCCGCACAGAAAGAAAGCCAAAAAAATAAATAAATAAAGAAGCTAAGATTTACGTAAATTTGATATTGACGCTGTCTCGCGTTCGAACCGACGAGGCGCTTAATTACTCTGTTAATCATCTGAGGCCGACTTTGTAGCCCGCTTTGCAGCAGACAAAGCTAAACGAGCTTCGAGATTGTGTGCCGGCGCACGGATATGAAATTGAGTTGAAAGGGACGAAACTCACGGAGACCTCGAATATCAAAAACAGCTACAATGCAAGCTGTTTAATGCGCAGTAAATCGAAGGTTCGGTAAAGGCAGAAGTATTAATATATAGCCAAAAGGAATGGGGGAGACGGAGAGAAGAAAGCCCATGGCCGAATGCATAGAAGCTCGCGGCCGCGGGAAGCAGAGGTCGTTTAATAATTACCGGTACAATCAGAAAGGGACAACCCCCAAAGCGCCACTAGGCGGCAAATGTCGTGATATAACGTGGAAACGCCAAGGGGTCGGGTGTTGTGCACAGGCTGAATCAATAATAATGGCGATAACAGAGACGAAACTAAGTAGGAACTTGAAATTTTTCCTATCAGAGTTGAGGAATGATGTCGAACTTGCATCTCAGGGTGCCTTCAAATATAAACCGGTTGCCGCCGCCCTCGCTGTCGGAGGGAGCTGTCAAGGTCAAACCTGAGCAAGAGACGTTCCCGTCGAAAATGGCCGCCCACCGCTGGCCCAAGCGCAGCATCCGCTTGGCTTTCGCCTCCACGTTGATCTTCAACACCCCACGGTTCAGACCCGAGTCAGTGCCGATAGACAGCGTTGTGTGGGCCTTGGCTTGGAGTGAGGTCACGGAGCCGGGGGCCAGAGGGAAGGTGGTGGTCACGAGGGAGGGACGAGAGAGAGCGAGTTGGCTGTCTAAACTCAAGAGCATCTTCATGCGAGCGCACTCGATAGTGACGAGCCTATCGCATGAGATGGAGATGGAGACATCGACGGACGACAGGGAAGAACCCAGGTGTAGCCCAAGCTCCGGCGGCATTCCACCGGGCATCGCCATGAAAATGACCGCGAGAAGGCCGAGAATGGTGAGCCCAGCCAATGTGATAATCCGCTTGTAAGGGCGGGATCGCGGCGGCGCAAGCGGGGGTGGAATGGGAGTAGGGTGTTCGGAACTCATTTGGAAGTTTCTTGCGTTCGAGTGTTCTTGTTGGCTGTTCAGAGATCTGACAGGGGGGTCCATTTATAGGGAAAAAGCTCTTGCTGTGCCCGCTTGGGGGGGGCGCATTTAATGAGGTGGGAGTTGCGCCCCCCCCCCCAATGCCTCTTACTGTGGCATGAAAAAGAAACCTCTTGCTGTGCTCGCTTGAGGGGGCGTATTTAACGAGTTGGGGAGTTGCTGAGTTGCCCCCCCCCCAATGCCTCTTACCGTGGCATGAAAAAGAAACCTCTTGCTGTGCTCGCTTGCGGAGGGGGCGCATTTAATGAGTTGGGGAGTTGCTGAGTTTCGCCCCCCCCAATGCCTCTTACCATGGCATGAAAAAGAAACCTCTTGCTGTGCTCGCTTGCGGAGGGGGCGCATTTAACGAGTTGGGGAGTTGCTGAGTTGCGCCCCCTAATGCCTCTTACCGTGGCATGAAAAAGAAACCTCTTGCTGTGCTCGCTTGCGGAGGGGGCTCATTTAACGAGCTGGGGAGTTGCTGAGTTGCTCCCCCTCCAATGCCTCTTACCGTGGCATGAAAAAGAAACCTCTTGCTGTGCTTGCTTGCAGAGGGGTGCATTTAACGAGTTGGGGAGTTGCTGAGTTGCGCCCCCAAATGCCTCTTACCGTGGCATGAAAAAGAAACCTCTTGCTGTGCTCGCTTGAGGGGGCGCATTTAACGAGTTGGGGAGTTGCTGAGTTGCTCCCCCCCAATGCCTCTTACCGTGGCATGGAAAAGAAACCTCTTGCTGTGCCCGCTTGGGGAGGGGACGCCTTTAACGAGTTGGGGAGTTGCTGAGTTACTCCCCCCTCCAATGCCTCTTACCGTGGTATGAAAAAGAAACCTCTTGCTGTGCCCGCTTGGGGAGGGGGCGCCTTTAACGAGTTGCGGAGTTGCTTGGGGGGGGCGCCTTTAAATTAAGTTTTAATTTAATTTAATTAATTTTTATTATTTTTACACGTCAGACGCGAAATGGCGTCGTTTTTGCATTTTTTTGCCACGTCAGCATGCATAAACGACGCCGTTTTGGACCTCTATCGCCGGAAAATTGCGTTTGGCCGGATTTTCGCCGGAGTGGCACTTAAGTGTTCCATTTTACTCCGATATTGACACTTGAGTGTTCCATTTGAAAAAAAAAAGTGGCACTTAAGTGTACCGAAAAAAAGTTATGGCACTTAAGTGTCTTCCCGTGCCAAGTTATGGCACTCCAGGTGTTCTTTACTCGATCCTAATCCATCCAGAACACCAAACAGCTTTGTTATCTCATCTATTGGCTTTCCTATTGCATTGAGTTGGTCACAGATTGATTTATATTCTTTGAGATACACTGACAATGCTCGATCTCGCTTTTGGCAAGCTTGCAGCTTTCCTCTCTAGCTACAGATTTTTGTGTGAATCGATTAAGTAGAGTTTGCCATACCTCATATGCAGTTTCCAAGCCAATTATCAGACTCGGTATATTTTCTGAAATAGCTCCACTGATCCAAGATGATACAAGTTGATCCGTTCTTACCCAGTCAGTGTAGTCAGGATTTACAGCTTCTGTATTATTCCCTTTGACTTCAACATGTAACAACTGTGCAGGTGATAGGATATCTCCATTGACGAAGCCAAATAGCTCTTGGTTGCGTAAGAATCTATGGAATTGTGCTTTCTAGAGAAGAAAGTTATCTTCAGCTAGCTTGATAGTAATGAAGTTGGAGATGTTAACATGGATTGGAAAATGATATTTTTGAGTTCTTGCTGCCATCTTGCACTTTCAGCTCTAGATGGTGTGCAGAGGAAGAGTTTGTGTTGTATTTGCACGATAAAATCTTGATCGTACTATCAGCACGAATGTAGCTTAAATCTGCTGTGACTTTTTGACATTTAAGATGGTATGTGCTCTCAGGAAGGCTCTGATACCATGTGAACAAGAAGAGAATAGAGACGAAGGAATAGAGAAGAAATAACAGAAAATGAGAGAAAAATAGGAAGTTTCGTATTCAACAAAGATCGAAGCAATTTCATCTGAGAGCCTTTCTTCTCGTTTTCTCTTCAACTCTATTTATATTACAAGTTGTCAAAGTTCGACTAACTAAGAACAAACATACTAACAAACATACTAACAAAAACACCAACAGAAATTATTCAGTTACAACTCAAAACCGAATATCGATTCTGCAAAGAACACGTGCTGGTGCTGCAAATCCCATCGTTGACTTTCTTCCATTTGTCTTTGTTCACAATAGCAGAACCAAGCTTATTGTCTTCAATTCTGATTGAATCAATAGCATTTGTTGACTTAGTAGACTGCCTTACTTCGTTTCCTCTGTTTTTATCAAAACCAAATTCTCCAATAGCAGCAGCATGTGCATTCATCATATATCCTTTAACAAGATTAACCGCGTGTTTCTCCATCACTATTAGTGAGTAGGGAACTTAGAGTAGGCTTTGACGAACTCCTTTACACACTTCTTTCCATGAGTGCATATATTGCAGTGCTCTTTGACTGGTGTGAAGTGATTCAGTGCAAGCCAAGGACAACGTACATGCTTCAAGTTTATGTTGATGATGGAAGCCTCATATCTGAGATTCTGATCAGTCACAATGTGCGTTTTGATTAATTGCCGATCCCAGAACAACCTACCGATTTAATTCTTTTAGAATTGGACATGTTGACCAGTTGTGCATACTGTCGGGTCATGCTCAACGAAATTGGGCAGTCTCCAGAGGAAGTCACTGCAGCTCTTTCTTCTGCAGACGGGACGATAGTCAGTGCTATGAAGGAGACATTAAGAAAATTTCAATATTTTCTAGAGAACTTCGAGGTTAATATTTTCATCTCTCTATCGACAGCAACTCAACTGCTAGTAGTAGGTTTTCTAGCTTTTATACTCATATTGTGGCGTCACTGTATATCAGGGAATTATGCTTGTGGAGATCAATGGAGGTTCTCCACTTCCAATCGCCATTGAGATGGATAAAGGTTATAGTACGTTTGATGCATGGCAGCTCCTGAGAAGACTGAAGTCCTTTACCTCGGCTCAGGAACAATGCTCATCATCAAATCCTATAGATGTATCCCCTTGATTGTCCAGGCATGAATTGCTTCCTATTGGCAAAGGAAGTACCGAGATCCGAAAACCGATAATAATAAATTTAGGCCATGTTTGTTTTTGTGCTTTTCTTTTGTTTAAGAACACAATTTCTATTTTTTTTTTTTTGTTCCGGGGAACAAAAAGAAACATAAACGCGTTTGTTTGCGTTTTTGTTCCAAATCTATTTTTTGTTCCCGGAAACAAATTTGGAACGAAAACAAGGAACATGAAAACTTTTTCTTGTTTCGGAACACTTTTAAAAAACAAATTTTCTCTCTCCTATTTTTTTCTTTTCTTCTTCTTTTTTTCTTTGCCGGTCATCGGCCTCTGCCATGGCCGGCGACCGACCGTCGAGGGCTGGCGACCTTGCCGGAGCGTCGCCGACTTTGGGTGAGGCTCGGCCTCGCCTTGGCTGGGTGAGCTCGAGCTCGCCCAAATCCTGCAAGGCCGATCTCACCCAGCCACCGGCGAGGCTCGGCCTCGCCGGGCTGGGTGAGGCCGCCGGCCCTCATCGGCCGGTCACCGGCGATGGCCGAGGCCAGCGACCAGCCAAAAAGAAGAAAAAATAAAAATAAAAATAAAAATAAAAATATTAAAAAATTAAAAGAAAAAAAAAATTATACAAGTTTACCAAACTTGTTTTAGTTCTTTTTCTATTCCGGGAACAAATTTACCAAACACGTTCTTTTGTTCAAAAATTGTTTCCTGAAACAATTTTTGAACAGAATCATTACCAAACGCACCCTTAGCCGACGGTCGGAAGAACATGATGGACTTGATTCAAGCATAAACTTCCTGGAAGTTGGATAGGCCTGTTCGCTACCGCTTCAAGGGCCAAGTGTGGGCTTATTTTTGAAGATGTTTCTTGGGTGAAAGACTAGTTGCAGTGCAGACTATCCAAAGAACTTGCATTCACCATTCAAAGGTCTATAGCTCAAGAAAGAACGATTGGAACTGTTAAAATATGTCTCGAGTTTGAGTCCAATGTAAAATTCCAAATATTCCGAATTGGATATGTTCCGGACGTCTGAAATAGAAAAGTCCAATTTCGACTTGGATTTGGATTTTGTTCAAAATATATAGAGATATGTTTTGGATAAAATCGTTTAAAATAGGAAATATAATCCTATGAGAGGTTGGCAGGTTTCAATTATATATAGACCTATGGCCGTGGGTGATGTGTGGATCACAAATTGTCTTGAAGCGCCGCGCGAGTGCTTGGTGTTCTGTCGTTGATCATGAAGAATTGGTCTTGAAGCACTGTATCGTCGTCGAGTGCTTGGGAGGGATTTTCTTTGTCATTCTTGTTCGTGAATTACATCCAAGAAGATTTAGTGTTCAAGCCAATTAAATCTTGTGGTAAAATTTGCGTGTAATTCCTTCGTGAGATTGAGAGATTATTTTGTGAGGAATTTTGGGGCTAAACACCGTGTGCGTTTTGGATGTAATTGGGCTTGGGAAACACCAAGAGAGTGTTTGAGTGACTTGAGTGTGTAATCTCCTTGTATCGCTTGATCTATAGTGAAATTCGCTGCTGCTCTCCCCGTGGACGTAGGTCTTTACGACTGAACCACGTAAATGCTGTCTGATTTATTTTCTTCTCTGTCTATATTTTGTTCGATCGCTCGCCCTATCGCAACAAGTGGTATCAGAGCCAGGCTTGGCTAAGTTGAAGCGAATCGATGGCGACAGAAGAAGTAAAAGTGAGAATCGAAAAATTTGACGGGAAGGATTTTAGTTTCGGAAGATGCAGATTGAAGATTATCTTTATCGATGAAACTGCACTTGCCATTGTTTGGGGAGAAACCAGAGACGATGAAGCAAGCTGATTGGGATTTGGCTTTGGATAGACGAGCTATGGGTGTTATTCGGTTGACGTTGGCTCGTAACGTCGCGTTTAACATCTTGAAGGAGAAGACCACTGCTGATTTGATGCAAGCCCTATCGGATATGTACGAGAAGCCCTCTGCGATCAACAAGGTCTATTTGATGCGACGTTTGTTTAATTTGAAGATGAGCGAAGGTGCGTCAGTTGCAGATCATATCAATGAATTCAATATTATTGTTAGTCAATTGAGTTCAGTTGAGATTGACTTTGAAGATGAGGTACGTGCTTTGATTCTATTATCCTCATTGCCTGATAGTTGGAATACTACTGTTACTGCTGTTAGTAATTCCTCTGGGTCAACAAGTTTGACGTTTGATGGAGTTCGAGATTTGATTCTGAGCGAGGACATTCGTAGAAGAGAATCTAGCGAACATGTATCTACTGCTTTAGTAGGTGAAAATAGAGGAAGATCTAGAACACGTGTGGGTAATAGTAGTACTAATATGAACAGGCGTAGTCAGTCTAAGACTGCTAATATTGTCTGTTGGAGCTGTGGCAAGAGGGGGCATCTTAGAAGGGATTGCCTTAAGCTGAAGAATGAAAATGGTAAGGGAATTATAGTTGATTCTACAGATAATGTTGCAGCTGTAGCAGATAATGCCGATTATGTCTTGTCTGTCACTAATGATTCATCGCTTGATGGATGGATTATGGATTCTGGTTGTTCTTTTCATGTCACACCAAATAAAAACTGGTTTATCACTTATCAGTGCACGGGTAGTGGTAAAGTCCAATTAGGGAACAACGCTAAGTGCGATGTTGTGGGTGTTGGTGATGTTAAAATCAGAATGCATGATGGTATCGTGAGGACATTGGGAGTGAGGCATATTCCGAGTTAAAGAAGAACTTAATTTCCTTGGGTGCCCTAGATTCAGCTGGTTGCGGTATTGTTCAAAAGGTGGAGTTTTGAAGGTTGTTCGAGGTGCCCCGGTGATAATGAAAGGAATCAAGCATGGAGACCGTATAAACTTCAAGGTGAGACAATGACAGGTTTCGCTGCGGAGACGTCGGATGCATCTGTTCGAGGGTCTATGGACTACTCGAAGAAGACCTGGGTGTTTGTGCCAAGGCACAAGTTTGATGCTGGTGTCAAGATCTTGCAGTTAAAAGCTTCGATCGAGACGGAGACTGGTAAGTCGATCAAGCATGTGCAGACTGACAATAGCATGGAGTTCTACTCGAAGCTGACAAATAAATTCTGCATGAAAGAGGGCATAGTGAAACACCGCACTAGTGCCAATAAATCACAACAATTTGCAGAATTGATGAATAGAATATTACTAGAGATGGCCCGAAAAATTATCTCTAGTGTTGGTGTTGCTAGGAGAATCCTAGCTGATGTGCTAAGTACGATAAACTGCCTGGTGAATAGATCCCCATCAACTGCTATTGAATGGCGGACTCCTAAAGAAGTATGTTTAGGTAACGTTGCTGATTATTCTATTTTTAGAATGTTTGATTGCCCATGTTATTTTCGAGTGAGTGATGGTAAGCTCGATGGGAGGGCAAGGTGCATATTCCATGGCTATGCACAAGGTGAGCGGGGCGATCAGTTGTGGTGTGCAGATATAAATTCACCTGTTGACAGTAGAGAAGTTACCCTTGATGAGTCTCCGACACTTTTGGCTAGGAGTGTTTGTAGCAGTGCTAATATGGATCTGGACGGTGTTCAGCTTGAGATGGAGTTGCAACCAGAAACTCCTGAGGTAGCGAGTACGAGTACTAGCAAAGTAATCGACACAGATGGTGCTCATAGCGAGGTGGAGCCTATAGAGCCAACAGTTGCTATAACTACTGATATTAACAAGGTACGTATTCGATCTCCTGACAGATATGGATGCAACAATGGTTTTGCTTTATCTGCGGTTAGGGAGGTTGCATCGGAAAATCCTTGCAGAGCAGTTAAAGGTGCATGCGGAGTTGGTATTCTGATGAGGTCCTCGGTTATGGCGAAGTTCAAGCGAGGCTTGGACTTGGATAATATCTGTGGCGGTTGAGCCCATTATGGGCAATGGGAAAGTAGCTGCAGAATTTGAATTTTTACGAAGCGATTGCGACTTGACTCAAACGTCGAGCCAAGGTGGAGATTGTTAAAATATGTCTCGAGTTTGAGTCCAATGTAAAATTCCAAATATTCCGAATTGGATATGTTAGGACGCCCGAAATAGGAAAGTCCAACTTCGACTTGGATTTGGATTTTGTTCAAAATATATAGAGATATGTTTTGGATAAAATCGTTTAAAATAGGAAACATAATCCTATGAGAAGTTGGCAGATTTCACTTATATATAGACCTGTGGCTGTGGGTGATATGTGTGGATCACAAATTGTCTTGAAGCGACGCGCGAGTGCTTGGTGTTCTGCCGTTGATCATGAAGAATTGGTCTTGAAGCACTGTATCGTCGTCGAGTGCTTGGGAGGGATTTTCTTTGTCATTCTTGTTCGTGAATTACATCCAAGAAGATTTAGTGTTCAAGCCAATTAAATCTTGTGGTAAGATTTGCGTGTAATTCCTTCGTGAGATTGAGAGATTATTTTGTGAGGAATTTTGGGCCTAAACACTGTGTGCATTTTTGGATGTAATTGGGCTTGGGAAACACCGAGAGAGTGTTTGAGTGACTTGAGTGTGTAACCTCCTTGTATCGCTTGATCTATAGTGAAATTCGCTGCTGCTCTCCCCATGGACGTAGGTCTTTACGACTGAACCACGTAAATCGTGTCCGATTTATTTTCTTCTCTGTCTATATTTTGTTCGATCGCTCGCCCTATCGCAACAGGAACATTTTGTTTCTGAGCAGAAGACCCATTTGCAATTAGTCTTCAATCATCTACGTTTTAAATGGGAGAGTTTTCAATACGAATGTTTGCCCGTTTGATCGAAATGCAAGATGAAAAGAGAAATGTCTTTTCAAACGGGAATGTGAGTGTGCTGCCAAACAAAGAATAAGCGAAGAAAGGAGAACCGATTGCTGATCAAGTTCCTCGAGATCTCTTTAAAGATCATTTTGTCATATTGGGAGTGTTCAATGGCTCTTCAAAGGAAGATATTGGAGTCTTTTGTCATATTGGGAGTGTTCAATGGCTCTTAAGAGGAAGATATTGGAGTGTTCATAGGAAAGGAAAGCTGCTTCTTCTTCTTCTTCTTCTTTTGAATAAAAGGAGTTGAATTCGGATCTAGATCGGCATTGCCAGGTTCGCATTGGCGTTGTTTCAGGCTTTCCAGCGACCATTCTCTCATGGTGGTCACAGGTCTTGTTGACCTCCATCGGCTCCGATGACGGCGATGCCGGATCACTATTGGCACAGTGGTGGGGTTGGTGGGGAGGGACTTCATTTCGAATTCTTGCATTAGGCGTCTCTCTCTCCTTCCCTCGTTCCTTCCTAAGAGAATTTCGAGATTGGCAGCAACTCCGCACAGAAAGAAAGCCAAAAAAATAAATAAATAAAGAAGCTAAGATTTACGTAAATTTGATATTGACGTTGTCTCGCGTTCAAACCGACGAGGTGCTTAGGGCGCGAATGATAACCATTCTTGCCATAAATTGATTTTCGGAAGAGAAATGGATTTTTTTATTTCCATTTCTAGATGAGTTTCTAAGCAAAAATACCCGTTTGATAACGACACAAAATTTCTACTTGAAAAATAGAAATTCGTTTGATAATGACACAAAATTTCTTCATTTCGGAGGTGGGGGACCGGCGACCGGCGGCGCCGGCGGCGGCAGGCGGCGACGGCAACTGGTGGTGGCGACGAACGATGAGAAAAATTTTTATTTCTCATTTCTGTTTCAGAAATAGAAAAGTAGAAAATTTTTACTTCTGATTTTTATTCCAAACCTATTTCTAGAACAAAAATCTATTTTAGAAATAGAAAAATAAAATAAGTTTACCAAATGGATTTTTATTCTAGAAATAAGTTTGGAATAAAAAAAAATTATTTCTGGAATAGAAACCGAAGTTTATCATGCACCCCCTAATTACTCGGTTAATCATCCGAGGCCGACTTTGTAGCCCGCTTTGCAGCGGAGACAAAGCTAAACGAGCCGAGATTGTGTGCTGGCGCACGATATGAAATTGAGTTGAAAGGGATGAAACTCGCGGAGACCTCGAATATCAAAAACAGGTAAATTGCGAGCTGTTTAATGCACAGTAAATCGAAGGTTCGGCAAAGGCAGAAGTATTAATATATAGCCGAAAGGAATGGGGGAGACGGAGAGAAGCCCATGGCCGAATGCATAGAAGCCCGCGGCGTCCACCGATCTGAAAAAATGGAAAGACAAGACATGCGACTGCGAGAAGTAGACGTCGTTCAATAATACGAGTACAATCGAAAGGGACGACCACCAAGGCACCACCGGGCGGCGAATGTCGTGATATAACGTGGAAACGCTAAGGGGTCGGGTCTTGTGTATAGGCTGAATCAATAACAATGGCGATAACAGAAAGACAAAACTAACCAGGAACTTGAAATTTTTCTTATCAGAGTTGAGGAATGATGTCGAACTTGCATCTCAGGGTGCCTTCAAATATAAATCGGTTGCCGCCGCCCTCGCTGTCGGAGGGAGCTGTCAAGGTCAAACCTAAGCAAGAGACGTTCTGTCGAAAAACGGCCGCCACCGCCGGCCCAAGCGCAGCGTCCGCTTGGCTTTCACCTCCACGTTGATCTTCAACACCCCACGGTTCGGACCCGAGTCGGTGCCGATAAACGGCGTTGTGTGGGCCTTGGCTTGGAGTGAGGTCACGGAGCCGGGGCCGAGGGAAGGTGGTGGTCACGAGGGAGGGACGAGAGAGAGCGAGTTGGCTGTCTAAACTCAAGAGCATCTTCATGCGAGCGCACTCGATAGTGACGAGCCTATCGCATGAGATGGAGATGGAGACATCGACGGACGACGGGGAAGAACCCAGTGCAGCCCAAGCTCCGGCGGCATTCCAACGGGCATCGCCATGAAAATGACCGCGAGAAGGCCGAGAATGGTGAGCCCAGCCAATGCGATGATCCGCTTGTAAGGGCGGGATCGCGGCGGCGCAAGCGGGGGTGGAATGGGAGTAGGGTGTTCGGAACTCATTTGGAAGTTTCTTGCGTTCGAGTGTTCTTGTTGGCTGTACGAGAGATCCGATGGGGGGGGTCCATTTATAGGGAAAAAGCTCTTCTTGTGCCCGCTTGGGGAGGGGGCGCATTTAACGAGTTGGGGGAGTTCTTTGAGTTGTGCCCCCCCCCATGCCTCTTACCGTGGCATGAAAAAGAAACCTCTTCTTTGTGCTCGCTTGCGGAGGGGTGAGCATTTAACGAGTTGGGGAGTTGCTGAGTTGCTCCCCCCCCCAATGCCTCTTACCGTGGCATGGAAAAGAAACCTCTTCTTGTGATCGCTTGAGGGGGCGCATTTAACGAGTTGGGGAGTTCCGAGTTGCTCCCCCTCCAATGCCTCTTACCGTGTCATGAAAAGGAAACCTCTTGCTGTGCTCGCTTGCGGAGGGGGCGCATTTAACGAGTTGGGGAGTTGCTGAGTTGCTCCCCCTCCAATGCCTCTTACCGTGGCATGAAAAAGAAACCTCTTGCTGTGCTCGCTTGCGGAGGGGGCGCATTTAACGAGTTGGGGAGTTGCTGAGTTGCGCCCCCAATGCCTCTTACCGTGGCATGAAAAAGAAACCTCTTGCTGTGCTCGTTTGCGGAGGGGGCGCATTTAACGAGTTGGGGAGTTGCTGAGTTGCACCCCCCCAATGCCTCTTACCGTGGCATGAAAAAGAAACCTCTTGCTGTGGCATGAAAAAGAAACCTCTTGCTGTGCTCGCTTGCGGAGGGGGCGCATTTAACGAGTTGGGGAGTTGCTGAGTTGCTCCCCCCCCAATGCCTCTTACCGTGGCTTGAAAAAGAAACCTCTTGCTGTGCTCGCTTGCGGAGGGGGCACATTTAACGAGTTGGGGAGTTGCTGAGTTGCGCCCCCACCCCCCCCCAATGCCTCTTACCGTGGCATGAAAAAGAAACCTCTTGCTGTGCTCGCTTGCGGAGGGGGCGCATTTAACGAGTTGGGGAGTTGCTGAGTTGCGCCCCCAATGCCTCTTACCGTGGCATGAAAAAGAAACCTCTTGCTGTGCTCGCTTGAGGGGGCGCATTTAACGAGTTGGGGAGTTGCTGAGTTGCACCGCCCCCCCCCCCCATGCCTCTTATCGTGGCATGAAAAAGAAACCTCTTGTTGTGCTCGCTTGAGGGGGCGCATTTAACGAGTTGGGAAGTTGCTGAGTTGCTCCCCCCCAATGCCTCTTACCGTGGCATGAAAAAGAAACCTCTTGCTGTGCTCGCTTGCGGAGGGGGCGCATTTAACGAGTTGGGGAGTTGCTGAGTTGCGCCCCCAACGCCTCTTACCGTGGCATGAAAAAGAAACCTCTTGCTTGTGCTCGCTTGAGGGGGCGCATTTAACGAGTTGGGGAGTTGCTGAGTTGCTCCCCCCCCCAATGCCTCTTACCGTGGCATGAAAAAGAAACCTCTTGCTGTGCTCGCTTGCGGAGGGGGCGCATTTAACGAGTTGGGGAGTTGCTGAGTTGCTTGCGGAGGGGGCACATTTAACGAGGTGGGGAGTTGCTGAGTTGCGCCCCCTAATGCCTCTTACCGTGGCATGAAAAAGAAACCTCTTGCTGTGCTCGCTTGCGGAGGGGGCGCATTTAACGAGTTGGGGAGTTGCTGAGTTGCTCCCTCCCCCCCAATGCCTCTTATCGTGGCATGAAAAAGAAACCTCTTGCTGTGCTTGCTTGCGGAGGGGGTGCATTTAACGAGTTGGGGAGTTGCTGAGTTGCGCCCCCCCAATGCCTCTTACCGTGGCATGAAAAAGAAACCTCTTGCTGTGCTCGCGGAGGGGGCGCATTTAACGAGTTGGGGAGTTGCTGAGTTGCACCGCCCCCCCATGCCTCTTATCGTGGCATGAAAAAGAAACCTCTTGTTGTGCTCGCTTGCGGAGGGGGCGCATTTAACGAGTTGGGAAGTTGCTGAGTTGCTCCCCCCCAATGCCTCTTACCGTGGCATGAAAAAGAAACCTCTTGCTGTGCTCGCTTGCGGAGGGGGCGCATTTAACGAGTTGGGGAGTTGCTGAGTTGCGCCCCCTAATGCCTCTTACCGTGGCATGAAAAAGAAACCTCTTGCTGTGTGCTCGCTTGCGGAGGGGGCGCATTTAACGAGTTGGGGAGTTGCTGAGTTGCCCCCCCCCCCCCCAATGCCTCTTATCGTGGCATGAAAAAGAAACCTCTTGCTGTGCTTGCTTGCGGAGGGGGTGCATTTAACGAGTTGGGGAGTTGCTGAGTTGCCCCCCCAATGCCTCTTACCGTGGCATGAAAAAGAAACCTCTTGCTATGCTCGCTTGCGGGAGGGGGTGCATTTAACGAGTTGGGGAGTTGCTGAGTTGCTCCCCCCCCCCCAAATGCCTCTTACCATGGCATGAAAAAGAAACCTCTTGCTGTGCTCGCTTGAGGGGGCGCATTTAACGAGTTGGGGAGTTGCTGAGTTGCTCCCCCTCCCCCAATGCCTCTTATCGTGGCATGAAAAAGAAACCTCTTGCTGTGCCCGCTTGGGGAGGGGGCGCCTTTAACGAGTTGGGGAGTTACCGAGTTGCTCCCCCCCCCAATGCCTCTTACCGTGGCATGAAAAAGAAACCTCTTGCTGTGCCCGCTTGGGGAGGGGGCGCCTTTAACAAGTTGCGGAGTTGCTGAGTTGCCCCCCCAATGCCTCTTACCGTGGCATGAAAAAGAATTCTCTTGCTGTGCCCGCTTGGGGAGGGGGCACCTTTAACGAGTTGCTGAGTTGCTGAGTTGCTACACTTCTCTGCAATTTGGGCACAGCTTGGTCCTACCCAACCCAAATTCAGACCTCAGTCTTGTTGCTTTCTTAGCCATCCCCCATAATCGCATCTCAAATAAATGAAGAAATATTTTTTAAAACTAATGAGTTACGCTGTAAACAAAATCGATCACGGTAAATTAATTATTTGAAAACTTTGCATATTTTGTAGGGTTCGGTGTGGTCTAGACAATGCCTCCACCACATACAACTCTCTCTTATTTCGATAATATTTAGAAGGTTAGGCTTGAGGAGAAGAGGTCGGCATTGACTTGATGACATTTAAGCGTTGAAGTTTGGAGCTTAGTATATATAATATTGGAATAGTTATGCAAAGTGATTGGAAGATTGGGCATTGTAGTATTGAACAATTCCACTTGTGGTTGTGTAGCCTCGTAATTCATGAACATATATGGATGTCGTCAAGTGTATATCTACATCTCCAGTATCTACATCAGCGACTGACCTACCACTGAGAGATGATTCAGCATCATCTGAAATAAGGCCTCTCTCTTACCTAAAATCAAAACCTATGACAATTTTCTTTTATAGAAGTTCGCTAGTGTCCGGATCAACTTTCGTGCACCCTAAACAATCTTAAGGATGCACTTTCCAAATATGATATATTCAGAATTTCCCTCATTGAGTATAGGCTGGAACCCAAAAAAACACAAGGAAACTCCCTCACCATCCAAATCAACACCTTCAAGCATAACAGGTCCATCGCATTAAATATTACTATGCAATGGTAATTTAGCTGATGTAGATGGCACTAGGCTGTTGTTCATGATTTACGCATGAGAGACCATAACTACGTACTGATAACAAACGGAGCTCTTCGCTTCGCCCATTTCGCTTTTACTCTGCTTTGACAGGGCAAACTAAAAGATGATAACAATATGTAATTATTCACAATCGCATGAGCTCTCCTATATTTTCCCTGGTCTTTCTGCACTTCTACTAATTAAAGATTTCGAAGAAGCGAGTTAAATAAAGGACTTGCATAGAGTCAAATCCCGACATAAACAGAAGAGTTTGAAAGATGGCATAAACATAAAGAAGATCAATCCATGTTTATGAAGATCAATCCAGTTAGCCCTCTCACCTGCAAAAAACTTCTTTGTCTCCATTATTTTTTTGTTTTCCAGACAGCAACCACTGACTTCTTCATTATCTCCCATATCTTCTGCCTTCGAGACGGCAACCTCCAATATCTTCCTCTTAAGAGCCATTGAACACTCCCAATATGACAAAATGATCTTCAAAGAGATCTCGAGGAACTCGATCAGCAATCAGGTTCTCCTTTCTTCCCTTACCCTTTGTTTGGCAGCACACTCACATTCCCCATTTATAAAGACATTTCCCTTTTCATCTTGCATTTCTGATCAAACAGGCAAACATTCGTATTGAAAACTCTCCCATTTAAAATGTAGATGATTGAAGACTACTTGCAAATGGGTCTTCTGCTTAGAAACAAAGTGTTCCAATCGTTCTTTCTTGAGCTATAGACCTTCGAATGGTGAATACAAGTTCTTTGGATAGTCTGCACCGCAACTAGTCTTTCACCCAAGAAACATCTCCAGAAATTAGCTCACACTTGACACTTGAAGCAGTAGCAGACAGGCTTATCCAACTTCCAGGAAGTTTATGCTTGAATCAAGTCCATCATGTTCTTCGGACCGCCCGCTATATTTATTATTATCAGTTTTCAGATCTCGGTACTTCCTTTGCCAATAGGAAGCAATGCATGCCTGGACAATCAAGGGGATACATCTATAGGATTTGATGATGAGCGTTGTTCCTGAGCCAAGGTAAAGGACTTCAGTCTTCTCAGGAGCTGCCATGCATCAGACATACTACAACCTTTATCCATCTCAATGGCGATTGGAAGTGGAGAAGTTCCATTGATCTCCACAAGCATAATTCCCTGATATACAGTGACACCGCACTATGAGCATAAAAGCTAGAAAACCTATTACCAGCAGTTGAGTTGCTGTCAATGGAGAGCTGAAAATATTTACCTCGAAGTTCACTAGAAAATATTGAAATTTTCTTAATGTCTCCTTCATAGCATTGACTATCGTCTTGTTTGTAGAAGAAAGAGCTGCAGTGACTTCCTCTGGAGAATGCCCAATTCCCTTGAGCACCACCTGACAGTACGCACAACTGGTCAGCATGTCCAATTCTCAAATAAAAGAAATAAATCTGTAAGTTGTTCTGGGATCAGCAATTAATCAAAATGCACATTGTGACTGATCAGGATCTCAGATATGAGGATTCCATCATCAACATAAATTTGAAGCACGTATTTTGTCCTTGGCTTGTACTGGAATCCCTTCACACCAGTCAAAAAGCACTGCAATATATGCACTCACAGAAAGAAGCGTGTAAAGGAGTTCATCAGAGCCTACTCTAAGTTCCATGCTCACTAACAGCTATGGGCTCTTAGATTTTCAGCCATGCTGTAGAACTTCACACTAAAGTGTTACAATTGCCGATGGATTAAAAAATAAAAAAATAAATCAGTCACGCAGCTCTTCCAGGAGCAGGACAGACAAAGAAGAGCAACCATGCCAATCAAGAAAATACAACTGTAGAGTAGTGATAAAAGGCAAAGCAAGAGAAAATTTAAAAAAAAATAAAAAATAAAAAAAGTAAGAAGAACATGTGAACAATACATGCAAACCATCCTTGTGTTTTTGCTTTAAAGCCATTGACATTAGCTTATCCATTGTACTCAATCATTGACGATCGATAACCTATCTGCTTTGATACAGGAAACTTCATTCAAAAGAGCGACCCCGCACAAAAATTCCACCGGTCTAACTAGTAGTATTCCTTTCCACTGTAAGCATGTCAGCAGGAGCCCTTTCATCGAAGCCTATTCCCTCTACACTTTACAAAACTATGATACATGGTGATGTAGTTGGCATCTTTACCATCGGAAACTCTATAGAATCCACTAGGGGTGAGCATCGGTTCAGGGTTGACTCTATACCGGCCCAACCTATCGGTCCTAGTTCGATTTCCAAGGAGATCTTGGTCTTAGGACAATTGGACCCTGCACCATATGGATTGGCCCTCAGTCTTTTAGAGATTCAATCCAAATCAACCCTGTAAATAATTTATATTATATATTATATATCTAATATATTCTATATTATATGATTTTGTTTACTCTAAATTTTAGTGCCTCCTCCATGCAAATTAGAAAGTAGAAAGGAACCCAATCCTAATTTGACAAAAAAATAAAATAAACCCTCTTCACTCACCTCAGCCTTGCTCACCTCGCTCACCTTATTCACTGCTCACCTCGTGGCTTGCCTCTCTTCATTGCCTCGCTCCCTCTGTTCACTCATCTTGCTGTTCACCTCAGTTCCATCATCTCGCATGTTTGCTTTTATGGTTTATTGCCTTTAGGAAGTGTATATTTTTTTGTTGTTATCTTATCTTATCTTATATTATGTTTGATACGTGTTGTGTTTATATTTTAGTTATTCAATATCGCATTGTTGATTGATATGTAATTTGAATAGTATGTTTGTTATTTTAGGGAATGCAAAAAAGAAAGAAAAGGGAATGCAAAAAAGAAAGAAAAAAAAAAAAGATCGGTTGGTCGTGGGTTGACCTTGGAACCAGACCGGACCCACAAGCTCGGTTCAGTCCTTAGTCCAAGGCTCCACAGGGTTGATCCTTGTTCTCAAAAATTGGGGGCTAACACTATACGGGTTGGTCGCTAGGGTAAGTGTTGGAGTGGCCCAATTTGGACCATGCTCATCCCTAGAATCCGCTTCCACGATCAGTGCCTCTGGACAGGTCAACATATTAATTCCACATTCTGGAGATTCCGTTACTCATTCCAAGGGTAGTAACCACATTTTGCGATGCTATGTACCTTGAAACCAGATTCATTCTACCGAGTATTTCTGTGCTTACAAGTCAAAATGACAAAAGTTGGAGTATACGAAAGAGGACCAGTAATCTGTACCTTGACTTTTCCTTGTACGGAAGATGCTTTCTCTTTCATTGCAGCCCACTTTGTGGATAAACTAGCTAAGTACATGAATGGGCTTTTCCGATCTCCAGACAATATGAGAGGATGTTCAATCTCATCGACCATTTGAATGTCATCCATAAATGATAGAGGTGGTCCCCATGTTACTCATCGGAACAGCATCCACATGCATTTCTTCAAATTCTGAGATGAAGTTCGGTGATGGGCTAGGCACTGAATTCTGCACACTAGCAGGAACAGCAGACTGCACCGAGTTCCTTAGATCATTACCTGACTCCGTCGGTGCCGAATTAATGCCTAAAGAACCAGAACAAGAAAACCCAAAAGTAAAGGAATCTCGGAAAAAAAAAAAAAAAAAAAAAAAAAAACAAACTGAAGCTATATACTGGGCTATAATTTTCACATTCTCATTACGGATGCAAAAATATCATGGCCAAACTCCTACCAAATTTTGACAGACTGACAGCTACGAGTAAATAAAATTGTCCACAGCAAACCAGAAATCATCAAATCACCAGACAGATTTACACTGGAAATCCAATCATACAGACAGTAAAGAAAAAAAAAATGCAATCTAACCATTGTGGCCTCATCAAACTTCTCAAACTCATTGAAACAGAGAAAATATCAGCATCTTCGAGTAAAAGGAGTATTTTAACATTTATGATGAATCTTGTCACCCCATTTTATCTTGGAAAATAGTATTAAGAGCAGAAAAAGACACCTTTTGTGAAGCAGAAAAGGAATAACCACATGCTTGAGATGATTTATTTTTCATTTCCCAAGGTTTTCCGGTGATTTGACATAAAGGATCACACAACTCTAATATCCTCCCATAATGCTATATAACTGATGGAAAATTTGCATCTACTTCCAGATTAGAAGTACCTCTGCTCGTCAGGGAAGTAGTTGAATCTTGTGCGCTAACACTCCTTCAATATATGGATTGCTAACCCTCAATTCGGTATGCATTTCTAAACCCACAAGAATTAGACATGATGTTCAACACTTGGAGAAGAGATAAACAGAAGCGACTTAAGACTACATTAAAATGCGATCTTACTAGCATTCAAGTCACCAGTTAAGGTTCCAAGACTGCTGACTGCTACATTGATTATTCAACAGCGACTGGACACTCTATCTGAATTTTTCTTTCAGCTTCAGACTTTCCATTCACAAACCATAAGCACTTGGCCAGATACTAGTCAAAGAAACATTACCATTCCAGGGTCATCAGTTAGCGCATCCAGTACATCCTCCGAATCATCTTTGCCAGCAGCAGTGTGAAGAGGTGTCAACCCTGCAGGACCTACAGCATCAGGTCTAAACAAAAAGTTCTGATGACTTCCATTGATCAGTGACTTACAGTTCAGATTCTAATTTTTCCGAGACACTCTGAGGTACATATCTCAAAAGAAGCTGAACAAGAGGCCTACAGTTTCTCCTCACAGCCCTGTGAACAAGGCCCATCTCAAGCACAGCACGATATATTGAAGGGTGCTCCCTTGCACCAACTGTTCCGTCAAACAAAATATCCAAGAGCTTCTTTACCACCGCACACCAATCATGATCCATGGAGAACTCAATCAGCCACTTGAACCGTTTAAATGAAAACAAGTCAATGTATGGATCCAGCTGTCCCAATCTAGACCTTAACCCACTTCTATGAAGAATCCAACCCATTTCTTCATGGAACTTCGAAGTTTGCAGCGAAGAATCAAGCATTTAAATTCATACAAGAAATGGGTTGGATTCTTCATAGAAGTGGGTTAAGGTCTAGATTGGGACAGCTGGATCCATACACTGAATTGTTTTCATTTAAACGGTTCAAGTGGCTGATTGAGTTCTCCATGGATCATGATTGGTGTGCGGTGGTAAAGAAGCTCTTGGATATTTTGTTTGACGGAACAGTTGGTGCAAGGGAGCACCCTTCAATATATCGTGCTGTGCTTGAGATGGGCCTTGTTCACAGGGCTGTGAGGAGAAACTGTAGGCCTCTTGTTCAGCTTCTTTTGATCCATCGGCAATCGTAACACTTTAACGTGAACTTGTATAGCATGGCTTTAAATCTAAAAACCCATAGCTGTTAGTGAGCGTGGAACTTAGAGTAGGTTCTGACTAACTCCTTTACACACTTCTTTCCGCGAATGCATATATTGCAGTGCTTTTTGACTGGAGTGAAGGGATTCCAGTACAAGCAAAGGACAATATACGAGCTTTGAGTTTATGTTGATGATGGAAACCTCATATCTGAGATTCTGATCAGTCACAATGTGCGTTTTGATTGATTGCTGATCCCAAAAAAACTTACAGATTCATTTCTTTTATCTGAGAATTGGACGTGCTGACCAGTTGTGCATACTGTCAGGTCGTGCTCAAGGGAATTGGGCATTCTCCAGAGGAAGTCACTGCAGCTCTTTCTTCTGCAGACAGGATGATAGTCAGTGCTATGAAGGAGACATTAAGAAAATTTCAATATTTTCTGGTGAACTTGGAGGTAAATATTTTCAGCTCTCTATTGACAGCAACTCAACTGCTAGTAATAGGTTTTCTAGGTTTTATACTTATAGTGCGGCGTCACTGTATATCAGGGAATTATGCTTGTGGAGATCAATGGAACTTCTCTGCTTCCAATCGCCATTGAGATGGATGAAGGTTGTAATATGTCCGATGCATGGCAGCTCCTGAGAAGACTGAAGTCCTTTACCATTCCATGGGCCCCTTTCTGGTATTTCTTTTTATGCTCTTGTTGCTTCTTGTGTGATTTCATTCAGTTAAAGAGAACACTTATCTCGAGTGTCGCATGTGAATGTTGGCTCTAGAAGATATTCATTAGAGTTCGGTTTCTTGATCAACACTTAGTTCCATCCGATGATAAAGTGCTCTGGCTAGAAAGTAGGTAAGTCTCACGGTGGCTCGACTTACACCATTTTGAATCTTCAGATCTGGCAAACCTTTCCGAGGTTAAAGAATCTCATACATTATATCAGCGTGTGCTTTTCAACATGTTCCTTGGAGCTTTTACCTCCTTGTGGCGTTCCTTCCAACCGGGTCACGTAGCACATGACATCGTGCACGCGAATTAGACTAGCTTGGGACGTTGCAGCAGCCCCTGTGGCGTTGGTTGGTCATCTCAAATCATCGTAAGTTTTCATCCCTGAAGAAGAGGGGAGTTGTGGCTTGACGATGCACTCTCCTTTGAATCGCTCTCGTGGGCAGCAAATTAGGAAAGGAAAGCTTCTTCTTCTTCTAAACAAAAGGAGTTGAATGCAGATCTGGATCTGCATTGCCAGGTTTGCATTTGCGTTGTTTCAGGCTTTCCAGCGACCATTCTCTCATGGTGGTCACAGGCCTTGTCGACCCCCATCAGCTCCGATGACGGCGACGCCAGATTACTATTGGCATGGGGGTGGGGTTGGTGGGGAGGGACGTCATTTCGTATTCTTGCGTTAGGGGCCTGTTTGGTAACCATCCCAACGGTGCCAGATTCTGATTTTTTGTTCCTAGAATCAGTTTGGGACGAGAATCGTGTTTGGTAGGGTTTTTTATTAACAAATATGTTCCTGGATCGGTTGGGACAAGATTTGAGAAAAAAAAAAAATTGATTCTGCGTCCGAGAATAAAAAAAAGAATCAACACAATAAAATTCTTATACTAATTATTATTATACTATAATAATAATATAATAGTAATTATATTAGTATAGTAATTATTAGTATATATAATATTACTATAATAATATATATAGTAATTATTACTATATAATATTACTAATTATTACTATAATATAATTATTATATACTAATATATAATATAATTATATAGTATAATATTATAATAATTATTAATTATAATTAATAATATACTAATAATAATTAATAATTAATAGTTATAATATTATATAATTATATTTATATACTATTAAGTGTACTAATATTATTAATTAGTATATAATAATTATATTATAGTAATAATTAGTATAATTATTAATATAAGTATACTATTATATAATTATAATTATATAGTATAATATTATAATAATTATTGATTATAATTAATAATATACTAATAATAATTAATAATTAATAGTTATAATATTATATAATTATATTTATATACTATTAAGTGTACTAATATTATTAATTAGTATATAATAATTATATTATAGTAATAATTAGTATAATTATTAATATAAGTATACTATTATATAATTATAATTATATAGTATAATATTATAATAATTATTGATTATAATTAATAATATACTAATAATAATTAATAATTAATAATTATAATATTATATAATTATATTTATATACAATTAAAGTGTACTAATATTATTAATATAATATAATAATATAAACTATTATTAATAGTAATTATTAATATTATAATAATAGTTAATAATTAATATACTAATTATTATAATAAGTATGTTAAAGTATATTACTAATAAGTAATAATATTAATAGTATAATTAATAGGAGAAAAGAATAGGAGAAAAAGGAAAAAAAAAGTAAAAAAAAAAAAAAAAAGTAAAAATGTAAAAATGTAAAAAAAATTATTTAAAAATTAAAAGAAATTAATTTGGAAGTAATCAATGAACACGTTATCAAACGCAATTCTATTCCGTAATCGAAATTTTGAACGATTACCAAACGAGTTCTTTTACTCGAATCGGTCTAACAAAATAAAAAATAATCATTTCTTGTCGAATTGGTTCTAGAACAGTAATCGTTACCAAACGCGCCCTAGGTGTCTCTCTCCTTCCTTCGTTCCTTCCTAAGAGAATTCCAAGATTGGGAACAATCCGCACAAAAAGAAAGCAAACCAAAAAAGGAAAAAGAAGCTAAGATTTATGTAAGTTTGAGATTGACGTTGTGTTGTTCGTAATATAAACGCAGGATTTGCAAGCATTCGAACCGATGAGGCGCTTAATTACTCGGTTAATCATCCGAGGCCGACTCTCTAGCCCGCTTTGGAACCGACAAAGCTAAATGAGCTTTGAGATTGTGCGTCGGCGCACGGATATGAAATTGAGTTGAAAGGGACGAAACTCGTGTAGACTTCGAATATCAAAAATACGCAAGTGCGAGCTGTTTATTCCGTAAGAATCGAAGATTCGGTAAAGGTAGAGACTAGAGAGTACGTAAATTTCAGAAGATGTATTAATATAGAGCCGAAAGTAATCCCAAGCCATGGTCGAATACGTTAAAGCCCGTGGGGTCCACCGGAATCTGAAAAAATTGGAAAGATAGGACATGCACTCGTGAGAGGCAGACGTCGTTTAATATCAGTACAATAAAAAAGGGACGACCTTGGCAAACAGGGCGGTGACCGTCGTGATATGACGTGGAAAAGCTAACAGATCTTGCAATTAAATCAATGCAGAATCATCCGAAGAAACAAACAAGGAATCATAGAGAACGCCGCCAGAGATTAAACAGTGATGGGCCCGACAAAAAAATATTAAAAAAACAAATAAATGCACGGACCGGTCTACATCCTTCAACCGGGTCGGGTCTTGACTCTTGTGTACGGGTTTAAACTCAAGACAAGTGGACAGTGACAGCTCTGAGAAGTTGTTCTACGGCGCATCGATGGCTTCTCATCAACATCCACGGGGAGCCCACAACTACCGCGATAGAAATACGAAACTAAGCGGGAACTTGTAATTTTTCTTTACCAGAGTTTGAGGGATGACGTCGAGCGTGAAGCTGAGGTCCCTTCAAATATAAACCGGCCCTCGCTGTTGGAGGGAGCTGTCAAGGTCGAACCTGAGCACGCGACGTCTACGTCGATCACGGCTGCCCACCGCTGGCCCAAGCGCAGCGTCCGCTTTGCTTTCGCCTCCACGTTGATCTTCAACTCCCCGTGGTTCGGACCCGAGTCAGTGACCATGGAGAGCGTTGTCTTGGCCTTGGCTTGGAGTGAGGTGACGCAGCCGGGGTCGATAGTGACGAGACTACCGTGGGTGAAGGAGATGGAGATGTCGACGGACGAACAGGAAGAATCCAGGTTCAGCCCAAGCTCACGTGGCATTCCAATGGGCATCTCCATGAGGAGGACCGCAAGAACGCCGAGAATGGTGAGCCCAGCAAGTGCGATGTTCCGCTCGTACGGGTGGGATCGCACGCCCGGGTCGTCCCCCGCGCGTGAAGGTGCGTGGGACCCGCCTCCGACGCCCAGGGGCGCGTGGGGGCACGTGTGGCCTCCCTCGGCGATGCGCCGCCGACCCTCTTGCTTGTCTTGTCTCCCCATATCCAAATTTGTGATATAATTTAATTTTTATTGAACAAAAATCTTGAAAATCACAAATTAAGGCAAGATCCATACTAATTAGGGCTTATCCGTACAATTAGGGTAAATTCATACAGTTTAGGGCAAAAACAATTGCGTTCAAGTTCTAGGGTTATGGAGGCTCTAATACCACATGTAAGACGCAAATTGCGCAACCCCAAGATTTCTATAATTAGAACAAGAACATGCATAATTAGATAGAAAGATTAACGCACCTGGGATTCATTGTTCTTGAAGCGGAAGCAGAAACACAATGTTCATTGTGCAAATCATTCTCTTCTATTGCCCTTCGTATCACTGGCTCAATGAGGCGGCCCCTTACGATTAGCGATAGAATAACGCCCCTTAGGTGAGGATATGTGAGAATTAAAATTTGTAGGAGAGACTGAAGACTATTTATAGAGTTTTCACCAATCCCCCTCATTACGGGCTGCAGCTTAACTCAGCCCATTTCACACAAATGACCCATATTAGATTAATTAATAAACATTCTATCTTACCTTAGACCAAACCCCGTAAAACGGTAATCGTTAAATAGTAAATTACAACGTCAATTAATTTAATTAACATTAAGGAAAACTCTTACACGTGTTGGCTGTCTAAACACAAGAGCAGCTTCATGCGAGCGCACTCGAAATGACGAGCCTATCGTACGAGATGGAGATGGAGATGTCGACGGACGAAAGGGGAGAACCTCAGCCCAAGCTCCGATGGCATCTCGACGAACATCGCCATGCAGATGACCGCGAGAAGGCCGAGAATGAGGGGCCCAGCAAATGTGATGATCCGCTCATAAGGGTGAGATCGCGGTGGCCCAGCCGGGGGTGGAATGGGACTAGGGTGATCAGAACTCATTTGGAAGTTTCTCGTGTTTGAGTGTTCAGAGACCTAAGAGGGGAGGTCCATTTAAAGGGAAAAAGGAAAGGGGGGGGAGGAGAGGAGAGGGAGTGTGTTCTTCTGCTCGTCATCTTTCAGTGGGGAGCATTTGCAATGAAGAATTGGCATGATGTTGACTTGAGCTTAAAAAATGCTAAAAAAACAAAAAATGCAAGGGAAGAAATTTTATGACAGAATCCCTATAGTCTAAAAATTAAAATGGGGAGGAGAGGGAGTTTGTTCTTCTGTGCTCATCATCTTCTAGAGTGGGGGGCATTCGCAACCAAGGATTAGCATGATATTGATTTGAGCTTAAAAAATGCTAAAAAAACAAAAAATGCAGGGAAGAAATTTTATGACAGAATCCTCGTAATCTAAAAGTTAAATTGGAGAGGAGACGGAGCGCGTTCTTTCGTGCTTATCAGCTTCCAGAGTGGGGAGCCTTTGCAACGAAGGATTAGCATGATGTTGACTTGAGCTTAAAAAATGCTAAAAAAACAAAAAATGCGGGGAAGAAATTTATGATAGAGTCTCTATAATCTAAAAGTTAAAATGGGGAGGAGAGGGAGTGTGTTCTTCTGTGCTTGTCGTCTTTCAGAGTGGGGAGCATTCGCAATGAAGAATTGGCATGACGTTGACTTGAGCTTAAAAAATACTAAAAAAAAACAAAAAATGCAGGGAAAAAATTTTATGACAGAATTCTCGTAGGGGAGCAGAGGGAGTTTGTTCTTCTGTGCTCATCATCTTCCAGAGTGGGGAGCATTCGCAACGAAGGATTAACATGATGTTGACTTCAGCTTAAAAAATGCTAAAAAAAAAAAAAAAATGCAGGGACGAAATTTTATGACAGAATCCCCGTAGTCTAAAAGTTAAAATGGGGAGGAGAGAGAGCACGTTCTTCCATGCTCATCGTCTTCCAGAGTGGGGAGCATTCCAATGAAAGATTGGCATAATGTTGACTTGAGCTTAAAAAAGGCTAAAAAAACAAAAAATGCAGGGAAGAAGTTTATGACAGAATCCTTGTAGTATAAAAGTTAAAATAGGGAGGAGGGGGAGTGTGTTCTTCCGTGCTCATCATCTTCCAGAGTGGGGAGCATTCGTAACGAAGGATTGACATGATGTTGACTTGAGCTTAAAAAATGCTAAAAAAAAAAAAAATGCAGGGAAGAAATTTAATAACAGAATCCGGTAGTCTAAAAATTAAAATGGGGAGGAGAGGAAGTGCGTTCTTCCGTGCTCATCATCTTCTAGAGGGGAGCTTTCACAATGTAGAATTGGCATGATGTTGACTTGAGCTTAAAAAATGCTAAAAAAAGGAAAAAGCAGGGAAGAAATTTTATAACAGAATCCCTGAAGTCTAAAAGTTAAAATGGAGAGGAGAGGGAGTGCGTTCTTTTCCAAAGTGGGGAGCATTTATAACGAAGGATTGGCATGATGTTGACTTAAGCTTAAAAAATGCTTAAAAAAGGAAAAATGCAAGGAAGAAATTTTATAATAGAATCTCCGTAGTCTAAAAGTTAAAATAGGGAGGAGAGGGAGTGTGTTCTTCCGTGCTCATTGTCTTCCAGAGTGGGGAGCTTTCGCAACAAAGGATTGGCATGATGTTGACTTGGGTTTAAAAAATTCTAAAAAAAAAAAATAAAACCAAAAATGCAGGGAAGAAATTTATGATAGAATCCCTGTAGTCTAAAAGTTAAAATGGGGAGGAGAGGGAGTATGTTCTTCCGTGCTCATCGTCTTCCAGAATGGGGAGCATTCGCAATAAAGGATTGGCATGATGCTGATTTGAGCTTAAAAATGCTAAAAAAAACAAATAATGCAGGGAAGAAATTTTATGACAAAATCTCGGTAGTCTAAAAGTTAAAATGGGGAGGAGAGGGAGCGCGTTCTTCCATGCTCATCGTCTTCCAGAGTGGGGAGTTTCGCAACGAAGAATTGGCATGATGTTGACTTGAGCTTAAAAAATGCTAAAAAAATGAAAAAAGCAAGGAAGAAATTTTATGACAGAATCCCTATAGTCTCAAAGTTAAAATGGAGAGGAGAGGGAGTGCGTTCTTTTGTGCTCATTGTCTTCCAGAGTGGGGAGTATTCACATCGAAGGATTGACATGATGTTGACTTGAGCTTAAAAAATGCTAAAAAAAGGAAAAATGCAAGGAAGAAATTTTATAACAGAATCTCCGTAGTTTAAAAGTTAAAATGAGGAGGAGAGGGAGTGTGTTCTTCCGTGCTCATCGTCTTCCAGAGTGGAGAGCTTTCGCAACGAAGGATTGGCATGATGTTGACTTGAGCTTAAAAAATGCTAAAAAAAGGAAAAATGCAAGGAAGAAATTTTATGATAAAATCTCCGTAGTTTAAAAGTTAAAATGGGGAGGAGAGGGAGTGTGTTCTTCCGTGCTCATTGTCTTCCAGAGTGGAGAGCTTTCGCAATGAAGGATTGACATGATGTTGACTTGAGCTTAAAAAATGCTAAAAAAACAAAAAATGCAGGGAAGAAATTTTATGACAGAATCCCTGTAGTGTAAAAGTTAAAATGGGGAGGAGAGGGAGCATGTTCTTCCGTGCTCATCGTCTTTCAAAGTAGGGAGCATTCACAACGAAGGATTGGCATGATGTTGACTTGATTGTAAAAAACGCTAAAAAATGACAAATGCATGGAAGAAATTTTATGACAGAATCCCCGTAATCTAAAAGTGAAAATGGAGAGGAGAGGGAGTGCGTTCTTTCGTGCTCATTGTCTTCTAAAGTGGGGAATATTCACAACGAAGGATTGGCATGATGTTGACTTGAGCTTAAAAAATGCTAAAAAAAGGAAAAATGCAAGGAAGAAATTTTATGATAGAATCTCCGTAATTTAAAAGTTAAGATGGGGAGGAGAGGGAGTGTGTTCTTCCGTGCTCATTGTCTTCCAAAGTTGAGAGCTTTCGCAACGAAGGATTAGCATGATGTTGACTTGAGCTTAAAAAATGCTAAAAAAACAAAAAATGCAGGGAAGAAATTTTATGACAGAATCCCTGTAGTCTAAAAGTTAAAATGGGGAGGAGAGAGAGCACATTCTTCCGTGCTCATCGTCTTTCAGAGTGGGGAGCATTCGCAACGAATGATTGGCATGATGTTGACTTGATTGTAAAAAACGCTAAAAAAGGACAAATGCAGGGAAGAAATTTTATGATAGAATCCTCGTTGTCTTAGGTTTCGTTCGTTTCGCGAAAAATAATTTCCGAGAAAATATTTTCCGGATTTTCCGGCATTCATTTCATGGAAAATAAAATCTTTGGGGAAAATGTTTTTCATGAAAGTAAAAAAGTCTTCTAAATTAAGGAAAATGTTTTTCACTTTTGAAAAGTGAAAAATATTTTCCACACTTGATCTCTCTTATCTCATACCTCTACAAATTATCAGTTCCTCATTCCCTTTCTTTTTCTTCTTTTCTTTTTTTGTTCGAATTATTTTTTAATTTTCTTTTTCTTTTTTAATTTGAATTATTTTTAATTTCCCTTTACTTTACATTACCTTTCTTTTTCCTTTTTCTTTTTCTCTTTGTTTTTCATTTTCTTCTTTCTTGGCTAGTCATCGACCATTGCCAAGTGAACCTTGAGCTCGCGCTCTGCATTCTTGTTTATTATTTTCTTTATTTATTTTACCCTGCAATTGTACATTACTCAAACAAATGGCTCTATATACTCGCCTTTTTTTTTTTTCTTTTGTTTATTAGAACACGAAAGACGCATGGGAGAACATGTCACTTAATTGGAAGATTCTCATGCTTTGCTTCTTTTTAAAATCCATACAAACATTTTTTTTAGAGTAGATGAGCATTTTGCAACAATGAGGGAACAAAGATATAAAGTAAGTTTGCTTAGATTTAAACGCAAGTTCATATTTGATAGATTTCTAGGTCGGTAAGTAATGTATTTTAAGTGGTGAAGTTTTAGAAAATATTTTCCTTATTGAATACTGAAAAATATTTTTTAAATTCAAATTTTAGCCAAACATCAGAAAATATTATCATTTTTCTGGAAAATGATTTCTAGGAAAATATTTTTCGAAAATTGTTCATTTTCCACAAAATGAACGGACCCTTAAGTTAAAATGGGCCTTCTGGGCCTCTGTAGTTTCGTTCCATCGGGCCTCGTCTGCCCATCTCCTTCCCGGCATCGAATTCAAAAAGCACGCGGTACGCACCCACTCGCTCACTGCGAAGTGCGAGACTGCAAACTGCAAAATCCCTCTTTTTTTTTTTTGTTTTTTCAAGGCGACAGCAAGAAGATGCGCAGGCGACGCCTCAGACTCGCCTGCTCCTCCGACGACGATGAGGAAGAGAATGGAGAAGCCGCCGCCGCCGCCGCCGCCGCCGCCGCTCCCGACCCTACGCCGGATCCTCCTATCCCGCCCGCCGCGGTCGAGATTTCCGACGACGATGACGGCGAAGCCTTCATCGACGTCTCCGAGAGCCTCTCCTCCCCATCCCATTCTCCTCCCCCGCCTCCGCCGCCGCCGCCGACGACGACGACGACCATGCCTCCGCCGCCTGCTCCGGTGACGGAGCTGCTGCAGGGGATGGGGCTGAGGTTGAGGGGAGAATGGCTCGACTCTTGCCTGGACGCCCTCCGCGCCTCCCTCCCCGATTTCTCCTCCCTCGACCCTCCCTCCGTCGCCAAGCTCTGCTTCCAGCACTTCCTGCTCTCCGACATGAACTCCTCCGGCGCCGGCGTTCTTCCCCCGGAAGTCCACACCATGCACCTCGCCCATCTCCCCGGGCCCTTCGTCTTGCAGGTCGAATTCCATCCATTTTTTTACCTAGCGCAGAGCTTCTTCTTCGATGCTGGAGTTTTTTCTCATGCTGGATTGCACTGTCTTCAGGTAGATGAGATTGTTAACATCAGTTGCCCTCTTCGAGGCAGGTACCAGAATGCACCTGCCGGCCTCAAGAGGTGCCTCAAGTTGTCCATGACCGACGGTGTTCAACGTGTTTTCGGCATGGAATACCGCCCCCTTCCGGATCTCCACGCTTTGGCCCCTGCTGGATTTAAGGTGAATGTGGCCTCTCTCTCTCTCTCTCTCTCTCTCTCTCTCTCTAAAGGTTGCTTTCTATGTAGAAGTAGTTTTTCAATTCACATCTTCGATCAATTGTACATGTCACAGCTGAAATGGAAAATAGTGTCATTTGAAAGTGAGCTCGACAATTTCTTCTTGTGTTTTTTTCCTTTGGATTACGGTGTGCAGGACATTTGGATTACCCCAATTGTCAGTGTATTTTCTTGGTTTAGCAATTACTTTTGTCTAAGACGGATGAATCTTGATATCATGTGCTGCAGATTGCTCTTTGTAATGTCCATGTACGTCATGGCCTTCTAATGTTGGTCCCTGAAGCTATTGAGGTCTTAGGAGGAGTTGTCGATGAGTTGGAAGCAGCACGTCAGCGGCTTGTTCAAGAAGTAAATAAACCTCCGAGAGGGAAAAGGTATATTTTGACCCCTAATTTGAGAGGTGTGCTGAACACTTCTTTCAGCTGCAGCATATGCATATATATATGGCATCAAGAACATTATTGGTGCTGATTTTATGTGACCCGAAATTGCAAAACGTTTATATCACGCCTTTTCCATTTAGTTCTCTTGTTTCCTTCCTTTACTTTGTAATGTGGTGTTAAATTTGAAAAGGATGAGTCTAACAATTTGGTTGCATCTTTTACGCTTTTAATGTTCAAGTGGTGGTCTTTGCTTCTTTTCCTGTAATCCACTGATTTTTGACTGTTTGGCTTTTTAACAAGTTCTATGCTATTGGTCATTTGGCTTTAATTTGTGGATTCTTTGGCAGAACGAGGTCCGGAGCAGCTCCTTCATTAGCAACCAAAGCAACACTGGCTGCCTGGTCACCTAATGTTGATGATGTCGCACAAAATGGTAGTGTTAGTGCACAAGATTCAACTAATTCCCACGCAACCAGAGGTACTTCTAACTGGAATGAGATGTAAATTTTCTGTTAGTTGTATAGCATTATGAGAGGATATTAAATATGTGTGATCCTTTATGTCAAATGACCAGAAAACCTTGGGAAATGAAACAAAAAAAAAAAAAAATCATCTCAAGCATCTGGTTATTCCTTTTCTGCTTCACAAAAGGTGTCCTTTTCCGCTCTTAATACTATTTTCCAAGATAAAATGGGGTGACAAGATTCATCATAAATGTTAGAGTACTCCTTTTACTCGAAGATGCTAATATTTTCTCTTTTCCAATGAGCTTGAGAAGTTTGATGAGGCCGCAATGGTTAGATTGCGTTTCTTTTTTCTTTACGGTCTGTATGGTTGGATTTCCTGTGTAAATCTGTCTGGTGATTATAGGATTTATGTTTTGCTTTGGACATTTTTATTTAGTCATAGGGTCCAGCTTGTCAAAATTTGGCAGGATTCTGGCCATGATATTTTCACATCCGTAATGAGAATATGAAAATTATAGGCCAGTATATAGTGTCAGTTTGTGTATTTTTTCCTGAGTTTCCTTTACTTTTGGGTTTTCTTTTTGGAGTTCTTTAGGCGTTAATTCGGCACCAACTGAATCGGGTAATGATCTAAGGAGCTCAGTGCAGTCTTCTGCTGTTCCTGCTGGTATGCAGAATGCAGTGCCTAGCCCATCACCGAACTTCATCTCAGAATTTGAAGAAATGCATGTGGATGCTGTTCCAATGAGTAACATGGAGACTGCCTCCCGTTATTCAACAAATGTTGCAGCAAACTCTGCAGATTCCTTTTCTAATGTGATGCCATACATGGTTTCTAACTCCTCACATGGCATGGTTTCATCTGTCAAGGAGTTAGATCCTGATGTTGAGACCTTGGACGCAGCAGATGCTGTACCCAATCCTCCTTCAGATATTGCATCATATGTGGATGACGTTCAAATGGTCGATGAGATTGAATATCCTCTCATAATGTCTGGAGATCAAGAAAGCCCATTCACGTACTTAGCTAGTTTATCCACAAAGTGGGCTGCAATGGAAGAGAAAGCATCTTCCATACAAGGAAAAGTCAAGGTACAGATTACCGGTCCTCTTTCATATACTCCAACTTTTATCATTTTGACTTGTAAGCACAGAAATACTCGATAGAATGAATCTGGTTTCAAGGTGCATAGCATCACAAAATGTGGTTGCTACCCTTGGAATGAGTAACAGAATTTCTAGAATGTGGAAATAATATGTTGACCTGCCCAGAGGCACTGATTGCGGAAGCAGATTATAGAGTTGAGCATGATCCGGGTTGGGCCAATCGAACACCTAACTTAGGGACCAACCCGCACGGTGTGGGTCCCTAATTCTTGGGAACCTTGGACCGACCTTGTTAAGCCTTAGATCGAGGACCAGACTCTCTATAGGTCTGGTTTGGTTCGAGGGTCAATCCGAGACCAACCGCTTATTTATCTGTTTCATTTTTTGCATTCCCTAAAATGAGACACATATTATTTCAAATGATATATCAATCAACAATGTGATATTGAATAACAAAAGTATGATTACAATACATATCAAACATAAATATAAGATAAGATAACAACAAAAAAATATACACTTCCTAAAAGCAATTAATCATAAAAGCAAACGTGCAAGACGATGGAATAGAGGCAGGCAGCAAGGCAAGTGAATAAAGGGAGCGAGGCAAGTGAAGAGAGGTAAGCTGTGAGGAGAGCGGTGAATAAGGTGAGTGGGGCGAGCAAGGCCAAGGCGAGTGAAGAGGGTTTATTTTATCTTTTTGTCAAATTAGCGTTGGGTTTCTTTCTACTTTCTAATTTACATGGAGGAGGCGCTAAAATTTAGAGTAAATAAAAAGCATATAATATATGATATATTAGATATATAATATATAATATATATTACGTACAGGGTTGGTCTAGATTGAACCAACTCTAAACTCGCAGAGCGAGGACCAATCCGTATAGTGTAGGGTCAAGGGGTTCTAAGACCAAGGATTGAGCCAGTCCTCCTGGAACTGGACCAAGGTTGGGTTGGTCTAGGGTCGGTCCAAGGTCAACCTTGGACTGATGCTCATCCCTAGTGGATTCTGTAGAGTTCCCGATGGTAAAGATGCCAACTACATTACCATGTATCATAGTTTTGTAAAGTGTAGAGGGAATAGGCTTCAATGAAAGGGCTCACGCTGACATGCTTATAGTGGAAAGGAATACTACTACTTGGACCGGTGAAATTTTTTTGGGGTGTCGCTCTTTCGAATGAAGTTTGCTGTATCAAAGCAGATAGGTTATCAGTTGTCAATGACTGAGTGAAATGGATAAGCTAATGTCATCTGCTTTAATGTAAAAATACAAGGATGGTTTGCATGTATTGTTCGCATGTTCTTACTTTTTTTATTTTTCTCTTGCTTTGCCTTTTATCACTATTCTTCTTAATTGGCATCCTTGCTCTTCTTTGTCTGTCCTACTCCTGGAAGAGCAACATGACCAATTTCTTTTAATCCATCGGCAATTGTAACACTTTAATGTGAACTTGTATAGCATGGCTTTAAATTTAAGCCCATAGCTGTTAATGAGCATGGAACTTAGAGTAGGTTCTGACTAACTCCTTTACACACTTCTTTCCGTGAATGCATATATTGCAGTGCTTTTTGACTGGTGTGAAGGGATTCCAGTACAAGAAAAGGACAACATATGAGCTTCAAGTTTATGTTGATGATGGAAGCCTCATATCTGAGATTCTGATCAGTCACAATGTGCGTTTTGATTAATTGTTGATCCCAGAACAACTTACAGATTTATCTATTTTATTTGAGAACTGGATATGCTGACAAGTTGTGCATACTGCCAGGTTGTGCTCAAGGGAATTGGGCATTCTCCAGAGGAAGTCACTGCAGCTCTTTCTTCTACAGACAAGACGATAGTCAGTGCTATGAAGGAGACATTAAGAAAATTTCAATATTTTCTAGTGAACTTCGAGGTAAATATTTTCAGCTCTCTATTGACAGCAACTCAATTGCTAGTAATAGGTTTTACCTTTTATACTTATAGTGCAGCATCGCTGTATATCAGGGAATTATGCTTGTGGAGATCAATGGAACTTCTCCGCTTCCAATCGCCATTGAGATGTATGAAGGTTGTAATACGTCTGATGCATGGCAGCTCCTGAGAAGACTGAAGTCCTTTACCTTGCCTCAGGAACAACGCTCGTCATCAAGTCCTATAGATATATCCCCTTGATTGTCCAGGCATGAATTGCTTCCTATTGACAAGGGAAGGACAGAGATCTGAAAACTGATAATAATAAATTTAGCAGACAGTGCAAAGAACATGATGGACTTGATTCAAGCATGAACTTCCTGGAAGTTGGATAAGCCTGTCTGCTACTGCTTCAAGTGCTAAGTGTGAGCTAATTTCTGAAGATGTTTCTTGGGTGAAAGACTAGTTGCAGTGCAGACTATCCAAAGAACTTGCATTCACCATTCGAAGGTCTATAGCTCAAGAAAGGACATTTGGAACATTTTGTTTCTAAAAGGAGGCCCATTTTCAAGTACTCTTCAATCAACTACGTTTTAAATGGGAGAGTTTTCAAGACAAATGTTTGCCTGTTTGATCAGAATGCTAGTGTGCTGCCAAACAAAGGGTGAGAGAAGAAAGGAGAACCTGATTGCTGATCAAGTTCCTTGAGATCTCTTTGAAGATCATTTTGTCATATTGGGATGTGCTCAGTTCAATGGCTCTTCAAAGGAAGATATTGGAGATTGCTGTGTCGAAGGCAGAAGACATGGGAGATAATGAAGAAGTTAGTGATTGCTGTTCTGAAGACAAAAAACAATAGCGACAAAGGAAGTGGTTTTTCCAGGTGAGGAGGCCGACTGGATCGATCTTCTTTATGTTTATACCATGTCTTTCAAACTCTTCTGTTTATGTCGGGATTTGACTCTATGCTAGTCCTTTGTTTAACTTGCTTCTTCGAAATCTTTAATTAGCAAAAGTGCAGTAGAACTAGGGAAAACATAGGAGAGCTCATGCGAGTGTAAATAATTATTCATTGTTAACATTTTTTAGAGTGACCTGTTGAAGCAGAGTAGAAGCGAATGGGCGAAGCGAAGGGTTCCGTCTGTTGTCAGTATGTAGTTAGTCTCTCGTGCGTAAATCATGGACAATAACATCATGTCTGTATTTTTATTTAGTGCCATCAACATCAGCTAAATTACCATTCCATGGGCCCCTTTCTTGTATTTCTGATTATGTTGTCGCTTCATGCGTGATTTCATTCAGTTGAAGAAAAGACTCATCTCGAGTGTCGCATGTGATTAACGTTTAGCTACCAACCGACGTTGAAGTGCCCTGGCTATAAAAGTAGGAAGTCTCACGAGAATTGAGTTTCTTTTCAGTTTCTTCTGTGATGGATATGGTCGGGCTCGATTTTCACCATTTGGAATCTTTAGATCTGGCAAACCTTTCCGCATGCTACCTGACCCACCCGGATGTTACCTTAGCCATTAGATCCCACTCAATAGAATCAAATCGATAGTAGATTAATTTTTGCCACATATAGTAACCACACATGCAGAATGGCCAAGAAAAATCGAGAAAGCACGGGACCGAGTGTACATATTTGCGAACGGTACGTGAGGAGTACCAGTGCGTAGATCCAATGACCTTGCCATAATCATCGTCTAGGCTTCGTGACAAAATAAAGGAATGACCGGGCAATTCGTGACCGGATCAGGGCAACGAAAGGGTCTGTGATTCCTTTTATTTGCAGTTCCATTTACAAAAAGAGTAACTTCGAGTAACTTTTCCCTATACAACATACAGACTGTGCACATGCTAGGCAGGACAAGATAGAAAAGGAGTGGAGCTGGAAAAGGGGCTAGTCAGTTTTGATTTGGGGTGTCTGAATTGTGCTTGGGTAGACCAGCATCTTGGCACCGGGAAGATCCACTAACTTCTTGCTGGGTGCTTCCGTTGGGGGTTCTCCAGGACCGGCCAGATACATGAGCCGGTATGACCACTCTACGATTTCAGGGCAGAATGCCTTCCAAAAGTAGGTCATCTTGAACCATGCCGGCTCAGTCAAGTACCTGTCACCTCTACATGCACTGTTCACTATCGCTTTCGCACATCCTTGTACCGACCCCACCGGGAACACGCTCACTTGGACCTGCATCATCATTATTTGCATTGTTACTGACTCCCCTTACACGGCACTTTTCTTCATTGGTTTCCATAAAATGCTCAAGCTTACATCTCTCAAGTCTTGATCCACCTCCAGCTTGCCTTCCTTGGTGAAGTGTTTACCTTGAGTCAGCTCTGATTCTATGAAGCCAGGAGTCACGATGGTTATACCAATGTCAGGGCCCAGCTCCACCCTCAGTGTCTCGAACATGCTCAGCAAGGCTGCTTTGCTTGCCTGTGATGAGATTCAAATGTCTATGAGTGAGACTGAATCCAAACTGATTACATGCGTGATCAGAAAACACAAGCTTACATTGTAGAAACTCGTTCGGGGCTCAGGCAACCAGGAGGCAGCGGAAGAAAGCACTATGATCTTGCCTCTGCTGTTCCTTAGGTATGGAACTGCGAACCGGGTGGTATAGACCGAACCCCAGTAGTTAGTATCCTGCATCGGTCAATTCAATAGTCAGAAACCTTGGCCACCACCTGCACTCTACCTAGTCAAGTTTCTGATTCTAATCCCATCTGCTCCCTTCCATCGAAGTAAAAGAAATAGACTCGGTTCAATTGATGGGAGTCTCTGAATCCCATCCATCGTATGTTCCTCATGTGCAACTGCCCATTCAGAGCCGTTCCCTCTCTTGTACTGCTTAAACATGCTGATGCATCGTAAATCCTAATCTCAGAGAAAGTGGGTGGAAGAATTACCATGACAGCTCTAAAATGGGTGATGTCGCCTGCATCTTCAAAATTGCAGACGGAATTAATCCCAGCGTTGTTAACCAGATGGTCCACTGCAATCCATCACGACATAGCACGTGCGTGCATCAAATCAAGAAATCTAATTTAGGCCGTCCATACAAAGCAACCAAATGAGAAAAAGAGAGACAAGAACGAGGTACGTCTTTGGAAGTGATTCATGGTCTCATTGACGAGGCGCCTGCAGTCGTCAACTTGGGAAACATCGGCCTGAATGACTATGACGTCTGGTGAGCCCAACTCCCTCGCCCCCTCCGCCACTTCCCGCAGCGAGGTCTCCCGCCGGGCCACCAGAGCCAAGCATGCACCCCTCCTCGCATACTCATAAGCCAGGTACTGCACGCAACACAAAATTTAACTCATACAGCGCATGTCGGTCATTTGGGATGAATAAGATGGTCACAAAGCGAGGGCGACGCGTACCTCTCCGATGCCAGAGGAAGCACCAGTGATGAGGACGACCTTACCTTCGACACTCTCGCTGAAGACGGAGCTCAAGGTGGAGAGGAAGAACTTGAAAGCGTAGAAAGGGGGCAAGAAGAGGCAGAGGGAAAAGAAAGTGAAAGGAGGAGCCACCAGGTTCAGGAACTTGTGGATCAAATCCATGTGTGATAGCTTCACTTCTTTCTAGTTTCTCTTGCTCGCTTGCTGCCTTGCTTGCGTGTGAGTTCCAGAGAAGAGAGAGCGCAAGAAGTGATGATATGAGAGAGGAGGCGACGGTGGAGGGATGGCAGCTTCTGCATGGGGCGAACACGCCACGTACGTGCGTGTTGCTCCACTTGGAACTCCGGGGCACGGTCTCTCTTGTCTCTCGTATCCCTTTATCTTTTTCCTTTTGTTTGTTTTGTCCGCCGTCTTGATCACTCGCACCGACTGATTGTCCTCACTTGAATTGCACAATATCCGGTCTCTGTTGCTAAAATTGAAGTTCAACTTTCATATATTCCGTAAAAAATGTGAGATTTTACGAAAATCACTTTTCGGAAAAATAATAATATTTTTCAGTGTTTGGTTAAGATCCGAAGATGAATTGAAAAATATTTTCTTTTATTTAGTAAGGAAAATCTCTTTTCCTAAATAAAAATACACTATTTGGACACAAGAGCTAGTGACTTGTGCATGAATAACCAACTCGGCGAGGGCACTGGGATCTCAAGCCCAAATCACCGACTCTCGGACTCCAAATCATCGAGGTCGGGCTTGGGACCCTGGCTCTCAAACTCAAGTCTACCAAGGCCAAGCCCCAACCCGAGACACCTAGGCCCGGTATAGATGGACAAGGGCACAAGCATAGGGACTCAAGTATAGGCACAGGAGTCTTAGGCCCTAGCTCAACAGACTTAGGCTCAAAAGTTAGGAATCCAGCGATGGACGTTGGGATCTCGAGCCCAACCTCAATGGACCAGAGTATGGCTTTGATGGACCCAAGCCCAGGTGCCAAAGACCCATCCATCCCCTTTGCCAAGGGCTAAGGAATGAACGTTGGGGTTTCTGTGCCCAAGTATATAGAATTTCCAGTTCATGCGCCAATATTTAGTCATATTTTTAAAAATAATTTTTGATTTTTTAAAGAGAAAATCGTTTTCCTAAACTTAACATCAGTAGGAAAACCTTTTTTATTAACTCATTTTCTCAAGCGATCCAACTGCAAGAGCTTTACATGAGAATCTTGTGCTTGTGAAATGAATCTATGTTAAACAAAGTGGGCTCTCTAGACAATCCCTTCTCAAGTTGATTTCACTAGTTAAGTGTGTTTGGTAATATTTTTGTTTCCGAAAACAATTTCTTTTAGAAATAGTTCTTTTCTAAGTAAAACAACATATTTGGTAACTGCACAAAATTTTTATTCCCGGAATATTAAAAAAAAAGAAAAAAAAGAATATAAATGAATTTAGTATGACCGACAAGTTTTTTTTGTGACGTTGAATTTCTTTTAATTTTTTAATAATTTTTGAAGATTTTTTTTTTTTTTTTCTTTTCTTTTTTTCCTCTCTTCTTTTTCCTCCTCTAGTAGGTCATTAAGCCATGGTAGGCAGTAGCCAATGATGGATAGTGGTGGCCAACGGTGATAGGTGGCAGAGGACAATGGTAGGCAACATGCGAGGGGCGGTGGGCGAGGGGCGGCACTGAAGAAGAAGAAAAGAAAAAATGAAAAAGAAAAATCATGACTTATTGCTAAAAATTGTTCAAGGAAACAATAAGTTATTGTTTTCTACTTCTTATTTCTGTTCTAAATCTATTCACTTACCATTTTTCTATTTCAAGGAATAGAAAAATTAATTGATATTACCAAGCGGATTTCTATTCTTTTTTTTTTTTTTTATATTATTATTCCAAGGAACAAAAGAATAAAAAAAAAGAGAGAAGTAGGAATGTTTTTATGCAGAACCTTAAGGCTATGTTTGGTTGTCCAGATTTCTAATAAGGATAGGACTGGATGAGATATGATACAAAATTTTGGGATTTTTCTATAGCATAGCATTGTAAATGAACCTAAAAGTTCATAAATGGAGATGGTGAAAATCTTTTGTGACACTATACCTTAATTTATTTTTATTTTATTTTTCCTCTTTTTTAAATTATTTTCTTTATTATTTCTTTTTCCCCTTTCATCATTCTCTATTAAAATACCTGAAATATATAATAAATTTAAATATATAATATATAGATTGAATGTTTATTATAAGATGGAATTAATGTTGAATATATAAATTAAGATAAGATTAAATTAAAAAATAAATTTTTATTTTTAGTTTCTTAAATTAGAATTCAAATATTATTTATATTAAAATATAATTTCAATTTTGTTAATTTTGTAAGTTTGTTATTCAAGAAAAATAACTTTCCTATTATGGACATTAGAAATCTTATTTACCTTTATCCTACATTTTTCATGAGATAATTTTATTCGGCCTATATTCCTCTTATATCCAATTTTGTTCTATCTTGAGCAAGTACCAAACGTAAGACATGATTTATCATATCCTATTCCGAATTTTATCCTAACTACCAGACACAGCCTAAGTTTCTTTTGACATGTCCACGTGCAATAAAGGAATAAATAGGATCTCCAATAGGATTGGGGAGCTCTTTTAGCGATGTCAGCTTCATAAAGGCATGATTCTTGAATTTATATTAAAGGTTCTCGAGATAATTATGTAAAAAGTTTTATCTATTATATAATTATCAATTTAATTCTAAACATTTTAACAATCTGTCAATTTAGTCATAAACCTTTCACTTGTGTTAACTTATTCCTAAAATTTTTGAAATATTATCAATTTAATCCGCAATCTTTTAACTATTTGTTAATATTGTATTTCTAACCAATTTTGGCCGGAAATCGCTAATGTGAATATTGGTCACGCTTACATGGTGTGGTGAATGCTAACATGGGCAATATTTTCCTTTTTGAAAACCTTTTCCTTTCATTTCCCTGCCATCTCTAGACGATGGCCTACGACCATCCATAAGCGAGGGCTCAACCCTTGTGGTTTGGTGATGTGGACATTGAGCCATATCGAGAAGAAGGTGCTACGGACACGTTGTCTATTCCAACTGGTCTGATCACTCGAGTGCAGGCCAAACAATTCAGGCAAGCTGTTGGCGTCATGGTTCGTGATATTTGGTGTAAAGATAACCTTGGATCAAGTCTTGAAGAATCTTGGAAATCTTAGTGCAATTTGATTATTTGGCGATAACTTTAATTTCCTTAGTTTTTTCCTATTTTTGGTTTATTTTATTTTTATTTGGTCACCAAATATTTGACCAAGTGAATTAAAATTGTTTTCCTTTTTAGGCATATTCTAGAATATGAAGTAGATCTCCTAATAGTAACCAAACTAAATTAGGATTTTGGGGGCTAGTTTGGCCAAACTCTAGGGCTAGTTTTAAGGTTTGTGTGGCGGCTAGAAGACCTATATTAAGGCTAGCCAAATTTCTTTGAAAGGACATCATTTTGAGTGCAATAAAAATTAAGAGTTTCTCTTCTATTGTTCTTTTAAGGATTTGACATTGTCAAAGTTCTATTGTGACGGTCGATTCGACTTATTGAGCGATATAGCGAATTCTTTCGCTTGTGGCGTCTATACCGTTGGTTGGTTGATATGGGTTCGTCAACAGGTCACGTTCATACTGAGATTACTAATCACAGATTTGATTAGGGGTCGAGGTTCGTAATATGCATTATTCGAGTTTTTGTAGAACGTTCTTTCCACAACAATTCACATCACTTGGCAAGGGCCAGTGAGGCCAACTCTTGCTTGTGGCTGATCGCCAACCATGATTGAGTACCAGCCATAGGCCAAAGGGAAAGAAAAGAAAAAAAAAGTATTAAAAAAATGCTAAGCTTATCCACATCAGTATTAGCAATGCCATATAGGATGGTAAACACTCAAATCAACAATTTCTAGTCAAAATTGGTAGAAGAACTTATTTGCAAAGTCATGAAAATGTTTATGACTAAATTGGTATAATTGAAAATTTTAAGACTAAGACTATATTGATCGTACATTCAAGACTTCATGGACAATTTTCTCAAACACTCTATGATGTTTAAAAGTCCTCTAAATGATCCTATGGGTGTGATATGGGCATGTTCACACACAAAAATGACCAAGTCCTTGCAATCAATATGGCTTCGATTTGAATGAATATAGAGTGTGGTGTTAAATTGGATTTGGTTATCGGTAAATTATCAACAATGGGAACACTTGTTGACGACCATGATGGTGTATCGATGATCATGAAATAGAGCTGTGAAGCACACTAGTGAATGGTCAACAAACATATTGATTGGAGGACAAAACCAACAAATGACCAATGCTAAAATGAATTTGGTGAGTCTCCAAACTGATGCCAATGATGAATACTGGACAGCCGTCTTGTTTGAAGAAATTGATGGAAAAAGGCATTTGTGTGCTTATAATTTTGGATGCAGCACCTAGGGTTTAGGTTAATGGCCTACTAAGTTTTAAATTTAATTCGAACTCTCCCAAACTCATACCAATTTGTGACTTAGTTCAAATTTTTAACATGCAAATGGATTTTATTTAGGAGCCGCTACTAATTAGTTTATAATAGGTCAATTAGTCACTAAGTAAAATAATGGGAGAATTATTTTACTCCTACGAACCAGAGACTTTGGATACAGAAACTTGATTATACTAGACTTTTTTAATATCCTTTTAGTACCAATTCTTTTTATTTTCAAAAATGCCTTTATAGGTAATTTGGATTAATTTTAACCTAAATTACTATCATGCAATAGGGTGATCACACGGGTGCTCAATCATTATTAAACACTCAACGAATCAAATAAATTGCATCAAAATAATTAAATGCACAAAGTAAGCAATTTTTGGATTTTTCTTTTAATTAGAACTTTATCATAAAACATGCATTTAACTACATGACCTAATCTAACAAACTATTTCTAATTAAATGAACCTATTATGCAAACTATTTGACATGCACCTAATATTTTTAATTTTTTTATTGAAATTCGGAAATAATAAAACCCTAATTAAACTATCTAAAATGAATACTTTTCTAATTTATTTAAGGGATTAATTTGACTTAAACCGTATCCTATTTTAGAAAACTATTTTTTTAAAGAAAAAAAGAGATTAATAAAATGTGCAAAGATTATCTAAGCCCCTATCTATAAAAAAAAAAAGATTAAATCCAATCCTAATCTATTCCAAAAATTATCTAAACATACAATCTAAAAATGCAATCCTAATTTACGAAATTAACATACTCTAATGCAATATCTCAATTTTCAATTTTCGATTTTTATATTTTTTTTAGTGTTTTTCAAGACAAGCAATTTTCAAATAAACATTACATCTAAACAATCAAGATATTCATCAGATAAAGGAGTAAAATAATCGAGAAAAATAATCCTTTGTCTCACGGGTCAAATTAACGATTATTTTAACGCTAAATATCACAACAGATAAGAGATTTCAAAATAATTAAAAATTTGATCCGAAGTTTTACAGATCAAATTAATAATTATAATGATTTAATAATTAAAATATTATCAAAATGCCCCCAAAATTAATATAATTAAAAAAATGATCCAACATCTTACGAATCAAATTAATAATTACAATAATTTTGGTCAAAACCCATGTAGATAATGCCTACAAGATTCATGAAATTATGCCTACAAGATTCATGAAATTGTACATCGGAGTTCTAATTAAATAATAACGAAACTTAAAAAATAAATAGACTAAAATAGCATAAAATAAATGAAAAGTAAAAATAACAAAAACTACCTAAAGGGGCACTTGGAAAGGGCCAGCGGAAGCAGTGGGTGGCGCCGGGAAGAGGGCGGCCGGTGTCCGCGCTCTGGCGAGGGCTGGCAGGCAGCAATGGTGAGGGGCGTCGCGGACGGTGGTGCCGGCGAGAGTGGGGAGGCAGAGGCGGCGTGGCGACGGCGTCAGGGGCGGGCACGGGCGCGGACGTGCAGTGGTTAGCGGCGCGGAGGTGCTAGCTTGAGCAGATGTGCAGGCGGGCTGCTGGGGTCGTATGAGCAGAGGCGAGGGTGGCGCGGGTCGTCAAGCGTTGCCGGTGGAGGCGGAGCAGGGGCGTCGGCGTCAGGGCTTCTGGCGGTGCTGCAGGGTGTCGGCGCTGGATTGAGGTGAGCGGCGACGGTGTCACTGGTGCAGGCAGAGAGAGGTGGAGTGACGAAGGCGTCGGGCGCTGAGGAGTTGCTGTGGCGGTGGTCGTTGTGGGTCAGCAGGCGAGCACGGAGCGGTGGTGGCCGTCGGACGAGCAGTGTTTGCTTGGTTGCAGCGGCGTCGTGGACGTCGGGGGTGTTGGTGCAGTGGCGGGCGTCGGCACTCAGAGGCGAGCGGTGCAGCGTCGCTGGTTCAGAAGTTCCGTTGGCGTGGTGGCGAGTGAAGGCGTCGGGGACGACGAATTGGAGGTGGAGGCGCGGCGGGGGTCCAGCTGCGAGCGGTGCAGCTTGGTTGGCGTGGAAGCTCGCGGACGGAAGACGCGAACGACGGATGTGGGAGTGATGTATCCTCAAGGATCGACTAGATTATGGGGGACCATTTGCATATCTTGCATTGTCCCATTTCGTTGCCTTTGACTGTTCAACTGCTCTCATCTTTTCCGCTTTGCCGTGGTTGTCGAGAGCTATAGCCACAGTGAACGGACCAACCTAACGTGTTCCTTTTAACTATCATGTATAGTCAAATTCGTAGCGCAGTAAATCATGACCTACTGCTCTGTTTCGTGCGAATTGTTTGTGCTGTTTTGGAATTCTCGTGGGGTGATAAAACTGCGGCATTTTTCAGTGATTTCAAGCTTACAAAGCAGAAAGATCAGTGAAGAAGCTGGGGTACTATTAAGGCCTCCCGATAAGTAGTAGCAGTACAGGATTCATAACATATGAAAGCACGACAATCTCTGGCATGTAAAAGAGAGAAGTGCTGAGAATCCGAGACGCATTCTCTGATCAATACGCCTCGTGCTCCCCCTGGTCAAGGGCAAAGTTGCACCGCTCCGGCTAGGAAAGCTTACATACATGCATGCAGAAAAGGGACAAGAGCCAAAAGGCCATGATGCTAAAAGACTTGTACTTTCTCGGGGGCGATGAAGTCGTCGAACTAGTTCTCGGACTTGGTTTTGCCATTCAGGGAGGAGGTATGGAGGAGACCCGAGAGAGCACCCTGCAGATAGGCCCATGCGCGTAGCTCTCGTATAGGACAGTCGCGCCATTGAACGGAGGGAGGACCAGCCACGCTGTCAAAATGAGCTTCACATCGTACCACATAGGTATGCTGATGAAGAGGAGCATGATCATTCATCATCTCGACAAGTCAACCATCATCAATCATCAAGCCAAACAAGAGAAGAGACAACGGTAGGTCGCCACTTACTGTTCAAGAAGACTTTCGAGGAGCATCTCGAGGAGGGCGAGGAAGGAATAGAGGATCCAGTAAACCAGCCACTGCTCATTGTCTGTCTTGGATTTCTCTTCTTCCTTTTTCGCTGAAGCTTTCTTGGATTTCTCTATGGTCTTCGCTGAAGCCAAACAAGCTTTCTTCGAGTGCAGACTCTCGGATGGAGAAAGAGAGAAACGGAGATAGAAACGATGCGATCCGCCAAGGAACAAACCCCCGTATATGAAGGCCAAGGAAAAGGGGTCACGTGGCAGGCATCGGGGGCCTCCTCACTTCACGAGGCTTTCGCCATTTCCAAACCTTCAATTAAGAGAAATGATTGGGTTAGAGTTTAGCAAGCCGTGTGATTAATCAACAATGCCACTCCCACTTCACCGTCGCCATCAATCTTTATGGAAAGATATATACAACCTGAGAGAGAGCGTTCATGCTTCTTTTCGATCTTTGCGCCTCTCAGTCTTCACTTTCAATCCTCCTTTATAACAAAATGGTTGACATGATAATCTAAATAGCACAGACACGTGACACAATACGTTGACACGTTATTTTTTTTTTTTTTAAATTAGAAAATTCCGACATATTGAGGCACGTTATATATTAGATAAATATTTTTATTTTTAATTAATTTAATTCAAATTTATAAATAATAATTAATTAAAAAAGAACCTACAATAAATGTATACTAATCATTCAATATTTAGTACTTTTATTTTTCAAAATTATTATTTTATTTTATTTAATTATTTTTCCAATTAAATAAAAAGCCCCCGGGGTCGCCACCCCACCCCACCCCAACTCCCTTTTTTCCCTCGTCTCTCTCTCTCCTCCAAATTTTGTTCACTTTTGTTTCCCTCCCCCTTCCTCCCGTCACTTCCCCCATCTTTTCCCTCGTCTCTTTCCCACCACCCCTTCCCCCTCCCTCCCGTCACTTCCCCACCTTTTTTCCCTCGTCTTTTCCCTCACCCCCAAATTTTTTCACTTTTCTTTCCCTCTCCCATCACTTGACACTTCCCCCTCCCTCCTGTCACTTCCCCCCTTTTATTCCTCATCTTGGGTGCGTTTGGGTGTTGCTTTGCAAAGGGCATCAAAAGCCCCTTGGGCCAAATATATGGTGTTTGGGTATTAGCTTTTGAAAGCTCTTAGGGGAAAAGCAAATATTGGTAAGGCTGAAAGCCTAAGGCTGCCTTGGGCTTCTCAGCATTCTCGGCATGCCGAGAATACTGTTCATCTTTTTCTTTTTTTTCCAAAGTTGCCCTCACAAATTTTTGGTTTTTCCGGTGCGTGCCCTTGTACGCGCACTGTTCATCTTCTTCGGAATGCCGCAGCCTCAGGGTCGGGGACCTCCAGCAAGGGTTTGCTAGAGGTCGCCGGAGGTCACGACCTCCGCGCGACCGGATCTGGTTGCGGCGAGGTTGCGCGACCTCCGGTGACCGGATCCGGTCGCGCGCGACCTCCAAAGCGACCGGATCGGTTGCGCGCGACCTCCGGCGACCTCCGCGAGACCCGGATCCGGTCGCGGCGAGGTCGCGCGACCGCACCGCCTCCCACGACCCGGATCCGGGGTCGCCGGAGGTTGCGACGGCATCGCGTGACCTCGCCGGCCCGGATCCGAGGGTCGCCGGAGGTAGCCGGCCGGAGGTCGCCGGTGGCCGCCGCCCTTGCCGGTCAATTTATTTTTAATTTTTTTGATAATTTTTTTATTATAAAGCTGCTTTGTAAATGTAGTTTCCCAAACACCATTTTGTTCATAGTATTTCACAAAGAACTTTTAAAGTACAATTTGCCAAACAGGTTTGCATTTTGGAAAACACCTTTGACTCAAAGGTCTTTGTATTTTCCTAAAAACTTTCCCCAAAGGTGGTTCCCAAACGCACCCCTTGTCTCTTTCCCCGACACTTCTTCCTCCCTCCTGTCACTTCCCCCTCCACCCACCTCCAATTTTTTTTTTTATTTTTTATTTTTTTTATTTATACTTTTCTTTCCCTTCCCCACCATCTGACATTTCCCCCTCCCTACAACACGCGAAATCCCTTTTTTATTCTTTTAGTTTCCTTCTCAAAACCCTAGTAGTGCCCTCCTCCTCCTCCTCCTCACCGCACGACCCTCTCCTCTCCTCTTCCTCTTGATCTCTACTTGCTTTCGGTCCTCATCACAATCATTTATCGTCTCGCTTCCAGCCCTTCCTCCTAGGGGTGAGCATGGTTCGAATTGGGCCGGTCCACATCCTAACCCTAGGACTAACCCACACATTGTTGGTCCTCAATTTTTGGGAACAAGGACCGACCCTATTGAGCTCGACACCAAGGATCGGACCGACCCAATAGATTCGGTTCGGCTCCAAGGTCAATCTGGGACCAATTGATAATTTTTTATTTCATTTTTTATACTCCTTGAAAAATTGATTAAGGACTAGACTGACTTAATGGGTTTGGTCCGGTTTTTAGGTCAATCCAGGATCAACCAATAACTTTTTATTTTATTTTTTGTATTCCTTGAAAGGGTGATCGAGGACCGTACCGACCTAATAGGTTTGATGATAAGCTAGGTAAGCTAAGAAAGGCAAGCAGTGAGAGTCAAGTAGGATGAACATCGAATAGAATGAGTATCGAATGTCGAACGGGGAGCAGCAAGCCGAGTGCGCGTCGAGTGACGAGCGGCACAAATGACCCAAAGTGAGTGAGGAGAGTGTCAAGTGGTAAGCGAAAAAGTTGTTTCTTTCGATTTTAGCAAATTGAAAACTAAGAGAATAAATGATGTAGAACAACATGTAAATGCATTTATGAAAACATTGGAGCATCATAAGAGCGGGCGATCCCACAAGTCAAAGAGGATTACGTGATCTTTGAGATTACAAATGGATTACAATATTTGATTTACGCGTTTCCCTTAATTTGTTATTTGATTTCAGATTTTCTGGTTTATCAATATCTTTTCCTTAATTTTGTTATTAGATTTAAGTTATTTGATATTTTCTAGATTGCGATATCCTTATAAATAGACGTCAATATATTGTAATCCGCACTTCTTTTTTTCAAAATAAACACAATCTTTTGGAATTCTTTCCAAGCGCAGCTTTCTCTGCGTCATTTGATATCAGAGCAGGTTTCTCCTGTGACAATGGCTAATAACGTTAATGACAATCTCTCCATAGCTGAACGCCGTAGAAACGAGCCTATTACATGGGATGAGTTCAACCAATTTGCGGAGCAAACTGAGCGGAGGTTTCAAGAATTACTTGTCATCATTCGGCGTTTGTCTACCAACCCCACACCTGATAATCTTCTGGCTGAACATGCTCAGGTAGCTCGAGATCCGGAAGTAACTATGGAACGTGTGGCAAATCCCCGACAGAGGCAATCAGCCTATGTCGAGGACTCTGAAGGAGAAGAAGAGTTCATGGATTGGCCTGTTCGTGGAGGCCACCGGAATCAGGGATATCGACGAGACCCCGAGCAATATCAACTTAAGTTTGATCTTCCAACCTTTAATGGCAATTTGAATATTGAAGACTTTTTGGATTGGCTTTGGGAAGTTGAAAAATTCTTCGATGCCATGGAGATTGAAGAGGATTGCCAAGTAAAATTTGTGGCATACAAATTGAAGAGTGGCGCCTCAGCGTGGTGGGAGCAAACACAACTAACCCGACGTCGACAAGGAAAAGCTCCCATCCGAACATGGACTCGGATGAAGGATATGTTGAAGGTTCGGTTCCTCCCAACCGATTATGAACAATTATTATTTCAACAATTTCATAATTGTAAGCAGTTAAGCCGATCAGTCCAAGCTTACACGGAGGAGTTTCTTCGACTTTCCGCTCATAACAACTTGGCTGAGTCGGAGGCATAACAAACCACCAGGTACATTAATGGTTTGCGACTTAATATTCAAGACCGTGTTTCTCTACATCGTTTGTTCTCTATTGAGGATGCTCAAGAGATGGCCCGAAAGGTTGAGATGCAATTAGAGAGAACTAGCCCCATTAATAGGGCTGACAATTATTCTGCTCGAGGATCATCTAGAAAGGGGAGACAACTAGATGTTCCAGAATCCTCCAACCAGCAAACCAACACTATGAACCGAACTCCAGGAGGCAATACTGGGGTGCGCAAGGAACCAGTCATTGCAAACAACCGTAACACCAATTAGAATGCCCAAAACCCGTACGCTAAGCCACCACCGATCAAATGCTACAAGTGTAATGAATTGGGACATCGTTTGAGTGATTGTCCAAGGCGGAAGATGACCAATGTTGTCGAGCACGACGATGACATATATGAAGATGACTGGATTGATGAGGAAGAAGTGGAGGATGAGGAGGGCAAGCATGTCAACTTCATTGTTAGGAGACTATTGCTCTCTCCGCGAAGAGAAGACACGTAGCGGAATAGTCTTTTTCATGCTCGTTGTACCGTCAACGGCAAAGTTTGCGATGTCATCATCGACAGTGGGAGTTGTGAGAACATCGTGTCCAAGGCTTTGGTGGACCATCTACAACTAAAAACAGAGTTACATCCCTCTCCTTATACTATCAGGTGGATTCGTAAAGGGGCTGAACTCAAGGTGACACGGGTATGTCATTTACCTATTTCAACACCATAATTTGTGACGTAGTGGAGATGGATCCATGCCATGTCCTACTAGGATGACCATGGCAATATGACGTTGATATCACTCACAGGACTTGAGAGAACACATATTCTTCTGTGTGGAAAAAGACGAAGATTATCTTGAAGCCAATGAGTAACACTCCCTAGGCTCCAAAGAAGCAAAGTGCAGGGATTATGCTAAACGTCCGTAAACGTGAGGGCATGTATATGATTATGGAGAAAGGCAATGAAGAAGCCATTATTCCCATTCCAGCGACTCTTCAACCTTTATTGAAGGCATTCAACAACGTTATTCCGGAGGATCTACCTGTTGAATTACCACCCTTGAGGGATATCCAACATGAAATTGATTTTCTTCCAGGAGCGAGCCTCCCTAATTTGCCGCACTACTGGATGAATCCAAAGGAGAACCAGATTTTGCAAGACCAAGTAGGAGAACTTCTTCAAAAGGGCTTCTTGTGCGAAAGCATGAGCCCTTGTGTAGTACCCGCACTCCTCACTTCGAAGAAAGATGGAAACATGCGTATGTGCATTGATAGTTGAGCAATTAATCAGATTACTGTCAAGTACCGATTCCCAATCCCTCGTCTAGATGACATGCTCGACCGGTTTGCAGGATCAAAGGTCTTTACAAAGATTGACCTATGTATCGGATATCACCAAGTACGCGTCCGCCCTGGCGATGAATGGAAAACAACCTTCAAAACAAGTTAAGGTTTGTACGAATGGCTTGTCATGCCATTTGGCCTCACGAATGCGCCTAGCACCTTCATGCGTTTGATGACTCAGGTTCTTAAACCTTTTATTGGCAAGTTTGTGGTGGTTTACTTCGATGACATTCTCATATATAGTACAGATGACCAACAGCATATGGAGCATTTAAGGGACGTCTTATCGACCTTGCAGACGAACCAATTGTACATTAATTTGAAGAAGTGTAGCTTCATGACTGATCAACTTCGCTTCTTGGGGTTTATTGTTGAAGCGGAAGGCCTTCAAGTTGATGCAGAAAAGGTAGCCGCCATCCGCGACTGGCCGACTTCCCAGACCGTTAGGGAGGCGTGTAGCTTCCATGAGCTTGCAACATTCTACCGACACTTTATTCGAAATTTCAGTTCTATTATGGCTCCAATCACCGAATGCTTGAAGAAAGGAAAATTTCATTGGGGTGACGAAGCAGAAGCCAGCTTTACTCTCATCAAGGAAAAACTTTCTACGGCACCAATACTGATGCTCCTGAATTTTGAAAAGGTATTCGAACTAGACTGTGATGCTTCTAGTGTAGGAATCGGTGCTGTTCTCTCTCAGGAAGGTAAGCCTATTGCTTATTTTAGCGAGAAACTTAATGATGTTCGCAAGCGATGGTCTACCTATGAGCAGGAGTACATTGCTGTAGTATGAGCTATCAAGCATTGGTAGCCCTATCTTTATCAATATAAGTTTGTCCTTAACATTGACCATCAGTCACTCAAATATATTAAGAGCAAGAGACATTTAAATCGAATGCATGGACATTGGGTCTCCTTTTTGGAGCAATTCAGTTTCGTGTTTCGACACAAGGCGGGCCATTTGAACAAAGTTGCTGATGCACTTAGCCATCGTGCTGCAACACTTGTCATCATGCGCACTGACGTTGTGGGTTTTGATCATCTCTGTGCTCTTTATGCTGATGATGAAGATTTTCAGGAAATTTGGGAGAAATGTTCTGCGACAGGTTCTCACGATGACATGATTGTTCAAGACAAATTTTTATTCTTTGGCAACAGGTTGTACATTCCTCAAAGCTCTTTGCGGGAACAACTTATTCGAGAGCTACATGGTGGCTCCCTTGGAGGACATTGTGGGCAAGATAAAACTGTTGCCTTAGTTGAGGAGCGGTATTATTGGCCTCAATTGAAACGGGACGTTGGACGATTTGTGAAAAAGTGCTACACTTGTCAAACTGCAAAAGGCCATTCTCAGAACACTGGACTTTACACCCCTTTACCTATTCTTTCTGGAACTTGGATAGACATTTTAATGGATTTCATGTTGGGGCTTCCCCGAACCCAACGAGGTATGGATTATGTTTTTGTGGTAGTGGATAGGTTTACAAAAATGGCACACTTTATCCCTTGTAAGAAGGCTTCTGATGCTTCCCATGTAGCGAGTTTATTTTTTTGAGAAGTAGTTCGTTTGCATGGTGTTCCAAAAACTATCACCTCTGATCGTGACACCAAATTCCTTAGTCATTTTTGGAGGACCCTATGGTGTTTATTTGGGACGGATTTGTAGTATAGTAGCTCCTTTCATCCTCGGACTGATGGTCAAACTGAAGTTGCTAATCGTACTATGGGGGACATTATTCGGTGTCTTTGTAGTGACATGCCAAAGCAATGGGACCGGTATCTTGCCCCTGCCGAGTTTGCTTTTAACAACACTGTTAACCGTTCCACAGGCAAGTCTCCATTTGAGGTCATCTACGGGTGAACGCCACAACATACACAGGATCTCGTGCCTTTGCCCAAGGTCCCAAGATATTGTGTTGCGGCTGAAAACTTAGCAACTAAATTACAGGAGATACAAGAGGGTGTGAAGCAACAGCTAGAAGCTTCCACTACTGTTTACAAAGCTGCTACAGATATACATCGTTGCCTCAAGGTATTTGCTGAGGGTGATGAAGTGATGGTCTACCTCCACAAGGAACGCTTTCCTGTTGGTACATATAACAAGTTGAAGACAAGAAAGTTGGTCCCTGTTGAATCATGAAGAAAATTAATGACAATGCCTATGTTGTTGATTTTCCTGGTGACCTCAACATCTCCTCGACATTCAATGTAGCGGATCTATTTGAGTATCATCCTCCAATTACTCCTATTTATTCTAATCATAACTCGGGGTCGAGTTCTTCTGAAGTGGAGGAGACTGATGTAGAACAACATGCAAATGTATTTATGAAAACATTGGAGCGTCATAAGAGCGGGCAGTCCCACAAGTCAAAGAGGATTGCGTGATCTTCGAGATTACAAATGGATTACAATATTTGATTTATGCGTTTCCCTTAATTTGTTATTTGATTTCAGATTTTCTGGTTTATCAATATATTTTCCTTAATTTTGTTATTAGATTCCAGTTATTTGATATTTTCTAGATTGCGATCTCCTTATAAATAGACGTCAAGGTATTGTAATCCGCACTTCTTTTTTTCAAAATAAACACCATCTTTTGGAATTCTTTCCAAGCGTAGCTTTCTTTGCGTCAGTAAATAAGACAGAAGATAACGAAAACTAGTGAAGAATGCTATAATGAGCTGTTTATGCCTTTTTGGACGCTGTGAGGACTCCTCTCAAAAACATTTTTTTCCTTCGTAAATTATGACTATTTATATAGTAATAGACATTAAAAATTTAAGTTATCAAAGAATAATATAAAATTACTTGAACTACTCACTAAAGAGCTATTAATATTATTGACACTATTTAATTTAAGGTTTTCTCTATATAAAAAAAAATATATATATATATATATATAGAGTTAGGGTTGATCCGAGTTGGACCAACCCAGAACTCTCAAGATCGATGACCAACCTGTGCAGTATTAGTCTAGGAATTCTAGGACTAAGGACCGACCCAGTCTCTCTAAGAACCAAATCAAGACCGGCAGGGTTGGGTGAGTCTAGGGTTGGTCTAGGGTTGACCTTGAACCGATGCTCACCCCTACTTCCTCCCTCACAGCTGCAGCCTCATTGTTGATCCATCGCAACATTACAGAATGGTGGCCCTCGCCTCAGTCTCTGCTCTTTCTCTCGCCATCTCTCGCCATCGCAGGCTTACCATCGCTTACAGCCTCGTCTATGCTCCCTCGGCCTCGCCTCCACCCTCTATTGTCTTTGGGACACCCGTGTTGAAACGTGTCGACAAAAATTGACCACGTGTCGACAAATCCGACGCGCAATCAATGCGTGTCCAAGCATGTCGACGTGTTCGACACACTCCAACATATGTCGAACACTACATGGGAGCACGTATAATGTGTCCGTGCTTTATATATGATAGCTCTAAAAAGGGTGATGTCGCCTGCATATTCAGACTTGCAGACGGAATAAATCCCAGCGTTGTTGACCAGATAGTCCACTGCAATCCATCGTGAGCCAAAACTACGTGGCACGTGCGTGCATCAGACCATTAAACCTTCAATTAAGAGAAATGAATTGGTTAGATTTTAGCAAGCCGTGTGATTAATCAACGATGCCACTCCCACTTCACCGTCGCCATCAATCTTTACAGAAAGAGAAATACAACCTGAGAGAGAGCGTTCATGCTTCTTTTCGATCTTCTGCGCCTCTCAGTCTTTGCTTTCAATCCTCCTTTTTAACAAAGTGGGTGGCACGATAGCTCTAGCATGGGTAATGTCGCCTGCATATTCAGACTTGCAGACAAATAAATGTAGGCCGTTGATACGGCTTCCCAAGATCTACATAGCTAGAAACTCAAACATCCATGAGATTTGACAAGGATTTGTGTACCTGATTTTGAATCCATTGTTCTTGGAGCAAAACAACAACAATCCAGGCCTTCAATGCCAAAGATCTTCTCCTCTATGACCCTCGATTCCTGGCTCGATGAGACCGCCACTCACGACATGCCTTATGTGAGTTCAGAGAGAATTTTGGAAAAGTTGAGGGCTAGAGGAGGGACCTTAGCGCTATTTATAGAGTTTTGGGCCGGCCCTCTCATCACGGGCCGGGCCCAACTCGGCCCACACAAGCCAGGCCCATATTCGACCATTAAGAAAACCTTATGCCTTACCTTATTAGACCAACCCCGTAAAACGGTAATTACAATCTCAATTAATGTAGCCCACATAAGGAAAACTCTTACATTCTCCCACTTGGGCTATATTAATTGAGACTGTACTTTATGTGCACATCTTTATGTTGGTCTAGTGGCAATTCTTAATAGTCAATCCTATCCCATAAAGTCTCCAATACCGAATCATGGCGGTAACTGCATGTATTTACACAGAGCCTTCCATGGTCATGAATGCTTTTAACTTTATTGATATGGATTCAATATGGTTGTGTGGCAAACAAATAACACCTCATAAAGAGTAATACCTTATGTGTTATCTCCCTTGTCGGTCACTATTATCTTATCTTTAAGTGTCACAGAAAACCGGATGTGGCACTAGAGAATATCTTTATGGTTCTAACGAACCCACATATGTCTTATCTTTATGGTTAACCTTTCTTTATGTGTAATCAAGACATATGTACAAGGCTAATAACTGGATGCCCCTAGCCTTTACTCAAGATTTACACAGTACCTTGAGATTTTCCTTAGATATATGTGCACAACTCAATAACAACTTATACAAAGAAAGGAGTTGACATATATCGAAATGTTACAAAAAGTAACAAGGTACAGACATAAACTTTATTAGAGCAAATCTGAAATACCTCCTACTAAACGATAGTATCCACTGATTCTCCTAAGCCCATGTTCATGATATGTCGCTCAAATATACAAGGGCGTAGGCCTTTAGTTAGTGGATCTGCCAACATATCGTATGTAGAAACATGCTCTACTATAATGTCACAATTCTGTACCATTTCCTTTATGGTCAAAAATTTGACCTCCATATGCTTAGACCCTTTGAGACTTCTGTTGTTATTGACAAACAACACAGCAGAATTGTTATCACAATATAACTGTATGGGTCTATTCACAAAATCAAATACGGTCAATTCCTTAATGAGGTTCCGGAGCCAAACGGCTTGAGTAGCGGCTGAAAAACATGCTATAAATTCTGCTTGCATGGTAAAGGAAGATATAGATTTCTGTTTCTCACTTTTCCATGATATCGCACCTCTGCTAACATGAAGATATATCTGTTGTCGACTTCCTATCATCTTCACAACTAGCAAAGTCTGCATCTGAATATGCTACCAATTGCAAATCATGGACATATCTATACACCAACATATAATCTCTTGTTCTTTTTAAGTATCTCAAGACCTTTTTAGCAGCAACCCAATGGTCATGTCCTGGATTCGGCCCGATATCTCGCCTAAAAGTCCTGTTATAAAGGCAATGTCCGGTCTAGTGCAAACTTGAGCATACATAATACTTCCAAGTGCATTAGCATAAGGTATGTCCTTTATTTGGTCTTTTTCAAAATCGATTGAGGACATTGTGAGAGACTCAACTTGTCACCCTTAACGACAGGGAACACTTCTGGTTTGCAATCCCGCATGTTGAATCTCTCCAAAATACGATCAACATATGCCTTTTGAGATAAACCTAACATACGACAAGAACGATTTCTATGGATTTCAATACCTAGAACGAAAGATGCCTCACCCAAGTCTTTCATGTCAAAATTCTTTGACAACATTTGTTTTGTTTCATGCAGCAATCCAATATCGCTACTTGCAAGCAAAATGTCATCCACATAAAGTATGAGAAAAATAAATTTTCTCCCACGACCTTAAAGTATATGCACCGATCCACTTTGTTCTCAACAAAACCAAAAGAAGTAACAACATGGTGAAACTTCATGTATCATTGTCGGAAGCTTGTTTGAGACCATAAATAGCTTTCTTTAGTTTACACACACACTGAGTCATTTGTTGCAAAACCTTCGGGTTGCATCATATAAACCTCCTCATCAAGGTCTCCATTTAGAAAAGCAGTTTTAACGTCCATCTGATGTAATTCCATGTCAAAATGAGCTACTAATGCCATGATCACTCTAAAAGAGTCTTTAGAGGAAACTGGAGAAAAAGTTGCTTCATAGTCTATCCCTTCCCTTTGAGTGAAACCTTTGGCTACAAGTCTGGCTTTAAATTTTTCAATCTTTCCTTTTGAATCTCTTTTAGTCTTGTAAACTCACTTGCAACCTATGGGCTTACAACCTTCCGGTAATTCAACAAGTTCCCAAACGCCATTATATTTCATTGACTGCATCTCATCTCTCATTGCATCCAGCCATAAACTAGATTGAGGACAGGAAATGGCGTCTGTATAAGTCACTGGATCTTTAATGCATCATATATCATAATCATGTTCTCCTAAATAGACCATATAGTCCGGTGGTATAGCTGAACGCCTTTCCCTGGTAGATCTCCTAAGTGGTGTCACTAGGTGCTCATTTTGAGTCTGAGGAACTTGAATGACTTCATCTGTGGTCGTTTCATCAATAGGATTCTCAGCGTTGACAGGTTCAGTTTGTGGCACAGTAGGCTCTATCATTATCTGCATAGGCAAGGAGAAAGATATAGCAGGTCTCATCATGTTGTCATGTTCACTAATTTGTGAACAATCATGCTCTTCGGCTACATCAAATTCCAAAAACTTGGCCGTTTGTGATTCCACAATCCTTGTTCCTCCACTTGGATTATAAAACCGATATCCCTTTGAATGTTCTGAGTAAGATACAAAGTAACATCGAGTGATTTTAGCCTCCAACTTACCCAATGTTGGATTATATAATCTTACTTCTGCAGGACATCCCCAGACCTTGAAATGATTCAAACTTGGTTTGCGTCCAGTCCATAACTCAAAAGGAGTTGATGCAACAGCTTTAGTAGGAACACGATTCAATATATAAACGGCTGTTTTTAATGCCTCACCCCATAAAAAATCAGGTAAATTTGTCTTACTCATCATAGATCTTACCATATCCATGAGAGTACGATTGCGCCTTTCAGCCACACCATTCTGTTAAGGACTTCTAGGCATAGTGAACTGAGCCACTATCCCGAGAATCCTCTAAGTATTTAGCAAATGGTCCTTTAATTTGCCCAAAGCATTACCATGTCTACCATAATATTCTCCACCTCGATCGAGATCGACCACCTTTATTACTTTTCCTAACTGTTTCTCAACTTCAGTCCGATAGATCTTGAATTTGTCAAGAGATTCAGATTTCTCCTTAATCAGGAAAAGGTAACCATACCGAGAATAATCATCAATAAACGTGATGAAATAAAAATTTCTACACAAGGTTGCAATATAGGGTCCACTGATATCGGTGTGAACAACTTCTAGTAAGTCAGAACTTCGAACTGCGGTTTTCTTCTTTATCTTAGTCATCTTTCCTCTACAGCAGTCTATGCAAGTCTCTAGGTCACCTTTAAGAGTAAGCAGGATGTGTGTCTTTATCAGCCTTTCTACTCTTTCTTTGGATATGTGACCTAGTCGTTTATGCCACAACACATAAGACTGTTCCTTAGGTAGAGGTCTTTTGGAAACAACATTTTCAACTGTATTAGCGACATATATATCATTGGGAGATAAACACAATCTGTACAATCCATTGAACATGTTGCAGCACCCAACCTTATTTGAGTTAAAGAACATAGAAACAAAGATCTTGTTCTTTATTTCAAAAGAGTAACCACACATATCCAAACATGATGCGGAAACTAAGTTCCGTCTAAAAGAAGGTACATAGAAAGTGTTTCTTAATATCATATTAAAACCAGAGTCTAGATTCAAAATGACATCTCCCACGAACTCAACATCGATCCTATCGTTGTTTCCCACAGTGAGCGATGATTCATCCTGATTTGGCATCCTTCGTTTGTGAATCCCGTATGGTAAACGCAACATGATTAGTTGCACCACTATCTAGCCACCAGAACTGGATGGGGCTTGAGATAGGTTGGATTCACGAGACAAGTGCCAAAGAATCATTACCTTTATGCTCATTTTTAGACAACCAAGCTTTATATCTCTCACAGTATTTCTTTATGTGTCCCCTCTTTCCACAAAAAATAGCAAAGGACACATTCCCTTTTAAAAGGTATCCTTTTGGGAACCATAGAAGTGGAGGGACCAGCAAAGGGTGCCTTTCTAGGAGCCATAGAGTTGGAGGGACCAACAGCTTCAGGATCCCCTCTCTTGGGAGCTGTATTATTAAAAGTTCTTATGGCTTTAGGATTTCCTCTCGATGTGCAACCCATTTGCCTTTTCTGCGGCAGAACTAGAGGCATACAAGGCAAGATGCCCTCTCTCCTTCTTTAATTTCTCTTCCCTCGCCACAACTCTAACTATAAGATCATTAATGGACCAAGATTCATTCTGCGAACTATAGTTCGTCTTGATAATTCCAAAATCAGGAGGAAGAGTATTTAATGCTTGATGCACAATGCAAGCTTCAGGTATATCAACTTGAAGGATTCGGAGTTTTGTCTGAAGATCTACCATCCTAAGCACATAATCTCTAACTCCAGTTGAACCATCATACTTCATATTAAAGAGTGATTGCATGAGTGTACCTATCTCAAAGCATTGGTAGAAACACGATACCTAGCCTCCAAAGCTTCCATCATTTCCTTAACAAGTACAATCGGTTGGCAAGCCACTCAGCAAATGTTCCTGAATTGACCGTTTCATAATGAGCAAGCAAATTCTATTACTCTTTTCCCATGCAGCAAAACGTACTTTCTGATTTTCTGTACTAGCATCAGTAAGGTCTGTCGGTCTATCCTCAGTAAGAGCAATATGAACATCTGCGAGCTCCATTCCAAACAGAAAATCCTCTTTCCATTTCTTGAAGTTTGACCTAGTAAGAACCTCAATAGCTATGGAATTGCCATTCACAGAGAATGTAACTGATTTTGAGAGCAATACATGTAATTAGCATCATGTGAGTGTCAAACATACAAGAGCTACACGTATCATCATATAAACACCTTTGGGCAGAATACATGACATACAATTGTATACCCTTTACATGACAGCGGTTCCATGAAAAATATGCTCTAACCTTTCGCGAATTCATCACCTTTGGGTGTATAAATCACTAGGGCTAGTTACTTTTCAACCATATGCTGTACATGTATCCCTCCATCAACTAATGCACAATTACCTCCTTTGGGAGTATAATTATACATAAGATCATGAGACATCCCATTTAAATATGAGACAGATATTTCTCAAATCCAATCAAGTGTGCCACTTTGGCGGTCACAACCCAACTGAATTATCAAAATTTCTCTCATATCAAGGATATAACTTTATAACTCACATACACCTTTATAAAGTGATTTTAGACTTGATGACGGGGTCTTTTGTCACTAAAATCACAAAACATGCTAATTGCATTGCTCCATCCATTAATACAAACTGATAATAAATCAACACCATATATATTCCTCAAGTGATGATATAATTGTAAGCATGCAATTGCATTTCTAAAATCATAGAGAAATACATGAAAAATATTCCAAAATTACCCCAAAATCACATACTTTAAGGCTTTCACATGCATTTTCACATCCTTAAAGGCATCAAAAAATGCAAATAAGCACACCACAAGGTAGGAAATTCACATACGAGCACGACGGTATACGTCACGCTCCAAACGGCCACCGCACGCGCCCTCACGCGCCGCTGGAGTGCGCGGCGCGTGAGTCACACGCGCTGGCGTCCTGGAACCGGTCCGACCGGTCAATGGACCGAACCGGTCAACGGTCGGACCGGTCAACTGTCAGACCGAGTCGGGTCAACGGTCAATGGGTCGGGTCAACCCGGTCAGCGGGTCGGGTCAACCCGGTCAACCGGTCGGGTCAAACCGGTGAACGGGTCGGGTCAGCGTGACGTCACCGCCACGTGGCGGTCACACGTGAGGCGGTGGAGGTGACGTCACCGTGACGTCATCGGGACGCATGGCACCACGTGTCCACGCACATGCGCTCGTCACGCGCGCGTGGCCACGTGGCCGCCACGCGTCGGCGCGCATGCCCTTGGCTCGCGCGTGAGGCCGCGTGGCGGTCCACGCGCCGGCTCGCGTGCGCGCGCGCGCGTGGGGCGGCGCGGCGGCGCGTGGCGTCGACGCCCGGCACCGCCCGGGCGCGTGGCGGCGCGTGCGGCCTATTCCGACCTCCTCCGGCGACGTTCGACCCACCATTTTCCTCGTATGGACGAGTAGAATCCGATTACACAATAAAATTTCACTTTTATTGGACCAAAAATCACGAAAAAGCAAGGCAAACATTCGGAGCTAGGGTGAAGATCGAAAACAGGCCGTAGGCGGCCGATTTAGCTCCGGCGACGGGCTCGCGAGCATAAAGGACTCAGCTCTAGTCTATGCAGGCTCTGATACCAAATTTAGGCCGTTGATACGGCTTCCCAAGATCTACATAGCTAGAAACTCAAACATCCATGAGATTTGACAAGGATTTGTGTACATGATTTTGAATCCATTGTTCTTGGAGCAAAACAACAACAATCCAAGCCTTCATTGCCAAAGATCTTCTCCTCTATGACCCTCGATTCCTGGCTCGATGAGACCGCCACTCACGACATGCCTTATGTGAGTTCGGAGAGAATTTTGGAAAAGTTGAGGGTAGAGGAGAGGGACCTTAGCTTATTTATAGAGTTTTGGGCCGGCCCTCTCATCACGGACCGGGCCCAACTTGGCCCACACATGGCCAGGCCCATATTCGACCATTAAGAAAACCTTATGCCTTACCTTATTAGACCAACCCCGTAAAACGGTAATTACAATCTCAATTAATGTAGCCCACATAAGGAAAACTCTTACAATAAATCCCAGCGTTGTTGACTAGATGGTCCACTGCAATCCATCGTGACCCAAAACTACGTAGCACGTGCGTGCATCAGATCATTAAATCTAATTCAGGCCGTTCATGCAAAGCGACAAAATGAGAAAAACAGAGAAACAAGAACAAGGTACGTCTTTGGAAGTGATTCATGGTCTCATTGACGAGGCGCCTGCAGTCACCAACTAGGGAGACATCGGCCTGAATGACGACGACGTCTGGAGAGCCCAACTTCCTGGCCCCCTCCGCTACTTCCCGCAGCGAGATCTCCCGCCGGGCCACCAGAACCGAGCATGCACCCCTCCTCTTATACTCATAAGCCAGGTACTGCAAGCAACATAAAGTTTAACTTATATACAACACATGTCGGTCATTTCGGATGAATAAGATGGTCACAAAGCAAGGGTGAAGCGTACCTCTCCGATGCCCGGGGAAGCACCAGTGATGAGGGCAACCTTACCTTCGACACTCTTGCTGAAGACAGAGCTCAAAGTGGAGAGGAAGTACTTGAAAGCGTAGAAAGGGGGCAAGAAGAGGCAGAGAGAAAAGAAGGTGAAAGGAGGAGCAACCAGGTTTAGGAACTCGTGGATCAAATCCATGTGCGATGACTTCACTTCTTCCTAGTTTCTATTGCTCGCTTGCTGCCTTGCTTGTGCATGGGTTCCTGAGAAGAGAGAGAGCGAGAAGTGATGACATGAGAGCGCGAGATAGAGGAGAGGAGACGGGGGAGGGATGGCAGCTTCTGCTTCTGCATCGGGCGAATTCGCCACGCATTTATATGTCGCTCCCCTTGGAACTCCGGGGCACGGTCTCTCTCTTGTCTCTCGGATCCCTTTGTCTTTTTCCTTTTCTTTTGTTTTGTCCACCGTCTCCATCACTCGCACCGACTGATTGTCCTCACTTGAATTGCACACCATCCAGTCTATGTTGCTAAAATAGAAATTAAGGTTATATTTGTTTAGTGAAAAATGTGAATTTTTAGAAATTATATTATTGAAAAATCACTTTTTGGAAGATGATAATGGTTTTTAGTATTTAATTAAAACTTGAAAATGAATTGAAAAATATATATTCATTATTTTAGCACAAGTGCTAGTGACTTGCCCATAGATAGCCAATTCAGCAAGGGCACTGGGGTCTCAAGCCCTAATCGCCAACTCTTGAGCATGAGCATGGGCATGGACATTGGTATTGGTTCCACTAAAACCAAGCCAAGAACTCAATGCTCGTGCCTATCTTCATGGTGCCCCACCCTGGGTCCACGAAGGTCATGCCCGAGTCTTTGGCACCTATGCTTGGGTCAATCAAGGCTAAACTCTCCAATATCGATGACACGCTTAAGTTAGGTCCATAAAGGCAAGGCCTTGTGACTCGACACTCGAGTCCCAATCCCCTACTATCGGACATGAGTCTATCGAAGTTTGGCTCGGGACCTTGGCTCTCGGACTCAAGCCCATCGAGGCCAGGCCTCGACCCTTGACACCTAGGCCTAGCATCAATGGACTAGGGCGCAAGCATAGGGACTCGAGCACAAGCACATGAGTCTTAAGCCTAGCCTCAAAAGACCCAGGCTCAAAAGTCAAGGATTCGACCATGGACGTAGGGGTTTGGAGCCCAGCCTTGATGGACCTGAGCACGGCCTTGATGAACTCAGGCCCAAGTGCTAAAGACTAATCCGTCTCCATTACCAAGGGCTAGGGAATGAGCGTTGAGGTTTCCATGCCCAAACATATATTTTTAGTTCAGATGCTAATACCTAGTCATATTTTGAAAAATAATTTTCAATTTTTTAGAAAGAAAGTTGTTTTCGTAAACTTAAATATCAACAGGAAAATCTTTTTCATGAACTCATTTTTTTTCAGGTAATCTAACTGCCAAAAAATGAGGAAAATCTTTTCTTAGAGCCTTACATAAGAATCCTGTGCTCGTGAAATGAATCTACGTTGCACGAAGTGGGCTCTCTAGATGATTCCACTGGTTAAGATTCTTCCGACATGTCCACGTGGGATAAAGGAATAAATAGGACCTCCAACAGGATCGAGTAGGACTGACAAAAAAAAACAGGATCGAGGAACTCTTTAGCAACGTCAGTATCATTAAGGCATGATTCTTGACTTTACATTAAAGGTATTATTTTAAAAATTCTATCTCTTATATAACTATCAATATAATCCTAAATCTTTCAATTATATCAATTTAATTTTAAATATTTTAACAATTGATCAATTTAGTCATAAACATTTTATTTGTATCAATTAAGTCTTAAACTTTTGAAAATATATCAATTTAATTATGAACATTTTAACTACTTATTAATATAATATTTCTAACTAATTTTAGTTGGAAATCGCTAATATGGGTATCCATCACGCTAACATGGCACATCGAATGTTAGCGTAGACAATTTTTACATTTTAAAACTTTTTTCCCTTTATTTCCCTTTGACCTGTGGTTGTGACTTGACCATGGCTTACGACCATCCATAGGTGGGGGCTTGACCCTCGTGGCTTGGCGAGGGCCAGCGAGGCCAACTCTTACTTGTAGCCGATCGGCAGCCATGACCGAGTACTGGCCACAGGCCAAAGGGAAAGAAAAGAAAAAAAAAAGTTTTAGAAAAATACTAAACTTGTCCATATCAATGTCAGCAATGCCATGTAGAATGGTAATCATTCAAATTAGTAATTTGTAGTCAAAATTGGTAGAAGAACTAAATTGGTAAGTCGTCAAAATGTTTAGGAATAAATTGGCATAATTGAAATATTTAAAACTAAATTGATTGTCGTACAATAGATTTATGACTTTTTGGATAATTTTTCTCAAAGGTTTTATGATGCCTAAAAGTCCTCTAAATGATCCTATGGGCGTGATATGGACATGTTCACACACATAAATGACCAAGCCCTTGCAATCGAAATGGCTTCGCAATCGGTATGGCATCGATTTGAATGAATATAGAGCTTGTTGTTCAGTTGGATTTGGTTGTCGGTAAGTTATCAATGATGGATACACTTGTCAATGACTATGATGATGTATCGATCATGAAATAGAGCTATGATGCACCTTGGTGAATGGTCGCCGAACAAATTGATTGGATGACAAAACCAACAAATGGCCAATGTTGAAATGAATCTGGAAGTGTTGGACGCGGGGAAGTAAAGAAAGGAGACGAAGTGGAAACGTTGATTGAAGACAAAAATACTGAACTCAGTTGCATTTGAAGAGTTGTAACCGGTTGTAACCGCTTGTAGAGAATGTTGGCATTTGATCACAAGACCTAAAGTTATGGAGGGCAATTATAACTATCGTTTGTAATTTATAAAATGCAATGCCTAACTAATTTTGGGTAGACCCTAGAGCCAGGCCGAAAAAACATGATAAGTTTGAGAATTGGTTATAGACAAATAAGGTAGGTTCTAAGATCCAAAAATTGGGAACCGATTATAACAGAGTAGGTTCTAGGTTTCAATTTTGGAACCTACTTACCTTGAAACCGATCATCCCTAGATAAGATAAAAGAGATGATAGAAATAAAAGTAGTTTTATGGGTTAGCGTAATAAAAAAAGAAACAAAAAAATTAAGAGAGAAAGAAGTGTGTTTCGGTAAGTTAGCGGAGAAAATGAGTGTCTTGGCCAATGAGGGTGGAAATAATGTATTTTCAGTTTCAGGTACTCGCACTTCTACCTTTTAACTGATTGTTCTTCATCCTTGTCAGGCAGAAATGAGTCAACATCAGACTTTGCTTGTACTCATCCGTTTCCACATCACTTTTGACTGATTATAGAAAGCTACGTTGGGAGTGATGTATTGTCAAGGATCGACTAGCGCTATGAGGGACCATGTGCATGTCTTGCATTGGCCCAACTTGGTACCATTGTTCTCTATTCCACTGCTGTTATTGCATCCGCTTTGCCGTCGTTGTCGAGAGCTATGGCCACAGTGAACGGACCAACCTAACTTGTTCCTTTTGAAAATCAAGTATAGTCAAATTCGTAGCGCAGTAAATCATGACCTACTGCTCTGTTCATGCGAATTGTTTGTGCTGTTTTGGAATTCTCTTGTGGCGATAAAAACTGCAGCTTTTTTCGGTGATTTCAAGCTTACTAAGCAGAAAGATCAGTGAAGAATCTGGGGTACTATTAAAACCTTCTGATCAGTAGTAGCAGTACAGGATTCGTAATATAAAAAAGCTCCACAATCTCTAGCATGTAAAAGAGAGATTTTCTGAGAATCCGAGACGCCTCCTCCGATCAATACGCCTCGTGCTTCCCCAAGACAAAGGCAAAGTTGCACGCTCTGGTTAGGAAAGCTTATTGTACATGCATGTAGAAAAGGGACAAGAGCAAAAAGGCCATGATGCTAAAAGACTATTACTTTCTTCGGGGTGATGAAGTCAGACGAACTATTTCTTGGAGGATTTGCCGTTGGGGGAGGAGGGCTTGGGGCGCTTCTTGCGGAGGGGATTTCCCACGAATGTGTCGTACAGGAAAGCCGCGCCATTGAACTGAGGGAGGACCAGCCACGCTGTCAAGATGAGCTTCACATCGTACCATATGGGTATACTGATGACGAGGAGCATGATCATTTATCATCTCGATAATCCATCCAGCAATCATCAAGCCCAACAAGAGATGAGACAACGGTAGGTCGCCACTTACCGCTCGAGAAGACGCTCGAAGAGCATCTCGAGGAGGGTGAGGAAGGAATAGAGGATCCAGTAAGCCAGCCACTGGTCGTCGTCTCTCTCTCTTTTTGCTTTCGATTTGTCGTCATCTCCCGTCTTGGAGCTCTCTATGGTCATCACAGACGCGTACCTGCCCAGAGAAACACACACCGCCATCAATCCCCAATCTCCCCTGCTCTGACCTACATAATAAAGAACAGGGAATCTTACAGAGGATAGAGCAGCGTCAGCACCGGCCTGCGCGAGTTCCATCAAGATCGTTAGGGCACACATGTCGTTCAATATTACGTTGAAGAAGAAGAAGAAGAAGAAGAAGAAGAAGAAGAAGAAGAAGAGAAGTACCCGGCGAGGGAGTAAGCGTGCGTGAGGAGAGTCCACAGACGACTCATTGCTTGGTGGAAGCGAGAGAGATGAGGGAGAAACTTCAAATGGGGATGAGAGCAGAGGAATCGAGCGCAGATTCTCGGATGGAGAGAGAGATAAAGAGAGACAGTAACGATGCGATCCGCCAAGGACGGAACTCCCGTATAAAAAGGCTGAGGCCAAAGGGACAAGTGGCAGGCGTCGGGGGGCTGCTCACGTCACGAGGCTTTCGTCATTCCCGAACCTTAGTTTTTTTTTTTTTTGAACGACATTCCCGAACCTTAGTTGGATTAAGAGAAGTGAATGGACGAAGGTCTAGCCGTTCGATTAATCACCACCGTCGACTCCCACTCCACTGTCCCCATATCAATCTTTATATAGAGAGAGAGAGAGAGAGAGAGAGAGAGAGAGAGAGATGCAACCTGAGAGAGAGCGTTCATACTTCTTTTCGATCTTGTGCCCCTCAGCCTCCGCTTTCCATCCTGCTTTTTTAAAGTTTTTGTATTCTTATGTGGGCAGACGGTGACAGGTGTCCCCCCGCCATGGGGACGACGAGTACCCTTTCTCTTCACTTGTCATTTTTCCCTTGTGGGGGCACGTGTTGGGGGGCCGAGCTTCTGCATGTGCCGAGAGAAGTAGAGAGGGACAGGGACCGGAGACTCCAAACGTGAGATTTTGACGAGACTATTACCAATTATTTTAAAAGTTAAATTATTAGATGTGTTAGACAAAAATGAACAATTCTAATCATATATTGATAAATAAATTTCAAGCATCAATTAGAATTATATGCGGAAAATGGGATAAAAAAATCTAACATCTAATCATTGTTCAAATCAATTTTTGATGAAAGGTATTTCACTAATGAGTACAGATGTCCATTTCTCGAAAACAAGATTTAAAGGTCATCAGGGCCTTGGGCGATAAGACCGACAGGTAGGGGGGATTACATCTTGAGAGTTCCCATTCCGTGTAGGGACCACAGAAGTAAGTCAACATCAGAGTTAGCTCGTGCTCACCCATTCCCACATTGCTTTTGACTAATAAGAGGAATCTACGCGACAGGCACAATGGAGACCATTTCCACATCTTGTATTTTCCCTAATTTGTAGCTTCTGTTATCATTTCCAGCCAAAGCGAACAGACGAAACTAACTAGTTCCGTTCAAAGATCAGGCGTCGTCAAGTTCAAAGCGCAGCAAATCATATCCTGCTGCTCTATTCATGCGAATTGTTCGTGGGGATGCTGAAGCGGACGACCTTCTTCTTGGACTTGGACTTGGATTTCTTGAGAATGCCCTTTGGGTAGGTGGTAGGGGAGGACTTGGACTTGGGTTGCCACTTGAGAATGTGCTCCCGCACGAATCTCTCATACAGGAAAGCCGCGCCTTGGAACTGAGGGAGGACCAGCCACGCTGCCAAGATGAGCTTCACATCATACCATATGGGTATCCTGACACAGAGAAAGAGGATTCGTCATCTCGATGATCAATCATCAAACCCGACAAGAGAGGAGACAAGGATAGGTCGCCACTTACCACTCAAAAAGAGGCTGGAGGAACATCTCGACGTGGGTGAGGAAGGAGTAGAGGATCCAGTAAGCCAGCCACTGCTTATCGTCTATCTTGGAGGGGCTCTCTATGGCCATCACAGATGCGTACCTGCCCAGAGAGAGAACACAACCACCAACCATCAACCTCAAATCTCTTCCCTGCCTTGATTCAATTGATTGACCCGACATAATAAGCATCAGGCGAAGAAAGAACCCAGTAAGCATCTTACACAGGATAGAGCAGCATCAGCACGGGCCTGCGCCAATTCCATCAAAGATTGATAAGCCACACGAGTCGTTCAATATTACGTTGAAGAAGAAGGAGAGGAAGGAGAGGAAAAAGTACCTGGTTAGGGAGCGAGTATGCGTGAGGAGAGTCCACAGATGACCCATTTTGGGGGGAGGGGGGGAGGGGATGAAACGTGAGACTCCCGGCTAAGAAGGCCACAGGCAGGATACACATGGTAGCCATCGGGGATCCTATCCTAACGACGCCCGGCTAAGCATCGATCTAGGGTCAACTCTAGATTGACCTTGGATTGGCCCAACCTTGTCGGTCCTGATCCGATTCCTAGAGAAATTAGGTTTGTCATTGGTTCTAGAATTCCTAGACTAACACTGAGAATGAAATTAGGTTTGTCATTGGTTCTAGAATTCCTAGACTAACACTGTGCATGTTGATTTCCGATCCTGAGAGTTACAGGTCGATGCTTGTGTAAATGTTGATTTCCGATCCTGAGAGTTACAGGTCGGGTAACCGGTATTAATATATATATATATATATATATATATATAATTTTTTTATATAGAGAAAATCTTAAAATAAATAGCGTCAACAATATTAAATAACTCTTTAATGAGGAGTTCAAGAATTCTAAATTGTTCTTTTTTTAATGTCTTTTATGGCGTCAATAGTCATAATTTATGAAGGAGGAAATGTTTTTGTGAGAAGTCCTTACGGCGTCTAAAAAAGCATAAACAGTTCTTTATGATATCATCCTCTAGTATTCGTTTTTTTCTATTTTATTTATCCTCTTAATCTTCAATTTGCCAAAATCGAAAGAAACAACTTTTCTGCTCACCACTTAACACTCGTCTTGCTTGCTTTGAGTCATTCGTGCCGCTTGCTATTCAATGCTTGCTTAGTTTGTTACTTCTTACTCGACATTCGATGCTCATTTTGTTCGATGCTCACCCCACTTGGCTCTCACCACTTGCCTTACTTGCTTTTCTTAGCTGACGTCGCTCATCATTGAACCCATTAGGTTGATATGGTCCTCGTTTGCCCTTTTAAGGAGTGCAAAAAATGAAATAAAATTTTTTTGATTGGTCATGGATTGACTCTAAAACCGAACCAAGCTCATTGGGTCAGTTTGGTTCTTAATCGCTTTTTTAAGGAGTACAAAAATGAAATAAAAAATTATTGGTTGGTCTTGGGTTGACCTTGAAACTAGACTGAACCCATTGGGTCAGTTTGGTCCTTAATTTTTTTTAAAGAGTACAAAAAATGAAAGAAAAAAAATTATTAATTGATCCTAGATTGACCCTGGAATCGAACCGAACCCATTGGGTTGGTTTGGTCCTCGGTCCCAAACTCAATAGGATCGGTGTTCGGTTTCAAAAATTAAAAACCAGCACTGTGCGGGTTAGTTGTAGGGTTATGGGGCAGACCAGTCCAACTCATACCATGCTCATCCCTACTTCCCTTTTGATCTCTGCACCTTCTCAATATTCGCTTTCATCCATTTGCCAAATCTTGGTATTATCATATTTGGGTTGTCGGTGACACGTGTCCCAACCATGTGATGACAAGTGCCCCCTTCCCCCTTTTCTCCATTGTCATAATTCTCTTCTTGGGCTTGAGTGATCGCGGGCCGAGCTTCTGCATGTCCCGGCCACAAAAGTTTAAGGACTGAGGACTGAAAGATACTACTCAAAACGTGCTCCCTTGGGCCTTAGTTGGGTCCCCGTATAGAGCGTGCCAGCCCCAAAGGGCAAAATTTGAACACCATTTGATCTCAGAATTGGACCATTTCCAAGTGGCCATGGAGTCTGTCATGAGCAGAAGAATTTGACAGCAATGAACCACCCCCAAAGTTACATCTTTTGAGTGTCCACTAGCATTGATAGGCAACGCCACCGGTGTAGGCAAAGTCGCTACCAATAACTATGCCGCCCGCTATTCTCTTATCGGCACGCAGACATTCGTAGAACTGGACTTAGACTAAGTGTTGAGCCCCTGAATGATCACAAGGCCACCGCCAACCTCGGCCTACAAACCGAGAGAGCGAGCTGACTCCCATGGATGGCATCGATCGAAAGAGCTGCTCTTGACCTCTCCATGCACCACAACTAAGGAGTACATCACGCAAACAACCTTTGCAAGACGGGGTAACATTGCCGGCAGCCAAAGTTGTGGCAGTAGTGGCAGGAATGTTGATAGTCGGAAGTGGGCTAAGTTGGGTTACCCATGTTTTATAAAGCTAAAGCTCTTGAGGTCAACTATTAGTTCTTGACTTGGAAGTGATCCTCGATGAAATGACAGAATCTAACTTGATTCTGTCAAAATTTGTATCACTCAAGGAGAAAATATTAACTACTGGGATTTGCCCCAGTAGCCACTCTTCCAACATGGAAGGGGAAGGTGAGGGATTCAAACCCCCACTTTCTCAGAGAAGGATGGGGTGGGGACGCGCAAGTTTCAAGAGTGGGTTTCGACTCCCACGCCCCGCAAGAGGTAAGGCAAAAGTCTGAGGGTGAGTGTAGAATAGGTATAAAATATGACTAACAAAAAAAAAAGGAGAATATATTGGGTGGGTTTTACACTCCATGTAGGTGAAATGTAAAACCATTTAGAAGTCAACACGTGGAGCCACGTGTAAATGGGGTCAACAATTCAAAATTTGTTTGGCGTCCACCTCTACTCTCTCTCTTATCGACCTGGCCCACCTCTCTGCACATACGCTTTGACGCTCTCTCTCCTCTGCTCTCTTCTGGCAGACCGTCTCTCTCTCTCTCTCTCTCTCTCTCTCTCTCTCCGTTCTCCATTCCGTTGCGGGGAGAACAAAATCGTAGATTGCTTCCATATGCTCCTACCCCTCCTCTGCTCTCCCTCCTCCATTGGTCGCTTTCCATCTCCCCCCACCCTAATGCTGATGTTGCCTACACTCCTTCGCACGACGCTGATGCCCCTCCACCTCCACCTCCACAAGTTGCCTCCGTCGCCCCTGACTTTGACGTCGACGCCGACGCCGCCAATGCTTCCACCTCCGCCTACGCCCCCGAACTTGACGCTGACGCCGACGCCGACGTCGACGCCCCTGCCTCCCTCTCACAACCTCCAATCTGCTCTCTCTCTCTCTCTCTCTCTCTCTCTCTCTCTCTTTCCTCCTCGAAGTCGCACCTCCCTTCTTGTGAACCGCGATGCCGATGCCCCTCCACCTATTGCCTCCGTTGCCCTCGACTCCAATGCCAACGCCAACGCCTCCGCCTCCGCCTTCGCCCCTGACACAAATGCCGACACCAATGCCTAAGCCCCTTCGCCTCCCTCTCACGACCTCTGCTCCATGGTTCTTGTGAAATAATAGGAAGCTATTCCATTGCCCCACCAGGCCTTCGCCTCTCACCTCTGCCTCCTCCTCCTTGTCATCATCCCCTGCTGACCCTCGCCTGCTTTGCCTTCCTCCTCCAGTGGCGCGGCAGCCTCAACGATCTCGTCACCCGCTAGTCCCTCGACCACCTCGAGTTCCCTGGCATGGACGCCACCGCCACTGCCGACTCCAATGTGCCGTCCCATGGTGATCGCTCCAACTCTGGCTCCAGCTCTAGCTCCGGCCGTGTCGACGTCCTTAGCCGGAGCTAGATGGCGTTGTTCTTGTACTACCGTGATTGGAAGTTCGATCTCGAATTGGATCCGCGGCCTCAGGTGAGCTCGGTTCTCTGGTCGGGTTGCGGTGCATTCCCGATCGAGCGCGCTGTGGTTTTTTGCTGATCGGGGTTCGACGCTAGGAGAGACACGTCGTGTGTCTACGTGAAGGAACGCGTTGATGATCGTGTGTGGACTCTTTATTGATACATGCTTGCGTAGCATTCGAAACGCGTTGTAACTTATGGACCTGTGAGATTGCGATTTTTCTTGAGATGGAGTTGGATTTTGAGTGAGTTGCTCGAGTTGATAGATTGAATTTTTCCTTTTTAATTCAATCTCTAGTTTGCGCGTCGGCTGTGTTTGATATGTGGACTAGTGAATTTAGCCCTCACATTTGCATGACCCAATCACAACACTTCTGCCAGAGATGTATGGTAAATTTAGGATGACGTAATCAGCTCCCATGTGTATGAATGAGTCTATCTCTATCATACCGAGCAAGGATCAATGAGTTAACGAACATTACTCCATAAGAAAAAAGTAAACTTCTTGTCATGTGATTTGCTAACTATGAAGATGGAGCAACCAGGTGTTGGTTTCATTAGTCAGAAGAAAATGTACCAGTATTATGTAGGGAACATTGTGCAGTATGTACGAGTGGAAGGATGAGTTGTCCGGCTGGTCAGAGTCTATCAGTCAGATCATTCACTCTGGCGGTAAATTTTGTAGGTCATACTCTATATAATTAATATATATTTTTAACAAAAAAAATTGATATATACTAATAGCCTAGTTAAGCCTTGAGAAAGGCTGGCCTTTTTTTTTTTTTTTTTTTCAATGAGTTGCATACTATGTCTTGGCATTTCAAGATGACAAGTGGCAGGCGTCGGGGGGCTGCTCACGTCACGAGGCTTTCGTCATTCCCTAACCTCAGTTGGATTAAGAGAAATGAATGGACGAAGGTCTAGCCGTTCGATTAATCACCACCGTCGACTCCCACTCCACTGTCCCCATATCAATCTTTAGAGAGAGAGAGAGAGAGAGAGATGCAACCTGAGAGAGAGAATTCATACTTCTTTTCGTCTTCTGCACCTCAGTCTTCGCTTTCCATCCTGCTTTTTAAAAGTTTTGTATTCTTACGTGGGCAGACGGTGACAGGTTCCCCTTTTTCTTCTTGTCATTTTTCCCTTGTGGGGGCACGAGTGTTAGGGGGCCCAAGCTTTTGCATTTGCCGAGAGAAGTTGAGAGGGACCGGGGACTCCAAGTGTGAGATTTTGATAATACTATTTTCAGTTATTTTAAAAGCTAAATTGTTAGATGTGTTAGACAAAAATAAACGATTCTAATCATACATTAAAAAACAAATTTCAAGCATCAATTAGAATCATATGCGGAAAATGGGATTTAAAAAACTGAACTCTAGCTATTGTTCAAATTTGTATTTGTCGGAAATTTACGAAAATTCAATGGTGATTGTGATTTTCAATGACGGTGTATTTTCAATGAGAGGGTTTACTTTAAACCTTATAATTGCCTTTACATAAATGACCAATTGTTCTTATAAATTGCCTCCCATCAAGGCGGTTTCTAAATGGGCTATCATGAAAAAGTACGAATGTCAAACCACATGGTGCAACAACCGTTCCTCAAAAGAGAAAATGTGGGCCAACAAATAGGTTTTTATTTTAAAAACTATATCTTTAAAAACATAGGATCACATTATAGATAACATTCTCCTACATGATCCCAACAATTTTATAATACGGATTATCCATCCAAATCCATGATAAAGTTATGCTTGAAGAAAAGAAACAAATTGCATGAATCATGGCGACATGTCCTCTAAAAGTGAGTAATATCCTCCAAGTATCGCAATGCATTTTATTTCTTTAACATTTGGCTATATGTAATAGCTCATTTCAATGAATAAACTCTATGTTTATTCTAGAACTAAGGGTAACTATTATTCTCAAAAACAATTGAATGTGTACACAAAAAATTGAGAATGACATTATAGCTGAATAAGAGTTTCATACGATAAAAATTGTCCATATGACAACAAATCACATGATGGAACCTATTCGCATCCTAGTCATACAATCCTTATACTTTACTTGCGGCATGCATTTAGTAAAAGATCAACTACTGCCAATTCAGTGCTAACGTATTCTATGACCACTTTACTCTCCTTAATACATTCCCTTTTAGCTAAATACTTTATTTCAATATGCCACTTTTTGTAATTTTATTCATAAAAAAAGCAGCTAAATTATCACAATATATTCTTAATAGCCTAAAAATAGAATTAATAACTCTAAGCTAAGAAATGAAACTCTTCAACCATACACCATATGAGATAGCCTTCGAGAAATGAACACAACCTCCATAGTTGAAGAGCAGTCAAAATCTGCTTTGCTCTCCTCCATGACACAGTCTCGCCAGCTAACATAAAAATGTATCAATATGTTAATTTTCGAGAATCAACGCAACCAGCAAAGTCCACATCCAAATAACCAACTATCTCCGGGTAATTAGTCTATCTATATATAAGCATGTGACCTTTGACATCTTAAAGGTATCTCATCACTTTTTTTGCAAATCTCCAGTGGTCCATACCTGGATTACTCTGATATTTCTCCAAAATTTTCATGGGAAAGTAATAGCAAGTCGAGTGCAAATTTGGCCATACATCAAGCTTCCAACAGTAGAACCATATAGAATGTTCTTCATTTGTTCAATTTCTATATTGTTATTCGAGCACTTGCTCAAATTAAATCTGTCACCTTTCACAATAGATATTATATTTGGTGAACAATCTTTCATCCATAATCTTTAAGAGTTTATTGATATAGATTTCTTGAAATAGTCTTAAAATTCTTCAAGGTCAATCTCTATGGATATTAATGCTAATGACATAAGATGCATTATCCATATTCTTCATGTCAAAACCCTCAAAGAAAAATTATTTCACCTCTTGTATCAATCCTTATCATTGATTGCAAGTAGAATATCATTTATATACAGCATAAGGAAACAAATTTTGTTCATACTAACCTTCTGGTATAAACATTAATCCATTACATTCTTTACAAAACCGAATGAAAAGATAACATCATAGAACTTTAAGTCCTATTGGTGGGATGATTGTTTCAAGACATACATAAATTTATTAAGCTTATACACTAAATACTCACATTCACTAGAGAAGAATCCTTGTGGTTTTTTCATATAAACCTCCTCCTTTAGTTCCCCATGAGGACTACTATTTTAACATTCATTTGATGCAATTACATATCAAAATGGGCAATGAAGACAATTCTTAGTTTTGAAGACCCATTTCTAACCAATAGCCTTCACTTCATTAGGCAACTCAACTAAATCATAAACTTCGTTACATGCCATAGAACTCATATTATCATTCATGGTATTGTACCACAAATTGGATTCATTACTATTCATGGCTTATGAAAACGTTTTAGGATTATTCCCGGCTCTAACATTATAATAAGATTCTGGTAGATACACAAGATAATCTCTAGGAATTATTGATTTTATTCACTTTTGTAGATCTTCTTAATGTTTCATTAACACTCTTTTAAGGAGCGTGCTGCTCAACTAGGTATTCAATAGTTTTTTTAGTAATTGCTAAACAATCAGATCCACAACAAGTTATGGAACTTCAGTAATTGGTCCTTTAATAGCCAACTAAATTGGATGGGCCTTATGAACAACAATCAACTTAATACCTTAGGTGGAAAGTTGAGTGTCTGAATGATCCTTTTCATGAACAAGGTCCTTCAATCGATGACATCCACTAATCAAGTTATTTTCAAGAAACATAGTGTTTCTTGATTCCACAATCTTAATAGTGTGAGATGGATAATAAAATCTATAACCATTGAATTTTTCAGCACATCCAATGAAATACCCACTTAAGGCGCGTAAGATAATCACTCTAAATCTCCGTTTTTCTATTTTTCTATTCTCGAAAATAGGTTTGGAATATAAATCTAATTGATAATGTAATTTCATTTTTTTGTTTCTAAACAAATTTTTACTCCAGAAATATGTTCAAAATCGAAATCAGAAGTTAAAATTTTTAGTTTTTCCATTTTTGGAACAAATGTGAGAAATGAAAACTCCTATAATCATTTACTCTCACCACCACTTAGCACCCACGGCTCGCTAATTGGCATTCGTTGAATGCCAAATGCTGCTCGTCAGACGTCCAATGACACTCAAAAGGGAGAAATTTTGTGTCATTATCAAATTAATTTTTATTCCAAAAATAAAAATTTTGTATGGTCATCAAATGGATATTTTTTCTCAGAAACTCATCTGGGGAGTATAAATAGAATAACCAATTTCGAGCCAGAAAATTCATTTCTTGAACAAAATGTTTATCATATGCACTCTTATAGCTCTTAAGTCTAATTTCTTTCTTGTGGATTGTAGACTCTCACTTTAGACCGGCATCTCTCAATTGGTACATATCGCAAACTCACTTTCCAACCTTTGAATAACTCAAAAGGCATCCTTGGGATAGCCTTGGTTGAAACTCAACTCAATATCTATATTGCCGTCTGAAGAGTTTCAATCCTCAAGGACTTAGGAAGTTTGAAGTTACTAAACATAATCAACACCATATCCAATAAGGTTAGGTTTTTGTTTTTGCTACACCATTTTAGTCAAAGAATCAAGCATAGTGTATAGGAGAACTATCTTATCCTCTTGAAGAAACTTCACAAATGGACCATGTGCTTGTCCATCTTCAATGTATATTCCATAGAATTTTTATTTTTATTTGATCTCACGATCTTAATTTGCTTAACGCATTATTTCTCTACTTCCATTTTAAACACCTTAAAGGTATCTAATACTTTGTGCTTATTATGAAGCAAGTACAAATACATGTAATATGAGTAATCATCTATAATAGAGATAAAGTATTTCTGATCATACGAGTCTAAATCTTGACTACAAATATCTATGTATATGATTTCTAATATTTTTATACTCCTTTCAGCACCTTCTTTTGTCATGTTGGTCAGCTTTTTCTTTATGCGGTCCACAAGTATCACAATTAGTAAAATTTAAAGTACCACATACTCCATCATTTACTAATCACTTAATTCTATCTATGGAGATATGTCCCAATTTCTGGTATCACAACATGGAGGAATCTTCATTCATAACATTTCATTTTATACTGGCATTATCATAAACATGCATTGCATTATAATATGCATTGTCTTATAAATTAATTTGAAAATGACCATCAGATAAAATATCACTCCAAACAATTTCAAATTCAAACAACAAACTAAAGGTTAAATTTGAAAAGTTAAAAGAGTAACCCAAAAGCACAAATCTTGAAACTGAAATTAAGTTTATAGAGAAACTAAGAAAATAAAAGGTCCTTTCTAAATTCAAAACAAAACCACTATTGAGAACTAATTTACATATTGTAATAGGTTCCACATGTGAACGCATATTGTTGCCTAAATAAATCCTTTGTTCACTTCTTACAAGTTTCCTGTGGTTTTAAAAATCTTGCAAGGAATTTGAAATGTGGATATCAATCCATCAAGTGCTATGACTCACATCAGCCATATTAGATTTATAATAAGTACAAGAGATTACATTACATTACTTCTCGAGACAAGCCTTAAATCTAATGCAGTCCTTCCTTATATGTCCATTATTTTTGCAAAAGAAATATTTGGATTCCTTCTTACTATTAGCTTGGGGAAGTATTTTATATTTCCCTTTTGTTTGCCTTGCCCCTTAAACTTTCCCTTTGTAGCCAGATGAGCACTTTCTTTTAATTCCAATATTAGTCTTTCTTCCTTTTGAACACATAGGTTTGTGAGGTCATTAATTGACCACTTATTCCTATGTTTGTTATAAGAGATCTTGAAAGGTGTATACTATTGTAGGAGAGCATTCAAAATGTAGTACATAAGAAAGGTTTCAGATCTATTAACTTCAAAGTTCTTAAGTTGAGTCATGGTATCCCTCATCTTCATGATGTGTTCACACTCACCTCCAACAGTAGTGAGTTTCAATGATGAAAGCTTCATAAGTAGGGTCCTGGCATGCACTTTTTCTAAGTCTCAAACTACACATCAATAGCCTCCAACAAAGTCTTAGTATTACTATGCTGAGAGACCAAACCATAACTACTAGGAGATAATCTAGTCCTTATGAACATCGCACTATCCCATTGTTCATAAAGAGTTATCTTAGCTGGAGTGCTCATTTCAATTTGAGCAAGTGCTTCAACTCTCCTTATAGCACAATCAATGTCTATGTACCCTAACTAAAGAAGGATTAATTCCTTCCATACTTTATAATTTTCACCATTCAACATAGGAACATCACTTTTAAATTCACAAAAATTCACAGGATAGACGATTACATATCAAATAATCATGCTTTTGTTACAAAAAATTTGAGGCAAAATTTATATAAATCATGTTTTACCAATGTAAAACAAGTCACATGGTATGAATCACATAACATTAAAGTGTGGACTAATCTTTTAATTTAAATAGATTCATAATTACTTTATGAAGAAAATATCAAATTATATTCATTTTCTTAGTTCCTATGGGTAAATTAAGAAAAATAATAGAATATTTCATCCTAATTAATCGTATCAAAATAATAAAAGTTCCTATGGGAAAAATTATAATAATGATAAGATTTAATTACGATTAATGTCATTTGTTATATGTGATCCAAAACATCTTAATATATAATTAAAATAGTTAGAGAAATTGTGGCTAATATTTAATCAAACAAATTCTATGTGGATCACTAGACATTTAATTTCATGGATTAAATATTTCGCAAATTGCATGAAGGGCAAAACGATAAATCAATGGCACCAAAAGAGAAAACAACAAATTAATTCATCAAGGGGTGAAACTAAAATAATACACGAAGGGCAATACTGTAAATAGATTTGCCAAGGGTAGAACGGTAAAATCGCCGAAAAGGTAGAATTTCACCAAATAAGGTCAAAACGGTAATTCACAGAAGATATCAATGTGTCGGGTGCATAGCCCGAACACACTTGGCAACTGCTGCGTGCGCATGGCGCCCACACACCAGTTGCGCGAGCGTGGCGTGCATGCACAAGTTGTTGCCGCCCGCGGGGCAGCGCATCGCACTTGTGCCACACGTCTTCTTCCTCCTTTGCACGAATAGACTCTTAACTTTCGCTATTTTTGCCATCTCACCGGACCCTCCGCCGGATGGGTCTCCTCCGACAGCTTATCTCAAACCCAAATAATTCCTAGGTTTCGAAGACCACCCCAGCGTGACCACATACATCCAAGTTTTGGGGCAAAAATGGCCAAGAATTTAGCTCGAATTAAGCAAAGATTCGCGTAGACGCAAACCCTGACCACCACGACTTCCATTGCTCAATTAACCTCCAGCAATCATCGAAATGCTGACGTAAGGGTATTCCATCTTAACTAGCACCGACACCGATAATCGACGCGACACGACACATCGACATGTCGTTTATCATAAAAACGAATTCCAACACGTTAAGATACGTTGTATATTAAATAAATATTTTTATATATACATAATAAATTATCATTTTTATAATTATTTCAATCAAATTAATTTTGATTCAAATTTATAAATAAATAAATAACAACAAAAGCCTAGAATGAATTTACACTAAAATTATTAATCCATCATTTGTTAATGTCATTCATTGTTTCAATTTGATAAATTAAACTCACTTGGAGGAAAAAAAAAATAAGCAATTTACATTCTGGACTCACGTGTCAAACGTGTCGGAAGAGGAGAAAAAACTCGGGGGTGAATTGTGTATCACGAGAAGTGAGAGTCAGAAGAGAAGAGAAGACTGTGTTTTTTTTTTCTTTTTCCATTTATTATTATTATTTTTTACATATATACATTTTGACCCCTCATTTATTGAAAATTTTTAAATTGACATCACATGTTGCAATCACGTATTGGAAACTTGCATGTTGAAATTCCAAGAGTGTCGAAAAAGTTGACTTGATGTTAGATTTTTCAACACTTGGTCCAACACTTTTTAACCAAGTGTTGAAAAATGTCTAACACGACACGAAGGCTCTCGAAAAGTGTCGGTGCTTGCTAGATTCTATCCCATGGGATGCAACCGTACTAGTTCGAAGTCGAGCGTTGGGTTGCCAAAATTTGGCTGGAATCAGCAAATTTTCTCTTGGCCCAAAAATGCCCAATTTCAGTTCATCGAAAAACCGCATGAATACACTTGAAACTTGACAAAAACAAGGTAAATATACTGATCTCACTCTGATACCAAGTGTGCGACAAAAACGAGCGATTCTAATCATGCATTAAAGAACAAAATTCAATAAAGTTGAAACATCCAAGACAAAAATACCGAACCCAATTGCATGTAAGGAATCGTAGCCTGCTCATGGAGAAGGTCAATGTGCGGTCAAGTGTAAACATTGTAAAAGGAAGCACGATCATCGATATAAATTCCTATTGTATTTGCAATTTATCAATACATTTTTTGTTTCAAATACTTGCATTTCTTTCTTTAAATTCATTCCATATTCAATTCCCGTTTGAATGGCCACTCAACCCGCTGAATAAAAAGAAAAAACAATCAAACCATTGGGGTTTGCCTCAGTGGCCACCCTTCCAACATGGAATGGAGAGGTAAAGGGTTCAAATCCCCACCTTCTCAAATGGGGGTTTTGGGTGGGGACGAGTAAATTTCAAGAGTGGGTTTCGACTCCCACACTCTGCATGAGGCATGAGTGTTAGAGTAAGAATATAGTAAAAATGATCCAAAAAAAAAAAAAAATCAATCTTTGATGAAAGGTATTACGCTAATTAAGACAGATGTCCATTTCTGGGAAACAAGACGTAAAGGTCATCAGGGTCTCAATCAATAAGACTGAATCAGGTAGGGGGAATTACATCTTGAGAGTTCCCATTCCATATGGGGACCATAGAAATAAGTCAACATTAGAGTTAGCTCGTGCTTACCCATTTCCACATTGCTCTTGACTAATCAGAGGAATCTACGCAGGGAGGGGAGTGATGTACTGTCAAGGATCGACAAGCACACTGGGGACCATTTCCATATCTTGCATTTTCCCTATTCTGTAGCTTCTGTTATCACTTCCAGCCAAAGCGAACAGACAAAACTAACTAGTTCCATTCAAAGATCAGGCGTGGTCGAGTTCGTAGCACAGCAAATCATATCCCACTGCTCTATTCATGTGAATTGTTCGTGGGGTTTTGAAATTGTCATGTAGTAACGAAACTGCAGCTTTCTCAGTGATTTCAAGTTTACAGGAAGGAAGAAAATGTGGGGAATCAATGAAGAAGTTGTTGTACTATTAAAGCCTTTCGATCAGTAGCTGTACAGGACATATAACATCAAAGCACAACAAGAAGCTCTGGCATGTAAAAGAGAGAATCGTTGAGAATCCAAGGGACTCCCTACTCTAATCAATACGCCTCGTGCTCCCCCTGGCCAAGACAAAGTTGCACACTTCAGTTAGTGAAAGCTTACACACACACACACACACACACACACACATGAACGCAAGGAAAGGGAGAAGAGGCAAAAGGCCATGATGCTAAAAAGACTTATTACCTTCTTGGGGATGATGAAGTCGATGAACTTCTGTTGGAGAAAACTCCTTTTCTATTTTGAAGTTAACAAAACCTCTCAGTCAGTTTGATCTTTTCTAGACTCAAGTGTTTAAGTCTGAAGATCTCCAGACTCTGTCATCAAAGTCTGAAGACAGCCAAGACTCAAGTTTCAAAGTTTGCTCAAGTTGACAGTCTCCAGACCAAAGGATTACGACTCTTGCAGATAGGATTATATCTTTGAAGATTCGTTTCTACTTGGTTATTGGAAGATCTTATAGGTGGATATAGCTTCAAACTATTCGGTTATTCTTATTGGAATCTACTTTGATTTGAATATCATTTTTAAGAGCAAGCAAACTTGGAAGGTTCCACTTATGAAAACACAAGATCATGATTGTATGGGCGAACAAGATTGACGAGCTATCATCTACATTTTATCAACAACTCAGGATCACCGTAATCGATTCATTTCCAATGAGTAGATTGGAAGAACTCATTTGGAAAGTGCCAACGATTATAAAGGCACGAAAGAGTATTTAAAGGTGGTCTTTTCGTTGTTTGGTGTGTAGCTGAAAGAAAATTTCCAAAATCTGAATCTCTGTAGTTCCTTACTTTCTCATTCTTCGAGCTTAATTGTGTACCAAAGAGAGAAGGACACAGTGAAAATTTGTGAAGAAGATAGCTAAGACTATCCATTGAGGAAGTCTAGGCAACATGATGTACAATTCTCTTTTTGATTCATAGTGAAATCCAGCCTGTGGGCTGTTAGCGTAAGAGAGTGGACGTAGGGTTGGATTAAGCTGAACCACTATAAACCTCTGTGTTTAATTTCTCTTACCTAATCTCCTTATTTTAATTGCTACTCGATTCAATTATTTATCGATTCAATCTAAGTCTTTTACATCCTGAATTAAATTCTTCAAAGTCTTCAAAAAAAAATTTTATACACCTATTCACCCCCCTCTAGGTGTGTTTACCAGCCCTTTTCAATTGGTATCAGAGCCCGTGTGCTTACTTGTTGAAGTGTTTATACTTGATGGGAAGGAATATAACGTATGGAAAAATAAGATGAAGGTATTTCTTAGATCGAAAGATCCTCTGAAATGGGATGTAGTTGAGAAATGAATTACTCCTATTGCTGCATCATCCACAGGAAAAGAAATTGCAGAGACAGGAGAATTGTCACAAGCTGAATTGACCAAGAGACAGGCTCTTGATGCTAAAGCCATTTACTCATTATATTTTGTTTTATCTCCTACTGAGTATAACAAAATTTCATCTTGTGAAACAACCAAAGAAGTTTGGGACAAATTGCATGTCACCTATGAAGGAACTGATCGAGTTAAAGAAACAAAAATCAACATCCTACTTGGACAGTATGAAGCCTTCAAGATGAAGCTAGGAGAATCTATTACTGACATGTTTAGCCATTTTATAGAAATTGTAAATGGCCTAGCATATCAGGGACAACCAATCTCAGGACCAATGAAGGTCAATAAGTTGCTGAGAGGACTCTCTAAAGACTAGAACAACTTAAAGACTTCTATAAGGGAAACACAAAGGATTATGCCCCTGTTAGTAGACGAATTGGTCAACACACTTCAATCATATGAAGTCAAGCAAATCAATGAGGAAATAGATCCTAAAGGTAAGAAGTCAATTGCCTTAAAATCTAACGATGATTATGATGATACAGACTTTGAAGATGACTCGGATGATGAAGAGCTAGCACTTTTGATAAGGAAGTTCAGGAAATTGAACAGGAAAGGAAAAAGGCTTAATTGGAAGAAACAGGCAATCAAAGATTTCAAAGGAAATGGAATGAAGATGAAGAAACCAACAAGGATGTAATCTATTTCGAATGCAAGAAAAAGGGACACATCAGACCTAATTGCCCTTTGCTAAAGAAAAAGAAATGGAAAACAGAAAAACTTAAGAAAACTCTCAAAGTTGAAACATTGAGCGACACAAAATGCGAAGAAAGTGATGAAGATTATGCAAATATTTGTCTAATGGCAAAGTCAGACTCGGATTCAGACTCAAACTCAGACTTTGACTCTGACTCAGACTTTGACTCTGACTCTGACTTAGACAATGAAGTCAAGGTTAGTAATTTAAAAATTCCTACTAAAGTCTCAAAGTATATAGATGAACTTTGTCTTAGCCTCAAAGCCTCTCTTAAGAGAATTTCCGAACTAAAAAAGGATAATTCCAAACTGAGACAAAAGGAAATCTCGTTGATAGAAAAAGTTGAAAATCTAAGCAAAAGTCTTGCTAATTCAAAAGAAAATGAAAATTCTCTTTCAAAAGAAAATGCGTTTTTGAAGGATGACATTTTGAATATCACTAAAAAGTTTTCAATGGAATCTGAAAAGTTAGCTAAGATTCTTTCAATTCAAAGACCTTTTTATAATAAATCTGGTTTAGGAATGACATCTGAAACCATTCCTTTAATCGATTTTCCAAAGGTAAAGGAAAGAATTAAAAGCAAACCCACAAAAACATTTTATAAGAACCATTTTCAAAAAGCTTTTGTGAAACCTGTTGGGCGAAGTGCTCTCAAGTGCTCTAAGTGTAACAGCCCAAAACAATTTGAGAAATAATGTCCTAAGGTTTGGAAACCTGTTAAGAGAGAATGGGCAAAAACTATGTTCCGTAATAATAATGTTGGACCCAAGAAGGTGTGGGTACCAAAGAAAGCTTGAGTTCTTCATATAACTGCGGGTCACCATCAAAAAGAAGATCAAATGGTACCTAGATAGTGGCTACTCAAGACATATGACAGTAGATTCATCTTGCTTTATAAATCTCTTGCAAGTAAAAGGAGGAAGAGTGTCTTTTGGTGTTAATAGCAAAGGAAAAATTGTTGGATATGGAACCGTGAAGATAGAAAGTCTCACAATCAACAATGTTTTCTTGGTCGAAGGTTTAAATTACAATCTTCTGAGCGTCCGTCAATTGTGTAACACTGGATACAAAATCAATTTCCAAGAAGACATATATTCTAAAATCAGCAAAGATCTCTCTCGATCATTCATTGGACGAAGACATGGAAATATCTATCTCCTGGATATAAATTCTAATAATTCTCAATGTTTGATATCCATTCACGATAAAGCAAATCTCTAGCACAGAAAGCTTGGACACATTAACATGAAGCAAATTACAAAGATTTCATCCAAAAGGCTTGTTCGAGGACTACCCAACCTAAAATATGAAAATATGATCTATGCACACCATGTGTGTTGGCAAAGCAGGTTAGAAATTCTTTCAAACCAATAAATCAGGTTTCTACTAAACGTGTTTTGCAGCTTCTGCACATGGATCTCTTTAAACCAACTAGAACTCAAAGCATTGGTGGAAAGAGTTATTGTCTGGTAATAGTAGACGACTACTCTCGTTTTACTTGGGTATTATTTCTTTCATGTAAGTCTGAAGCATTCTCTTATTATTTGCCAAGAAAGTTCAAAATGAAAAAGGTAGTATTATTTCAAGTATTTGAACTGACCATGGAGGAGAATTTAAAAACCAAGATTTTGCCAAATTTTGTGATGACTCTGGTTTTCAACATGACTTTTCATCTCCATATACTCCATAGCAAAATGGAGTTGTAGAAAGAAAGAATAGATCTTTGCAGGAAATGGCTAGAACTCTTTTAATTGAAAGCAACATTACTCCTCATTTTTGGACTGAGCTATATCAACTGCTTGTTATGTCATTAACAGAGTATTTTTAAGGCCTATTATGGAGAAAACTCCTTATGAGTTATTCAAAGGAAAGAAGCCAATTGTTTCATATTTTCATGTATTTGGTTGTAAGTGTTTTATTTTAAACAATGCAAATTATCGAACTAGTAAGTTTGAAAAAAAGTTAGATGAAGGAATTTTCCTTGGGTACTCATCTTCAAGCAAAGCCTACAGAGTATTCAATAAGAAGATTCAATCGTAGAAGAATCCATGAATGTGAAGTTTCAAGACTCAATTCAAAATCAACCTGATCGACTCAACTTGAAGAATTTGAACCGGCACAAATTATTACAAACTGTAATTCCCTCGAAGAGGTTCAAACTTCAGAAGTTCAATAACAAAATGAACAAGAAGCTTTAACTGAAATAGAGGATCAGTAAAATCTTAAACCAACTAGCAACTGGAAGCATAAATCTAGTCATCCCATGGACCTCATCATTGGCAACATTAATGATGGAATTCGCACAAGATCCAAAATGCGTGAAGAGTCTAGTGCTTTGGCACTTGTTTCAGAAATTGAACCCAAAACAATAGATGAAGCCTTAATTGATGAATGCTAAATGTAAACTATGCAAGAAGAGCTCAAACAATTCAGCATTAGCAATGTTTTGGAACTAATTCCTAAACCAAAAGATAAATCAATTATTGGAACTAAAAGAGTGTTCAGAAACAAGCTGGACGAACAAGGAAAAGTGGTCAGAAACAAAGCAAGACTCATGGCCGAGGGTTACACACAAGAAGAAGGGATTGACTACGATGAGACCTATGTACCAGTAGCAAGGTTAAAAGCAATTAAATTATTACTTGCTTTTACTTGTTTAAAAAATTTTAGGTTATTCCAAATAAATGTGAAGGGTGCATTTTAAAATTGATTTATCCTAGAGGAAGTTTATATGGAATAACCACCTAGATTTGAAGATCCAAGGAAATCAAATTTTGTCTTCAAACTAAAAAAGGCACTGTATGGATTGAAGTAGGCACCTCGAGCCTAGTATGAAAGGTTAAGTAATTTTCTAATTCAAAATGGTTTTGCTAAATGTAAAGTTGATACTACCTTGTTTATCAAGAAAGAAGGAAAAGATTTTATACTTGTTTAAATTTATGTTGATGATATCATATTTGGTTCTCCTAATAAAAATCTTTGCAAGAAATTCTCAAAATGCATGCAGGATGAATTTGAGATGAGTATGATGGGTTAGTTAAATTTCTTTCTCGAATTGCAAATTAAACAATCCAAAGATGGAATTTTTATTCACCAAGAAAAGTATGCAAGGGACCTTATCAAGAAATATGGGTTGGAGAATTGCAAAAAGACAGAAACACCCTTGTCGGATTCTTCAAAGCTGGACAAGGATGAAGAAGAAAAGAGTGTAGACCAGAAGTTATACAGTAGTATAATTGGTTCACTTCTTTACCTTACTACAAATAGACCTGATATTTTGTTTAGTGTTTGTATTTGTGCTAGATTTCATTCAAATCCCAAAGAATCTCACTTAATTGCCATAAAGCGCATCATCAAATATATTGCAACAACTTCGAAGCTGGGTCTATGGCATTCCAAAGAATGAGACTTTACTCTCCTTAGATATTCAGACGCAGACTTAGCTAGTTGTAAAGTGGACAAGAAGAGTACTTCAGGTACATGTCAATTGCTTGGAAACAGGTTAGTATCTTGGTTTTCAAGAAAACAGAGTATCGTAACTCTTTCAACAGCTGAAGCAGAATATGTAGCACTTGAAAGTTGCTGTTCTCAAATATTGTGGATACAACAACAACTAAAAGACTTCGGAATTGAAGATTCTTGCACAGAAATCAAATGCGACAACACCAATGCCATTAATCTTACAAAGAATCTCATTCTTCATTCAAGAGCAAAGCACATTGAAATTAAACATCATTTCATTAGAGATCATCTTCAAAATGAAGAAGTGATGATTCAGTTTGTTGACTCAAAAAATCAACTGGCGGACATATTTACAAAGCCACTGGAAAAAAGCCACTTTGAATTTATTCGCTTAAGACTAAACATCATAAAGTCTGAAAATGTTCAGACTCTAAAGTAAAGTCTGGAAGAAGTCAGACTTAGACGTAAAGTCTGAAGGGATTCGACTCAGAGATACGTCTGTAAGTTTTTAAATATGTTAAAATTGGATTATATTTATTTTTGGGGGTCCTACACACTTTGACCTTACCGAAGAAGAAGAATCTCCTCAACAGGATCGACCTAGTTAACAGTGTCAAGAAGACGTGGTCAAAGATATTGAGCCCGTAAGAACCTTGAACCCGAAACTTGCTTATTCTCTTTATTTGAGACTAAAAGAGGGAGGAACTCCATTGAAACTGATAGATTAATTTTTGAAAGAAAGGGGTTTTAGAAATGAGACGATATTTTTGTGTGAGATGGAAAACCTGGGTGTGGCTTCTAAAGGAGCAGCTAAGGAAGCTTTTGAGAACATACTAAGTGATCCACGGTTTGGTACCGCAAATCAGCCTCAAGATGACAATGAAAGGCTATTTTCTCAATTTCAACCAAGAATGGGAGTGGCTATAAATTCTGTTTGTGATGAAGGAAACATCTTTCGTTCCAAGGAACAAGAAAAAGTTTACTCGAAGTTGTCAAAAAGAGGGGTTATGAACCCTAGAAGCTTTCATTTCGATTTTCTTGACTCTCTGAAAGTCAATCTTCGAGAAAAACTGGCACGACTGTAGTTTGAGGCATTTTGTTCTGATTCCACAGATGCTTACTCTGAACTTACTGTTTATTTCTATTCGAATCTGTCTTTTCTAGATGCGAATAGATTTTCTTTTACTTTCAAGGATAAAGAATTTGTGGTAGATGTGGACACTCTAGCAGATATGATTGGGGTGGAAAGATCGAGTTTCCAACCAATTAAAGTGTCCATTGCTCATGCTACTTTGGAGCTGGTTCGAAACAGAAGCTTAGAGGGCAAGATTTCCTACACAATAATGAGTGCCTCTAATGTGCTACTTCATAAAGTGGTGATAAATTGCCTCAGACCAAAATCGGCTTCCAAGACAGATGTTTCGAAGACAGAAGCCAAATTGATGTTTACTATCAATGCTGGAGTCAGATTCTCTCTCCCTTATACAATCCTGTTCCACATGTACAGGACTGTAGTCAAGGATAAGGGACAACTCCCTTACTTTGCTTTTGTCACTCGCCTGTTTAGGCATTTCAAGATTCAAATTCTTGCACCCCTGTGTTTAACAAACTCTGCTCCTATGGTCATTGGATACAAAATTATCATGAAGATGAGATTGAAGGAGCTTAACAAGGTGCTTGAAAAGACGAAGGAGAAATCTCCTACAAAGGCTGCCAAAGACTCTACTACTGCGAAAAGGAAAGGGAAGGAGCCCATGGTTGCTCCTGCGAAGAAGAAAAGAATAGTCATTTTGCAAAATGAAGATGATGAGGATGAAGATGCAATGACTCTTGCAGCTTTGAGAGACTTGAAGAGTTTTGTCAGTTTTCGCGATAGGTAAGAAGAGTGAGAGAGGAGAGAAGAAGAGACAGAGAAAAGAGCTGAAGAAAGAAGGGATGAGGAAGAAGGACAAGAAGAAGAAGAAGAAGAAGAAGAAGAAGAGGATAGAATGAGAAGATAAGAAAGAGAGAAAGAGAAAGAAGGAGAGGCACAAGAGGTAAATGAAGATTCCCTTAAGCTAACTTTTGCAGTTTCATTGTCCAGTGAATCCAACAAAACTGAAAGTGGAGATGCTGGAGCCACTGGAAAACATCACTTTGCTATTGCTGAAGAGGAAGAACATGGCGAAGAGTTTACTACTCCACCTACTGGCAGATAGATAGGGGGAGTTGCTAAAACAAGAGGTACTTCGTCACCTTTCTTTGCAAGTGATGTTAGTTGATCAGCCGTAGATCCAGAGGATGTATATGTCTCTCATTTTCCAGAAGTTGAGGCATCCTCTTCGAGTGATGGTGGAAGGGCTGGTGAAGATCCATCGAGCTTCAAGACCCCAAGTACTAAATTAGCAGGTCCTAGTGCTAGTCATGCTCAATCAGCGGATTTTTCAAGACTGCTGGATATCCTATTGGACCTAAGCAAGCAACTCTACGGAATGGAATATGAGATGAGGGATCTCAAAAAGGCTCTCTTGGGTACCTCAGTGTCTTTGCAAAATCAGATCAACACCTTGAAGATTCAAGTTCAAACTAATGTGAAGGGTGCATATTTAAAATCATTAAAGAAATCTTTTGCGAGCCCCGAGAAGACAGTTAACTCTTTGAGAGAGTTTCAGCTTGTCCGCATTCCCAAGCAAATCTGATTTCAAACTTTCATTCTCTTTGATTAAACTTTTTATTCTCTACCTTTTTGTTGTGACAAAAAGGAGGAGAAGATTGCAGTTTGCAGATTTGTTTTGATAGACTTTGACTTGGTTTGGCTTGTCATTTGTTTGATTTGGACTTGGATTGCCGCTGTTTACTTGTGATTTGGACTTTTGGTACTTGTAGGCTTATGTCATGATTTTGAGGATAATTAATATGTAGGACTAACTTGTTATTCTGTGGTTGCAGAAGTTATATAACTTTTCCTATTTTATTCCTCACAATATATTATGCATGAGTATTTTTGCAGGTTAAAATTTTTCAAATCCGCAGGGAAGTTTTGTCACCATAAAAAAGGGGGAGATTGTTGGAGAAAACTCATTTACTATTTTAAAGTTGACAAAACATCTCAGTCAGTCTGGTCTGAAGACTTCTAGACTCAAGTGTTTAAGTTTGAAGATCTCCAAACTCTGTCATCAAAGTATGAAGACAGCCGAGACTCAAGTTTCAAAGTCTGCTCAAGTTGACAGTCTCCAGATCAAAGGATTACAACTCTTGCAGATAGGATTATATCTTTGAAGATTCATTTCTACTTGGTTATTGGAAGATCTTATAGCTGGATATAGTTTCAAACTATTCGGTTATTCTTATTGAAATCTACTTCGATTTGAATATCTTTTTGAAGAACAAGCAAACTTGGAAGGCTCCACTTATGAAAACTTAAGATCCTGATTATATGGGCGAACATGATTGACGAGTTATCATCTACATTTTATCAACAACTCAATATCACCGTAATTAATTCATTTTTAACGGGTAGATTGGAAGAACTCCTTTGGAAAGTGCCAACGATTATGAAGGCACAAGGGAGTATTTAAAGGTGCTTTTTTCGTTGTTTGGTGTGTAGCTGAAAGAAAAATTCCATAGTCTAAATCTCTGTAGTTCCTTGCTTTCTCATTCTTCGAGCTTAATTGTGTACCAAAGAGAAAAGGATACAGTGAGAATTTGTGAAGAAGATAGCTAAGACTATCCATTGAGGAAGTCTAGGCAACGTGCTGTATAATTCTCTTTTTGATGGGAGAAGTACACCAATGGTGCCATAAGTTGTGTACGGCGCTCACTTTGGTGCCAAAAGTTTCTGTCGGATCACTTAAGTGCCAAATCGGAGGAAAAATGATCACTTTGGTGCCACCGGCGAAAAATTCCGGCAAAAATGATTACGTGGCTTTAAAAAAAAAAAAAAATCGACAAGGCCTTCAAACGACGTCGTTTTCAATCCTCCTTAAGAAAACGACGTCGTTTTCAATCCTCCTTAAGAAAACGACGTCGTTTTCAATCCTCCTTAAGAAAACGACGTCGTTTTGCCGTCCTACATGAATGGCCTCACAAAAACAACGCCGTTTAACTCATTTGGGGATTTTTTTGACCTAACTCGCTCGGCCGTCGTCGCTCGGCCTCCGCCGTCGCTAGGCCACCGTCGCTCGCTTAGCCACCATTGCTCGGCGCTGTTCGGATGCCCTCAACGGCACACGAGGGAGCACCAACCCTAGTCGTCGGAGCCTAGGTAATGGAAGACGCAGGCTAGGCACTCGTCGAGGAGGTCGGAGATGGAGAGAGAGACATTAATGTCGGTGGCCTCCCCGAGCACCGGCTAGATCACGGGCTTCGACTTGGCTGCCTAGTGGCCGTCATCGGGGTTGGGGTCGGGGTCGAGGCTACGGCCACCGAGTGGCCATCGTCGGGGTTGGAGCCGCGGCTGCCGAGCGTAGGGGCCGTCAAGATTTAGGGTTTGAATTGGGGGAGACACCAAACGGCATTGTTTTGGTGTTAGGACGCTAAAACGACGTCGTTTAAAGGCTTAAGTGATCCAAGGAAACTCCGGCGAGCCACATCAGCATAAGAAATTAATAAAAAAAGGCCACGTCGGGTTTCCGGCCGATCAGATCGGCGTTGGCACCAAAGTGAGCGTTTTTCAAATTTTTTGGCACTTAAGTGATCCAACGAAAACTTTTAGCACCAAAGTGAGCTCCGTACACAACTTATGGCACTAATAGTGTACTTCTTCCTCCACATTCATAGTGAAATCTAACCGGTGGGTTGTCAGCGCGGGAGAGTGGACATAGGCTTGGATTAAGCCGAACAACTATAAACCTTTGTATTCAATTTCTCTTACCCTAATCTCCTTATTTTAATTGTTGCTCGATTCAATTATTTTATCAATTCAATCTAATTCCGTTACATCCTGAGTTATCATTCAAAGTTAATTAAAATTTTCGAAGTCTTCAAAGAAAATTTTCATACACCTATTCACCCCCCTCTAGGTGTGTTTACTAGTCTTTTGCAACTTCTTCTTGGGCTTTGGGGAGGACTTGGACTTGGGTAGCCTCTTGACGATGTACTCCTGCACGAGTCTCTCGTACAGGAAAGCCGCGCCTTGGTACTGAGGGAGGACCAGCCACGCTGCCAAGATGAGCTTCACATCATACCATATGGGTATCCTGACAGATGAGGAGGATGACGATTTGTCATCTCGATGATTCAATCATCAAACCTGACAAGAGAGGAGACAAGGGCAGGATGCCACTTACCACTTAAAAATAGGCTGGAGGAGCATCTCGACGAGGGTGAGTAAGGAGTAAAGGATCCAGTAAGCCAGCCACTGCTCCTTGTCTATCTTGGAGCGGTTCTCTATGGCCATCATCGACGCATACCTACCCAAAGAGAAAACACAACCACCAACCATCAACCTCAAATCTCTTCCCTGCCTCGATTCAATTGATTGACCCGACATAATAAGCATCAGGCGAAGAAAGAACCCAGTAAGTATCTTACACAGGATAGAGCAGCATCAGCACGGGCCTACGCCAATTCCATCAAAGATTGATAAGCCACATGAGTCGTTCGATATAACGCTGAAGAAGAAGACAACAAAGAAGAGGAAGGAGAGGAAGAAGTACCCGGCGAGGGAGTGAGCGTACGTGAGGAGAGTCCACAGATTACCCATTTGCTAAGTAGTGAGTGGAAGAAGGATTTGTCTCGGGTTTTTATAGGGGAGAAAGGAGGAAATTTTCTTATCTCCTTTTGGTCTTCCAGCTCATCTTTCTCTCTTTTCCTTATTTGTTGCAATTTTTTTTTTTTTTTGCCATTTTTCTCTTTCCTTGTTCTAGGATTTTGAGGTAGCATTAGGAAGACAAGGGTTGTTGTCTCGGCGTTTCCAAGGAAAAGAAGGATTTTTCTTTCTCCTTTTGGATTTTTTTTTTTTTTGGTAAAGATCTCCTTTTGACTTTTCATGTTTCTCTTCTTTGTTTTCCTTATTTGTTGCAATTTATGTAAAAGAAGGGGGTTGAACCTGGACATATTCTTAAACGGCTTAACTGGAAGCAAGGGTAAACCCTCTCCTAGCTATTCCAAAGACATTCAGATTTTACGTAATAATATTTATGTGACGTCGAGAATTTATAGTGTCTAATAATTATATTTTAATTATAAGGCTAAGGACTATTGGCTTGAGACTTAGGTGTAAACGTAGAAATAGTAATTTAATCATGAATTTAGTGAGGCCCGGAGGATGACTTTCGACGAACGTAATTGTCTTGAATCCAATGTATCGAATCGGATTGATTAATGCTGATATGTGCTTTAATAGTAGAATGGATTAATTAACTTACTATCAATTTAGTCGTTTATGAGTGGCATTATTGGTTTAATATCTAGTTAATTAGAGCTAACGGTTAATTAATTTTATTAATGGTGCCAAAGGTAGGAGAATTAGTTTATTATGATTATTCACAAATTCTTTTGGTTGAAGACACTTAACACATCACGTGGCTTTTCAAGAATAAGTTCATGGCCATGCATCTTCTTTGTCACGATCAAGTTTTAGGGTGAACCACCTAGGGTTTGGCTAATGGATTACTAAGCCTAGATTTAGCTCGGGCTCTCCCAAGCCCATACCAACCCGCAACTTTAAATTCAAGTTCTTAACATGCAAATGAATTTTTTTTTTTAAATTAGGAGTCGTCACTAATCTATTTTTAGTGGGTTGATTAGAAACCCAAGTAAAGTAACAAGAGTTTTACTTTACTCCTACGAACCAGAGACTATGGGTACGGGGACTTGGTTATACTAAATTCTTCTAATGCCCTTTCGGTATCATTCTTTTATTTTCCAAAAAATGTTTTTGCAGTCAACTTAAATTATTTTTAAATCTATTTCTCTAACATGTGAGGTGATCATACGGGTACGCAAACCACCAATTTAACACTTGGATAAACAATGAATAAATTGCTAAACTTACCTCAAAGCAACGAAAGTATCTGCAATTTTAAATTAGAATTCACATCAACAACCCTAGATATGATTTCTAATTAAGACGCAATTTTTTTTTTTTTTTTTCACTTTATTTAATGGAAACCTAATCTATATGCAATGCATGACATGGTAACATGACCTAAATTACATGACATGGCAACATGATCTAAACTATATGACATGAGTATAAATCCTAAAGAAATGCAATAATTAAGTGCAATATAAATGACCTAATTCTATTAACGAGCAATTTCTAATTAAATGGGTCTAAAAAAACTAAATGATGTGCATTTGATATTTCTATTCCTAAAAAAGGCAATTTATTCTATAAAATAAAATGAATCTACTCTAAGACAATTTTTTATTATTTTTTATTTTTTCATGAAATTCAAACTTAAAAAAATGTGAAAATTATCTAACTAAATTAAGATTCTGTTTAATTTGCATTAGGAATTAGGTTAAGCCAAATCGTAATTTAAACTAAAATATTATCTTAATCAAAATAATCCTAAAATGCAGTCTATCTAAGGAAATACCTAAAAATAATAAATTAAGAGAAATATCATCTAAAATTAGATTAGTTGCAATTTTACCATAATATGCAATGACGTGCAAAATATGTCTTAATACTACATGACATATACATGATGATCTTTTTGTTGTTTTTCCTTCTTCTTTTTCGAAATTAATAATTGCCAAATAGTTAAACATGCAATCCAAGTTAAAAGAACTAGCAACCTAAATTAATTGATTTGATTTTTTATTTTTTAAAAAAATTAATTTTTTTAAAATAAAATTTCTACTATAAACATGCAAATCCTAAAACAAGGAATAAACCTAATTCTAATCTACATTTTTTTTTTAAGAAAATTAATTTAAGTGACACTAGAGCAAATCAAACAAAATTAACACCCAAATTGACGAACCATATCTCGCGCATGAGATCAGGTTAGCCAATTTCACATAAATCACGAAACACATCTCGCGCAGGAGATCGGATTGGTAATTTTTTTAAGTAATTGCGAGTCGAATTTCAGGCACGAAAATCAGACCGACAATCACTAATTTCAAGGCAATTTCATATCATGCAATTTCAATTTTCGCCTTAAAGGGATAATTACAATAAAGAAAAAACAAATAATATGACATATCAACGATAATAATAATAATAAAAAAACAAAAAGATAAATAAGCAAAAGAAAATAAAATAAAAGTTACCTAATTCTGTTTTTTTTCTTTTTTCTTTTTTTTTTAAAAGAAAAAGAAAAATAGGGCTGGTGGCCGATTCGTTGAGGAGGAGGGATCTTCGGTGAGGGTTCCGGCGAGGGGGTTCCTGCGGGACGCTGGATTTGGGGGCATTAGGACTCCAGGCAGTAGGGACCAACAGAGGCGAAGTGACACGGGCGAGGCACGGGGTCACGGGCAAGGAGACCTTGAGCGCGAGTAGAGGCGGAGGTGGTGTCAGAGCGGTACAGCAGCGGCGTCAAATTTGGGTCTTCAATGAGGCACGACACCGGCGACGGGGAAATGTCAAGCTGGGTCCGGGCCCTCTGTCGTCGGGTACCTCGGATTTGCAGGCAAAGGGACTCTGGTGGCTAGATCTTGGCTCGGCTGCAGTTCTAGGTCGGAGTAGGCGGCGGCGTCGATTTTGTGGGCGGAACACCAAATCTCGAAGCAGATCTATTGCGGCGACGGAGATCAGAGGCGCGAGCGTCGAGCGGTGGGTCACGGTGGAGCGGAGACGACTCGGGGGCACGCGTTGGCGCGGGGGAGCCAAATCAGCAATGGTGCGGCTCTAGGTCGTCGGTGCCTCAGCTGCCGGTGCGGATGTGTCGGCGTGGTTAAGCGGGAGGGGTCGCCAGGGAGGACGACGAACAGTCCTCTTCCTTTTTTTTTTTTTTTTTTTTAACTTTTTCCTCTCTCTCACGTCACTCACTTTTCACCTTTTATCTTTTTCTGTTCTTTTTTCATCCAACCAAAAAGAACCCCCTTTACCTTTCACGCAATGTATTTTATAGGTCTGAAAAATGTATCCTTACAATATATATTTTTTCCTTTTTTGTCTGCACACGATACCCCTAAATATGTCGTTGAAATATACACCTCCCGCGCAATATTCCTTTTTGTATTTCCCGCATATTCTATCCAGAAAAATTCCTGCTTTGCACAAAATACACCCGTTAGTGTATATTACCCAAAAATATAAAAATCTGAACGGAATATGTGAAAAATCTTCCCTTCACCGCCGGTCTAAAATAAAAACAAAATAAAATAAAAAATTAAAATGTTTCTAAACAATATGCCATTTTTATTATTTTTAATTTAGCAAAAATCAAACCCAAAAATTTAGGTGTCAACAGCTGCCTCTCTTTGAAGGTGAGCTCGCAGAGGTTGCATTTAAAGACAAATTGAAGCCTAAATTTTGGTCATGCACTTGTAATGAACGAATTTTTGTTGGAACATGAATTCCAATTTTTAATGCGATTTATATGATGCATGGAAATGCTAATGCAAATGATAAATGAACCTACCTGGAATAACTTACCATCGAGGAGGATAGAGTAATTCGAGATAGTTGGTGTTACATGTCTAGGACCTATACCATTATACGTTTGCTTAGTACAGCAGAAAGATTTAGGACCCGTATCATTCTACAATTGCCTAAACTAAGGTTTTGCTTGGCTAGGACCCGAACCACTCTTTGGTCGCCTTAATCAAATTGAATCTGGAGAAAAATCTTTAGGAGACAACTCAATTGAGTGTCGGTATACTTAAAAATGAATACCCGTGCAATGACAAATATTTAAGGTATGGATAGAGATATACTTACCTGATAACATCTCTAATCTTCAGGGTATACGTCTCCTACAAAACATAGTCGTAGGAGAGGCAACATGCATGCATTAATTCAATAGAGGTTCATGATGATTTATATCAATCTTGCATTACCTAGAAAAAAAATTCCACTGTGAACACATAAGTATCATGGATGTGTCAAATGAGGGATCCTTTAGTCTGAAAGGATTTTTCTCTCATCCTCACTAAAAGGGTCATTTCATTCCGACCTTTGATATAGGATTTTGTCAATCACTCTATCTCACCATCGTCATGCCAAACAAGGGTCCGAGCTGATAAAGGCTAGTAAATACATCTAGAGGGGGTGAATAGGTGTTCATGAAATTCTTTTCAAATCTTTAACCGAAATCCTTTAGCATGAAAATAAAATCAGAGATAAATGAATCACGCAGCTATAAAATAAATAGAGTAGGGTAAGATAAATTTGACATAAAGATTATAATGGTTCGGCTTATTGTAAGCCTACGTCCATTCTCCACACTGGCAGCCAACTGGCTGTAATCACTATGTAGCAAATTGAGAGCTTTTACAGTTCACGAACTAGACTTCTTTTGATGAGAGTCTATTCTACAGCTTCTCGCAATTTCACACTGTAAGTAACTCTCCTTAGTACACAATTTGAGCACAAGAGATTTGAAAACAAGAAGCTTCAGAGGTTCTAACTTCGAAATTTTTTTATCGGCTCACTCATATTTTCGAACAACTTCGACACACCTTAAATATCCCTTCGTGCCTCCATAGCCGTTAGCACTTTCCAAGAATTCATCCAATCTACCCGTTGGAATGAATTAATTTAGGTGATCTTCAAGTTGTCGAATATAAGTAGAAAATAGCTCGTCGATCCTGCTCGCCCATACAATCAAGATCTTGAGTTTCAAAAATTGGATCCTTCCAAAACTTGCTTGATCTTCAACGGATAAATTCCAAAGAGAAATCTTTCGAGCTCATGATCACAGCCAGAAATATTTCAATGATAAGTTAAGGAAGATAATATCTAAATCTTGATTTCCTTAACCTTAAGAATAAACTGCTGATAGCTTGGTAAAATCGCAAAACTGAGTCTGACTGTCTTCAGACTTTGATTGGGTCTAGAGATCATTAGACCATAACTCTGGGTCTGGTAACCTTCAGATGGAAACACTTGGATCTTGAACATTTCAGACTTCAGCGACTGAGTCTTGGATTCTTCAGACTTAACTGACGAGGATGTTTTGTTAACTTCAAAACTTATAAGGGATTTTTCTTCAACAATCTCCTTCTTTTTGATGGTGACAAAACACCTCGGTAGATTTGTAAATTCATAATCTGCAAAGAAACTCATATATATTTTGAGGAATACTTCTGCAAATACAAAAAGATGTTAGTCCAGTAACAATTATCCTCACAAATATAATGATCCTGTAAGTCCACAAATCTACAGATCCAATCATCAAACCAGTGCATAAATTCATATAAGTTCAAATATTTAAACAACCCAAAAGTTTAAAGTCATAAACATAAATAGTCTAAAAACATAAACAAACAAAATAAAAGTAAAAAAAAAAAAAAAACTTCAAAAACTCAAATCTGCAAAGCTCTCCCCCTTTTTGTCCCATCAAAAGGAGGTAGAGTAATCAAGAATGGGTTTAATAAAAGTCAGGGCTCCTTTGGAATGCGAACAATATGGTATTCGCTGAGCGATTGCACTGTCTTCTCAAGGCTTGTGAGAGCTTCCTTTATTGAATCCAACTCAGCACCCTTCACATTTGATTCCACTTGAAGTTTGAGGGCATTGATTTGGTTTTGCATGGATGTGGAAGTACTCAGCATTGCCTTCTTGAGGTCTCTCAGCTCATAATCCATCCCAAAAACCTGCTTTTTAAGGTCCAGCATAATATCCAACAGTAGAGAAAAGTCTGTTGAATTTGCATTACCTAAACTAGGACCAGCAGACTCTGTTCTTGGAGTCTGAAAGTTAGGTGCTTCTCTTTCAGCCCTGAGCCCGTCAGATGGAGAGGATTCTTCGATCTCAGGAAAGTGTGATGCGTAAATGTCTTCTGCATCAGCACCTGACCTACCGACATCACTGAAATGTAGTGGCAATAAAGTACCTTGATCTGCAGCAGCTCCCCCCGTTTTGTTGCCAGTGGATGGAGTTGAATATTCTTCGCCAAAATCTATTTCAACAGCAGTGTGATGCAGTTCAGCCTCCTTTCTAGAGTGTTCTTGAGCAAAAGATGGCTCAATTCCTTCAGTAAAATCCTCCTGAACTTTGCTTTCCTCTTCATCTCTCCTTTTTCTCTCTTCCTCTTCTCTTTTGGCCTCTTCTTCTTCTCTTCTTCGTGCTTCCTCTTCTTCTTTTCTCTGTCTCTCCTCATGTCTTCTTTGTTCTTCCTCTTTTCTCCTCTGTTCTTCCTCTTCTCTCCTCTGTCTCACTTCTTCTTCTTCTTTTCTCTTCCTTTCCTCTTCTCTCTTTCTCTGTTCTTCCTCTCTTCTCATTCTCTTAGCTTCTTCTTTTGGTTTTGCTTCTCTCCTTGCTCTTTCTTGATTATCAACTCTCAAACTGACTGTGCTCCTTAACCTTGTAAGAGCAGAAAGAGTCATGGCATCGTCAAACTTTTTCATCATCCTCATCCTGTAGGATGACTTTCCTTCGCTTTTTCTCGGTGACAGCCATGGGCTCTTTGCCCTTTCTCTTGGCAACAGCAGTAGCAAACTCTTTGGAGGGAGTCTTCTCCTTCAGTCCTTCCAGTGCAGAGTTCAACTCTTGCAGCTTCATCTTCATCACCATTTTATATCCCACAAGCATCAAGCTTAGGTTGGTCAGGCATAAAGGTGCAGGGATTTGTATCTTGAAGTGCCTAAATAACTTGGTGATAAGAGATGAGTAAGGCAAGTGGCCTTTATCCTTAACCAATATCCTATACATGTGGAATAGGATAGCATGTGGAAGTGAAAAGGGCCTACCTTCATTGATAGCAAACATGAGTTTTGCTTCTGTTTTTGAGACGTCAGTTTTGGAGGTTGCCTTCGGTCTGAGACAATTGATGAAAATTTTGTGCAGTAGAATATTAGAAGCATTCATCCTAGTGTAGGATATTTTGCATTCCAAACTCCTATCTCGCACAATCTCAAGAGTAGCATATGCTGTGGACACTTTAATTGGTTGGAAACACCCTCTTTCCACCCCAATTATATCAGCAAGAGTGTCAACATCAACAATAAACTCTTTATCCATAAAGGTGAAGGACAACCTGTTTGCATCTAAAAACGACGAGTTGGAGTAAAAATATGCTGTCAATTTAGGATAAGCACTTGCCACGTCTGTACAGAAATTCTCATGTTGCAACCTAGAGAATTTTTCCCTAAGATTTACCTTGATTGAGTCAAGGAAATCAAAATCCACACTTCTAGGATTCACAACTCCTCTCTTCAGCAACTTAGTATACATCCGCTCATGTTTTCTTGATCGAAATAGACTTCCTTGGGGACAAATGGTGTTCACAGCCACACCCATCCGTGGTTGGAATTGAGAGAACAGCCTCTCATCATCATCCAAGGGCTGATTGGCGATTCCATATCGCGGATCACTAGGTATATTTTCATGAGTGCTCTGTGCGAGCCCTTTGTCAACAATACCTAAATCTTCAATTTCTCGCAAGAAGATATATTCATTTTTGTATCCTCTCTGCTTCAGAAATTCATCAATCAACCTTAACTTTGTACCCCCATCCTTCAACTTTTTATTCAGAGAATACACAAGCTTGGGTCTCAAGGTTCTTACCGGTGCTGCCTCGGTAATTTCTTCCTCTTCAAACTGATGTTGACTTGGAATTTCCTCTTGTGGAGAATCTTCTTCGCCTGTAAGGTCTACCCTGGTTATCGCCTCTATGGTCCCTTGCCAGCAAGTCTTGATGACTTTCTCGAAGACATGCTTGAATCGTGAGCGAATATTCAACTTGTTCGCAAAAAAAAAAAAAAAAAAAAAGATTGGATTTTTGCTGAGTAAAGAAATCAAACAGGGACGCAAGTGGAGAATTTTTTTTAGGCTTTTAGGGTTTTGAGAAGAAGAAAACGAGATGACTTTTGAATGTTGTGGCGGATGAAGATGACGATTTAAGTGCATAAATAGCAAGAAAAGATAAAAAGGAGATACTAAACATTTGCAAAAAGGAAAAAGGAAAACTGCCAATTTCGAAAAAGTAAACCGCAGATTTTGAAAAGAAAAACTGCCATAAATATGTCGAAATTAAATAAAAAAATAGATTTCAATATTTCAAAAAATATTAAAATAAAGAATAACGAAACAAGCATTCGGACTTTACATCAGAGTCTGAGAGTTTCCAGACTTTATCTCAGAGTCTGAACTCTTTCAGACCTTACCTTGAGTCTGATCACCTTCAGACCTTACCTTTGAGTCTGAATTTTTCAAGACTCTAGTTTTGAGTCTGAACCTCTTCAAATCTTACGATATTCAATCTTGAGTGAATTGATTCAAAGTGAGCTTTCTCTAGGGGCTATGTGAATATGTTTGCCAATTGGTTCTTTGAATCAATAAACTGAATCATCACTTCACCATTTTGAACATGATCTCTAATGAAATGATGCTTGATTTTAATGTGCTTTGCTCTTGAATGAAGCATTGGATTCTTTGTAAGGTTGATTGTGCTGGTGTTGTCACACTTGATTTATGTGCAAGATTCTTCAACTCCAAAATCTTTTAATTGTTGTTGCATCCATAGTATTTGAGAACAGCAACTCCCAAGAGCTATATATTCTGCTTCAGCGGTCGAAAGAGCTACGGTACCTTGTTTTCTTGAGAACCAAGACACCAACCTATTTCCCAATAGTTGACATATACCTATAGTGCTTTTCCTATCCACTTTACAGCCAGCAAAGTCAGCATCAGAATATCCAAGGAGAGTAAAGTCTCATTCTTTGGAATACCACAGACCTAGCTTAGATGCGGTTGCAACATATTTAATAATACGCTTCACAGCAGTTATCTGAGATTCTTTAGGATTAGATTGAAATCTAGCACAAATACAAACACTAAATAAAATATCAAGTCTAGATGCAATAAGGTAAAGAAGTGAACCAATTATGCTCCAATATAGTTTTTGGTCTACACTATTTCCTTTCTCATCTTTGTCCAGCTTCAAAGAATTTGACATAGGAGTTTCTGTCTTCTTGCAATTCTTCATTTCAAACTTCTTGATGAGGTCTTTTGCATACTTTTCTTGGTGGATAAAAGTTCCTTCTTTTGATTGTTTGACTTGAAGTCCCAAAAAGAAGTTCAATTCACCCATCATGCTCATTTCAAATTCATTCTGCATACATCTCGAAAAATTCTTGCAAAGATTTTCATTAGAAGAATCAAATATTATATCATCAACATAAATTTGAACAAGTATGAAATCCTTGCCTCTCTTTTGATGAATAAAGTAGTATCCACTTTACCTTTAAAAAAACCACTTTGAATTAAGAAATTACTTAACCTTTCATACCAAGCTCGAGGTGCCTGTTTTAAACCATACAAAGCTTTCTTCAGCTTGAAGATAAGATTTGGTTTTCTTGGATCTTCAAATCCTGGCGATTGTTCTACATAGACTTCTTCTTGAATAATTCCATTTAGAAATGCACTCTTCACGTCCATTTGGAATAACTTGAAATTTTTAAAGTAAGCAAAAGCAAGAAGTAATCTTATAGCTTCTAACCTTGCTACCAGAGCATAGGTTTCATCATAGTCGATTCCTTCTTCTTGTGTGTAACCTTTTGCCACAAGTCTTGCTTTATTCCTCACCACCTTTCCTTATTGATCCAGCTTGTTCCTGAAAACCCATTTGGTTCCAATAATCGACTTACCTTTTGGCTTAGGAACGAGTTCCCAGACATTGTTAATTTTGAATTGATTCAATTCCTCTTGCATAGCTTCTATCCAGCTTTCATCTTTCAATGCATCTTCTACAATCTTGGGTTCAATCTCAGAAACAAGTGCTAGAGCACTAGATTCTTCACGCTTTTTGGATCTTGTTCAAACTCCTTCATCAATGTTGCCAATGATGAGATCTGTAGGGTGACTGGATTTATGCTTCCAATTTGTAATTGGTTTGTCACTTTGATGAGACTCTATTTTAATTGGAGCCACTGATTTGATTTGCGGTTGAACATCTGAGATTTGATTTTCTTCAAGAGAATTCATAGACGCTTGGCCAGATTCATAATCTTCAAGTTGAGTCTGGTTTTGAAGTGAGTATTCGAACTTCACATTCATGGATTCTTCCACAGTTTGAGTCCTTTTGTTGAAAACTCTGAAGGCTTTACTTGTCATTGAGTAACAAAAGAAAATTTCTTCATCTGATTTTTCTTCAAACTTACCAATTCGATCACTTGAATTCTTTAAGATAAAGCATTTACAACCAAATACATGAAAGTAAGAGACAATAGGTTTCTTACCTTTGAACAATTCATAAGGTGTTTTCTCTAAAATAGGTTTTAGAAAAATTTTGTTTATAATGTAGCACGCAGTTGAAGTTGCTTCAGGCCAAAAATGAGAAGAAATATTACTTTCAATCAAAAGAGTTCTTGCCATTTCTTGCAAAGAACGATTTTTCCTCTCTACAACTCCATTTTGTTGTGGAGTGTATGGGATGAGAAATTATGCTGAATGCCAGAATCATCACAAAATTTAGCAAAATCTTGATTTTCAAATTCACCACCATGATCAGTTCGAATACTTGTAATTGTATACCCTTTCTCAATTTGAATTTTCTTTGCAAACTTAGTAAAATAAGATAAAGCTTCAGATTTATTTGAAAAAAAGAATACCCAAGTAAAACGAGAATAATCATCTACTATTACCAAATAGTATCTTTTACCTCCAATGCTTTGAGTTCTTGTTGGACCGAACAAATCCAGGTGTAATAACTGCAAGACACATTTAGTGGATACCTGATTTATTGATTTATAAGAACTTCTAACCTATTTTCCAAGTACGCAAGGTGTGCATAATTTATGCTTTTGATACTTCAAGTTAGGAAGTCCTCAAACAAGCTTTTTGGATGAGATTTTTGCAATTTGCTTCGAGTTGACATGTTCAAGCTTTCTATGCTAGAGAATGGCTTCATCTTGAATTGATATCAAGCATTGAGAATTGTCAGACTTTATATCCAGCAAATAAATATTTACATGTCTTCGTCCAGTGAAAGATTATGAGAGATCTTTGCTTGTTCCAGAACAAGTATCTTCTTGAAAGTTAATCTTGTATCCAATGTCGCATAGCTGACTAATGCTCAGAAGGTTATAGTTCAATCCTTCAACTAGAGAAATATTGTTGATTGTGAGATTTCCTATCTTCACGGTTCCTCGACCAACAATTTTTCTTTGTTATTGCCACCAAAGGAGACATTTCCTCCTTTTACATGAGAGAGTTTTGTGAAGCAATTTGAATTTCCCGTCATGTGTCTTGAACAGCCACTATCCAAATACCACTTGATTTTCTTCTTGATAGTGACCTGTATTTAAATGAAAAACTCAAGTTTTCTTTGGTACCCAAACTTTCTTGGGTCCATCATTATTAGTACCATAAACAATCTCTGTCCAACTTTGCTTAACAGGTTTCCAAACTTTGGGACAATCCTTCTCAAAATGTTCTAAGCTTTTACACTTTGAGCATCTAAGAACATTTCTTCCAATAGGCTTTACAAAAACCTTTTGAAAATGATTTTTGTAAAAAGATTTTGTAGGCCTATTCTTGATTCTTTCTTTTACCTTTGGAAAATCAATCAAGGGAATGGTTTCATATGTCATTCCTAGATCAGATTTATTAAAATAGGGTCTTTGAATTGAAAGAATTTTGTCCAATTTTTCAGATCCCGTTAAAAATTTCTTTGTGACTTTCAAAAGATCTTCTTTCAAGCATGCATTTTCTTTTGAAAGGATAATTTCATTTTCTTTTGAAACAGTAAGACTCTTATCTAGATTTTCAACTTTTTCAACCAAGATTTTTTCTTGTTGTTTCAATTTGGAATTCTCCCTTTTTAGTTCAGAAATCCTTTTAAGAGAGCCTTTAAGACTGAGACAAAGTTCATCAATATAGTTCGACGCTTTGGTAGAAATTCTTAAATTTCTAATCTTGACATCACTATTTGAGTCTGAGTCTGAGTATGAGTCTGCCAGAAGACAGATATTGGCATACTCTTCATCACTCTCTTCACATTCTGTGTAACTCCATGTTTCAGCTTTGAGTGCTTTCTTGAACTTGTCTGGTTTTCCTTTCTTCTTCTTCAATAAGGGGCAGTTGGGTCTAATGTGCCCATTTTTCTTGCATTCAAAGCATACAACATCCTTGTTGGTATCGTCTTCTTCATTTGATTTCTTTTGAAATCTTTGATTGTTTTGTCTCTTTCCATTGAACCTTCTTCCTTTTCTATTTAACTTTCTGAAATTTCTAATCAGAAGTGCCAACTCTTCGTCATCCAAGTCTTTTTCTGAATCTGTAACATCAGAATCATCATTAGATTTTATAGCAATTGACTTCTTACCTTTGGTGTCAAAGTCCTCATTGAATTGCTCGACTTCATATGATTGAAGTGTGCGGACCAACTCATCTATAGAAAAATGCATGATCCTCTGTGTTTCTCTTATTGGACGTCTTTACGTGATTCCAATCTTTGGAAAGTCCTCTCAATAGCTTATTGACCTTCATTGGTCCTGAGATTGGCTATCCTTGGTATGTTAAGCCATTTACAATTTCTGTAAATCGACTAAACATATCCGTGATGGATTCTCCTAGCTTCATTTTGAAGGCTTCATATTGTCCAAGAAGGATATTGATCTTGGTTTCTTTGACTTGATCTGTTCCTTCATAAGTGACGTGCAATCTATCCCAAACTTCTTTAGCTGTTTCACAAGATGAAATTATGTTATACTCAGTAGGAGATAAGGCACAATATAGAGAGTAAATAGCTTTTGCATCAAGGACTTGTTTCTTTGAAATTTCAGCTTGTGACAATCCCACTCCATCAGCTATTTCTTTCCCTGTGATTGATACAACTTTAGGAACAATTCCTTTCTCTACTACATCCCATTCCTGAGGATCTTTGGATCTTAGGAATGCCTTCATCTTGTTTTTCCATAGTTGTATTCCTTTCCATCGAAGTAAGGAGGTGGTGTTGCTTTGGCCTTCAATCAAACCTGGAGCAAAAATACTAGCCATAGATCTTTAGCTTAAGAAATGATAAACACTTCCAATAAAATAAGCAACCTGCTCTAATACCAATTGATAAAGGCTAGTAAATACACCTAGAGGGGGGTGAATAGGTGTTCATGAAATTCTTTTCAAATCTTTAATCGAAATCCTTTAGCATGAAAATAAAATCAAAGATAAATGAATCACGCAACTATAAAATAAATAGAGTAGGGTAAGAGAAATTTAACACAAGGATTATAGTGGTTCGGCTTATTGTAAGCCTACGTCCACTCTCCACGCTGGCAACCAACTGGCTGTAATCACTGTGTAGCAAATTGAGAGCTTTTACAGTTCATGAACTAGACTTCTTTTGATGAGAGTCTATTCTAAAGCTTCTCGCAATTTCACACTGTAAGTAACTCTTCTTAGTACACAATTTGAGCACAAGAGATTTTGAGAATAAGAAGCTTTAGAGGTTCTAACTTCGAAATTTTTCTATCGACTCACTCATATTTTCGAACAACTTCGACACACCTTAAATATCCCTTTGTACCTCCATAGCCGTTAGCACTTTCCAAGAATTCATCCAATCTACCCGTTGGAATGAATCAATTTAGGTGATCTTCAAGTTGTCGAATATAAGTAGAAAATAGCTCGTCAATCCTGCTCGCCCATACAATCAGGATCTTGAGTTTCCAAAATTAGATCATTCCAAAACTTGCTTGATCTTCAATGGATAAAATCCAAAGAGAAATCTTTCGAGCTCACAATCACAGCCAGAAATATTTCAAGGATAAGTTAAGGAAGATAATATCCAAATCTTGATTTCCTTAACCTTAAGAATAAACTGCTGACAGCCTGGCAAAATCGCAAAACTGAGTCTGACTGTCTTCAGACTTTGATTGGGTCTGGAGATCATTAGACCGTAACTCTGGGTCTGGTAACCTTCAAACGGAAACACTTGGGTCTTGAACTCTTCAAACTTAAGCAACTGAGTCTTGGGTTCTTCAGACTTAACTGACGAGGATGTTTTGTTAACTTCAAAACTTATAAGGGATTTTTCTTCAACACGAGCAATCTTGCAAGTGGTACAACTTTACCAATTTGAGGAGTCTTTAAGAGGGACCGTAATGCGGGCTTGGTCAACGGCTTATCAAATGGGACTCTTTGAGTCGAGGTTATTTGAAAAATGAGTGATATTCTGCAATCATCTTGGGGTTTACAAGTCAAGAAACATAAGAAATGAGGCAGAAATTATCTTACTCGCACTTCTTCGAGCGAAGCTTTCGAAACTTTTATGTTAATTTAAGTGCCCTAATCTGAAGAGACTTTGGAATGGACGTAACGTACGCTTAGTTCATGGATTGAGAAATGAAAAGATCATTAGGCTCAAAAAGTGTTTAGAGGGTCAAAATTGGTGATCATCTTGACATTTCCACCAATCTTTTCTCCACTGTTGAAGATTTTCTTCATGCCACAACTCCATTGATTGTAACATCTCAACATTTGAGTTTTTTTCAATACTACCTTGTTCAGGGTGTGACTCACCATATCAGGTGTTTGATTTTTTTCTTTTGGGCATTAGCTTTGCTTTTATCAAGCACACTGCTTTTTTCATGCCCCATTTTTGCAACAAAATCTTCATTTTTGTCGGCATTCTAGTTCATATCACTTGAATGTTTCTGTCTTGCCCCAGTATAGGAGATGATCACCAATTGGGTTTAATATGAAATGAATTCATAAGCTCAAGTGGGCTATGCAATGGATAAAAGTGTGGAGGATAGAAATGACTGCTCTTCGTCATCTTTAGGCACTTCAATTATCGTATAAGTTACACTGCGAAAGCAATACCCGAATATTGATGCCAGTGTAACTAAGAAAATTCCTACCATTGATTTCAAATTTGTCCCAATGTTGGATGGTCCTTGATAGGGATAATTTAAAAAGCTCTTCATGTGTGTGAGCTCAAAGGGCTAAACAATGAATATACCTGTAGTGTTTCAGGCAGAGGAAGAAACTGCCTCTCATCACTTTAGATAATGTACCCTTTGCGAGATCACCATTTTCCTTGCAGGCATAGAATTTTTCACACAATTCACTGGGGATTGATGTATGAAATAGCATATGGAGTAATGCTTACCTTTTCATCATTTCAGGGCATCTCATTTGACACATTCAATTTATCTCACGCGATTCATCATGGAGAACATGCAAAATTTGCAACAAATTTGAACAATTCAACTCATTGAGGCAATTTATTCATCATGAAATGTTTGCAGTTCAAAACAAGACACAGCAAATTCTATCATGGGTAATATTTCTTGATAGTATCAAAATTCACTAGAGTGGAAAACTCACGTCCATCCATTTTTGCCAAGATCAAGACACCTCCGGAGAGTACCTTCTTCACCATGTATGGGCCAATGTAATTTGGAGCAAACTTGCCCCCAGGATCTAGAAAAATTTGCAACAACTTCCTTAGAACAAGATCATTTACCTCGAAATGTCTCGGTCACACCTTCCGGTTGAAGGATTTGGCCACTCTCTGTTGATAAGTTTGGCCATGGCAAAGAGCTTTCAGTCTCTTCTCATCAATTCGGTTTAACTATTTATGTCTTTATTGCGTCCACTCAGCCTCAGACAACTCTCAGGGACGGAATCTCCACTTTCATAGGCAAAACTGCTTCCATGCCGTACACCAGAGCAAAAGGTGTTGCCCCAATGAAAGTGCGGATAGATGTCCAGTACACCATTAATTCGAAGGATAATCTATCATGCCAATCTCGATAATTTTCGGCTGTCTTAGCCAAGATCTTCTTAATGTTCTTATTGGTTGCTTCAACTACCCCGTTCATTTGAGGGTGGTAAGGGGACGAATTCAAATGCTTGATCTTGAACTCACTGAACAACTCATCAACAATTTTGTTGTTCAAATTCGTCCCGTTGTCAGTGATGATTGATTCAAGGACGCCATAGCGAGCAATTATGTCACGTTTGATGAACTTCGCAACATTGCGTGCAGTGACACTTGCAAAGGATGTAGCCTCGATCCATTTGGAGAAATAGTCTATTGCCACCAAAATGAATCAATGTCCATTTGAAGCCTTCGGATTTATTGGGCCAATCACATCAATGCCCCACATCATGAAGGTCATGACTCAGAAAACTGATGCAGCTCGGTTGGAGGAACATTTATCTTATCACCATGAATTTGGCAACGGTGACAACTTCGTACATGCTTGATGCAATCACTTTCTAGTGTGAGCCAATAATAGCCTAATCTCATAATCTTTTTAGCCAACATGTGCCCGTTCATGTGAGGGCCACATACTCTTTCGTGCACTTCTTGCATGATTTAAGTGGCCTTGGCTGCATCCACATACTGCAACAGGATTGAATCATAAGATTTCTTGTACAAATTCTTGCCACTGACAAAGAATTTTGAGGCCATCTTAGTGATGTACTTCCTATCAGCTGGAGTGCTTCCTTCGGGAAATTCCTGCTTTTTAATGTAGTTCATGATATCGTAATACCATGGCTTTCCATCAGGCTCTTCAGTTATGATCATACAATAAGCTGGCTTCGACAAAACTTCTATTTTCAACGGCTCAACTTCTAATCCGTCGGTGACTTGCAACATAGATGACAAAGTCACGAGTGCATCCACAAATTGATTGTGAGACTTTAGCAAGTATTTGAATGAAATTTCCTCGAACTCTTTTACCAGATCCTCTAAATACTCATGGTATGGGAGTAACTTGGCGTTCTTAGTCTTCCATTCTCCTACAGTCTGTAGTATGATTAGTGTGGAATTTCCAAACAGTTTCAATTTTGCCACACCCATCTCGATTGCAGCTTGAAGCCCAAGGATGCAAGCTTCATACTTAACCACATTATTAGTGTATGGGAATACCAATTTTGCAGCTACCGGATGGTGTTATCCGTTTGGGGATATCAGGACTGCCCCAGTACCAGAACTAGACAAGTTCACAACTCCATCAAAGAACATTGTCCATGAGTCTTCATTTACACTCAAAACACGGTCATCTGGGAAACTGTCATCATTATTTAAGACTTTTGGATTCTTAGGCAATATATCAGCGATCACTTGACCCTTGACTGACTTTTGTGGCATGAATTGCACATCAAATTCTGAGATTAAAATTTGCCACTTAGCCAACTTACCCACCAAAGCTGGCCGATCAAACAAGTACTTGATAGGATTATTCTCAGTAACGAGGAACATCTGGTAATACAATGTGTACTGTCGCAATCTATGCAACACCCATACTAATGCAGCACAAGTCTTCTCAATATCAGAATATTTCAGTTCTTACACAGTGAACTTTTTACTCGAGTAATAAATGGCTCGTTCTTTTTTATCAACAGGACTTTCTTGAGCCAAGATTGCGCCCAATGATTCGCTATGAATTGTGAGATAGAGAATCAAAGGATGCCATGGTGATGGCGGGACAAGAACTGGTGGGTTCATCAGAGATTGCTTCAGCTTGTCGAATGCTTCTCGACACTCACCATCCCAATTGACTCGTGCATTCTTCTTTAGGAGCTTGAAGAACAGCTTGGTAGTTTCAGAGAACTGATAAATGAATTAGGCTATGTAATTCAATCTCCCTAAAAGGCTCCGAACTTCTTTGATCGTTGATGGAGGCTGCAACTCACATATGGCCTTAACTTTAGATGGGTTGATCTTAATCCCCTTATTGCTCACAATGAATCCGAGAAATTTACCGAATGTTGCCCCAAACACGCACTTAGCGGGATTTAGTCGAAGCTTGAATTCACGAAGACGATTAAACAACTTCTTCAGAGTTTCAACATGGCTTCTTCCAGGTCGGGTCTTTGCAATCATATCATTAACGTAGACTTCAATCTCCTTATGCATCATATTGTGGAATAATGTTACCATGGCTCGCTGGTAAGTTATCCCTGTATTCTTGAGTCCAAAGGGCATAACCTTATAATGAAAGGTCCCCCCACAAAGTGATAAATGCAGTCTTCTCCTTATCTTCCTCCTTCATCCTTATCTGATTGTATCTAGAAAACCCATCCATAAACGAGAATAGCTCAAATCTGGCGGTACTATCCACAAAGACGTCTATGTGAGGTAACGGGAAATCATCATTCGGGCTGGCTTTATTCAAATCCCGATAGTCAACACAAACTCGAACTCGACCATCTTTCTTCATTACTGGTACGATGTTAGCCAACCATTCCGAGTATTGTGAGACTTCAATAAATCCCACCTTCAAAAGCTTCATTATCTCTTTTTCGAAAGCTCAGGTTTAGTCCTACGCAGCCTCTGTTTCTTAGGCGGGACGTCTGGATTAGTAGGCAGGCCATGCTCCATAATTGACGGGTTTAAACCAGGCATGTCAGCATAGGTCCATGCAAAGACATCATGATATTCTTTCAGTAGCTGGATTAGGCGCTTGGCCTCGTCTTTGGGGAGATTTACCCCAATTTTGACCTCCTTAACTTCTCCAGTATCACTTAAATTGATAGTGACGATTTGCTTGGATGTAAGAGCCTTGGCTTTTTCATGTTGTTCCCAACTACGCTGCACCTCAATGGAGTCTTCAATCGAGTCTCCAAGATCCTCATAATCAGCATTTGTGGCATTGGATTGGTCCATTTCCTCACCTTTGCATGCCATAAGATTGTTCCTGAAACATGAAGTAGATGCATCAAAATAACAAACGGAGTAAATTACATCTTTTATTTTTTGAAAGATTTTTTTTTTGAGATATTTTTTAGAAGCATTTGTAAAAACATTTTTGAATTATATTGACATAAGAAAGCATGATGAAACCCAGGCCTTAGAATTCTTCTTGGATTTTTCTTTTTGTTTATCGGCTGGATATCATCACCGGGCTAGTTTGGTGTACCTCATCATGCCCTCAAAATAAAATTTGTAATTTTATTGATATTCATCAATCAATTACATTTATTGAATGGAAAATGTGAATTCGAATCCTAAAAAGAAAGCGAAAAATAAGAAATCAAAAACAATCGCTAGATAGCGATAATAATTCCTAGAAAACAATAAAAATTCCCAAGCCGGATCAGTGGTGGTGCAGCTCTGGGTTGCTGGTGGCTCGGCTGCCGACGCGAATGCACCGGCGCGGTCGAGCGGGAGGGGTCGCCAGGGAGGAAGACGAACAGTCCTCCTCCTCTTTTTTTTTTTTAATTACTTTTTCCTCTCTCACATGTCACTCACTTTTCACCTTTTGTCTTTTTGTGTTCTTTTTTCACCCAACCAAACAGAACCCCCTTTACCTTCCACGCGATGTACTTTATAGGTCCAAAAAATGTATCCTTGCGACATGTATTTTTTCCTTTTTTTGTTTGCGCACGATACCCCTCATTATGTCATTGAAATATACACCTCCCACGCAATATTCCTTTTTGTATTTCCCGCATATTCTATCCAGAAAAATTCCTTCTTTACACAAAATATACCCCTTAGTGTATATTACCTAAAAATATAAAAATCTGAACAGAATATGCGAAAAATCTTCCCTTCACCGGCGGTCTAAAATAAAAACAAAACAAAATAAAATAAAATGTTTCTAAACTATATGCCATTTTTATTATTTTTAATTTAGCAAAAATCAAACCCAAAAATTTAGGAGTCAACATTCTTCAAAATTCAAACTTTGGCACTCATTTTGACACCTACCCTTAAATGACAACTCATTTCCACACTCGGCCATAAGCTAAGTGAATTATGCCGCTTATCCTTGCACTCTCTCAAGATGATGTCTTAAGGCTAAGTGTGGACACCTAAAAAACTAATTAATGATTACTCTCAAATGAGTCATTACTTCTTGCTTTTCCTCTAGCTATGTACTTGATTTTCTCTTTGTAATTGTGCCACCTCAAATGGATATTGGTACACTAGCTCCACTTAGCAATGGAAGAACCCATCTTTCATCTTGATAGATTTTTAATAAAACTCTTCTTGCCTTAGCGGTGGAACTCTCTTTCACCTTTCCAAATCTCAAAAGATTTTGTATGTGTTGTTTTCACATTTCAATGCTATAAGTAGAAAGCTAGACTTTCTTGTCCAAAGCTACAACGTGGTGACAGGAATTCGGTGGTTTGCGCCTGTTTGTGGTAAGTGAAATTTCTAGGTATTGAGTTAGGTTAAATCCACTTTGTACTTCTATCTTGGTGAGTTGATTGAGATATAATAGTGTTGGGTATGGTGATTATTAAACTTGTTTTTGGCGATCTTGTCCATATTCATTCTACTTCATTTTGGGTAGTCAAAATATGATCAGTCTGTCATATTTATCTTGATGATCCATTACATATTCGTTCTGCTTTATTCTAGGTAATCAGAAGTTGTTTGTTTTGTCATTTTTGTCTTGATGACCTATTGCATGTTCGTTTTGCTTCGTTCGGGATAGTCATAAGTTATTTGTTCTATATTATTTGTCTTAATGATCATTGCATGTTGGTTTTGCTTCGTTCTAGGTAGTCAAAAGTTATTCGTTTTGTCATATTTATCTTGATGACTCATTGTATATTCGTTCTACTTTGTTCTGGATAGTTAAAAGCTTATTGTTCTACCATTTATATCTTAATGACCCATTGCATGTTCATCCTACTTCGTTCCAAATGATTAGAATTTGTTCGTTCTGCCATACTTATCTTAATAATCTCTTACATGTTCCTTCTACTTTATTATGCTTCGTTCTAAATAGTCAAAATTTGTTCGTGCATGTTCATTCTACTTTATTATGTTTCGTTTTAAATAGTCAGAATTTGTTCATTTTGCCATACATGTATGTTCGTTTTTCCATAGATGATCAATCATCATAATTTATGAAAGAAATCCAAGTCAAGATTACTAGCTGATGTGCTTCATATAATCCATATTGACTATGAAGATCTAAAAACCTCTCATAACATCTGAGGGCATATACCATCTTGATGATCCTTGTACAACCTATACAATTATCATTGATTATCATGATATAACAAGATCTTCAACGTAGAGAATCATAAATTCTTTAATATACAAATAAGTCTATGATGAATAGAGTCTTAACAAATTTGCTATAAGAATAACAGCTTGGAAAACTTATCATGAGATAAGGAAGGTTTTGTCAATCTTCAAAACATTATGGGAAATTTTCTTAACAACAAGTACTTAATGTTGGTTACTTTTTGAAAATATGCACCAATAAAATTAAATCAAAATTGCAATGGAAGTTTTTGCATGTATTTCCAAAACATTGTTGGTATATTTTAATAAAAAGCACCTGGAAACAAAAGGATGGCTAATCGCATTACCCTTGTATTGTGCCAAAATAATTTGGTTATGATATTCTTCAATTTGAGACAACAAATGTTTGATATCCTTGTAGCGTGTCTAATGTAATATGGTTATGATGTTCTTCAATTGCAGCCCCACAAAATGTCGAATTTCTAGTTTAGACACATCACCAATCACGCATTGAATGGTAAAGAGAAAGTTGAGAGAGTTCACCACTTTAGTTGTCCTAGCAATTGTTCCTATATGTAATTAATTTGATTGATCTCTTTCATCTCTCTATCACCTCTTAATATCAATCTCTGATCTAATTTATTTAAATCAATTCAACAATTGATCCTAAAACTGTTTTATAGCATTAATTCAATTATTGAGTCTAACTCATTGCAGAGTCTAAATTTGGACATTGGTTTTGAAACTATTTCAGACAATTAGTTTGGACCTTAACTTTGTAACCGTTACAGAGCATTTCATTAAGCATGAATTTTGAAATTGTTATAGAGCATCGAGTCGGCCGTTAAGTTTAAAACCTTTTTAGATAATCAATTTTGACTATTGATTTTGAAATGTTTCAAAACATTAATCTAACCATTGATTCTAGGTTTGCTTTAAAACATAATCTTTAGTCTGACTCAATCCGATTGCCGCAATTACAATTACATTTACAATATTTTTTCTCCCGTTCAAACCTCACTTTGAATTAGTTATGGTATGTAACATCCCTAGATTTATCACTAAGTTGGCAGTAGGATTTATACTAACATTTTTGCATTCCCAAGAGAACTAGTTGTCTCGATCAATCTTCAAGTCCTACAAGCCATAAGGGATATCTTGCAATGTGTTATACCTACCCAAATAGTATGAATATTTTAAGAATATAATATATGTCAGATTTGGCGACCATGTAATTCAGTCATTCTATTTTACCATGTCCCAATTGAATAAAGATCATGGAATTATTTGTCAACCTACCAGTTTGAATCATCTGCACAAACTTTACAAGGCATAAACCATTTATTCTCGGTTAAAATTATGGTCAAGGATTTTTATACATTGTCATGATTATATGGCATAGGACATCATTATTGAATCTTGCATATAAGAAGAAGACACATTTCATATTATGCATGCATATGTCTTCATATATAAACGAACTATAATTATCAAGTACAAAGACTATTTGACAAAAGTCAATATACACACCTGTGACCACAGCTATCCAACATACAAGTCAACACCATGTCTCAGGTCTAAGGATTTTACACAAAACGAAAGCATCAATGCTTAGTTATTGACCCCGCTTAAAATTTTCATGTTGTTAATCGTTGTGTGCATGTGATGTTCAATGAACTTGTTCAAGATAAGCACTCGTGTTCTAACTCAAGTATCACAATACCCAATGACTTATGACTCATAATCTCCTTGAGTATGGAATACTCAATGATGAAGTTTGAGAATATACCAATCTCAACAGGATCATCGATATCCTTTTAATGATCCATCAATCAAGAATGGTTTAAAGACTCAATTTAATTGTAAACTTGTCACACATAATCTTAACAATTTAAGAATAGGTCCGGTCGTAACTGATCTTATGAAGTCATTCATATAATTGAGACAACGAATATATTTTTGCCATTAAATAAATAATACAATTGAAATCCCTAGCATGTAACTATTACATGGTTGTTTTATGGCATATAATCACCACTATCCCCTCTACATGCGTAGTTCACTATCACTTTTGCACATCCTTGTACCGACCACATTAGGAACAAGTTCACTTGGACTTGCATCATCATTTACATTGTTATCGACTCTCCTTAAACGATATATTTGTTTTCTTTATTGGTTTCCATAAAATGTTGAAGCTTACATCTCTCAAGTCTTGATCCACCTACAGCCTCCCTTCCCTAGTGAAGTGTTTCCCTTGAGTCAACTCCTCCGATTCTATAAAGCCAAGTGTAACAATGGTTATACCAATATTAGGACTTGGCTCCACCCTCAATGTCTTGAACATGCTCAATAGGGCTGCTTTGCTTGCTTGTGATGAGATTTGAATGTTTGTAAGGGAGACTGAATCCAAACTGAATACATGCGCTAATTATAAACATGAGCTTACATTGTAGAAACTTGTTCAAGGCTCACACAACTAGGAGGCAGCGTAGAAGAGGGGCAAGAAGAGGCAGAGAGAAAAGAAAGTGAAAGGAAGAGCCACCAGGTTTGGGAACTTGTGGATCAAATCCATGTTTGATGGCTTCACTTCTTTCTAGCTTCTTTTGCTTGCTCGCTGCCTGCCTATGTGGGAGTTCTTAAGAAGAGAGAGCGAGGAGTGTTGATATGGGAGCAAGAGATGAAGGAGGAGAAGGTGCACGGATGGCAGCTTCTGCATGGGAGAAATGCATCATGTACATATTCATTGTTGTTAAGATTTGTTTCGATAAACAAGAATACGTACATTGGTATAATAAAATCAAAGTCTAATTCATAGCAAAAGTAAAAACATCCATACATGTATTTCCAAATTATTGTTTGTGCATTTAATAAAAACAAATAAAAGTGATAAAGAGGCTAATCACATTACCATTAGTCCTTACTCAAAAAGTTTGGTTATGACGTTCTTCATATTCTGACCACAAAAGTCTAATGTCCTCACAGCATTGGTTTTGACATTATCTAGACTTTGACTACGAAAGTTTGATCTTTGGTTAACAATGATTCTAGTGTTCTTAGAATTTTGACCACAAATGTCTACTGTTTTATGGTAATGCTAGTTATGACGTTCTTCAAATCCGAATCATTAATTTTTTGATCTGTTTGCAACGCAGGTTTTGACATTCTTCAAATCTAACCCCACAAATATCGAGCCTCTAGTTCAGACACACCACCAATCTTACATCAAGTAGTAAAGAGATCTCACCATTACAATTATGCTAACAATTGCTTTCGTGTGTGAATGACTTGGTTGGTCACTATCAACACTCTCAATTGTCAACTATCGATCATTATTTGATATGCTCTCTCAATTGTCTTTTTATAACTAGTCCTAGATCACATTTAAATCGGCTCATTAACTCTAAAACTATTTCAGAGAATCAATTCTGCTGTATGAGCTTGCTATTGAATCTGGACGTAAGTTTTGAAATCGTTTCAAACATTAATTCGGATATATATTCTATAACCATTATAGAATATTTTTCTAGGCATTAATTTATAACTATTACAAGTATTTATTCTAGGCATTAACTTTGTAATTGTTAGAAAACTATAGTTTGACCATTACATTTGAAACCGTTTCAGAGCATTAATTAGTCATTTGAATCTAAAACCATTTTAGATCATTAATATGTCTGTTAATTCTGAAATAGTTTTAGATCGTTAATGTAATCGTTAAATCTAAAATCATTCTAGATCTTTAACTTGGTCGGTAAGTCTAAAATCATTTCAAATCATTAATGTGACCGTTAAATCTGAAACCATTTCAAATCTTTAATTTAGCCATTAAGTTTGAAACCATTTCAGATTATTAATGTGGCCATTGATTATAAACTCACTTTCAAATCATTAATGATGTCATTAATTCTAAACTCACTTCAGATTATTAATGCTACTCTTAATTCTAAACTCACTTCAAATTATTCATTTGATCGTTGAATTTGAACTGGCTTTAGATCTTTGATTCAGTTGTAAAGTCTAAAACCCGCTTTAGATCTTTGTAAAGTCTAAAACTCCTTTCAGATCTTTTATTTTCAACTCGACTCAATCCGTTGCCTCAATTGCAAACACATTTGCAATATTGTTTCACTCACTCAAATATCATTCTAATTAGTTATGGTGTGTGACATCTCTATGTTCATCACTAAACTGGCAATAGAATTTATACTAACACATCAGCATAACCAAGAGAACTAATTGTTCCAATTAATCTCTAGTTCCTACAAACCATGAGTGACGTATAGCAATATATTATGGTTACCTAGATAGTATGAATATTTGAAGAATACAATGAACTTGTTAGCTTTGGTGACCATATAATATAATCTTTCTATCTTACTATGTCCCGATCGAACAAAGCCCATGGAATTGTTGGTCAAGCCACTAATTTGATCATATGGCTAAATCTAACTGACATATATTTTTACAAAACATGAATCATTCATCTCAATTACAACCTTGACCGAGGATTTCAATATAATGTCACGATCAAATTGCATAGGACATCAATCTTCTATCTTGTATATCTACATTTAAAAAGAAAAATAAAATAGATTTCATATTGTGCATACTTGTGCCTTCATATGCGAACAAATAATGACTATCAAGTATGGAGATGGTTCAATGAAGTGTCAATATGCACACTTGTGAACCACGGCCATCCAATATACAAGTCAGCATCGTACTTCAAGTCTAAGGATTTTACGATTAATTATTGACCTCGCTAAAAACTTCCATATTGCTAATCATTTTATATATGTCACATTCAGTAAACTTGTCCGAGACAAACACTTGTTTTCTAGCACAGGTATCCTAATACCCAATGACTTGTGACTCATCATTCCTTAACGTATCCAATACTTAATGGTGAAGCTTGAAAACATATCGGTCTTAACATGATCATCAATATCCTTTTAATGATCTATTGACTGTGAACTGTTTAAATATTCAATTTAACTGTAAACTTGTCACACAAATTCTTAATCCCTTAAGAATAGGTTCAGTCGCAACCAATCTCATGAACTCATTCATAGGAATGGGCATTTCTTTGTCATTAAATAAATAATGCAACTTAAATTCTTAACATGCAACTATTACATGATTACTTTAAGGTATATAGCTAATAGTTGCTCCACTTGAACTTCGGGCCACAGTCACGTTTATCGCACATATCCCTTTTATCTTTTTCCTTTTGTTTGTTTTGTCCACCTGATCACTTGCACCGACTACTTGTCCTCACTTCAATTGCACAATGTCGAATCTGTCGCCCGAATTGAGGCTTAGATAAGAACCCTGTGCTCATCAAACGAAACTGCTTCCTCTGTGAAACAAAGTGGGGGTCTCTAGACAATTCCTACTCGAGTTGATTCGACACGTTAAGATTCTTTCGACATGTCCACTGGACAAAGGAATGGATAGGATTTTTAACTGGACACTGCTGTATGAAGAAGCTCTTTTAGCGATGTCGGTACCTAAAAGGCATCAATCGTAACTCGCTATTGAAGGTTCTACGATGTCTGGAAGTCCTCTAACTGACCCTGTGAGCAAGAATTTATGCGTGATAGAGAATTGTTCCCACCATAAAATGACAAAGTCCTTACAATCATGATGGTGCCAATTTGAATAAGTATAAAGCTTGGTGTTAAATTAGATTTGACTATTGGAACTCTGGTGATGACCATGATAGTGCATCAATGATCATGAAATAGAGCTATCAACGCACGATGGTAAGTGGTCGACCGACATATCAATTGGATGCTGAAATCAACACACGGGCGGTATTAAAATGATTTTGGCTGAGTGCTGGATGCAAGGAGATGAAGTTGAAACGTCCAAGACAAAAATACCGAACTCAATTTGCATGTATGGAGTTGTAGCCCGGTCGTGGAGAAGGTCGATGTACGGTCAAGTGTAACCATTGTAAAAGGATGCACGATCATCGATATAAATACGTATTGTATTTGCAATTTATCAATACATTTTCAGTTTCCAATACTTGCATTTCTTTCTTTAAACTCACTCCATATTCAATCCCCGTTCGAATTGCCACTCAACCCGCTAAATAAAAAGAAAAATCAATCTCTGATGAAAGGTGTTACACTAATTAGGACAGATGTCCATTTCTGGGAAACAAGACTTAAAGGTGATAGGGCGATAAGACTGAATTAGGTAGGGGGGATTACATCTTGAGAGTTCCCATTCCGTGTGGGGACCACAGAAATAAGTCAACATCAGAGTTAGCTCGTGCTCACCCATTTCCACATTGCTCTTGACTAATCTGAGGAATCTACGCAGGGAGGGGAGTGATGTACTGTCAAGGATCGACAAGCACAGTGGGGACCATTTCCATTTCTTGCATTTTCCCTATTTTGTAGCTTCTGTTATCATTTCCAGCCAAAGCGAACAGACGAAACTAACTAGTTCCGTTCAAAGATCAGGCGTGGTCGAGTTCGTAGCGCAGCAAATCATATGCTGCTGCTCTGTTTATGCAAAATATGTGAGGGCTTTGAAATTCCTGTGTAGTAATGAAACTGCAGCTTTACTCAGTGAATTTAAGTTTACAGGCAGGGAGAAAATGTGGGGAGTCGATGAAGAAGCTGTAGTACTATTAAAGCCTTTCGATCAGTAGCTGTACAGGACGTATAACATCAAAGCACAACAAGAAGCTCTGGCGTGTAAGAGAGAGAATTGCCGAGAATCCCAGAGACTCCCTACTCCGATCAATACGCCTCGTGCTCTCCCTGGCCAAGGCAAAGTTGCACACTTCGGTTAGCGAAAGCTTATATATATATATATGAACGCAAGGAAAGGGAGAAGAGGCACAAGGCCATGATGCTATAAACACTTATTACTTTCTTTGGGGTGATGAAGTCGACGAACTTCTTCTTGGACTTGGGTTTGCCATCGGGGGAGGAGGTGGGGGAGGACTTGGACTTGGGTTGCCTCTTGAGGATGTGCTCCCGCACGAGTCTCTCGTACAGGAAAGCCGCGCCTTGGAACTGAGGGAGGACCAGCCACGCTGCCAAGATGAGCTTCACATCGTACCATATGGGTATCCTGACAGATGAGGAGGAGGAGGATGACGATTCGTCATCTCGATGATTCAATCCTCAAACCCGGCAAGAGAGGAGACAAGGGTAGGTCGCTACTTACCACTCAAAAAGAGGCTGGAGGAGCATCTCGACGAGGGTGAGGAAGGAGTAGAGGATCCAGTAAGCCAGCCACTGCTCGTCGTCTATCTTGGAGGGGCTCTCTATAGCCATCACAGACGCGTACCTGCCCAGAGAGAGAACACAACCACCAACCATCAACCTCAAATCTCTTCCCTGCCTAATTTCAATTGATTGACCCGACATAATAAGCATCAGGCGAAGAAAGAACACAGTATCTTACAGAGGATAGAGCAGCATCAGCACGGGCCTGCGCGAATTCCATCAAAGATTGATAAGCCACACGAGTCGTTCAATATAACGTTGAAGAAGAAGACGACAAAGAAGAGGAAGGAGTACCCGGCGAGGGAGTGAGCGTGCGTGAGGAGAGTCCACAGATGACCCATTTGCTTTGTCGGACCGGATGGGGGGACGCGAGTGATCAGAGGAACTTTCAATGGAGAGATGAGAAGAGAGGAAGCGAGTGAGGACGGAGAGAGAGAGAGAGAGAGAGAGAGAGACGATGCGATCCACAGGTTCGGAAGAAACGCCCGTATAAGAAGGCCACAGGCGGGGGGGACACGTGGCAGACGTCGGCGGATCCTGAGATCCTAACGAGGCTTAGTCGGTCCACATGTCGGCCCTGCATTTTTTTAGCGAGTTGATTAATCAGCACCACCGGCCACTGTCCCCATTTATCTTATACAAAAAACAACCTAAGATCCCCCTCTGTGTTCATACTTCCTTTTCGATCTCTGCACCTCCTCAATCTCCGCTTTTATCCATTTGTCAAAGCTTGGTATTATCATATTTGGCCAGTCGGTGACACGTTTCCCAGCCATATGACGACAAGTGCCCCCTTCCCCCACTTTTCTCCTCTGTCATATTTCTCTTCTTGGGCTTGAGTGTTCGCGGGCCGAGCTTCCGCATGTCCCGGCCGCAAAACGTTAAGGAATGAGGACCGAAAGATATGATACTACTCAAAACGATCTCACTTGGGCCTTAGTTGGGTCCCCGTATAGAGCATGCCAGCCCCAAAGGGCAAAATTTGAACACCATTTGATCTCAGAATCGGACCATTTCCAAGTGGCCATGGAGTCTGTCATGAGCAGAAGAATTCGACAGCAATGAGCCACCCCCAAAGTTACATCTCTTTTGAGTGTCCACTAGCACTGACAGGTTCTGCTAGTTTATGCTCTCCGACTCCTCCAAGAAGGATGGATTGTCCGTCTGTCCGTCTGTCAGGGGTACAGCGACGGGCTAATTTTAAGTTGGCTTGGTCACGGCACCAAAACCTGATTCTTTCCTAAATTTAGGGGGACCAAAGGGATAGTCCATTCAAACGAGAGGACCAAGGGAAGCCTCGAGAATTGCGTGCTAGCGTGCAATCTGGAGACCTCCCCCCATTTTCTCTCCCACCCCATTAAAGTGGTTGAGCTACGTTGATCTCCTTTTCTCTTTCGCTTGACCCACACATCTCGTTCTTCGCCCCCGCGCACTGCAAATCTTCCATGCCTCCTCCTTGCGTATTATTAGTTGCACCTACTATAGTAAGTCTACATTTCTTCCTTGAAGCAGTGCCACCATGGGCTACAAGCTACATCTGCCTTTACTTTTCTCACCCCCTCCTCTTTCTTGCATCGCTTGATTGACGCCCCTCCTTCCCTGAAAAAATGAATGGCTCTCTGTCGATGAAAATCATGGCTGGGACGTGTGACTTCCCCGCATGGCCTCCCTGTGGAACCGTAGCAGGGGCCAGAGGAGAGAAGAACGATGTCGTGGTCCTGGCAAAGGTTGGACTCTGCTCATGGAGATGCCGCGGCAATGGGTCGAGGCCCCCTCAGAAACTGTTGGTGACCGCCGGTATGGACAGAGATCAGCTGGTTGGGATGATCAATGGGAAAAAAATCAATGGGGTTTATATAAATGAACCTCCGTTGTACACCACCGCCACGAGCAATCCGGACAAGTTGGTAAAAGAATGCGGGGCTGATTCGCTGCCCCATGCTTGCCTGGTTGGCAGGTTCGTCGATGACCGGTTTGTGTACAGGCAAACCTTCATCATCCGGTCATATGAAATCGGACCTGACAAAACGGCCACCATGGAGACCCTTATGAATCTCCTACAGGTCAGTTCCTCGCTTAATCCGCATTGCGTTCCGGGTGATGCAATCGCATAGGCTAGCGATAGTAATTGGAATGGTCTTGCCTCCGACCTGATCATGGTTGATCAGACCGTCTGAGACGTCGGATCTTATTTGTCTGATGATCGTCCGGTCCACCTTGTACCCCATGCAGGGAAGAAAATTTCCTAGGGAAAACATGAGATAAAAAGATTCTATGCTCACTTCTTGTCAATGATTAGTGCAGGAGACAGCCCTTAACCATGTAACCAGCTCCGGCCTCGCTGGCAATGGATTTGGCGCCACTCGGGAGATGAGTCTCCGGAAAATGATTTGGGTGGTCACCCGCATCCATGTACAAGTGCAGAGATACAGTTCTTGGTATATTTCGCATTCAATCAATCTCTCCCATAGCCTATGAAAAGAAATTTTCATCTTGATACCAAGAGACTTGTCTTACCAGTTCTATTTCCCTTTCTTCTCGCGCACTTCACCATGTTTCATCCGAAGAATCCGACAAATGAGAATTTCGATTTGATAATTGCTTGAATGAACCATCGTAATGAAAAGTTAGCCTCTCTTCTCGAGTTTAGCACCGATTTCTACAACCGAAATGTCCTTTTGTTTGGAAGAGTAGCACTATTAATATCTGTGGCAGGGGGGATGTTGTCGAGATCGACACCTGGGTCGATGCAGCGGGAAAGAATGGAATGCGTCGAGACTGGATTATCCGTGATTACAACACTCAGGAGATTATAACGAGAGCGACCAGGTGGGTGCTGCATCTCCCTGGTTTGAAGCTCTGACACTCAGTTGTCCTCTGTTCTCATTATTGCCTTAACCAATTGTTACCGCGCAGCACTTGGGTGATAATGAACAGAGAGACCAGAAGATTATCCAAGATCCCTGATCAAGTTAGACAAGAAGTCGTACCCTTCTACCTAAACAAATTGGCAATTCCTATAGAAGAAAATGATACTGATAAAATAGACAAGCTCACCGATGCAACAGCAGGGAGAATTTGCTCGGGCTTAGCCGTAAGTTTCTGATTATCCTAATTCTAGCTCAATTATTTTGGGTCCTCCGTTTATGTTTAACTCTTGTCTTTCAGCCAAGATGGAATGACATGGATGCCAACCAGCATGTAAATAATGTAAAATACATTGGGTGGATTTTAGAGGTACTTATCTACACCTTCTTGATATTACATGAACCGAATATCGTGAATTTCGTAAGTAGGAGTTTGAAGACTGAAAAGATGTATATTTCCTTTATCGCACTGTCCTGTATGATGACTTTCAGTACCTGCATAAGCTTGTACCAGAGACCACTAAGTTTAGGTAAGGTTGGTAATGTACGATAAGAAAAGGGGAGAACCGAAGATCCGACTTTCCACCTTTTGCTCATTGCCCAGAAAAATGGAAATTTTGGTCATCTTCATGCTTTTAATTCTCCCCGGCATGTCATTTCTGCAGAGCGTGCCAATTAACGTACTGGGGGCTTACAGTCTGACAAGCATGACCCTGGAATATCGACGTGAATGCCGACAATCAAATCTACTGGAGTCATTAACCAGCACAACTGCAAGCATTGGAGACTCTGATAATGACCCTCCTCATAAAACCGGCCGCTGTCCGGACCTAGAATACACTCATCTTCTCCGGATGCAAGCAGACAAGGCGGAGATCGTTCGTGCAAGAACAGAATGGCATTCCAAGACTAAGTGACAACAGCATGTAGTGTTGCTTTGATTGTTTTCCCGAGGGAACTTCTTATTCGATGTTTTCTGTATTTATTGTGCGTTTTAGTTGTTGGGAGTTTGATTTTTGAATAAAATATTCATTGGCCCAATTTTAGTTGGTCCCTTGCGACAATCTCAAGAAACGTGCAGGAAGTACCGAGCATCTAGCTGGGAGAAACTATACGAAGAACTAAAAGCAGTCAGCTTCTGTATAGCTGTGAAGTGGATACATGCATATGCACGGATGAATGGCGTCAGTAAAGAGTGACCCTTTACACGACAAATACATTTGCCCTTCCACTCCAACTGTAGGAGCAGCAACAAGGCAATGCACAGTGAATAGCTCATAATTTTTTCTTCATTTTGTTTTCTAAATCCCTCTTTTCTGGTATGACAATCCAAGACATTTCCAAGAATGGTAATAATGCATGACTTTCCATGAAGAGACAAAAAAAACTCATCCAAAGGGTAACCGGTTCGATATTGAAGGAGAAGCAAAGCACGATCATGATAGAAATCGATCCATTCATTTATCATCTTTTCGTCCGTGTTATAACCGCTTTTCTCTAGGGAAAATATAGACATGTAAACCCTTCAAACAAGAAAGAAAAGAATGAACAATCTTCGGCTGACACATAAAAATAAAAATGAGATCTTGTAAAAGTGTAATTATGTAGATGTATGTGAGGTCAAAAGTGAAGGGAGATGAATAGGTAGGAGATTTGCCTTGGGTAGAAGACCTTGCAATGACCATCCCGTCTTATTCCCTCTCAGGAAGACAAATAGTGTAATCACGTAGATATATCATATATGTAATGTCAAAAGTGGAATTTCGTGAACCATTCTTGACAAAGAGATTCCCAAGCTGATTTTCAGCTTAATGGAAAGCTACCACAGCATACACCCACGCGTGGCTGACAAGAGATCCTCGGAGCGTCGAACGGCCGGAGGAAGAGAGAGAGAGAGAGAGAGAGAGAGAGAGAGAGGATGGGGAGCAGCAGAGAGCGCGGTGGCGTGGCGTCGATGAGCGAGGACCTACTGGCCAACATAGTCCGGCGGCTGCCGGCGGTCTCCTTCGCGGCGGCGGCGTGCGTCTGCACATCGTGGCGGCGAGCCTGCTCCCAGATCCTCTCCCGCCCCAAGCTCGCCTCCGCCCTGTCCCTCAATCATTCGGCTCCTGTACATCTCGTCATCACCATCATCCACGCTCCACTCCTCCTCCTCCTCCTCTTCCTCCTCCTCCTTCGATTGCGTGTTTGATGTTAAAGATCGCTCCTTTACCGTGTTTCCTTCTTCTTTGACCAGTTTGCCTTGCAAGAAGTTGTCGATAAGGTCCTGTCCGAGCCCATTCTCCCGCATTTCGCGATTGTCTACGTGGGCCTAGGTTTTGACTTGGCGGGTGTTCTTCAATATGTACGTATAAATGCGGTACTCGTCAATTCCGTATAAAGCTTAGCATTTCACTGTTGTGGGTTCATCGATTCGTTGGTGATCCAGATTAGTCGCAAGCTGGGAGCTCGAACTCCTGTAATTGTAACTCGCGATGCGGGAGTCATTGGGATGGATGCCACTACCAATGAAGTCAATGAGGTGACCTGCATCATCTTGAATTCCGTTCCCTTTCTAAGATTGTTCCGTTCCTTTTCTGAAAAATGCTGAACTGCAGGTCGAGTTGGAAGATGATAGCGAGGATAATGAAATTGAATACGCATGCGGCATTGTCCTGACGGTGGGATTTGTACCTGGACTCAAAGTTGATTGCATCCCACTTGTGCGGCCTGCAAAGGTAAAAAGAATTGGACTCCAAACACGGCTTCACGATTTGTCTGATATATGGGAATCGTCATGCAATTTGACCCTTTGGGTACACAGATTCACATAGCGGTGCAACTGGTGAAATTGAAAATAAAAACTGTTGTGTGACTTCTGGGGCTCATAATGATTGTACTTCAGACCCATTTTTGATAATCTAGAATTTCATATGTGAAATGACGTAGGAAAGTTTATACCGATGTCAGGAACCTGCGATGGTTGACAAGTTCATCATGGACGTGAGAGAATATTCGACTTCTATCTCTGGTTGCGCATCACCAGTCGGACTGATCATGATTGGAGTATGTTTGCAACTTCACTTATGCCCTTCCTTTGCAAATTTGTTCATCAAAACTGCTGTTTCTCTCAGATAGCTTGACTGCGTTTTACTGGATATAGGATGGAGGTGCTGACATCAAATGTTTTGTAGAGAAACTAGGTAAGTTTATTCTTCCTCATCTTTCCTACAAAGGAATCTCTCCGTGCCTGTTTTCTCTCTTGTCATTATCGTGTGATAAAAATGACCTCAACTTGAGTACAAGAGATGGTTTTCTTATGCTCAACCAGGCCATAATTGCATTTTCCCTATGCATTTGAAAATCTCTAGAAGAGCTGGTCATTGAACTGTAGATTCATGATACCGTGTGCCTTTATCTCGGTATATTTTGAGAAGAAGGGTTGTCGGGGAAACCTAAGCTAGCTGACTTATCTCCTTTGGCCATATAGATAATGAAGGGGAAGTCCTTTTTGCTTTAATCCTAGTCCTTTCTTATGGTAGAAAAGAAGTAAAGTTTTTAATGCTGGGAGACGATGATGAAGGAAGTGAATATGAGCCTAAAAGAGAGGGTTTTCCCTTTGTCCAACTCTCAGGACACAGTCTTATCTGTCAGTCTTCTGTTTAGGGGACTTCAAACAGCTCAAATGAGGTTTATCTGCAATTCCAAAAGTTGTAATCTTTTCGCCAATTCTTTTATAAGGATAGTAAGTATAGCATATTCATTCAGCAGTCTGCAATTTCATTCACTATACTTTTAATGAGTGTCTGTCATATACTACCTCTCTTTCCTGAGGCAGTGGTATATCTACTCACCACTGTCATTGCTGTTCATCATGCTTCGCCTGCCTTTTTTTTCCCCCTTCTCTTTTTGGTACAGTTAGTAGGAAATGAAGGTACGTTTTTGCCTGAATGTATAAATGCATGTTATCTTCGCAATTAATTGCTACTTCGGCTCATCTGTTCATGAAGCTTGATTGGACTTCTCTTCATAAGATGTTTTAAATGATTTGTGCATCGCAGATAGTGCAATGCCTGTGGAAACTGCAATTGTGGGTGACGAGAGAGGGAACTTTCTGTACAGAAGTGCAAATAATTTGAGAAATGTCCATGGGAGCCAGAAATGTCATGATGATGCAGTTGCTCTCGTATTTGCCAAAGAAAGGAATAGCACTCCTGGTATTCATTTCTCCTGTGTATATCTCTTTGGCTGGCAGAGAAGGATATAACACCCAAGATAGTTGTTCTTTTGCTAGACATTTGCATTGCTTGCATAAGTAACCTGATGTGTTTATCCTTACTATGCTATGTCGAGTAAGGGGAAGGAATAATTGTGAGATTATATATGGGTTTTGCAATGTCTCATTCCCACCCAAACTATGCGGTAGGAGCTGAATGCATCATTTCTAAGTTGGATTCTTTTGCGTGAAAATTTGGAACTTGTCTTAGTTCTTTGGACTGTTCGTGTTTGATCCACACAATGGAACTATCATGTGCATAAAAAAAAAAATTAGGCAAGAACATTCTGCATGCTCTTCTACATGTTTTCATGAAAGCTCTTTTTTCCCCCTTCTAGTGCCTCAAAACCATCTAGTAATTGTTGGTAGAATGAAGAGTCCAGCCCAGCCATTCTTATTTACATTTTATATATTCAAAATTGTCTAGTAGTCTTATTTGCTTTACTTCTTCTGCATTTCAATCCTTATCAAACCCTTTGAGTAAGGTCTTGTGACCATACTTCTTGGGTGGAGCGTTTCCCATGTTAGCCATCTCCTTCTGCTACTTGCACTTTCCTTTTAACATTATGAATTGCGATTCATATGCTCAATCTTCCTAATTGTCTTGCTTTCCATGCGAATCCTTCCCTATCAAAGTCAACGCACATTACCTTGCTTATTTAGTGGTTTACATGGTCCTGATCGTATGGCGTGTGCCATCTGAAAAATCATCAAGTTATGCAGCATGTCCATGGTCTTCGGGTGCACTGATCCTTCTTTTAATGACAGTTTGTTGCATGGTCATTTGGGCATCAATTTACTTTTTGTTGCCTTCATCTTCGTAATGTTTGGATCTTTTTCGACACCTCATTTGAATGAGCAGGGGTTGGTGAAATCAGATTTCATGTGGCATTATCAGATGGGGTTTCAGTGGTAGGTCCTACGTACAAGGCCGTTTCTGTTAGGGCTCCTGATGATGTTACCTGGCTAACCGCTAAAAGAGAAGGACAAACAGAAGTTCTTGATGGGGAAAGCATTCTCCATGAAATCAATGGCGAGGTATGTTGTACATGGAAGGTTGTGGGTGTCTCATATCTTCACAATCTTGAATGGTAATGTGAGTTTTCTTCTGCCTTTATTCATATAATGATTAATACTTTACTGGGCGTAAAATGGACTGTAATCTAGGTAAAAAGGAACTGACACGGGCCCTGAACTGAGATTGTGATTTTATATTTTATTTCCTTATTTCTGGGATTCTTACGATTTAGGTAATACAGTTCATCTCTTTAAGAACTACAGGGTTTCCAGATATAAATAGAACATTAGTTGGCCTTTTTGATGAATCTGTTACTTTAAAGGATTTCCTTGGCCTTTTGAGCGTTCAAGTGTGTGGTTGTGAGTTCTGCTCATGTTGCAAATTTAGAATTATGTAGATAAGGGTTATTCTTCTTTCAACTGCATCACCGACAGACGCAGTGAAATGTTGAGAAATTCATGAACTGGCCTAGCCTTTTGGTTGCATGGACATCCCAGAGCATGGAAAGGTAAAGATAGTGAAGTCTACAATGTAGGAGAGATAATCGTGATGGTGGAAAGAGTGAGAATCGTTTTATTCTTGTGCGTGCCTTCCACCATTTGTTTGTGAGTTCTGCTCGTGCCGTAAATTCATTGTAATATAGCCTCCTGTTTGCCCTCATTTGCCACTATGTCAGGATGTTTACTGACAAATATTTATAACATAAACTTTAGATGGAAAATACTCTAGAAGTAAAAAAGAAGCTGACTGAAGGTCCAAAAGAAAGAAAAAGGAAATTAAACGCTTGTCCAATCTTCGACTTTTCTTCTATATTGCTTCAATGAAGGACAATCTTATGAAGTTCTCATCAAATTAAAGATTCGCTTAATTTTTAGTTGAGCTCAAAGTTATGTCACCTTTAATTTCCCATAGCCACACTTTTTTCATATAGGAATTCACCTCACCCTAGGTGCAGCAGAGTTTGAGTGACTAGGGAACGGATCTATACTTGCAGGAATGCTGCCTGACTTACTAAATGTTTATCATTGCCTGTCATTTACACTTTCCCAGATGAACAATCGTATCGAGTTCCCTGAATATTACATCAGAGTTACCAAGAGAAGAAAACATGCCATTGGTGCAGAGAAGGCAAAGCTGATTACCTCTTTGTCATTTCATTCGGTGCGCGGGTGAGCCTCGGTTTCTTTCCTCCCTATCTCAATCTATGTACCATAGGCTTATGTTGTCCCTGAGTATATAAAATTCCAAAGGGAACACCTGGGGTATAACTTCTTTGGCATTTCGGTTGAGATTGGAATCATGGAGCTCCATTGCATTATTTTTTTTGGATGTTGGCTCTATTAAAATGTAGAACTGGTTCCTGATTGGAAAGAACAAAGGTCTGATGACATCTTTCAACAAAGGCCTGCAGTTCAATCTTTTTTGAGTAATTTAGATTACCCCATTATGAGTGGTTGATATATTCTTCTAACAAGGACCTGGTCACACTCGATAATTTCTAACCATTTACAGTGACAGAGGGCCTTAATTATCTGTTGTTTTATACGAATGTAATTGAACCCCCGACTTTAAAAAGAAGTAAAGCTTGAAGGTTCTTGATGATGTCTGTCTGACTACATTTTTCTGACTGAAAACTTTTCTGAATTCGTTCTAGTTTTCTGTATTATTTCCTGAGAATGAGATGCTTTTGGGGTTTCTGACAGAGGGGACGAGGAATATCTCTATGTCGATGGGGCCGGCATCAAAACTGGCGATTGCTTTCAGTTTTACTATGCAGATCCTGCTGCTGCGCTCGCCTCATGTAATGACGTCACTGCTAGTCTAAGAAGTTTGAACCTGGGGTGCAATTCCAAGAGCTCTTATCAGGCGGCGGGCGCCGCCAGTAATGTGGGTAAGTCTGAAGTATTCGGAGGCTTACTGTTTGTTTGCTGTGGACGCGGACAATTTTTCTTCGGGCGCCGCAACGTCGATATCTCGCCATTTGTGGAGAACTTTCCTGGAGCTCCATTGGCTGGAATATATTGTGGCGGGGAGATCGGCTGCTGCTCAATGAGGCCGGAAGAGCAAGGTAGCCAAGGAGAGAGCTCTACCCGTTGTTGTTGCCATGTATATAGCACCGTTTATCTCGTTATGTCATATACCCCGGCACCTCCAGGGGCCCACCACCCTTAGGTGCTAGAGCGTGACCAGGGTTTTATATGCAGCTGCATTCATGGATCTTGTGCTGAACTCTGGTTTGGTGCATTATGTATTTTATGAACGTGATGGAACAGGTGTTATATAGCCGACAGTCAATCAAGGTGTCTTTTTTACTTTGCCAATCTTTTGCCTTTTGCTATAATCTAATGGCTAGAGACACTTTTCACAAAAAACGCCAATGGTTTTAGCAGCAGGCAGAGAACCTTCTCACGGGGAAGGAGATCACATTGGATCTCGTCATCCGGTGGTTAAGAACAGGCTCAGCCAACTTTCTTATGCTTCATTCGACTCGCATTTAGCATATGTTCTGAGAATGGAAATGACCCGGAAAACATTTGCCATGCGCAATAAGCAGAAACCAACATCCAACCCCGATACATAACCAAAATATGAAATTGCTTAAGAGCGCATAAGAGCACATACTCGGGCGCATCACGAGTCAAGGAGAGTACAATTGTACATGTCACGACCCGAACTCCGAGCACATGCACCATCTTTTCGTGGTCGATAAAAAATTTGCGACTTCCCAGCGAGTGCCGCCCACCCATTAATTATTATGCGCATGTGGAAACGTAAAACAATCTCCATACAACACAACAATGGGATAGAAACGAAACGTAGGTTAGTATTTCATAACCACACCTACAATACAGTAGTACTTATATACACGCCAGTTTAACACCCCAAGGTCTAATACAAAAAGTGAAGCTGTCTTATGAGTTAAGCTTCTATTTACAATACCAGGGTTCGCTAATACACTAACATACTTCTCGACCATTCTAGGGTGAACTATCACCCATCCTCCAGCTTCGACGGAAGACCTGTCATCACCTGGGAGAAGTTAGTGAGAATTCTACTCTTCCTTTCCTACAAACTACTATACACGATCCGACCTTCCTTCATCTAGGGACCTGAAAATTTTAGCCTACTAAGGGGTGAGATCACATCTTAGCAAATCAATCTACTAAATCCAGATTAGGAGAAGGGCACATATAGTATGCAGTCTAATCGTCCTTTTTACACCTAGACAGCATTCCAATTAAGGAGTATTGGTCCAGCATCCACGATTAGCATCCGTTAACTTGGGGCATTTTCGAAAGAGTATCGTCTGGCCTTAAAGACACGTGATGGAATCTCATGTTGTGAAAAATCGATTTAATGTCGATTAACAATAATTTTTATAATTAAATGAAATCACCCATGCCTAATTATATATTTCAATTGCATCGTCCTATTTCCGATCCCTCATAGATTTTCGACTGCGTCGCAATGACTCTTATAAACTAACACGATCGAGCCTTCAATTTATGGTCGAATTTTCGAGACTGTTGCATCAAAATTCTTTAATAACTTCCCCAGCTAGTCTAGTTTTCTCGCGAGCGATCAGTTCAGAGAATAGCGCTATAGACACGTCGATGAAAAATCTGATTTATTCAATTGAAAACGGAAGTAGAAAATTAGACTGCCACAGTACAAGCAGGACACCCGACTCCGATGCACGCTACAGGATCTCGCCGGAGAGGAGCTTCAGCCGGTGTAGATGTGGACACCGATGGCGATGAGGAAGATGGTGATGAGGGCGAAGTAGATGATGGTGTGGACAAGGATGGAGGCGCCGCTGGTCTCCATGTTGCCGAACTCCACGACTCGGTGCCGCCCCGGGATCTGGAACAGCAAGCCCGGGCTCAGCAGCACGAACAGCACCACCGCTATCACCACCGGCCCCCAGTCCGCCATTCTTCCCTTCCTCCTCCTCCTTCTCCTTCCGAACTTCTTCTTGAATTTGGATCGACTGCTGCACGAACGGTGACGGGGTTTCGTTTCTTGAATTTAAATCGAGTGTGACACGGACGGTGAGGTTTTGGAGATGGGGAAGTTTCTCGGGAGCGGGAGCTGTTTGTCGGACTCCAGGCACGTGCTCGGTCCTTCCGAGGTTAGAACATAGATAAGTGCACACCGTCTCGACCATTTCTGGGGCTTGGCCCGATTCGTCACTGCGCTCTCAGACCAGCCATTTCCCTGTTCGGCCCACCCTCGAATTCCACCGTTCATGCTCCACTAAGGCTGGGTTTGGGGATCCAAACTTGGGTCCAGACTATCCTATCCGATATTTGTTGACGTCCTTTGGACCCGATATAAACCTGGATACATCCAAACAAGAAATTTGGCGTAGAGATGAGATAAACTCAGATTGAATATAAAATTTTAGAAATTTTCTCACTAGCGACACCCAACTACCGCACCGGCGGTCATTCACCAAGAAGATTGCCTCAATTATTCTCGCCAATGCCATTGCTCACCTCATCCGTGCCTCCCTCTCCTTCTCAGTTGGTTTTCTAGTTTTTCCACCATCACCAAATAGCGTGTCAGTTCCTTTCTCTACTTCACCTTTAATTAGTCATTCTCAACCTCTATCGTTCCGTGATGTCTCTTGGTTGAATCTGAACTATGCATTCATCAAGTACTTGATGAATTGATAGAGAGAGGTCCTTCTTGCCTTTAGTTCAAAATTGTCAAGCTCATGAGGTCGATTTTCCAAAGACCGCTTGTTAACGGTAATGTTCAGGAAAGTTTGAGTCATGCGAAAAACCCGTCGGAGAAGGGATTTTCAAAGATTTTCGCTCCTGCAGTAAGTTGCAGATTTTTAAATATTTCAAATCATATATTAGGTTGCACTAATCATTTGATTGGACATTTCTATAATCCAAAAGATAGTTGAGGGATTTCTAATCCCTATTTATCATATCCTATTCTATCCCCTTCAAAATTCGGATAGGTGACAATGCAGTGGCAACTTGTAGAGGCGACATTCAATCCGTGAAACATTCAATACCGACAAGAATCTGTTGCGTTTATAAAGTAATCTCGGTGAATCAGCTTAATCTGCATCGTTCTAGCATCTTTAACCGCGCCGCAGAGAAGCTGAGAATGTCGGCGAGAATTTGCCAGCACGAAACCAGAGAGAAACCGCCGTCTCATTGTGGGTAATGGGGAGGCCCATCTGGATGGCGGCCATCGATTCAAGGGGCTCTCTGTCCCTTTCCCTGACCATCATTTAATTGCTTTCGACCTTATTTAACTCTCGTCCCTTCGTAGTTCGTAGTTCTGCTTCCAAGAATTATTAGCCTCTGGAACAGTTTATACTGTCATCTGAAATACCACCGAGCCAGCTATGCTGTGACACAGCTGACTTTAAGTCCAAATTACCAGAACCATTCATACAAACCGTAGAGGGAAAGAAGATGGGCGTGGGAATTTGGGAGCAAAAAAGCTGGGGTTGCCATCAAAGATCTGGCCACCCTTTGTCGTCTTCCGGGTTCACATGCTTCCATCCGCGTTCGAAAGCATTGATTTCCCATTGCTTGCCAGCACCAAGCTTTTTGTCCCCGTCTCTCCCTCGGAACCGATGAGAAAATTAAAAAATATTCCAAAAGCTGGAGAATGAGGGGCCGCTTCTTCCTACCAAGATCTTTTGCATTCTCACTTGTGTTCCGATTCGCTCATGTGGACTTGCCTTTCTCGTCCTTCTCCTCTGCATGATTCTTCTGAGGATGTAGGAATTGACAGTTGAACTTCCCCCTTCAATGCTCTTGCCAATTTCTCCTCTATATTGCTTCACCAAACCCGAAGCTTCTAAATTGGCTTCTGTGGTTCACGCCGCACTACAGTGCCACTGCCACTGTCCTCCCCCCTACTAACCCCTTCAACTTCTCTGTGGATTTGCCAACCAATCTGAGGAATCAGCTCAGTAACGCTACACGTAAGTGATTCCCAATTAGCATTTTTCCCAAGACACCAGATAGCCACATCACTCGATTTTCTCAATCCACACCGCACTGTAAGAGCCCCGCCGCAAGCAAGAGTCTTTCTGGAAAGCTCCGCAAACCCATTTTCCCAAAGCTCCCTCCTCCTAACTGCAGATGAAAGCAAAGCCAACTAGAATGCCATCTCCATTTTCCTGCCTCTTCCTGCTCTTCCTCTCTCTCTCCCATGTCTCCTCAGCCCCGCAGCAGCAGCAGCAGCAACCCATCAAGACCATCGTGGTGTTGGTGCTGGAGAACCGGTCCTTCGACCACATGCTCGGATGGATGAAGAAAACCATCAACCCCATGATAAATGGCGTCACGGGAGATGAGTGCAATCCCGTCTCCACCAACAACTCGAAGCCCCAGTCGATTTGCTTCACCGACGATGCTGAATTCGTGGATCTTGATCCGGGGCATTCCTTTGAGGACGTGGCTGAACAAGTGTTCGGCTCTGGGGAAATTCCTTCCATGTCCGGCTTCGTGGAGCAGGCGCAGTCCATGTCAGAAGACCTCTCTGAGATTGTCATGAAAGGATTCAGCCCGGAATCAATCCCTATATACACCGCTCTCGTCAAGGAATTCGCAGTCTTCGATAGGTGGTTCTCTTCGATTCCAGGACCAACGCAACCCAACAGGCTCTTTGTGTACTCTGCCACTTCTCACGGATCAACCAGTCACATTGTGAGGCAACTAGCTGTTGGGTACCCGCAAAAGACCATCTTTGATTCTCTTGATGAGGACGGTTTGGACTTCGGCATCTACTTCCAGAACATACCCAGCACTCTGTTCTACAGGAATTTGCGGAAACTGAAGTACATCTCCAAGCTCCACCTGTACGATTTTAAGTTCAAGAGAGACGCCAGAAATGGGAGGCTGCCCAGCTTGACTGTGATCGAGCCGAGATACTTCGATCTCAAGGGCCTGCCGGCTAACGATGATCATCCATCGCATGATGTTGCTAATGGGCAGAAGCTCGTGAAGGAGGTTTATGAAACATTGAGGGCGAGTCCTCAATGGAATGAGACCCTTTTGATCATCACATATGACGAGCACGGTGGGTTCTATGACCATGTCAGAACTCCATATGTTGATGTTCCTAACCCGGATGGTAATACTGGCCCTGCCCCCTTTTTCTTCAAGTTTGATCGACTCGGGGTTCGTGTGCCAACGATTATGGTCTCTCCTTGGATTAAAAAAGGAACACGTAAGTTGCTCTTTCTCTTGCGTGATGCTTCATCCTTTTTCCAGCAGTGAGTAACGTGGGGTTGAGAATTGACAGAACTCGTAGCATCACATGATCCTATTGAGATTGATTGGAAATGAACTGTTTCTGCGGTCTCCTTCATCATTCAATTAGGAATGATGTTGCAGCTGGCAGTGAGGTGAGGTTCTACTGATCTGTCTAGACAGAGGGCTATCTGACCCAGTTCTGCCTTTGTTTTGCAGTGATAAGTTCCCCGACAGGACCAGCTCCGAACTCGGAGTATGAGCACTCCTCCATTCCCGCAACCATAAAGAAAATGTTCAACCTCAACTCCAATTTCTTGACTCACCGAGATGCATGGGCCGGGACATTCGAGCATATCGTTGGGGAATTACGGTCTCCCAGAACCGATTGCCCAGGTACACATCTTACGTTCAAGCCAACTATTAGCTACTCCTACAATCTGATGACTCGTTCACCACCGTAGGCGTTGCTCCATTGGAGCATCTGTTTTAACTTAGTAAAGGAAGCTTTAGTAAAGCAAGCTTAACAAACTCGAGTAGTCTTGCTTGGCTATGAGTGAAGTGGCTGAACGCCTGCTTCTTTAAATATGTGGCAGAGACATTACCCGACGTTACACCGCTGAGGAGCTCAGAAGCCAATGAAAACAGGGGATTATCTGAGTTCCAGAGTGAGATTGTCCAGTTAGCTGCTGTTCTCAATGGGGACCATTTCCTAACCAGTTTCCGCGATGAGATGAGCAAGAGCATGAGTGTGAAGGAAGCTCATGATTATGTTAAAGGTGCTGTTTCCAGGTTCATTAGAGCAAGCAAAGAGGCTGTCAGAATGGGCGCCAACGGATCTGCTATTGTAGACATGCGCTCCTCGCTCACTACGAGATCTTCGATTCGAAATTGATTCATTTGTTATGTTCTCTCTCTGTTGGTCATGGTCAATGTCCATGTGTAGAGCTGTGAACTACAAAACTACTAAATAGAAAAGGGTAACCAGTGTCAAATGAGTAGCGCAACTGCTTTGCCAGCATTGGATCAAACGACTGAACAGGCACCTTAGACCAGTTACAAAATCTGAGCTTAACATCCTGTCATCGTTTTAGAAAATCCACACGTGATGCTTTAACGATAAAGTCGTTGTATCATATAAAAAGTGACAGAATCTGAGTTTCTTAGATCAGCCAACAGAAGCAAAAATCTGAACTCGAGTCTACATGTGTCTCTCTCTTGGCAAAGAAGAATATTCTCTGGATAAAATATCAAGACTAATAAAAGTCAGCATCCCCACAACTACTAAGCATCTAACGAGAAAGCCTCAAAGGCTGTACATGGCAAAACAAAGAATGGTTGAACCTATGGATAAAAAGAAACTGTTGCGCTAAGAGAACATGATCTAAAAGGGGAAACATCTTCCACAGGACACTTTCATTGGAACTTATTGAAGTTGTCACTACTCCTCTCAAGTCGGACTGGGGTCAGTCAGCATTAAACAGAACATGGACTTTGCCAAGTAGAAATATCGGCAATAAGTTCTCGCAGCTGATCTATGAGAAGCTTCAGGTGCTTGTTCTTCTCAACCAGCTCCTACATCAGGGAAACAAGAGCCGGTTAGAAATATTGGGGAAATAGCTGGAGATTTCTGAAATTGATGATGCATAGACTTGTCTAAGAGCAAACTGCCACCGTTGCATTGGGGTGTGAGAAGAATAAAGAGGACGAAATGACAGTGTGAACTGTTGAGGAAGGAACAATACCCTAGCTGCAACTTAGAAAGATTCACAGCAGAAAAGAACCTCCAAAACAAGTTCTAAATGAAGCAAAAACAAGCTATCATAGAGTGAAAAATGGATGATCTCGAACCGCTTGAAAATGAAAAAGAAGTAAATTCTCAGATACCTTTTTTAGATTCGAGGCTTGTTCTTCTAACCTCTCCACTTCGACTTGGTCCACAAACGCTATTGAACTGCTTATAGAAGCACCAGGATCAAATGATTTAGCCTGCAAGTAGAAGACATGGCTGAGTCAAACAAAACCAACATGCTTTGGCTGGCTGAACGATACAGCGGAGATCTTAAAAACACCCCCCCCCTTTCTTCTCCCCTCCAGTGATATGCAATGCAAAAATACCTGATCCTGCTTTCCTCAGGAACATATGATATAATCAAACTTCTCTGAAGTTAATATGACTACTCTCGGAGGATTGAATTTCTCAGATAGCTTTCTTTTCCTGATTTTACTCTTTAGGATATCTAGCAACTGAAAATGCGAACATTTTCTTCCATGCGTCTTTAGGATAATATTCCCGATACACAAAAAGAACAGTACTCATATGCTGCTTCAACAAGGACTGGAGGGATCTGCCGATCCTTCCAGAGCCCACCAGACTCTAGAGCTAAGATTGCCATAGGAACCAAGCACCCCACAACATAACCAAGAAGCAGCACCCGACTTTAACACCCATCAATCAAGTTGTCACTGCTATATCTGCACCAACTCTTTCCTCACCCTTTCACTAATCCGCAACATAACAAAGCGACTGGCAGCAGAAAGTATAGCCTAAATCAACTTGGTACCAGATATTCACAGGAGATCAGATCATTTGCCAATTAATTGGTCAGACTTAGCTAGGATGCAATAGTCCAGTGACATCAATCCAGAGGTCAAAAGGCCTAATGCTATGATTCTAAGACATGAGAGTGCGAAACAGAAGCCGTCATTCCTCAAAATCAAGATCCTCGAGTTCCTATCTGACAGTATCTATGACAGATTCAGTCATCAAATTGAGCAAACGCACAAGGCATACACATTCAGCGGTCTTTTGTCTTTCTCCCGGTAGACTAATCCCCCTCCAGATGGACGAAAGTCGGTGACTTTCGAAAACCCTAACGCTTCGGAAGAGCCCGTGATTCAAACTATACTCCCGCAAAGCAGTTCCTCGAAGGAGCAAAAGGGAAAGGGAAAGAAGGCGAGGGAGGGACCTTGTGAGAGGAGGGGATGGCGGCGAGGACGGCGCGAAGGGAGGCGACGGAGCTCTTGTAGCGGAGGCGAGCCTCCTCGAGGGCGCCGCCGCCGCCGCCCCCCCGCCGCCGCCGCCGGCGAAGTCCAAGTGGTGGGAGGAGTCGGAGGAGGAGTCGCCGTTCAGGAGGAGGGGCCCGTTGGAGGCGGGCGCCACGGCGGCGGGGGGCGGCGGCGGCGGCGGAGGAGGGGGCGGAGGAGGAGGAGGAGGCGGGGGCGGAGGAGGACCAGAGGGCGGGGTTGCAGAGCTCGTCGTTCATGGAGGAGAGGATGTGGAAGGCGGACTCGATGGTGTCCTCGAGGTGCTTCTGGCCTTCCACGGCCAGCTCCTGCGTCGACTTCGGGCTCCCGGCGGTCCTGTCGTCCATCTCCGGCCGCCGGCGGGAGCGGCGGTGGAGAGAGGTGCGGCGGCGGACGACTGACTACCAGGAAGAGGCTCCGAATCCGAATGGTCTCGACGCCCAGGCTTTGCTGCTGCCTTTTTTGGTGCGACTGTAAATCATGTCACCGCGGTGCAAATATTCGAAAAAAGAAAATGAACTTACACAAATAACTTCAATTTTTTTTTTTTTTTATCACAGAAAAATTCAAACTTATACGAGTATAACATATATACTTTTTATTTCAATTTCATTCACGCTATATTAGTCACATTGATATAAATTTATAATTTTTTATAGCATAAAAAATATTCAGATGTTCATGTTATAATGAGTCTTTGTTGACACTGAAAAAATTACAAATAAATATCTCATAGTGAACATAATTTAGACTCTTTCGTTTTTATTTTTTTTTCCCTTTTGACAATAGCATCATTAATTCTAGAATTTAAGCAAATTCCCAATTCTCAATCTTATAACTTACTCAAATTATGTAGGTCTCTTTTCCATTGGTCCTTTGATAATATTTGAGGGTTTGACACGAAAGATAAGAGAGGTTAACATTCGTTTTCACAATAAAATAAATTATTCGAGAAATACTTTCTAAAAAATGATTATTAGTATTATTTGAAATAATTAGCAAATGACCAAATGTTTCATTGTCGATTATTCCTGTCTAAACACTTTCAGGGGTCATGAAAATATTTTTAATTTATTCATTTTCCTTGGCGACATAATTGATCATTTTTAAGAAATTATTTTTAAAATCCAAATTTATCATAAATGTCATGCCGATATTCTAAATAAATTTGATTGAGGAGCAAGCACCTATCTAAGTGATTTTATTTTCTCTTTAGTCATGCTTATTAACAAATGACAGATGTACTACACAAGTATAAATTTATAATTTTTGCTATCATAAGAAAAAAAGTTAGAGGTAAATATGTAATAGTAAATGGGATTTGAGATTTTGAGATTTTTAGTGATTTTTTTGGCTTTTCAAAATACTATTTAGGCTTCCCGAGAAAATCCACGGTAGACATGTCACCGACCATTCATCTCTGAACTTACAAAATCTATACCCAGTAATTTCGGTGCTAAAAGGTCGATTGCGTAGATACAAAAAAGGAGAGATGAGCGGCGAGGATTCGTAGCCACAATCCACGTGAGATGATTGGGTGGCGGTGCTGCAGCTGCTGGAGCGGAAATCGTCCCATCATTATCGGCCCTCTCCCTCCCTCCTCCGCCGCCACCACCACCGCCTCCACCTCCGCCGCTGCTGCCGCCGCCGAATCAAAGGCAACACCCTAGAAGTTCTTTGCTGGACTTCGATCTCGTCGCTCGTGTGGCGAAGCAAAGCTCAACACGATTGCGTCAAACGGTACAATCTCGTGAGCAAAGATGACAGATCGTGTCATCGAACGAGACAGCGGATCTTGCGTCCATGCCCAATTAAAAATTTTGCTGAGAAATTTACTGTTTTAGTGGTTACCCAAACAACAACGAAAGAGAGATTCCCATGTCTTTTTTCCCCTTCTAATAGATTTTCTTTACCAAGGGGAATAGAATATACCATATAAAAATAACCTCTTGTCTAAATTATTACATATATCTATAATTATTTATGAGAACTGAATCACGTACGAAATGAAATACTTAAAAATGAGGTTAAAAAAAAAAATAGATATGTTATATATATGTAACTCGATTATTTCTTATTTCAATTTGTACAAAACATAACTAGTGAAACCAACATCATGAACTCGATACATAACCAAAATATGAAATTGCTCAAGAGCGAATAACAGCACATACTCGGGCGCATCACGAGTCGAGGAGAGCACAACTGTACCAGCAGGGACACCCGACTCCAGTGCACGCCACCGGATCCCGCCGGAGAGGAGCTTCAGCCGGCGTAGATGTGGACGCCGATGGCGATGAGGAAGATGGTGATGAGGGCGAAGTAGATGATGGCGTGGACGAGGATGGAGGCGCCGCTGGTCTCCATGTTGCCGAACTCCACGACTCGGTGCCGCCCCGGGATCTGGAACAGCAAGCCCGGGCTCAGCAGCACGAACAGCACCACCGCTATCACCACCGGCCCCCAGTCCGCCATTCTTCTCTTCCTCCTCCTCCTTCTCCTTCCGAACTTCTTCTTGAATTTTGAATCGACTGCTGCACGAACGGTGGGGGGGTTTTCGTTTCTTGAATTTGAATCGACTGTGACACGGACGGTGAGGTTTTGGAGATGGGGAAAGTTTCTCGGGAGCGGGAGCTGTTTTTGTCGGACTCCAAGCACGTGCTCGGTCCTTCCAAGGTAAGAACATATATATATATATATATATATACTTTTTATTTCAATTTCATTCGAACTATATTAGTCACATTGATATATGCTTAGAGCTTTTTATAGCATAAACAAAGTTCAGATATTTGTGTTATAATGAGTCTTTAGTGACACCGGAAAAATTAGAAGTATATATCTCACAATGAACATAATTTAGACTCTCTTTTTTTCCCCCTTTTGACAGTAGCGCCATTAATTCTATAATTTTAGCAAATTCCCAATTCTCAATCTTATAATTTACTTGAATTATGTAGGTCTCTTTTCCATTGGTTCTTTGATAATATTTGAGGGGTTGACACGAAAAATAAGAGAGGTTAGCATTCGTTTTCACAATAAAATAAATAATTCGAGAAATATTTTCCAGAAAATTATTGTTAGTATTACTTGAAATAATTAGCAAATGACAACTATAATTTCTATCTAAACACTTTCAGGGGTCATGAAAATATTTTTAATTTATTCATTTTCCTTGACACCATAATTAATTATTTTTAAGAAAATACTTGTCAAAATCCAAATGCATCATAAATGTCATGCTATATTCTAAATAAATTTGACCGAGGAGCAAGTACCCATCTAAGTGATTTTATTTTCTCTTTAGTCATGCTTATTAATGAATGACAGATGTATGACATAAGTATAAACTTATGGCACAAGAAAAAAGTTAGGGGTTACGGCATAAGATTGGAGATTTTTAGTGTTTATTTTTTTTCTTTTCAAATTACTATTTAGGCTTCCCCAGAAAATCCACGGTGGACTTGTCACCGACCGTTCATATCTGAACTTACAAAATCTATCCCGAGTAATTTCGTTGCTAAAAGATCAATTGCGCTGATAAAAAAAAAAAAAAAAAGATAGATGAGCGGCGGAGGTTCCGCAGCGCCACAATCCACGTGAGATGATTGGGTGGCCGTGCTGCGGCTGCCGGAGCGGGAGTCGTCCCATCATTCTCGGCCCTCTCCCTCCCCCCTCCGCCACCACCGCCGCCTCCACCGCCGCCGCCGCCGCCGCCGGCGAATCAAAGGCAACACCCCAGAAGAACCGCCTCCACATTGCAGGGCTCGTGCCGTTAGCTCTGTCCCTGACCTTCGCCTTCAACTCACCCGCGCCGTCCCTGGCCATCCCTTCCCTCAGCTCTCCCTTTGCTTCCCCTTCCCCTTCGCCTTCCCTGCCCACCACCCCTTTCTCTCAGTCCAAGGACCTCCCTTTGGGTCTCCAGGACGATGGGTAATTGTCTGCCAAGGCCTTCCTCTGTTTTCTTCCCATGGTCTCTGCTCAAAGTGGGTCTGTTGTTGTTTCTCGTGTGTTTTGTCGCAGGAAAATCAGGCCTTGCCCCTCTGTCAATCCGGGTTGCATATCTTCCAACCCCAAGTCCTCCTCTTTCGCCTTCCCCTGGAGTATCCCCGAGTCTTCCTCCGGCGACCCCCTCCTGGTTTCTCCTTCTTACCCTCTACCTTGACCTTCGCTCCACTTGCTATGCCTGCATTTCTGCTTTATCCTACTACTTTCGCTGTTTTCTTGCAGAAGTTAAAAGAAGCCATCCTTCAAACCCAGAAAAATCCCAAGTTCGTGGTCATTGAAGATACCCCTTACGGTATGTACTCCTGCTCTGCCTGAATTCACCTGCCCTGTAGGAATGCTTCCGACGTATCGTTTAGTAAACATGCTACCAGTTGGCACATAATTCAATGCCCTCTCGTCTCATCTCTGCGTTTCATTCAAAGCATTGCGTATTTGACGAATTTATCTCTCCTTAACACAGGCCAATATTTGCAAGCCGAGGTTGATGGAGGATTCGGCCGGGATGTGCTGGAGTTCCTGGTAAGAGGAGATGTGGTTGCTTACAGGTGTATGGCCGCTAAAGTAACCTATGTCTACCCCTTCACTACCGCTTTGGGGGATTCAAAGGGGCAAGAAGAAAGATTGAAGAAAATCACGGACCAGTTGGGATGGTATGCTCCCAGTTTTGATTCCATGGATTAAGAGATTCCAAGAGATTGCTAGCTCAAAACAATTTTTTTTTTTTTGGTCGCGCTCTGTGTGTGGGATCAATATCGAGTCAACTAAAGCCTCTCTCTGCACATCCTTGTTCATGCTTAATTTGTTGTGTCTATGCTTCCAAGGCAGGGCACATCCTGAGCTCAATTATACGATTGTAAACGTGGTACTTTTATTTTCACCCTCAAGGAGAAGTTGCCTTCTCTGCTTCGTTCACTGTCTGCATCAGCATCTTGCGTCTTGCATACCGCTAAATTGTCTTTTCTCCTTACATTGTCCTTACATTGTCCTGAGAACCTTTGCTTAACTAAAACAGTATATTTAACGAGCATAGAGCACTCGTTTGTAGTTAGGAGAATGATTGTAGAGTTAAAAAGCCAGGTCACAGCCGGCTGATTTAGAGAAAGAACTGCCATGTTTGCAGCATTTCATCCTGCAACTTTTGTTGCTTTTAATTGATCGCCTCTTTAAGATGAAATGAGGCTAAAGTTTGGTTCAGGTGGATCATAATTACCCTCATTTGTGAATGCACTTAGCTGAGATGGTGCCGTTTGCTAAACTTGATGAAGTGGAACAGTGTAATTAAACTCTGAGGATTAATGCTACTCCTTATTTTTTCTCTTAGAGTCCTCGCGATGTTGATCTCAGAGTTTCCACTTGTTGCAAATGATTCCATGTTATGTTGATTTCTTTGGTGCGGAGGCAAGAAGTGTATAAGAAAGGACTTTCCGACATTCTAGGGGGGAAGAACAGAGTGGACTTTTAGGAGTCTTTCTTAAATTTCGAGTTAGAGACTTCGCCTTTGCTGTAACTTTTCAGGAAAATTAGGTTTATTCCTTCATTTTCTGTATCTTTGTGGCTGAAACCATGTGCAAACAAGGCCACCATTTGTTCTATTTTTCCTTTCCCCTCCACCCTGGCTGGACTGTCACTTTGGTGTCCGTGTTTATAACAACATTACTGCTTATTTTGAATTAGTTAGGCATATTGTCTTGCATGTAGCTCATTGTCTGCATGCATAGCCAGGACTGTAGCGTCTGTACAGACGCGCTCATCCTTGAGTGATGGGAGAAGAGGAAAAGAAAGAAGGAGGGGGGGGGTGTGATTACAGTCCAGCATATGATTCAGCTACTGGCTTAAAAATGACCAGGTAGTTTCTCGCGTCCCTGCAGATGGAAGGGGGGAATTTTAGATTGCTCCTGGTGGTAGCAAACGACTGTTTCATCAGATCTTCAACTCCCAATGCGTTGTGAACTAACATATTCAGTGTTCGAACTATGGATGACTGAAAATTGGTAGTTTCACCCTTCCACCTATTCTTCGAATGCCCTGTAACACGAAGCTTTATGGAGATGTGGCCCTTGGAGCCTGAAATACAGAGAGTTAGCCTATAGAGAACGTGGAAGACATGGTCACCATATTCCTCAACCAGACCTTCGATATGCTCAGAGATCACGTCAGCAGGGTCGAACTCGACGCCTTTGCAGCAGCAACACGTTCGAGTATTGCTAGGTAAGGAATGAATGTGCCCACAGAGAATCTAGCGCCTGCATGTTGAAGGTCTCTGGAGAGTTGAACCAACTCTTTAAGGAGTAATTCTGATGCCATCAAAGAAAAGGGTATAGCAAGGCCCGGCAGTGCTACCGTGTTGAAGATAAAGTTTTGGGCTCCACCTACGCTGGAGCATCTAGAGCTTTGATTGCGAGGCCCACTTGTTAACGAGGAGAGGGTCTGTACTTGGTATATGCCGGGGAGGGATGAATGGGGCGGGTCAGTCCGGGCTGGGACCAAGAAAATGAGTTGGAAGGATTTATACTCTACATGCACAAAACTGAGGCAATTGCCCCTTGCTCTGAAGATAAATCCAAGACAACTGCTGCTGCTCGGTCATCATAGAAGGAGATTAAATCAGTTTGATAGATTAATTAGTTAAATTAATTAATCAAATTACTGCCTAAGAAAAGAATTTCCTTACTTTAGTTGATATAATGGAGACCGATCTTCATATTCTGTCGTACTTATGCACTAGCAAAAGTTCAACTAAATTGAAAAAGTGAAAATGGTTTTTGGGCTACTACTTGTAGCAGCATTGGCAAGTGCTAAGGTCCATGGAAATCCTAGACAAGGGGACGGGCTTTCGGTCGCAAGATTCGGAATAAACGTAAGACAAAAAGTGAAAACCAATCTGGACAGCTCTTAAAACAGTTGTTCTTTTTCCTCTCTTTACATTAAACGGGGGACGCTGTTGACCGAGAACTAATGAATTGACAAATAAGACGAGGCACCCCACGTTCTTTATTTAAATGCGGAAAATCAACGTACGAATTTAATACGAGATTTGAAGAGGAGAGGATGGGATGCGTGTCAAGATGAAGAGCTGCGTTGAATTATCCTTACGTGCATCGAGAAAGGTAGACATTCCTACTCCCAAACCATGCAGCCCACGCGAGGCGACGTGTCGCCGTCAAAATGGCCGACAGGTGACGAGAATACAATATTCCAAACGGAACGGCTGCCTAACGTGCGTGAATACGTATCAGCTCGTGATGATACGGTCCTGATCTGATTCCCCTATTTCCTGGGGGAGCCCGCAGTCAAACTAAACCCAATTAAGAGCAGCAGCAGCAGCAGCCGCCACAGATTGTACGGATAAAAAAAGAGTTTTACTGCGTTGTGTGTGTGTGTGTATTAAACACTGTTACCTAATCAAGAAAAAATTGGACATGTGTGCCGACTTGCGTATATCTTTTGGATCTTAAAGTTTCCATTTGAGGCTCACATTGTTGACGATACACGCATGGGGGCCCACGCACCTGACGTGCAAGCTATGATTTTTCTTCTATTTTTCTCCTTTGGGGGAAACGGGTTGGTTGAGAGAAAGTGGTAGGGTTGCCAGCTATCTATCATTGCCAAATGTAAAACGTGGTTGATGCAATCTCTTTGACTAAAAGAGAGACAGAGAGGGGCAAGCAGGCACGGGCACTGTCCTGCTGGGGCGAAAGGCTATCATGGTCATGGATGAGGCCGACGGCTCTGATCACGGGCTGCTCTCGTCTGGGGTGGACAAATGATGCAGTGACGGAGAGCCTGCCATTTGCGCATGTGGGTCGTGGAGTTAATTAGTGTTCTTGCGGAGTTACCAGTCCTGTGTCTGAAGTCACGACATAGAGAAGACGAGGAGGTAAACCAACGGATCGATATACGTCCAGGTCAGGAATGTCCCCATGACAGTGACTGCTCCTTGACCACGCCTCGCTCCTCTCTCCCCTCTCCTCCTCCTCATCATCATCGTTTTATCTCCAACCGCAGCCTTTATGTACGTTCATGCTCATCTCCACTTATCTGAATCTCCCTGACTGCGAACCATGATGCGGGTATACGAGAAGCTGAGCGAATTCTACAGCAACAGATGGGTGGTGTTCGTGTGCGCCATGTGGATACAGTCGTGCGCCGGGGTGGGCTACTTGTTCGGCAGCATCTCCCCGGTGATCAAGAGCGCCATGGGGTATACCCAGCGGGAGGTGGCCATTCTCGGGGTGGCCAAGGACTTGGGGGATGCGATCGGGTTCGTGGCGGGAGGCCTGTGTGAGGTGTTGCCGATTTGGGCGATATTGGCCATTGGGGTGGTTCAGAACCTTGTTGGGTATGGCTTGCTTTGGCTCATTGTCATTGGTGTCTTGCCTTCTATGCCTCTCTGGGTGGTCAGTCTCTCTCTCCCCTTTCATCTTCTCTCCACTTCTTTTTCTTGTCAATGGGGTGTTGGCTCGTCGCTTTGATTTCTTGCCTGCTGTGATGCTTATTCCTTGTGATCTGATCCCCTGTAATTGTTGGGTTTTCCTTCTCTTGAATGGCCACATATCCCAGATACTGTTGCTTAAGGTGTAACTTGCCATTTGATTAAAATTGATTTTTGGCTGCTAAAACTGAGATGAATTCCGTTACCACTATGTAGAGAAGTGCTCTACTGAGAGTGTGATCCTACAGGGCATTCCTTTTCAGGACATTAGAACTGTGCTTAGTTCAGATCCAGCATTGAGGTGCCTTGCCTCAATGACATGTTGACCGCAATGACACCCTGCTGATCATCTCATGGACGGTCAATGCATTTGGCTTCCTCTGAGGTTGATCTGTGTGCTTCCACACTGTTGTGATGGTTCGGCAAGTTTCCTGGGACACATGATCTGGAAAGCTATATAGCAGACTAGTGATGCAAATCTAGAAGCCTGATTGCTGTCGATTCACAATGCCGAAGTTTGGACAGTTTAAAACCCAATTCCTATGGCTTATTGATCAAGGCTATCTTTGCACCATGGATTAACTTGCTCCTTCTGCCATCCATGGTACAACTTGTCCTGGCACTATTGATCTACGTTCCTGAGAGTTGGTTACTGGAATAGTCCGTGGAAAAAAAAGGCTTTACTTTTCCTACTTGTAGAAGGTATTCTAGGCATGTTGCTACTGTAAGAGATGTCTACTCTGAGTAAATGGTAGATGTTTCCTATGATTTGTTGTTGATGGCGTGTCGGTAGATTCAATGTCTGTAATGATGGCTTGACAAATTTAATCTGCAAGACTGACAAAAATGGTCATTGAAAATAGATGCATTTTGTATACAATGTCATACTGTCGGGACTACATCAAGGAAGAAAGGATTCATTTGTTCTAGTTCCCATAATTGATAATTGCTGGTACCACAAGAAGCTAACAATGGCTAGCTGCTTAAGTAGCTCACTGAAATTTGCAGCTGCATTGTGCTAATTCAAGTGTCTGGATCGATATATTTGCATGCATCATAGCAGTGAAGGACCTTTTTCTTTTGTCTGGGCATCTGATCCTGCAGTACAACTTTGCCCTCCATCCCATTTCAGTAACCAATTTTGTAACTCTATTTCAGTATGTTGTGAGTGAAGATTCCTAGCATCGTCGACAATGATTAGTTCAGAAACTTAACCCATGTCTCCGCCTTAAACTGAAAATCTTTTAGTTTCAGCTTTTTCTAGGAACAATTGCCTGTGAGGTCCAGGCTGTCTCGCCTTCTGTCTTCAATATTCTCTGTGGATGTTTTGAAAGGCACAAATATTCATACTGCTGGTTGATCGTGCATTAATCATGGACTTAACTATTTATGTGTTGTCGCAGTAAAAGAAGGACATCTGTGATTCCATTTGGAAGACACTGTTGTTTCTTCACTATTGTCAGGTCGACTGTCTTATTCTCATATAAAGTAGAAAATAAGTAAAAACATCACCTACGTACTGAGTAATTCAAGATCTTTGAAGTTATGTTCATATGCCTTTCTAAAAGTCATTAACCAAGTCTTATTTTGCAGCTCTGCATCTGTGTATTTGTGGGAACAAATGGCGAGACGTACTTCAATACAGCAGCTCTCGTGTCATGCGTTCAGAACTTCCCCAAAAGTAGAGGTCCTGTTGTGGGAATACTAAAAGGATTTGCTGGGTTGAGTGGCGCAATTTTGTCTCAGATATATTTGATGATCAATGCATCCAGTGAAGCATCGCTAATTTTTATGGTTGCGGTTGGGCCATCAATAGTTGTCATTGCCCTGATGTTCATAGTTAGGCCCGTGGGAGGTCATAAACAAATTAGGCCTTCTGACGGCTTAAGTTTTTCATTAATCTATGGTATTTGCCTCCTCCTGGCAGCTTATATATTGGGGATCTTGCTGGTCGAGGATCTAGTTGATATTAGTCAAGCTGTAATCACCTCATTTGCGGTGATTCTTATCATCATAATCCTCCTACCTGCTACCATACCTGTTTTGCTGGTTTTCTTCTCCGAGCCAATTCCTCCGGCAGAGGAGAGCCTTCTTGCAGGGCAAGAGAAACCAGAACCCAGTAAATCTGAGCAAGATGGAAGTGAGGTCATTCTTAGTGAGGTTGAAGATGAGAAATCTGAGGAAGTAGACCAGCTGCCGGCATCAGAAAGGCAAAAACGAATTGCTCAATTGCAGGCAAAGCTTTTCCAGGCCGCTGCAGATGGAGCTGTACGGGTAAAACGGAAGAAAGGCCCACGCCGAGGAGAGGATTTCACCTTATTACAGGCACTCATAAAGGCTGACTTTTGGCTTATCTTTTTGTCACTTGTACTGGCCTCTGGTTCTGGCGTGACTGTTATTGATAACCTTGGTCAGATTTGCGAATCACTCGGGTATAATGACTCTAGTGTATTTGTTTCTATGATAAGCATCTGGAACTTCCTTGGTCGAGTTGGTGGGGGCTACTTATCTGAGATCACCGTAAGGTGCTTTTAAAATCTCTGTTTTATCTGTTACTCTAGCTAGTTTTCCTTTCGCTGTTCTCATTATTGTCCCGAACACTAATTACCATTTTTGTTCCACTTACCAGAAAATTCTCCCTCCCAAGACCAGTGGCTATGGCTGGATTCCAGGTTGTTATGGCAATTGGACTCTTTTACTATGCCATGGGTTTTCCTGGTGAGATATACGTTTTAACCGTGCTAATAGGACTCGGATATGGTGCCCAGTGGGCAATAGTGCCAGCTTCTGCATCAGAGCTATTTGGTTTGAAGAGTTTCGGTGCTTTGTACAATTTTTTTACTTTAGCAAGTCCTGCTGGTTCTCTTATTTTCTCTGGTGTCATTGCCAGCGGTATATATGACTACTATGCAGAGAAACAAGCTGCTCTTAAGAAGCTGTCTCGGGGATCTATGCTTCTGAATTATCTTCAGGATGATGATGCACTTACCTGCTCCGGTAACATATGTTACTCAATCACGTTTGGCATCTTGTCAGGACTTTGCATTGTTGCAATGGTCTTGAGCTTAATTGTTGTTTACCGGACGAAGAGCGTCTATGCCCAACTTTATGGAAATTCTCGCGGTTGAGTTTGTCCGATTCTTGGCCACTCACTTATTTTTGTGAAGAGTTCTTGCTCTTTGTTGTTGGATGGAAGAAGGCTAGGAATTGACGGTTTAAGTGCGTATTCATCATTACGGATTTAGGGCTCTGCCACAAACTGTGCCGTTCAAAGTACATTTTTTTTGGTTCGGCTCCTGCACTTCTGAGGCCTTCGGCTCACATCGGGCTGAGATTTTCTCGCTGTAGTTTGTTATATAATATTCTTTGAGATCAAGAAGAATGTTTAATTAGTTCATGGACTAGTAGTTGACGCATTATTTTCTTCCCTTTTATCTGTAACAGGCTCCTCTGAATCTTCTCGGAAAATAAATACCTTGTTAAATTCTCCTTTAACTTCTGATCTGTGCCTTTTCATTGCATTTATATCTTTTTTGGTTTAGTTATTGCTGTCTTCTGAACAGTGGATGTTAGAGGCAGATTGGTCTCCAGAGACTTCAAATGTTTCACTGAATATGCCAGATTGCGGTTTTCTGAGGCTGTGACTGCATCTCATAACTTCTTACTTCCATCAAACAAAGTTGCTGCTTCAAGCTAAAACTTACTTTTGAGAAATTTATGGAACAAGTGTTTCCACAAATATCTTAGGATGGAACATGGGTAGGCGACCTGTTGCATCTCCTGAAGCTTATGCTTCAGTTAACAATACTTGCGGTATCTATTGGAAGTCACATTTTGGAATTCCTTGCAGTGTCAAGAACTTCAAATTACAGTTCAAGTACTCAAATTACAAGAAAAATCATCTATAACATCAAATCTCTATCAGTGGTTGTATGGCTAGATGTCGCACTGATGACAGCATTAGCAGACTACAACTCACTCAAAAGAATCTGATCTGTTCATGCTTCAGGACTCCAAATGTCTCCTCTCCTGATAAACTGCTAAAAAGGAGTTAACGTACATTATGTTCAAGTCATGAATGAGAAGAGACCGTCAGATTAGACCTGCAAACACATACATTCTACTCCAAACAACTAGACCCAATTAGTATTCAATCAACAACCTGGCCAAATGACTGATCCTGGTGGACGTTAGTTGTGGTATTGGCTTATGCAGGTTCCAGGATGATTATGAAGAGACACCGTCCATCTTTCCATCTGCACAGGCAGTTGCTCATCTGCAACCGAACTGTCATGTCATGCTCTTGTGTCCGGTCCCTCATGCGCATTTTCTCACGTCAACTTCCGGGGGCAATTGATCACATCACAATCACCGGCTCGATGGTCCAAACCATGGTAAGATGGCCGGACATCGAGAGGAAGATGGCCGTGATGTTCCCGGTAAATCAAGAAAGCCGGCAAGCCGATCTCACAAGGATGAAACAACAGACACCTATGTGGGTAATCTTCAAGAACACATCAATGCCTGGGAAGTGAAATGAATTGACAGTTTCGACTATTTTAAGGATTGTACGTCGCAAGAAAATGAATCTGCACTATTTGACACTATGAACAACATTATTCTTACTTTCATAATTATCATTACTGCTATTATTAACACTTTCCACTAGCTAATAAATTGTATTTATATATATATTTTTAGTATAAGGTTGGCATAAAGGGAGAAAAGAATCTGCCATGTTCATAGGCCACCTCCCCCTCTGGCGATGAGCGATGGAATGCAACAAGGAGGAGGCTCTCCGGGCGATGGAGATCGCCGAGCGAAAGCTGTCGGAGTCCGACGTCGACGGCGCCCGCAAGTTCGCCGGCAAGGCCAGGGGCCTCTACCCCGCCCTCGCCGGCCTCCCCCAGCTGGCCGCCACCCTCGATGTCCACGCCGCCGCGCGGCGGACGATCGACGGCGAGCCGGACTGGTACGGGGCCCTCGGCGTCGATCCCTCCGCCGACGACGACGCGATCCGGCGGAGCTACCGGCGGCTCGCGCTCCTCCTCCATCCCGACAAGAACAGGGCCGCCGGCGCCGATGGGGCGTTCAAGATTCTCTCCGAGGCCTGGAGCGTGCTGTCCGACAAGGCGAAGCGGTTCGCGTATGACCTGAAGCGCAATTCGATGGCCCGCAGCAACGGGAAGTTCGCGGCGGCGGCAGCGGCGGCGCCGGGCCGGCAGAATGGATTCCACGGTTTTCCAGGTACGCATCGGGATTACAATGCGAGGGTTTGGAGGAGGGCTTCGGCTTGTCCTTATCAGAATGCGAATGGTGGTGGGGATTGGAGGGGCGGTGCTGCTGCTCATGGGGTTCACACTTCGGCTTATGCCCCTCGGGATCACAATGCCGGGGACTGGCGGGGTGCTGCCGATGCTAATTATGCTCCGGCCACTCCTCGGACGACATTCTGGACGCAGTGCGGTGCTTGCCAAATGAAGTATGAATACCTGATCCGCTACCTCAATCAGCAAATTCTCTGCCCCAGTCCTGGCTGCCGTAAACCCTTTGTGGCCATCGAGATTCCACCTCCACCGGTAGATGGACATAGGTTATCTGATTCTCATGCTTTCTTTGAAGCACAACAGTATCCTTATAGAATGAGAAATCATGGGTATGCATCGGTGAGGGGGTCAACTTCTGCCCCGAATGCGGGTTCAACAAGCTTCTCTGGTATGCACTTGCCGCCAAAGTTTGGTTCTTCCTTTGGCACATTACCCAAATTCGCGAGTGATAGAAGTGCCTCTGCACCTGCATCATATGCTCCTCAAGCTTCAGGTGTGTTTGAACCTCTGTTTCGGCACCGGAAGAGAGGCCGTAGGGAGGGAGCAGCTGCAGTTCAAGAGGAGTATGGCAAGAGGATTCAAATGTCTAAGAAGGCTCGAAGTGGTTCAGTGAGCATGTCGGCTGATGTTAGTACCCCAGGAACTGATTGGATGGAAAAAAGGAAAGTTGATGAGGGCGGCATAAATAAGAAAGTCGCGGAGGGTGCAAGTCAAGCAGCATTTGGAAATAGTAGAGGAGTCGTAACAGGAACTACGTCTGGACTTCAAAAGGGACCCCTGGATCGGGTGAGGGGAAATTTCAGTTTAATTAATCGGTTTGATGGCTTGAGGGATCTTTCTCCGCTAGAATTGCGAAATATGCTGATACATAAAGCAAAAAAAGAAATTCGTAAGAAGCTTGATAAGTGGAGAGTTGACAAAGAACTTTCAGATGGACGAAAGTCATTGCAAGGGGAGATCGAGGAGAAGTATGGGAAAGTGCAGAAGGCTCCTGCAAGTGGTGCTAAGACCGGTCCCGTTAAGCATAGGGAGCCTGTGGATGGTAAGGACAGAGTTCGGTTGGAAAAGACTTCCCATTCTATTTCCAACGTTGAATCTGAAGCAGAGAACTTTGTCCCTATGCAAATGCTCGTTACAGACCCAGATTTTTATAATTTTGACAAGGATCGGACAGAGGATTCATTTGGCAATAATCAAGTCTGGGCTGCTTATGATGATGATGATGGGATGCCCCGTTACTATGCTCTGATCCACACTGTCATATCATTGAAACCATTCAAGATGCGCATAAGTTGGCTTAGTTCCAAAAGTAACCAAGAACTTGGCCCTATGTGTTGGGTTGGATCTGGCTTCCCAAAGACCTGTGGGCATTTGCGAATAGGGAAATCTGTTGTTGATGACTCCCTTAATGCTTTCTCGCATAGGATGAAGTGGACGAAAGGTGCAAGGGGCTTAATTCAGATTTATCCCCTGAAGGGAGATGTTTGGGCTTTATATAGGAATTGGTCTTCTGATTGGAACGAGTCAACTCCAGATGAAATAATACACAGCTATGATATGGTCGAAGTGGTTGAAGATTATAAAGATGAGCTTGGTGTTACTGTTGCTCCACTCATCAAAGTTTGTGGCTTCAAGACTGTGTTTCAGAAGCATCCAGATCCTAGGAAATTATGGACGATTCCACGGGAGGAAATGTTCCGATTCTCTCATCAGGTCCCTGCTCACTTGCTTACAGGTCAAGAAGGTGTAAATGCTCCTAAAGGATGTTGGGAGCTTGATCCTGCGTCCACACCTTTGGAACTTCTTCAAGTGGTAACAACTGATGGCAGAGGAATGGATGCCAAAGCGGACGTTATGGCCAATGTTATGGTGAAGGAAATGAAAGCCAAGGAGGAAGTGACGCTGGTGTACAAGCGCAGGCTAAAGGGGAAGCGGTCATGACACATTTAGTATATTTTTGCATGCTTTTGGGCCATATCAGCTGCTTAGATTGGATAGATCGACGTGTAGCATTGGAATCGAGGAGATGGAGGAGAAGGGACAGCACTGAGACCACAACAATGTGAACTAATCACCTAAGGAGTGCACTGCTTCTGCTATCTTATTCAGCATTGTTCAGATAGACATCTGATATTGGTAGTTAGTACTTATTCTGCAAATTCGGCTCGTAATTATTGTTTGATGGAAATTCACGATTTTGTTCAAGGTCAGAGATCTTCAGAAGAAAAATTTTCAGCCTTATAGTAACTTTGAGGATAATTTGATTTCTTTACTAGGATTAGCTAATTAGTTGCTTTTCTTGTGAAGATATCTGATATCCGTCATTAATGCTTTCTTAGAGGAACAGGGATAACAAAGGTGGCCAAATCTGTATAATCTGGCTTCACCTTTACTTTTAACTTTTTTTGTATTCATGTTGCTGAACTAAGGTTCTGATGTATAGATATTCATTTTATATATGACCTTTTCCCTACCTGCTCCTGGCAGCTTATATATTTTGGATCTTGCTGACTGGTCAGGCCTACTTGCACCGTTCATTAAAATATTCTTGCCACCATTTGTGGTTCTACCGTTGTGTTGTTGCTGATCTAGATTCTCAAGGACAGACTACTGTACTAATTCATGGAATATGTTGACTTTATGCACTAATAGAAGGTACTTTTAGTGAGTTGAAAGAGATGGATCTTTTCTATTCTAAAAGTTAATGGTAAGTCCTTCTTATGATGTGATCGTGTTGGCATTTCATTGAACTTAATATGTTCGACCATAGTTAAATTGTGCAATCGATGAAGAGGGTTATTCAAAGTCAAAAAATTTCACACACAGTGTTCTGCCTGTTATGATTCCATCAACAGCATTCACTGCAGAGGCAGAATGCCTCACAAGGGAGCAATCATATTTGTATTGGCTAATTTGTCACATGGCCTCAGTATAAATTGATTCCGCTTTTTAATTCCTGCTGTTTCCATTAGCTAAAATCATTTTCCATGATGTAAGTCAATTTTTTTTCTTTAATCCTTCTCCTGCATCAAGTTCTTCGAGCTGGTCCATCCTCAAACTCTTTTGGCAAGTATCATGGCACTGCAGACCTTTTTGTTTTGTCCAGTCTTTTGATCCTACAGTACATTGATGTGCTTCACCCCTTAATTTACCATTTTCTTCTCTATTTTGGGATGCTGTGAGTGAAGATGCCTAACAAGTTAGTTAAAAAACTTAGCCTGCTTAGCTGCCTAAAAGCACATATCTTGTCGCTTTAGCTGTTTTATGGAATGTTTAACTGTGAGATCCTAGGCCATGCTTGTTTCTGTGGATGTTTTGCAATGCACAACTGTTTGTACTATCAGGTGAGGGTGCAACTTATTCACCAATTCTTGCTGTAGAAGGAAACCTTGCTTCTATTTAGAAGTGCATGTTGTTTCCTCACTATTAGAAGGTTTATTGTCTTTTTCATAAAAACTAAGATAAAATAAGGAAGAACAGTGTAGATTTATTAACTTAAGATCTGAAGTTACTTCATATGCTGTTATGAGTCAAAAACCAAGTCTTGTTTTGCAGATCTGCCTGTGTATTTGTGGGATAGATGTTACTTTGATCCAGCAGCTCTTGTTTTATTTGCGTGGAACTTCCCAAAGTTAGAGATTCCTCTTCTGGGGATACTAAAGGGGTTTGCTGGGTTGAGCAACCTGATTTTGTCCCAGATATGTTGGATGATCGACATTCCCGGCAAAGCATCCCTAATTTTTACAGTTGCTGTTGGGCCCTATTCTGGCCATTGCCCCTATGTTCATCATTAGACCCGTAGAGGGTCACAATCATAACAAGATAGACCTGGTTCATGCTTTTCATTCACCTAGGCATTTGCCTCCTCCTGGCAGCTTATATTTTGGTAATCTTGCTGGTGGAGGATCTAGTTGATATTATTCAAACTGCGATCACATTATTTCTGGTGATTCTTATTATTAAGATTCTGCTTAGCTGGTTTTCTTCTCTGTGCCAATTCCTTCAGCAGCACTTCTCTTAGGCAATGAGAACAAAAACCAGGTAAATCTGAGCAAGAAGGAAATAAGGCTGTTCTTAGTTAGGTCAAAGATGAGAAACCTGAGAAGTGGACCAGCTGCTGGCATCACAGAGGCAAAAACGAATTGCAATGCGGGCAAAACATTTCCTGGAAGCTGCAGCAGCATCAAGAGTAAAATGGAAGAACGGCCCATGCAGAGGAGAGGATTTCACCTTGCAGCAGGCACTCATAAAGGCTGATTTTTGGCTTAGATATATTTGTTATAAGTAGTGGCCTGTGGTTCTGGTGCAACCGTATGATAATCTTGGTAAGATTTGTGAATCATTGGGGTTAAGTGACTAGTATTTTGTTTGTATGATAAACATTTGGATCTTCTTTGGTTTAGTCTGGGGATGCTGCTTACCTGAGACAACATACGGTGCTTTCAAAGTCTCTGTTTTTTCAGTCACTTAGAGCTAGTTTCCATTCATACCCTGAACTCTAGTTACCTGTTTTTGTTCCATTTACCAGAAATCCCCCTCCTAAGGCCACTGTAGACCTGGTTGTTATGGCCATTGGACTCTTTAACTATGTTATTTGTTTGCCAGGCAAGATTTGCGTTCTGACTGTTTTAATAGGAACTGTATATGGGGACAACTGGGCAATAGTGCCAGTTTTTGTGTCAGAGCTATTTGGCTTCAATATTTTGGATGCTTTGGTGATTTCTGTACTTAGCAAGCCCTTCTGGTTCTCTAGTATTCTCTGGAGTAATTGCCATTGGTATGTACAACTTCTATGCAGATAAGCAAGCTGCTCTTAATTGGGAGACTTCAAGGTCTATGTTTTGCATTTCTTCAGAACGATGACTCACCTGCTCTGGTAACATGTGTACTCTCTCTCCTTTGGCATCTTGTTAGGACTTCACATTGACTAATGGTCCTTGAACTGAGTTCTGATACTGGACCAAGAACATCTATGCCTCATATTACAGGAAGTTTTGCAGTTTAGTTTCTTTAATTCTTGTCTAATCTCACCAATGTCTGTGAAGAGTTCCCATTATACATTGATGGGCAGAAGGCTTGTGGGGTTCTGCAACTAAGCATACTTCTAAATTCATTTTCTAGCCCCGATGCATTGAGGCTTTTGGCTTATTTTGGGTGGAGATTTCTGTCACATACCTTATCACATAAAACTTTTTCAGATCAATAAGTTAAGCATTATCTTATGCCTTTCTAGCAGTAGATACTTAGCTAAGTTTAATAGAGGAATGTTTTTTGTGATAATATTAATATGTTGTATTGCTATTATTCTTCAGGAAATGTAAATTAATTTTTTTGAGCTCGGCTAAATTTAAAAAATAATATGATCAAATGTGACATCAAAATATTTCCTATCACTTTGTTTATGATAGAGCTAAGAAGCTACATGTGGCATTCTTTCATAGCAGTTTGGTTTTCAATCACCAGAGTGTTCAACTCAAACCTATTGTTATTGTTTAAACTCTTTGTTAGAAGTTGGGGAGGCCGACTCTTGCTTGTGGCTGGTTGTCGGCCATCACGGAGGCCCAAAGACTGATAGAGGGAAAAGGGAAAAAAGAATATTAAAAAAAATCATAAAAAATTGCCAGATGTCAACGCCAACTTTGCCACATAGGACGATTGGCCTGTATGTGAGCAATTGTTGGCGAAAACTGGCTGGCGAAAACTGGCCGGAATGACTAAATTGGCAAATTATTAAAATGTTTAGGACTAAATTGGTCAAATTAAAAAATTTAGGACTGAATTGGCATATATACGATAGGTTTAGGGTTTTTTTTTTTTTTTTGGATAATTTTCCCGTAAAACTCTTATCCTTCCGTTATGTGTGCATGAGCAAGTATAGATCGGTTTGATTATAAACTACATTGTGTTTGCAAAATCACACCAGTCTGGCTTAAGTGAACAGGTGTATGAAAGAGAGATTTGCATGAAGATGAGAAGAGTACAAGCATTGCATTTATTTTTTTTTTTGGGCAGTAAGCATTGCATTTATTGAACTTCCCACTTCACCCAAATCCTGATTTGACTGTCTTAACTAATGAAATCTCTCTGAATGCAATCTCAATCCACGGGCCTAAGAAACTTACCTAGTTACCTTTTTTTTTTCCTCAAAAAACAAGTTATTGGCTAAAATAGGAAAATTGCTGTGTCTGTAGTACTTATCATGCCATACATGCAAATAGTACCTCATGTCATTTATATTTGCCATTTGATTGACCAAAAAATGGTTAGACCCTTGCCCAAAGAAAAAAAAAGCCATTCATCTGATGTAACTGTACCTTCTTGACTAGGAAAATGAATAGGTTAAACAGAAGGGAGAAATCATTAAAAAGGGCTCTTCACTTTTTAAGCCAAGACTTTAAATGCTGGCTCTGAAAAAATCTGTACGGATTAATTTGCCTATTTTGACAACGTTAATCATGGTTGACATATAAACAGAGGTAGGGTACCTATCCTGTCGATTGTAATAGAGAAATACTTACATACGGTGGAAAGACACATAACCAGAGGTAGGGTATCTATCCTGTCAACTGTAATAGAGAAATACTTTCATATAGTGGAAAGACACGTGACCAGAGGTAGGGTATCTATCCTGTCAATTGTAATAGAGAAATTCTTTTATACAGTGGAAAGATATGTTGGGTTAGGTATCCATCATACATAATTTTTTTCTTTCCAGATCCACAATTCTAGCAACACGCTTTTTGGTTTTGAATTGAGAGTTTTAGAGATAACCATTTTTCATGGGACGTTGCAACTGGTTGGCAGATCGAAGTAGTTGCAGAAATTGATAGAAGAAAAGAAAAAAAAAAAAAAAATCTAGTGGTGCCTCCCAAGTCCAAGAGTGGGTAAAAGTCTAGTCTTTGGATGAGGATTCTTTACTTTTGTTTGTTAGTTGAATTAATCATGGATTTTTTTTAGAGTGAAAAATAATCCGCATATAGTTCCTCTACTAAATTTCTGGATAATTGTGGCGTCATTGGCCATGAGTACAAGAATGCTTTAGGTTTTATGGGACATGCTTATGGCTTTTCAACTATCATCCCATTACAGCTTGTTTGTGAGTCTATCTTCTTGTTTTGTCATGGCCTTGCTTAGGTGACATAATTTTGCTATATCTGAATTCCTACCCATCAAAGAAGAGTTCTTTGATGCCCTCATAGGCAATCATAGTTCATGAGGTGACTTGTGGCGATGTGACCCATTGTGTTCAATTTGCTTTCATGGCAAGAAACCAGTCAATTTGATCATTGTTGCAAGCTTTCTATTGTGTTCCTTTTAGGATGGGAAGTAATGTTGATTAACGGTTGATCGAGTTTTAGCCAAAACATTACAAAAAATTTTTGCAAATTTGTTGCTCTTTTATGTGGACACCTGTAGATGATATAGAACTATAAACCGTTTGATTATGATTGTGTTTTATCTCAATGATCATGATTATTATGGAAGTTCGGTGCTTGTTCATATGGATTGCGATGATAGAATCATAATTAATTTTTATTTGATCATTTATGTGGATGCATGCTGATGGAATCATAATCATTAAAAACGGTAGATCATGATTTATCCTAACTGTTATGTAAATTGTGGAAGTTTGTTGCTGTCTACGTGGATGTATATCATTTGATCATTTATGTGGATATATGAGGATGGAATCTAATTCATTAAAAACGATGGATTGTGCTTTATCCTCAACGTTATTCTTGTGGAAATTTGTCGCTTATATAAATGGATCTACATCATTTTCTCGTCTATGTGGACATATGCAGATGTAACTATAATACGTTAGTAACTGCAGACATGCTTTATCCTGACCATATTGTTTTTTATAGAAGTTCGTTGTGTGTATATGTGGATTTACATCACTTGATCATTGTTTGGTCATTTGGACATCATTCAATTGTGTTTTGTTTGGCAACTTATGTGTTGCTCTACATGTATATAAGTGCATTCAAGGAGCATAATCTGGCATTTTAGAATAATTACAAAGTTGGAATCATTATTGTGATATTAGACCTATAGTTTGGCATAAATATGGGGTTCTGCTGGTATATATATTTCTACTGGTTTTCTGTTGGTTTAAGGCAGATTTAGCCTCTTGACAGTCAATGTAACATGGTTGTGTACCTAGTTTTTATGCCAATTATATTGTTTTGACATTAAGTTATTTTGATTGAACAGAGGAGGTAGAAACAAGATTCAGCGGTATATAGAGCAGGGATCAACCAAACTGCTGAGAGATGGAATGCAATAAGGATTCCAACACCAGGGATGGTAAGAGTGCAGATGATGTCATTTATGCTCCTCCCCGTCCTTTCAAGACGACATTTTGGACACAGTGCAGTGCTTGTCGAATTAAGTTTGAATACTTATTATGCTACTTAAACAAGCCACTTTGTTGCCGCAATCCTAGCTGCTGTCAACCCTTTGTTGCTATTGAGGTTCCACCTGCACCGATAGATAGCAGTAATTCATATAATTCAATGGCTTTCTCTGAAGTTCAACAATATCCTAATAAGGCGTATGCATCAGCCAGAGGGCAGACATCTGACACCAATGCAGGTTTGACAAGTTTCTCTATAATTTAGTTGCCAAAAATGGTCACTTCTTCATATGGAACATTAACCAAATTTGCAAGTGATAAAAATTGCCTTACTTTTGCATTATATCCTGCTCCCTCAGGAGTGTTTGAGCCTGTATCTCGGCATCGGAAGACGAGCCGTGAAGAGACAGCAGCTGCAGACAAAGGGGAGTGCTTGGAGACGATTCAAATGTCCAAGAAAGCTCTTAGTGGAGGAGTTGGTGCAGGAATCATGTCGGGATCTCGAAAGGGCCAACTGCAGCATAGGAGAAGGGTTAACTTCAGCAATATTAATCAGTTCAACAATCTGAGGGATCTATCTCCTACGAAAACATGAAATATGTTAATTCATAAATCAAAGAAGGAAATTTCGAAGAAGCTTCGTGAGTTGAGTAGCAAGAGATAAAGTGCAGATGGACTTCGTTCTCCCCAACCAAAGGTCAAAAAGAAGTGGGGCGAAGAGCAGATTGTGTATTGTTGATGGAATTTGAACCTTTGTAACTGTGGATCGTGCTTTAGCCAACTCTTATGAATGTTATTGGAAGTTTGTCGCTCTTTTATGTGGATGTGGGTAGATGTAATGGAACTGCATACCGTTTGATTTTGGATCATGTTTTATCTCAATAATCATGCTTATTAGGGAAGTTCGTTGCTCGTTTATTTGATTTTGTGGGTAAAAAAGCGTGAATTGTGCTTTATCCTTACCGTTATCCTCGTCGTGAAAATTGTCAGCTAGCATACGTGGATTTATATTATTTTCTCGTCTATGGATGTATGCAGTTGACTCTGTCTTCGTTGATAACGGTTGCCGTGCTCTGGACCATCATGCTTTTATAGAACTTGCATGTACATGTGGATTTACATTAGTTGATTTTATCGTGTTTGGTCATTTGGACATCATTTGGTTTTATTTTGTTTAGCTATTCATGTGTTACCTGCATATAAATGCCTTGAAGGAGCATAATCTGGCATGTTAAAATAATTAAAAATGTTTGTCCTCGGTTCTTGTGATATTTTTAACCTATAGCTTGGGGGTTCTGCTGAGGCATATTTCTAGTGTCTTTCTCTTGGTTCAAGGCAGATTTAGCCTCTTGATAGTCAATATAACGGTGGGTTCTATATCTAGATGTTTTGCCAATTGTATTGTTTTGACATTAGATATTTAAATTGACCAAGGAGATATGTAATAGAAGATTTGGTGATATCTACCATCTAGAGCAGTAATCAATCAAACCCTAAGAGATGAAATGCAATAGGGATTTCAACACCGGGGATTGTTGTGCTCCAACCCCTCCTCGTCCTATCGGGACGTCATTTTTAATAAAGTGCAATGCTTGTCAAATGAAGTATGAATGCTGATTCTGCTACTTAAAGGAGCGACTTCGTTGCCACGGTCTCAGCTCGCATAAATCCTATGTAGCTATTTAGATTCCGCCACCAATAGATGGTACTAGTTCATATAATTCAAAGGTTTTCATGAAGCTACTATCCTGATAGAATGAGGAACAATATGTACGCATCCGTTGGAAGCAGACTCCTGCCCCCAATGCAGCTTTGACAAGCTTCTCTGGTTTTTAGTTGCCGCAAAATCTCTATTCATCATATGGCACATTAACCAAATTTGCAAGCGATAAAATTGCTCCAGCACTTGCATCATATTCTCCTTCTCATGGAGGAGGGGCTGTGAAGTGGCAGCATCTGCAATTAGAGAGGAGTGCAAGGAGATGATCAAAATGTCTAAGAAAGCTCGTGGGGATTCAGTAGGCATGTCTTCTGGTGTCAAATTCCCTAGAAATTGAAGGGATTAAAGAAAGGCAGGTTGATGAAGCTGGCATGAATAAGAACGTTACTAGGGATGTTAGCCAAGCGGCATTTGCAAATAGTAGAGGAGTTGGTGCAGGAAATACGTCTTGATCTCAAAAGGGCTAACTAGAGGATAGGAGAAGGATTAATTTCAGCATGATTCATGAATTCAACGGTATGAGGGATTTATCTCTACCATAAACATGAAAGACGTTGATACATAAAGCAAAGAAAGAAATTTTTAAGAGCTTGATGACAAGAGTAGTGAGAACAAAGCTGCAGATGGACCAAAATGTTCACAAGGAAAGGTCGAGGAGAAGCACGGCGAAGAGCAAAAGCTCCTGCAAATGATGCAAAGAGTAATGCAGTTTAGCACATGAAGCCTTTGGATGGTAATGACAGTTTGGATCAGAAAGTTTTCCCATGTCATTTCTAATGTGAAGCAGAAAACTTTGTCTTCAAGCAAATGCTTGGTGCAGACCCAGACGTTAATGATCTTGACAACGATCGTACAGCAGTCTCGTTTACTGATAATTTGTCTGGGAGCTAATGATGATGATGATGGTGGGATGCCCATTTCTGTGTTTCGATCCACAATGTCATAAGTTTCACCCCATTACCGTGCTTTGATCCTCAATGCCCTCTACAGATCGTGACATTGCCTTTGTACACTTAGTGTTTACATCGGCATGTATGGTTTGGCTGATGAAAACTCACTGTTTATGCTGACACTATACTCATAATTTTAAGAAGTTCTGGAGCCCTTGGCTATAGAAATTGATATGTCCATATTTCATGTTTCATTTTGAGTAGCCTCGGCATGACTAGCTTGTGCGGGTCCACACATGATACTCTTTTGTTTGTGCACGCCAATAAGAGTGAAAATCATCCTTGACTAGTAATTTGCTGTTTGGCGTTGTTAAGAAATGTAAAGGAATATTTGTAAACAACAAGAAAAGTTGGCAAATTCAAAATAATAATAATGTCGATAATAAATCTAAATGAAAGTTGGTAAATCAATAGTATATGATCACTTAATAAGAGATCGCACTAATTTAGATTGATAATCTCTAAAATAGTGAGTAAATGAAAATGCTTAGTATTCAAGCCCAATATAAATTGGTAAGTTAATAAAAAAAGTCGATAACTTAATTAAAAAAAATTGATAAGTTACTCGAATAAAACTTTCTAACCCAAAACTAGTTGGTAATTTAATCTAAAAAAAACTTGGGTAATTTACTCTAATTTAAGTTGGTAATTTTGTAAAAAAGTTGATAAGTTCGAAAGGCAAGTTATGCAAGTAAGAGTTGGCAAATTAGTGCTTACAAAAATTGTCGATCTACAAAGTATAAAAGAAAATCGGTAATTCACAAAAGGGTTGGTAATTTACCATAAGTTATCGGGAGAAAAAAAAAAGTCACCTGTCATTTTATTTATTAATAGCTTTTCACACTTACTAACATTTATTGGAATTTAATCGGCTCGCTAAATGGAACAATAATATTCTGCTGCCTAATGACTGGGCAATCGCTCATCTGCGACTAAGCGTCATCTCATAGTTTTGAGTCCCAAAAGAAAGACTTTCTGTGATACGGATGTGCATTTGCTCATCCTAAAACACATGCAAAATCATGTGTGTATATGTGCATTTTCTGGAGACTGTGAATGCCACCATCTTGTATACTTGGCCTGCAATGGTTCTGTAGGTGTAGATCCATGTGATTATAAACCACATTGCATTTGCAAAATCACTCCACACTCTGGCTTAAGAAAGAGCAAGTGTATGAAAGAGAGGTTCTCATAAAGATTGGATGCTTAATGGGAAGAAACATGCAGGAAAATGGCTTTGGGGCGAGACTTCGCAATGTCACTCCCGTATTCCCTCTTTGTTGGGAAGATAAAGATAGACAAGGAATTATGGAGCTTCACGGTGGAAAATGTAGATATTAGCTATCGCCGGTTAGGCAGATATAGTAATCTCATGCGCTTGGAATGAGTGAGAGCGAATGAAAGGCCCACTACAAAGCTAGCACGCCTTACGGCACTGTACTCAACCACAAGCTAGCTCTGTACCCCAAGTTAAGCAATACCACTGCATCTAATAAACTTCCCATTTCACCAAAATCCCAATATTGACCGTCTTGACTAATGCAATCTAATCCAAGGGTGAAAGAAACTTACCCAGTTTACATTTTTTTTTTTTTTTTTTTTTGGTCTCTAGAAACTTGTTACAGGATAAATAGGAAAATTGCAGTGTAATATTAATCATGCCGTAAGTGCAAATAGTATATCATCTTATTTATATTTGCCATTCAACCGAAAAAAGGTTGAACCATGGAAGAAAAACACAAAACCACTCGCGGCGTAATTGGATCATATGTTATCTCAATGATCATGCTTATTATGGAAGTTTGTTGCTCATATATTCGATCATGTGGATAGGATCACAATTCATTAAAAAAGCGGATCATGCTTTATCCTGATCGTTATTCTTGTTGTAGAAGATCGTTGCTTGTATACATATACGTATGCCATTTGATCATTTATGTGGATGTATGCAAATGGAATCATAATTTATTGAAAACGTTAAAAACAATGGATGGTGCTCTAACTTTACCATTACACTTGTGGTAAGTTGTCGCCTGCGCATGTGGATCCGCATCATTTTCTTGTGTGTGTGCAAACGTACGTCAATAATAAATTCAAACGAGAGGTAGTAACTTAACAGTAAACAATTTAATAAGAAAAAAAGTTGGTGATGAGTTATACTAATTTAGATTGGTAATTTGCCAAAAAAAAAAAAAGTAATAAAAGGGTCACTAATCAAGCTAATAAAAATTGCTTAGTCCATAAGAAACTGATAAATTAAAGAAAACAATTAAACTTTTATAAGTAACTCAATGAAAGTTTGTATTCCAAAACTATCTAGTAATTGGATCTGACAAAAGTCAGAAAATTACACTATTTTAATTTGATAATTATATATAGGAGTTTTTTTGGACATAATGTGGCATCCCGGAATTTTTATTAATAACCCTTGAGATATAGGTAGGCGAAGATAATTTTGTGAATTTTTAATTGGCAATGAAAATTGCCCATGACTCGTACCAAGGCTCGACCATGAGCTTGTAAGGAAATATATATTATGAATACAAGACTTTGGCTATGTGATTTGAGTTTGTACATGTTATAAGTTAATTTAAATTCTTGATTTAATCTAATCAAGAAATTATTATTATTAATTAATAAAAAAATTATTTATTTAATTTAGAATTTGGGCCGACTTTGAGTGGGCCTGCGACGGGCCAAGTGGGCCGGCCACAAGCCCACAAGGTCGCCGGCCCATAACCCAAAACAATGGGCGACCGACGCAAAACAAAGGGGGAGGGGAAGACCGGTTTGCATGCAAATTTCTGCATGCAAACCAAGTGTGAAATATCATCATTACTAGTAATGATGGTGTGAAGGGGATATATATAAGTGAGGAGTAGCCGGTTTAGAGGGGTTGGAGGCACATAGAGAGAGAGAGAGTGAGAGAAAGAGAGAAGGAAGAAGAGAAGGAGGAGAGGAGAGGAAGACGCCGACCGTACCCCCGCCCGTGTTCGTTGTTCGTTTTGCCCGATTTTTTTGAGTTTAAGGCAAGTGATTAATTCCCTCATCTACTCTTGCATGTCTGGGTGTGGATCTAGTGTGGTTTTTTGGTAGAAATCGTGGATGGTATGAGCTGGAAGTAAGATTTTTGGACTGGGTTACTTGCTGGTGTTTTCGGTTTTGTGTGAATCTGCATGCGCCAGAAACTTGTATGGATTTGCATGTGGTTTTGGAGTGAGAATTTCATCTCGATTTCTTCATGATATTTAAAGAGCACATTCTGAATTTTAACATACTAAAAATTGAGAGAAAAAGGACAAGATTTGGGGGGTGAACTCTATTTTCTAAGAAAATGTTCAGATCTGGTGATGCATGTTGAGTCCGAGTGATTCTGGTTGCTGTATCTAAAATTCTATTGAGAATCTTGCTTCGATGTCTTCGTGAAAATTGTAAAGAACATGAAGAGAAACAACATATCAAAAATTGAGACCAAATGAACGAGAATAGCCTAGGGAAAGGTCGATTTTTCTGAGAACATGAGTACCGGGTGAACTGTACTGGACATCAGTAGCTTCGACGGCCTATAAGAGGGTTTTCCTTTGGATTTTTCACTTCGATGTCTAAATGAAAGTTGAATAGTATCCTTTAAACAAGAACATATCAAAAATTTAGAGAAAAAGAAGCACAATAGGTTGGTCATACGTACTGATTTCGGAAGAAGGACGTGCTGGGAACATCGTTTTATGAGCAGAAATTCTTTTTACTTATAATAAATTTTATATAAAGAAATTGGTCTAAGTGTCTTCATGAGAAATTTATATTAGAGTCTTGTGGATAATATGGTGAAGTTTTATAAATTTTAAAGGCCAATTGGTTGATAAATTTTAAGGAAAGGTGAATGTTAACACTGGACGTCGACTGGAATGCAATAATGTTGGAACAGTAGCTTATAATTTTTACACTTAATTAATTAAAATGAATCTGACTTGGATGTCTTAATGAAAAACATACCTTAACATATTGGCTATCACGTGGTAAATTCTTGTAATTTTTTAAGCTCGTTTAATAATTAATTTTAAATAAATTGAAAAACGGTGCAAACCGTGTATACAAGGGTTAGCCGCTTGATTCATTAATCTATATCTTTTTATGTAATGACTATTTGGACTTGAATCCTTCTTGAATGTTGTACCACTATGTCTTGTCTATGTTGTGGTTTAATTTTGTAATTTGTAGAGGCCATTTAATTATTTAAATAAGGAGAATGCCGAATTGATGTAAGTTGAGGAAATTGAAATTTTTCCCTTTGTAAAAGTTAAATATTATTTTTACATAATGACTTCTAAAATTATAAATTTTCATGGGAATAATTTATCATGTTATGACTATTCCTTATGCAAACCCACAATTTTGAAGATCAATTGAGTATTTGATTTTGAGTATTTTCTTGAAACATGTATATTGGAATTTAACAAATTTAAATAAAGGAAATATATGAGCAAAATTAGATGACATGAATTAGATGATTGATATGACCCCAAGTGTTTTACCATGGTACATAAATAATGATTCTTAGCATATCATGATGATATTGAATATGTGCATCACACTGTATGCCATGTAAGATTTAGCCATGCATAAATTATATCTCATAATAAATGAGAAGGCTGTCGGATGGTGTGAGCCGACAATGCCCCGGGAGTTTTCGGGATGCCCGGCCAGGGAGTGAAAATGCCGGATGCCCAATAGCCCTGTGTGCGTAAATCTGGATGGCCCCGGAGTTGGGATGCCCGGAGCGTAGGGGATGCCGGAAGCACGGATGGTGTGTGCCGTGATGCCTCGTGATGCCAGTTGGGGTGCGAGATGCCCGGCCAGGGAGTGTAAATGTCGGAAGCACGGATGGTGTGTGCCGTGATTCCTCGTGATGCCAGTTGGGGTGCGAGATGCTCGGAATGTGGGGGCCGGAAGCTCGGATGATGTGTGCCGGGAATGCATTAAAAAGCCAATTAAAAATTGGGAAAATTGAAATGTGAATATGCATATGGTGGTATGTATGCATGGACTATGTATGCATGGACGTGGCATGGTATATGTGAATATGCATATGGTGGTATGTATGCATGGACGTGGCATGGTATATGTGAATATGCATATGGTGGTATGTATGCATGGACATGGCATGGTATATGTGAATATGCATATGGTGACATGTATGCATGAGTATGGATTGATGTATATGGTTATATATATATATATATATATATATATATATATATATATATATATATACATTGGCATGGATGGATGTATATGCCTATGGTGGTATGTATGAATGGGCATGGCATGATGTGTATGGTGACATGTATGCATGTGCTTGAATTGATGCATATGGTGTTATGTATGCATGGGTATTGGATTTGAATATATAGATGAATGGATCCTTATGGCGAAATGTGACACATATGTGGAAGTGTGATGATGTATTCCTATATGATGCAATTTCATGTATATGGACTCTAATTGTGATGTCTTGTGTGATGCTTGAGTAGCCATAGGGAATTATTTATTTGCTGAGTGGTTGTACTCACCCCTTTTGGGGACTAACATTTCAGCTTAGAGATGCCGATTCCACCTGTCACGCGGGGCACCTTTTATGGTATACCGTCCGATGTGGATATAGAGGTGACGGTGATCGACTGTCCCCACGTTCCTGGATTGACTTTTCTTCGGGTTCGTGCGATAGTATCTTATGAGGTGGGCCTACCTGATGGCCCAGTCACCCAAGAGTTCATCTCCATCCATGTGCTCCGGGATGGGATAATGCGAGGGATGTTGCCACCTCCACCACCTGATGCGCCTGGATGGGTGTAGCTGCTGCGTGAGGGAGAAAGGCTAGAAGCTGAAGGTCTTTTTGGACATGACCGATACCAAGGAGGGATGGGTCGCTCTTTTGAGATCAGTGAAAAGGGGGTAGAGGTGTTCCTTTTTGAGTATAAGCCACACTAGATGATGCGATGGCTTACTTTTGTATGTATCTACCCCGAGATTAACCCATCCTGTAAATACGTAAATAAAATGGTTCGGTTCTCTTTCCTTGATGTCTAGCTGGTGTGCAATTGTCTCATGTTTGTGCGAAGGGAGAGTTGGTAAGATTATGCTTCCGCAAATTAAACTGCACTGGGACCGTATTTTAAAAAAAAAAAAAATTCGTCCAAGTATTTATTGGCTTAGTTAAAAAGGAGATGAATGACTGTAATGATCCCTTTGGGTTAAGGGGTGTTACACATAATATATAGGAGTTTATAAGTTCAGAAAGTTGGTCAGTAAGCACGTTCAAAAATTGTGAATTTACAAATTATATAAAAATTAGTAATTTCATGAAGGATTGGTAATTTACCAATAAGTTAAGAGAAAAAGGTCACCGGTCGGTTTATTTACTAATAGATTTTTGACACTCACTAACACTTGATGAAATTTCTCTGTAAAAAAGAAATCGTATGGAACATTACATTATGCTGCCTAATGACTGGGCAGTTGGCTCATGTGCAAATGAGCCTTATCTCATAGCTTTGAAGTCTTTTTCTGGTGGATGGATTTGCATTTTTTTTTCATCTTAAAATACATGTAAAACATAAGCAAGAGACATAATCTGTAAATATCACCAATCCTGTATGTTGGGCCTGGAATGGAAGCGGCTGCGATTGATCTTCATTGAGCGCCATTGAAAAACAATAGATTTTACTATAGCCTTCACGCAATGAAACGGTATTTACAGGATACTAAAATTACAAATTATAAGTATCTCTTATTTCAAAGTCATTACTTTAGGCTCTCTTCGAGTTGTGAGGGAACACTAAATTTAATTTTTCCTTTAAAATCTAATCCGAGACTCCTCTGATTTGCCAACCAGTTACATTGTGCCACTGAAAATGGTTATTTCCGAAAATCTCAATTCAAAATGAAAGGGTGTGTCATTGGTAATGTGTATCTGGAAACACAAATACAAGGTACACCTTTTCACTGTATTTAATTACTTTTTTTTTTTTTTACAATTTACCGAGGTTCTTTTATGCACATTTTAAGACCCTACTTCTATTTATACGTTAGCAATGGTTAAGGTTGTGAAAATAGGCTGATTAATTGGTCCAGATTTTCTAAGAGGCAGCCTTTAACATCTTGGCTAAAAAAGAAAGAGAATCTCTTTAATGATTTTTTCCCCTTTTCCCAATCCAAGAAGGTCCAATTACATCAAAATCCAGATGAGCGGCTTATATTTTTCTGCAAGGGTCCAACCATTTTTTGGTCAACCTGATGACAAATATAAATGAGAGGAGATACTCTTTGCATGTATACTTATCGTTTACAAATATTTATTTGCTACCAGACTAAAAATCACTATCGGGGATAATTTTCACCTTACTCCAATCGGAGGCAAGTCTCAGCCAATTCACTTATCGGGGTGCACAAGTAAAAGAGAATTTATGTGTTGACCTACACTGCACTTATTTGTACTGCTAATCATGGAGGGGCTACTTCGGATAAAACATGAAATATGGACGTATCAATTTTCTGTCGCCAAGAAGTTTTAAACTTCATGAAATTATGAGTATAGTCTTAGCAGAGATACTGAATTTTCATCAGTCATCCCATACATGCCAATGCAAGCATTAAAAGCACAAGGCAATGGTACGATCTGTAGAGGTCTAAGAAAAGAATGAACATTCAAGCTCATAATGAAGATCTCACACATTTGATAAAAATTACAAAGGAAAGTTTCAACCAGACCATACAAATTTGGCCAACTTTGTAATCCATGTATCCCTGAGACAGTTTTAATGGGGAAAATCACAAGTCTTCACCAGAAAAGCAACAACTGAGCCAATCCTAGGAAAGATAATCAGCTGTTACCTATAATGCCGAGATTATTCTTCTGAAGATCTTTGATATTGACCAAAATTTAGAATCTTTAACCACCCATTATTACTGGCCGAATCAGCATATTAACTACAAACTATATATATTAGACGGCCAATTGAACAAAAATGAAAAGAAGACTAACTGGATCCTAAATGGTGCTGTTTCGGTGCTTCCTTCCCCTTCTCATCCATCTCCTCCAGTTCAAAAATGAACCATCAATCTATCCAATCTAGCCAACTCCAATGGCCCAAAAGCGTGCAAAATGAACGATGAACTGCTTTCTTTTAGGCTGCATCTGTACCAAAGCTTCGCTTTCATTCCCTTTATTGTTGCATTGGCCCCTGGCCACGTCGTCTATCTTGCCATCCATTTGTTTTCCATCAGTTTCCCCATTTTTTGTCAATTCTTTGTCCTTTGATTTTCCAGTATACACAGACAAGTGCTCGATGATTGTGTCAGCAGGTCCCCGTGGATGCAGGATCAAGCTCCCAGCATCCAATATGAGCATTCGCACCTTCTTCACCCGTAAGCAAGTGAGCGGGGACCTGATGAGAGAACCGGAATATTTCCTCTCTAGGAATCGTCCATAATTTACATGGATAATGCTTTCGAAACACAGTCTTCAACCCACAAACTTTGGTGAGTGGAGCAACGGTTACACCACGGTCCTCGTTGTAGTCTTCAATCACTTCAACCATATCATAGCTGTGTTTCACCTCATTTGAAGTGGACTCCTTCCAATCATTTGTCCAGTTTCTGTACATAGCCCAAACATCTCCCTTCAAAGGATAAATCTGAATTAAGCCCCCTGTGCCTTTCGTCCACCTCATCACATGAGAGAAAGCATTAAGGAAGCCATAAACAACGGATTTTCCAATCCGCAAATCACCACAGGTCTTGGCAAATCCAGATTTAACCCAAGGTATAGGGCCAAGCTCTTCATTGTTATTGGAACTAAGCCAACTCATGCACACCTTGAATGGTTTCAATGTTATGACGTTATGGATCAGAGCATAATAACGAGGCATCCCATCACCATCATAAACAGCCCAAACTTGATTATTATCAAATGAAATCTCTGTCCGATCATTGTCAAAATCATGAAAATCTGGAGCAACAAGCATTTGCTTGAAGACAAAGTTCTTTGCTTCAGTTTCAACATTAGAAATGGCGGGGGAAGGCTTTTTCACATCAACTTTGTCTTTACCATCCTCAGGCTTCCCATGCTTAACCGATATTGTCTTTGCACCATTTGAAGGAGCTTTCCACTCTTTGCCGTACCTATCCTTGATCTTTCCTTGTGAAAAATCTAGTCCAATTGCAAGTTCCTTCTCATTACTCCACTCATTCATCTTCTGAAAAATTTCCTTCTTTGCTTTACACACCAGCATCTTTCGTGTTTCTATCCGAGATAGATTCCTTAGGCTATTGAATTTATTAATCCCGCCGAAATTAACCCTTCTCCTACCTTCCAATCGGCCCTTTCGGGATCCAGATGTACTTCCGGAGCCAAGTCCTCTACCATTTGCAAATGCTGCATGGCTAGCATCCTCCATGACTTTCTTATTCATGTCACCTTCCCCAACTCGACTTTTTCTAATCCCTTCAGTTTCAAACGAATTAACATCTGAAGACATGCCCATCGAACAATTACGAGCTTTCTTAAACCTTTGAATCCTCTCAGAGCACTTCTCTTTCACTACAGCCGTTGCCTCCTCACTATCACTATCACTCTTCAGATGCCAAACTACAGGCTGAAGCACGCCCGAGGGAGGAGAAAATGATGCGGGTGCAGGGGCAGCTTTATCACTTGCAAGTTTGGTTGATGTGCCACCTGAAGAGGTGACCTTTTCCGGCAAATGAATACCTGAGAAGTTTGTTGAACTTGCATTGGTGGGAGAAGTCTGCCTTCCAACAAATGCGTACACATTACTTCTCGTTCGATTTGGATATGGCTGTGCTTCAGAGGAAGCCTCTGAATGAGGTGACCAATTACCATTTATTGGTGGTGGTGGAATCTCAACAGCAACATAGGGTTTACGACAGTTGAGATTGCGGCAAAGAAGTTGCTTATTTGAGTAGCAGATTAAATATTCATACTTCATGTGGCAAGCATTGCATTGTGTCCAAAATGTCGTCTTGATAGGAGAAGAAGGGGCTGGAGCACAACTGACATCAGTTGCATTCTTACAGTCCCCGGCGATGAAATCCTCATTGCATTCCATCTCTTAGTGATTTGAATGATCTCTGTTGTAGATATGCCAAATCTTCTTTCCTTATGTAATCCCTCCTCTGTATAGTCAAAATAACTATAATGTGAACATTATACAATTGGCAAGAAAATCTAGATACACATTTGTGATTATTCCAACATTGCCAAATTATGCTCTTTTAAGGCATCTCTATACACATAAAGGAACATGTAAATCACGAAAAATACTACCGAATGGTGTGCGAGTGACCAAACATGATACGATCAGATCACATGATATCAATCCACATATACACACTACGAACTTCTATAAAAGGCATGACGATCTAGAGAAAGCATAACAATTGTAATTCACAAATTATAGTTCCATGTGCATACGCCTACATAGATGAGAAAAACATGTAAATCCACGTGTACAAGTGACAAATTTCCACCGTTTTTAATGAGTTATGATTCCGTCTACAAACATCCACATGAACGATGAAATGATATGCATCCACGTGTACACGCAACGAACTTCCATAATAATTATAATGGTAAAGAAAAAAAGCATGATCCACTGCTTTTATTAAATTATGAATCTTTCTGCACGATCTATATAAACGGATAACGAAATTCCATAACAAGCATGATCATTGAGATAAAATGCTATCCATAATCAAATGGTTTACAGTTTCATTTCATCTATACACAACCAAATAAAAGAACAATAAACTTGGAAAAATATTTGTAATAATTAGGATAAAACACAATTAGCCGTTCAAAAATTTTACAATTCCATCAACATTGCTTTCCATCCTAAAAGTAAGCAACAAAATGCAAGCAACAATGATCAAATTGGCAGGCTTCTCGCCTTGAAAGTCAATTGACATCGTAGATCACATCGCCACAAGTCACCCCATGGATTATGATTGCCTACAAGGGCATCAGGGAAATCTTTTTTGATAGGTAGGAATTTAGATATAGTAAAATTCAATCTCTTAACCAAGACCATGATAAAATAAGATGATTGACTCACAAACAAACTGCTATTGGATGAGAGTCGAAAGTCAATAAGCATCCGGCAGAAATCCTAAGGCATTCAAGTCCTCTTGGCAAATAACACCTCGACAACGGGATTCGCCTCAGTGGCCACCCTTCCAATACGGAAGGGGGAAGTGAGGGGTTCAAACCCCCAACTTCTTAGGGAAGGCTGGGGTGGGGACACATAAGATTTAGGAGTGGGTTTCGACTCCCACGCCCTGCAAAAGGCAGGGCAAAAGTCTGAAAATGAGTGAAAATGAGTGTAGAGTAGGTATAGAGTAGGACTGACCAAAAAAAAAAAAAAAAATCCACAAGTTTAGTACAAAATTACAGGCATATTATTTTTCACATTAAAAAATTCCATCATTGATTCAACTGACACCTAAAATTTTTCTCTTCTTGCAATGAAAGCGTATTTTTTTTACCTTCTCTTGGACTTTGGAGACAACCCCGGATTTTTTGTTCTTTTTCTCTATGAATTTTGGGACTAGTTTGATCTATGAACCAGTTGCAATGTCTGACAGAAAATGGTTGATATCTGAAACCCCGACTTCAAAATAAAAGGATGTGTTGGTTCGATTGTGATCTGGAAAGACAAAGACAATGTTTGATGAATAGACACATAACTCTAACATACCTTTTCACGTCATTTAAGAATCAACAAGTTAATAACCCTACCTCTGGTTAAATGTCAACCATGGTTAATATTGTCGAGATAGGCAAATTAATTGGTACAGATTTTTTTTTGAGCCACACTTTAATGTCTTGGCTAAAAAAGCAAATACCGTATTTAATGATCAATTTCCTTTTTTTTAACCCAACTCATCTTCATATTCAAGTGGCTTATATTTTCTGCAAGGATCCAACCATTAGGAAGAAGAATAACCAGGGAAAAAAAAAAAAAAAGAGAGAGAAAGAATAAAAGGAAAAAAAAAGGGGGAGGGCGGAATGACAAAAGACAAAAATACCCTTGACTGCTAGAAAGTCAGGCCCTTATTTAAAATAAACATAACCACTATAGGTCCTTATTTAAAACAAGATTCATTTCAAACCCTTATTTGAGAAAGTGATGATATTTCAAATCCTTATTAAAATAGGGCCCACTTTTGGCCTTTATTTGAGGAAATAATGGCACTTCGAGTGCTTTTTTGGAATTTCCCTCTTTCTTTTAATTGCACTCTAAAAAGAGAAAATCTTTGTGGGCCAAATGAAAAATCTTTTTTTAATGAGAAAAAGTAATATGTTTGAAATTTCCATGCTAATTTTTTGGATTTTTGTGGCATTATCTAGTACGAGTACTTGAATACTCTAGGATTTTCAAGGCATGCTCATGAATTTTCAACTATTGTCCCATCACAGTTTGTTTGTGAATCTCTCTTCTTATTTAGTTGGTAAGGAGATATAACTCATACCCATCAAAGAAGAATTCCTTGATGCCGTTATAGGCAATCATAGTTCATGAGGTGACTTGTGGCAATTTGATCCACATTGTGCTTGCTTAGTTTCATTGACGAGAAACCTGTCAATTTGATCATTGTTGCATGCATTTTTTTGGGTGTTTTTAGAGGAAGTAAAGTTGATGGAATTATACAATTTTATTTAACGGTTGATTGTGCTTTAGCCCGACTATTTAAAAATATTTTTGCAAGTTTATTGCTCTTCTATGTGGATGTGGGTAGATGAAATGTAAGTGCAAACCGTTTGATTATGGATCATGTTTGATCACAATGACTGTGCTTATGATGAAAGTTTGTTGCTTGTTTATATGGATTGTGCTGATAGAATCATAATTAATTAAAAGCGGTGGATTTCTGATCGGTATGCTAATTTTGAAAGCTTATTACTTGTAAAGTATACTAGATTAGTAACCAGTTAAATACCCAAAAAAAAAAAAAAAAAAAACTAGAATAAATTTTAGTGAACTATTGAAGCTATAAGTGGTTTTGATCATACAACCGACAAGGGCTTTTGGTAGGCTTCTTTTGTGACACCCCAAACCCCCTTGAGGCTATTACAGTCGTATTTACCTATCCTTTGAAAGCTGTATACTCTTAGGCTCTTTTTTTTTTTTTTTTTTTTTTTTTTTTTTTTTTTTTTTATAATGTTAGGTCCCATCGCACATCAATGGCGGAAGCGAAGTAACGACTCTCCCAAACAACTCGGGCCAATGCACACACAACTATAGGATATGAAAAGTAGGAACCAGTTCTTTTATTTATGTATCATAAGGATGGATTTTCCTTTGGTCCTTTTCGGGGTAATGAATACATCAAAATCCCAAAAGCATTACCCATCATCAAAGATAACATCTATACAATCTATACACAAAAGCTGTCCATTCATCCATCGAGAACCGGTTCTGTCAAAAGGAATCCATCAGTCTTCCCCATCTCGCCTCACGTTCTACCCATGACCGGTGGCTTCGTGTCGCAACGGCATGTCTAAGCTGAAATGTTGGTCCCCAAAGGGGTGAGTACAACCACTCAGCAAAGATAAAATCTCTAGACTACCCATACCTTGAAATCAAGCACATCACAACAACATGTAAGCAACATAGACAAGCATTTCAGTCATTAAATTGCAGTCACATCATGCTTTTACAAATCAGCATTTCAACAATGTATACACATCTCATCATGCAAGCCTTTCATAATCACACAAGACAATCAGAAAGCCTTAGTATATCAAAATCATGATCGCAGGTGAACAATTCAACCACATGCCTTGCCTTGACATTAACCTCAAAGCATACATCAATCAAACATGTGTGCTCATAATGCAAGTATTTCTCATGTTCACCTAGTTCGTCACCCATATACATTTCACATTAGCATCTTTTATACATATGAGCATGTCACATCATTCAGCAAAGACATATGCCAATGTTTCACCTCTTGTGCATGACTCACATGATCAGCTCAATTCATGCTCATGCATATCAACAACGTCATGTACACCTTTCAAAGTTTCACAATACTCATGCATATGACCAACTTTATGTGCACCTTTCACAGTTTCACTATGCTCATGCATTCATATCAAATTCTTGCAATTTCAAATGCAAATCCCGGTAAGAACCAACCGGCTTCCGGCCCCCACATTCCGGGCATCTCACACCCAAAGCGGCATCGTGAGGGATTCACGGCACACACACTCCGTGCTTCCGGCATTTACACTCCCCGGCCGGGTATCTCGTACCCCAACCGGCATCACGAGGCATTCACGGCACACACCATCCGTGCTTCCGGCACCCCCAACGCTCCGGGCATCCCAACTCCGGGGCCATCCAGATTTACGCACACAGGGCTACTGGGCATCCGGCATTTTCACTCCCTGGCCAGGCACCCCGATACTCCCGAGGAATAATCACCCATGTCATGCAATTATCTCTTCCATATGTATGCTCTTATGACATGTTACATGATGTTCAATTTGGCCACAGCAAGCTACATCACATGTCCTCTCTCACAAGACATGGATTTCACTTAAATGTGCCTCATTACATGTTCCATGCTATTCATGAGCAAAAACAGCAAGCAATGCATGTCATGCAACAATCTCTTTTTTCCATGCATGATTCACAAGCATGTCCATGGAACACAAGCATGACAACAATGCATACGTTTAATCACATCACATGCCAAAGGTCTACATGCTCAACCAATGATCCCATCATAAAAAAAAAAAACAGCATGTATAACACATGTGTCAAGTGAGTTCAACAATAGATGCCCATTTATCAACCCTACATGGCATGTATACATTCATCTCAAAAGGACACTCCATCAATTCAGCGTGCATATTGAAGATTCAGCATGAATACTCATCAAGCACAGTCCACATTATCATCGGCATAAGGTGATCAAGAGAGGTGTCCATAAATCCAGCATCAAATCAAGTCCAAAATATTCCCAATGCCTTATATAAACTAATATCAGACATCATAGCTTAAGTTCACATTTAATACAGCAAGTAAAGTAGCCAGTTACATTTTACAATCAACAATTAGAGCATAGAACATCACCATATTCATTCTCGGCCACGTAGTACATATACCCAAAAATTCCAGTTTATACTGTATTCGGGTTTCACAAAGTTAAGACAGTAAATTACCTTCAAAAATTCTCAAAAATTAACATGTTATAGACAAAGAGTAAATAAACATTTCATTAGAAGAAATTATCTTCAAATTCGATCTACAAATTGTATTTTAAAAATCAGTAACTTCCAACTGTCATTCAGCTATACACAGTTACACGGCTAACAAAGTAAATTCGAAACACCCACTTGCACTCACTCTTTTTATCTCATTTTTGGATATGTTATACCCAGAACCATTTCTTACAATTTCTCTTTAAAGGTCGACATCCAATTCCTTAAAGAAAATATAGTTTACAAGTTCACAAGTCACTGGTCCTTTCCTCGGCTAAAATTCCAGTATACAAGCTAACAAAGAAAATTCGAAATCATAAAATACACTCACTGGAATAGGCTCAAATTTTACCACAAGATGCATCATGAAGTCCTTAACAATTCATTAGAAGGAGTCGAATTGAATTACTCCACAGAACCACACGAATAACACACATCAAGCCAACAGGGTTCACTGGCACCCTATCCAGTAGCTTTCAGATTGCAACGACAGCAAGAATCATGAAATTCACCTAGCTATCCTAAACGAAACCAGCTCAAATTTTAGTATGTGATTACCCAAGATGTCCACAACATTTCATTAGAAGAGGTCGACTTGTAATTCTCCCTGTAACCACACGAACAATGAACAGAAATTCAAACCAGTCTACTGGCCCGCCCGAGAACACTTCATCTCCGTCGGACTCGATTTTCACCCCTCAAATCATCTCCATAAATTCTCATTTTCGACTATGTTGCAGCTCAGGAAGTGTACAACAACTTCCATGAAGAACTCGGGCCTCAATTCTCCCTCTAACACACTCTACAAAGACATGCAAGCAAACCGTGTAGTCTGGTTCTTAGAGGTCCGAAATTGCCCAGTTTTGTTGTTCATCAGATTTTCATCAAACCAGCCGAAAAACCCCACGATTTCTACCTCTAAGTTGCAACACAAGAACATGAGAAGACTAGAAACATTTATCTTGCCTTTGATTTCGCAGAAAATGGTGAAGAAACGGCAGAATTCCACAGCAAAAACCCTCGGCTCTTCTCTTCCTCCTGCGCACGCCCGACGTCTTCTCTCTCTCTCTCTCCTTCTCTTTCTTTCCCTCCTGGTCGACCTACTCACTCACTTAACCGACCTTCTCTCTCTCTCTTACACCTCCTTGGCTTGTGACATGTGGCGTCAACTCAGCACACACAGCACACACCTCACTCGACCATTTCACTCACACGGCCACACTATTTTTCACATGCACCCACAAATCTCAATTGGTCACTCCCCCTCATTCGCACGTCCTAGCCGAGTATGGCTATTTAATTTGTTCATCAATCCTCCTCTTAGTTCGATTTAATTCCCTTAGCCTCCCGCAAAAGCAATTAAATTAAATCACAATCTAACCAACAATTCACTTGGCCAAAATTGAATACACATATAACCACAACGATATTTGTCCCATTCTCCAATTAAAATTGCACCACATATTCCGCCACCCTCACTAACCTAATTAAATCATGACTTATATACTAATGCTCAAAGTCTAAAAATCCATTTTAGTCACACTTCTACATCTCGACAATTCATTGTAAATCTAATCGAACATAACCTTGATAAGCTATAAAAGTGAGGATGCCACATCTTTTGTTTCCGACTTCGCTTGCGGCAAATCATTGCATAAATATGAGTTCGTTGACCACGTAAGGGAAATCCATCTTAAGGATGAATTCCTCGATACCAGGTTCCAATACTTGATTATCAACCTGCTAATTTATCTAGTTATCTCATTGGTGGAATCTAAATCCCATTCTTCTTAGTAAGGCCACAAGGTCTTGATCAACTTTGTATCGATCGGGGTTTTATATGCCTAGGCATTGATTCCTATTGATATCCCAAACCCATTAAAACCATCAGGAATGAAATGAAATGTGAAAAACTGAGTCTAAGTTCAAGCTCATGGTCAGCGGAAGAAAAAGAAGGCTAAGGAGGAAGAATTTACATTCCATTCTCGCATCCTCTTCCTCTATGGCGACCAGGGGGTCTTACAGGTCCAACTAACACAATGGAATCTTCTTTTCTAATTATACTTTCTATCTTGGTTAGTAGTCCAATCCTTGGGGAGAAGTATAGTCCAAGTGCCAAAATTTAGCATGAAGGAATACTTAAGTACCAAAAGTTAGGAAAATGACACGTGTCACTTTTTTTGAAAAGCAGAACACTTAAGTGCCATCTCTGGCGAACCCCACCGTAAATCTTACATGATAATTTTTTATTATTCTTTTCGTCTATGTGGCTCGCTGAAATGTTGACTCAACAAAAAAGAAGAAGGTAAAAACGACGGCGTTTTTTAGTAGATTCGAATGTTAGTATAAAAATTAATTTGTTTAAATTATAAAAATAAATTATTGTTATTATTATTATTTTATTATTTATTATTATTATTTTTTTAAACGGTGGGGAAGATGAGGCAGCAGTTGAGGGCTGAAACCTCGCCGCTGCTGCCTTCCTACCGGTGACGGAGGGGGGAGGGTCAGCCGAGGTCACCGGCCCCCGGTCGATTGACGCCGCCGAGGGCTCGCGAGCCCTTGTCGGATTTGGGCGAGGGCCTGCGGGCCCTCGTCGCTGATCGGCCGAGTGCCAGCAACCTTAGTCAACCCTCCCTCCCTCTATCGCCAACCCTTCCCAGCAACGGCAGCGAGGGCCTGCGAGCCGTTGCCTCGAATGTCTATTCCCTAGAAGGGTTTATTAAAAAAAAAAAATATAGGTTGATGAAGGTGGTATGAACAAGAGAGTCTTAGAGGATGCTAGCCAAGCGGTCTTTACAAATAGTATAGGAGTTGCCCTAGGAAGTAGGCGTTGATCTCAAAAGGGTCAACTAGAGTATAGGAAAAGGGCTAATTTCAACGTGATAAATTAGTACAACAGTCTGGGGGATCTGCCTTTGACAGATCAAGGAAGATGTTGATACATAAAAAGAATGAAATATTTAAGAAGCTTGATGAGTGGAGTTAGGTCAAATTGTTCACAAGAAAAGGTCAACGAGAAGTATGACGAAGAGTAGACAGATATATAATATTTAAATTCCAGAAATGGAGGAGGAGAAGGGAAGCATTGAGACCAGGAAAGTCTTCTTTCCAGCGATTGTTTAAATAGCCATCTGAATATCCACAGTTAGTAGTTAATTTGCAAATTCAGCTGGTAATAACGAGTGGATACAGATTTTTAATTTTGGTCAAGGACAGAGAATTTCATAAGACTAATATCAGCATTATAGGTAACTTCACGGACAGCTGATTTTCACAACTAGGATTTAGCTCGATAGTTGCTTTTCTGGCAAAGATGCCCTATTCTCCTCATTAAAGCTGTCTTATTGATAAATGGATTATAAAGTTGGCCAGACCTATATGATCTGGCTGAAACTTTCCTTTACATCTGTATAAGATCTTCATTATGAGCATGAATGTTCCTTCTTTTGTAAGCCTTGTGCACTTATTGTTTGCATTTGCATGTATGGAATGGCTTATGAAAATTCAATTTATTTGGTGAAACTCTACTCATAATATCATGAAGTTTTGGAGTTTTTGGCCAAAGAAAGTGATACATCCTTATTTAATGTTTTATCCTGAGTAACCTCAACGTAACTTGACATAAAATTAGGCACAGTGCAGTCAACATATAAATACTATTTTGCTTGTGCACTCTAATAGGTAAACTGGCTGAGACTTGCCTCTTGTTAAAGGTGGAAACCATCCTCGACTAGCAATTTGTTGTTTAGCGTTGCCAAGAAATACAAGTAACTATTTGAAAACAATAAGAAAAGTTGGCACATTAAACAAAAATGTCAGTAATAAATTCAAACGAGAGGTAGTAACCTAACAGTAAGTAGTGAGTTATGCTAATTTAGATTGGTAATTTGTAAAAAAAAAAAAAGTAAATAAAAGGGTCACTAATCAAGCCAATAAAAATTGTTGAGTTAATAACAAACTGATAAATTACAGAAAACAATTAAACTTTAAGAAGTAACTCAATGAAAGTTTGTATTCCAAAACTATCTAGTAATTGGATATGACAAAAGTCAGAAAATTACACTAGTTAAATTTGATAATTATATATACGAGTTTATAAGTTCATAAAGTTGGCCGGTAAGCACGTTCAAAAATTGTCAATTTACAAATTATATAAAAATTGGTAATTTCGTGAAGGGTTGGTAATTTACTAATAAGTTAAGAGAAAAAGGTCACCGGTCGGTTTATTTACTAGTAGATTTTTGACACTCACAAACACTTGATGAAATTTCTTGAGTAAAGAACACCGGAGTGCCATAACTTGGCACTGGGGGACACTTAAGTACCAAAACTTTTTCGGTACACTTAAGTGCCACTTTTTTTTTTTTTTTCAAATGGAACACTTAAGTGCCAATATTGGAGTAAAATGGAACACTTAAGTGCCACTCCGGCGAAAATCCGGCCAAACGCAATTTTCCGGTGATGGAGGTCCAAAACGGCGTCGTTTTTGCATGCCGACATGGCAAAAAAATGCAAAAACGACGCCGTTTCGTCCGACGTGTAAAAATAATAAAAAATTAATTAAATTAAATTAAAACTTAATTTTAAATAAAAATACTCTAAAAAAAAAAAAAAAAAAAAAAAGGGTGGGGACGAAGGGGGGCGGGCGGGCCGAGGGCCGAGCCCTCGCCGCCGCGCCTCCCCACCGTCGCCGGAAGGGCCGGCGACGGAGGGGGAGGGTCGGCCGGGGTCGCCGGCCCCGGCCGAGCCCGGCGGCGAGGGCCGCGAGCCCTCGCCGGATCGCGGTGAGGCCCCGCGAGCCCTCGCCAGATCCGGCGAGGGCCGCGAGCCCTCGCTGCCTCCCCCACCGTCGCCGGAAGGACCGACGACGGAGGGGGAGGGTCGGCCGAGGTCGCCGGCCCTCGGCCGACCGGCGGCGAGGGCCGCGAGCCCTCGCCGGATTGCGGTGAGGGCCCGCGAGCCCTCGCCCGGATCGGCAAGGGCCGCGAGCCCTCGCCGAGATCCGGCAAGGGCTGCGGGCCCTCGCTACCTCCCCACCGTTCTTTGGGAAGGGCCGGCGACGGAGGGGGAGGGTCGGCCGGGGGTCGCCGGCCCCGGCCGACCGGGGCGGCGAGGGCTTGCGGCCCTCGCCGGATCCGGGCGAGGGCTCGCGGGCCCTCGCTGCGATCCGGCGAGGGCTCGCGGCCCTCGCCGCCGATCGGCCGGGCGGCGACCCCGGCCGACCCTTCCCCCTCTGTCGCCGGGAAGGGCCGGCGACGGCAGCGAGGGCTCGCCCTCGCCCGCCCACCCCTTCGTCCCCCCTCTTTTTTTTTTTTTAGAGTATTTTTAATTAAATTAAGTTTTAATTTAATTTAATTAATTTTTTAATTATGTAAACGGCGTCGTTTCTGCTGAGTCAGGCGCCGACTCAGCTCTTCGGCGAGCCACGCAAGCATTAAAAAATAATAAACACGTGCCACGTAGGATTTTCGGTAAGGTCGCCGGAGGTGGCACTTAAGTGTCCCATATGACAAAAAAAAAAGTGGCACTTAAGTGTACCGAAAAAAAGTTATGGCACTTAAGTGTTCTCCCGTGCCAAGTTATGGCACTCCAGGTGTCCCAAACTCAAATTTCTCTGTAAAAAAGAAATCGTATGGAACATTAAATTAGGCTGCCTAATGACTGGGCAATTGGCTCATGTGCAAATGAGCCTTATCTGATAGTTTTGAAGTCTTTTTCCGGTGGATGGATTTGCGTTCTTTTCATCTGAAAACACATGCAAAACATAAGCAAGAGACATAATATGTAAATATCACCAATCATGTATGTTGGGCCTAGAATGGTTCTCAGTGGCTATGATTGATCTTCTTCGAGCGCTATTGAAAAACAGTAGATTTTACTACAGCTTTCACGCAATGAAACGATATTTGCAGGGTACTAAAATTACATATTATAAGTATCTCCTATTTCAAAGCCATTACTTTACGCGCTCTTGGAGTTGTGAGGGAACACTAAATTTAATTTTCCCCTTAAAATCTAATCCGAGACTCCTCTGATTTGCCAACCAGTTGCATTGTGCCATTGAAAATCGTTATTTCCGAAAATCTCAATTCAAAATGAAAGGGTGTGTAATTGGCAATGTGTATCTGGAAACACAAATACAAGGTACACCTTTTCACTGTATTTAAATACTTTTTTTTTTTTTTTTACAATTTACCCAGGTTCTTTTATGCACATTTTAAGACCCTACTTCTGTTTATACGTTAGCAATGGTTAAGGTTGTGAAAATAGGCTGATTAATTGGTCCAGATTTTCTAAGAGGCGGCCTTTAACATCTTGGCTAAAAAAGAAAAAAGAAAAAAAGAAAGAGAATCTCTTTAATGATTTTTTTTTTCCCTTTTCCCTATCCAAGAAGGTCCAATTACATCAGAATCCAGATGAGCGGCTTATATTTTTCTGCAAGGGTCCAACCATTTTTTGGTCAACCTGATGACAAATATAAATGAGAGGAGATACTCTTTGCATGTATACTTATCGTTTACAAATATTTATTTGCTACCAGACTAAAAATCACTATCGGGGATAATTTTCACCTTACTCCAATCGGAGGCAAGTCTCAGCCAATTCGCTTATTGGGGTGCACAAGTAAAAGAGAATTTATGTGTTGACCTACATTGCACTTATTTGTACCGCTAATGATGGAGGGGCTACTTCGGATAAAGCATGACATATGGACGTATAAATTTTCTGTCGCCAAGAAGTTTTAAACTTCATGAAATTATGAGTATAGTCTTAGCAGAGATACTGAATTTTCATCAGTCATCCCATACATGCCAATGCAAGCATTAAAAGAGCAAGGCAATGGTACGATCTGTAGAGGGCTAAGAAAAGAATGAACATTCAAGCTCATAATGAAGATCTCACACATTTGATAAAAATTACAAAGGAAAGTTTCAACCAGATCATACAAATTTGGCCAACTTTGTAATCCATGTATCCCTGAGACAGTTTTAATGGGGAGAATCACAAATCTTCACCAGAAAAGCAACAACTGAGCCAATTCTAGGAAAGATAATCAGCTGTTCCCAAAATTACCTATAATGCCGAGACTATTCTTCTGAAGATCTTTGATATTGACCAAAATTTAGAATCTTTAACCACCCATTATTACTGGCCGTATCAGCATATCAACTACAAACTATAAATATATTAGACGGCCAATTGAACAAATATGAAAAGAAGACTAACTGGATCCAAAATGGTGCTGTTTCGGTGCTTCCTTCTCCTTCTCATCCATCTCCTCCAGTTCAAAAATGAACTATCAATCTATCCAATCTAGCCAACTCCAATGGTCCAAAAGCGTGCAAAATGAACAATGAACTGCTTTCTTTTAGGCTGCATCTGTATCAAAGCTTGGCTTTCATGCCCTTTATTGTTGCATTGGCCCCTGGCCACGTCGTCTATCTTGCCATCCATTTGTTTTCCATCAGTTTCCCCATTTTTTGTCCATTCTTTGTCCTTTGATTTTCCAGTATACATAGACAAGTGCTCGTTGATTGTGTCAGCAGGTCCCCCTGGATGCAGGATCAAGCTCCCAGCATCCAATATGAGCATTCGCACCTTCTTCACCCGTAAGCAAGTGAGCGGGGACCTGATGAGAGAACCGGAATATTTCCTCTCTAGGAATCGTCCATAATTTACATGGATAATGCTTTCGAAACAGAGTCTTCAACCCACAAATTTTGGTGAGTGGAGCAACGGTTACACCACGGTCCTCGTTGTAGTCTTCAATCACTTCAACCATATCATAGCTGTTTTTCACCTCATTTAAAGTGGACTCCTTCCAATCATTTGTCCAGTTTCTGTGCAAAGCCCAAACATCTCCCTTCAAGGGATAAATCTGAATTAAGCCCCCTGTGCCTTTCGTCCACCTCATCACATGAGAGAAAGCATTAAGGGAGCCATAAACAACAGATTTTCCAATCCGCAAATCCCCACAGGTCTTGGCAAATCCAGATTTAACAAAAGGTATAGGGCCAAGTTCTTCGTTGTTATTGGAACTAAGCCAACTCATGCACACCTTGAATGGTTTTAATGTTATAACGTTGTGGATCAGAGCATAATAACGGGGCATCCCATCACCATCATAAACAGCCCAAACTTGATTATTATCAAATGAAACCTCTGTCCGATCATTGTCAAAATCATGAAAATCTGGAGCAACAAGCATTTGCTTGAAGACAAAGTTCTTTGCTTCAGTTTCAACATTAGAAATGGCGGGGGAAGGCTTTTTCATATCAACTTTGTCTTTACCATCCGCAGGCTTCCCATGCTTAACCGATATTGTCTTTGCACCATTTGAAGGAGCTTTCCGCTCTTTGCCATACCTCTCCTTGATCTTTCCTTGTGAAAAATCTAGTCCAATGGCAAGTTCCTTCTCATTACTCGACTCATTCATCTTCTGAAAATTTTCCTTCTTTGCTTCACATACCAGCATCTTTCGTGTTTCTATCCGAGATAGATTCCTTAGGCTATTGAATTTATTAATCCCGCCGAAATTAACCCTTCTCCTACCTTCCAATCGGCCCTTTCGGGATCCAGATGTACTTCCTGAGCCAAGTCCTCTACCATTTGCAAATGCTGCATGGCTAGCATCCTCCATGACTTTCTTATTCATGCCACCTTCCCCAACTCGACTTTTTTTAATCCCTTCAGTTTCGAGGGAATTAACATCTGAAGACATGCCCATCGAACAATTACGAGCTTTCTTAAACCTTTGAATCCTCTCAGAGCACTTCTCTTTGACTCCAGCCGCTGCCTCCTCACTATCACTCTTCAGATGCCAAACTACAGGCTGAAGCACGCCCGAGGGAGGAGAAAATGATGCGGGTGCAGGGGCAGCTTTATCACTTGCAAGTTTGGTTGATGTGCCACCTGAAGAGGTGACCTTTTCCGGCAAATGAATACCTGAGAAGTTTGTTGAACTTGCATTGGTGGGACAAGTCTGCCTTCCAACAAATGCGTACACATTACTTCTCGTTCGATTTGGATCTAGTTGTGCTTCAAAGGAAGCCTCTGAATGAGGTGACCAATTACCATTTATTGGTGGTGGTGGAATCTCAACAGCAACATAGGGTTTACGACAGTTGAGATTGCGGCAAAGAAGTTGCTTATTTGAGTAGCAGATTAAATATTCATATTTCATGTGGCAAGCACTGCATTGTGTCCAAAATGTCGTCTTGATAGGAGAAGAAGGGGCTGGAGTATAACTGACATCAGTTGCATTCTTACAGTCCCCGGCGATGAAATCCTCATCGCATTCCATCTCTTAGTGATTTGAATGATCTATGTTGTGGATATGCCAAATCTTCTTTCCTATGTAATCCCTCCTCTGTATAGTCAAAATAACTATAATGTGAACATTATACAATTGACAAGAAAATCTACATACACATTTGTGATTATTCCAACATTGCCAAATTATGCTCTTTTAAGGCATCTCTATACACATAAAGGAACATGTAAATCACGAAAAATACTACCGAATGGTGTGCGAGTGACCAAACATGATACGATCAGATCACATGATATCAATCCACATATACACACTACGAACTTCTATAAAAGGCATGACGATCTAGAGAAAGCATAACAATTGTAATTCACAAATTATAGTTCCATGTGCATACGCCTACATAGATGAGAAAAACATGTAAATCCACGTGTACAAGTGACAAATTTCCACCGTTTTTAATGAGTTATGATTCCGTCTACAAACATCCACATGAACGATGAAATGATATGCATCCACGTATACACGCAACGAACTTCCATAATAATTATAATGGTAAAGAAAAAAAGCATGATCCACTGCTTTTATTAAATTATGAATCTTTCTGCATGATCTATATAAACGAATAACGAAATTCCATAACAAGCATGATCATTGAGATAAAATGCTATCCATAATCAAATGGTTTACAGTTTCATTTCATCTATACACAACCAAATAAAAGAACAATAAACTTGGAAAAATATTTGTAATAATTAGGATAAAACACAATTAGCCGTTCAAAAATTTTACAATTCCATCAACATTGCTTTCCATCCTAAAAGTAAGCAACAAAATGCAAGCAACAATGATCAAATTGGTGGGCTTCTCGCCTTGAAAGTCAATTGACATCGTAGATCACATCGCCACAAGTCACCCCATGGATTATGATTGCCTACAAGGGCATCAGGGAAATCTTTTTTGATAGGTAGGAATTTAGATATAGTAAAATTCAATCTCTTAACCAAGACCATGATAAAATAAGATGATTGACTCACAAACAAACTGCTATTGGATGAGAGTCGAAAGTCAATAAGCATCCGGCAGAAATCCTAAGGCATTCAAGTCCTCTTGGCAAATAACACCTCGACAATCCACAAGTTTAGTACAAAAACTACAGGCATATTATTTTTCACATTAAAAAATCCCATCATTGATCCAACTGACACCTAAAATTTCTCTCTTCTTGCAATGAAAGCGTATTTTTTTACCTTCTCTTGGACTTGGGAGACAACCCCAGATTTTTTGTTCTTTTTCTCTACGATTTTTGGGACTAGCTTGATCTACGAACCAGTTGCAATGTCCGACAGAAAATGGTTGATATCTGAAACCCCGACTTCAAAATAAAAGGATGTGTTGGTTCTATTGTGATTTGGAAAGACAAAGACAATATTTGATGAATAGACACATAACCCTAACATACCTTTTCACATCATTTAAGAATCGACAAGTTAATAATCCTACCTCTGGTTAAATGTCAACCATGGTTAGTATTGTCGAAATAGGCAAATTAGTTGGTACAGATTTTCTTTTGAGCCACACTTTAATGTCTTGGCTAAAAAAGCAAATACTGTATTTAATAATCAATTCCCTTTTTTTAACCCTACTCATCGTCATATTCAAGTGGCTTATATTTTCTGCAAGGATCCAACCATTAGGAAGAAGAAGAACTAGGGAAAAATAAAAAAGAGAAAGAAAAAAAGGAAAAAAAGGGGGGATTGCAAATGACAAAAATACCCTTGACTGCTAGAAAGTTAGGCCCTTATTTGAAATAAACATAACCACTATAGGTCCTTATTTAAAACAAGCTTCATTCCAAACCCATATTTGAGAAAGTGATGATATTTCATATCCTTATTAAAATAAGACCCACTTTTGGCCCTTATCTGAGGAAATAATGGCACTTCGGGCCCTTTTTGGGAATTTTCCCTCTTTCTTTTAAATTGCACTCTGAAAAGAGAAAATCTACTTTACCAAAAAAAAAAAAAAAAAAGAGAGAGAATATCTTTGTGGGCCAAATGAGAAATTTTTTTTAAATTAGAAAATGTAATATGTTTGAAATTTCCGTGCAAAATTTTTGGATTTTTGTGGCATTATCTATTACGAGTACCTGAATACTTTAGGATTTTCAAAGCATGTTCATGAATTTTCAACTATTGTCCCATCACAGTTTGTTTGTGAATCTCTCTTCTTATTTAGTTGGTAAGGAGATATAACTCATACCCATCAAAGAAGAATTCCTTGATGCCGTTATAGGCAATCATAGTTCATGAGGTGACTTGTGGCAATTTGATCCACATTGTTCTCGCTTAGTTTCATTGACGAGAAACCTGTCAATTTGATCATTGTCGCATGCATTCTTTTGGGTGTTTTTAGAGGAAGTAAAGTTGATGGAACTATACAATTTTATTTTGCGGTTGATTGTGCTTTAGCCAAACTATTTAAAAATATTTTTGCAAGTTTATCGCTCTTCTATGTGGATGTGGGTAGATGAAATGTTAGTGCAAACCGTTTGATTATGGATCATGTTTGATCACAATGACTTTGCTTATGATGAAAGTTCGATGCTTGTTCATATGGATTGTGCTGATAGAATCATAATTAATTAAAAACGGTGGATTTCTAATCGGTATGCTAATTTTGAAAGCTTATTACTTGTAAAGTATACTAGCTTAGTAACCAGTGAAATATCCAAAAAAAAAAAAAAAAAAAAAAAAAAAAAAACTAGAATAAATTTTAATGAACTATTGAAGCTATAAGTGGTTTTGATCATACAACCGACAAGGGCTTTCGGTAGACTTCTTTTGTTTCCGACTTTGCTTGCGACAAGTCATTGCATTAATATGAGTTCGCTGACCACGTAAGGGCAATCCATCTTAATGATGAATTCCTCAATACCAGGTTCCAATACTTGATTATCAACCTGCTAATTTATCTAGTTATCTCATTGGTGGAATCTGAATCACATTCTCCTTAGTAAGGCCACAAGGTCTTGATCAACCTTGTACCGATCGGGGTTTTATACGCCCAGGCATTGATACCTATTGATATCCTAAACCAATTAAAACCATCAGGAATGAAATGAAATGTGAAAAATTGAGTCTAAGCTCAACCTCATGGTCAGCGGAAGAAAAAGAAGGCTAAGGAGGAAGAATTTACATTCCATTATCGCATCCTCTTCCGCTATGGCTACTAGGGGGGTCTTACAGGTCCAACTAACACAATGGAATCTTCTTTTGTGATCATACTTTCTATCTTGGTTAGTAGTCCAATCCTTGGGAGGAAGTACAGTCCAAGTGCCAAAATTGAGCATGAAGGGATATTAAGTGCCAAAAGTTAGGAAAGTGACACGTGCCATTTTTTTTAAAAAGTGGAATACTCAAGTGCCATCTCTGGCGAATCCCACCGGAAATCCTACATGGTAATTTTTTATTATTCTTTTTGTCTATGGGGCTCGCCGAAATGCTAACTCAACAAAAAAAAGGCAAAAATGACGGCGTTTTTTAGCGGATTCAAATGTTAATATAAAAATTAATTTATTTAAATTATAAAAATAAATTATTATCATCATCATCATCATCATCATAAGCAGGGGGGAAGATGAGGTAGTGGCTAAGGGCTGAAACCTCGCCGCCGTCGCCTCCCTCCCAGCGACAAAGGGGGGGAGTGTCGGCCGGGGTCACCGGCCCCTGGTCGTTCGACGGTGAGGGCTCGCGAGCCCTTCTTGGATTTTGACGAGGGCCGCAGGCCCTCGTCGCCGATCGGCCGGTGGCCAACAACCCTAGCCGACCCTCCCCCTCCATTGCTGACCCTTCCTAGTGGCGGCGGCGAGAGCCCGCAAGCCCTTGCCTCGGATGTCTATTCCCTAGAAGGGTTTATTAAAAAAAAAAAAAAAAACAGGTTGATGAAGGTGGTATGAACAAGAAAGCCTCAGAGGATGCTAGCCAAGCGGTCTTTACAAATAGTATAGGAGTTGCCCTAGGAAGTAGGCGTTGATCTCAAAAGGGTCAACTAGAGTATAGGAAAAGGGCTAATTTCAACGTGATAAATTAGTACAACAGTCTGAGGGATGTGCCTTTGACAGAAACAAGGAAGATGTTGATACATAAAGCAAAGAATGAAATATTTAAGAAGCTTGATGAGTGGAGTTAGGTCAAATTGTTCACAAGAAAAGGTCAACGAGAAGTATGACAAAGAGTAGACAGATATATAATATTTAAATTCCAGAAATGGAGGTGGAGAAGGGAAGCATTGAGACCAGGAAAGTCTTCTTTCCAGCGATTGTTTAAATAGCCATCTGATATCCATAGTTAGTAGTTAATTTGCAAATTCGGCTGGTAATAACGAGTGGATACAGATTTTTAATTTTGGTCAAGGACAGAGAATTTCAGAAGACTAATATCAGCATTATAGGTAACTTCACGGACAGCTGATTTTCACAACTAGGATTTAGCTCGATAGTTGCTTTTCTGGCAAAGATGCCCTATTCTCCTCATTAAAGCTGTCTTATTGATAAATGGATTATAAAGTTGGCCAGACCTATATGATCTGGCTGAAACTTTTCTTTACATCTGTATAAGATCTTCATTATGAGCATGAATGTTCATTCTTTTGTAAGCCTTGTGCACTTATTGTTTGCATTTGCATGTATGGGATGGCTTATGAAAATTCAATGTTTTTGGTGAAACTCTACTCATAATATCATGAAGTTTTGGAGTTTTTGGCCAAAGAAAGTGATACATCCTTATTTAATGTTTTATCCTGAGTAACCTCAACGTAACTTGAGATAAAATTAGGCACAGTGCAGTCAACATATAAATACTATTTTGCTTGTGCACTCTAATAGGTAAACTGGCTGAGACTTGCCTCTTATTAGAGTAAGGTGGAAACCATCCTCGACTAGCAATTTGTTGTTTAGCGTTGCCAAGAAATACAAGCAACTATTTGTAAACAATAAGAAAAGTTGGCATATTAAACAAAAATGTCAGTAATAAATTCAAACGAGAGGTAGTAACCTAACAGTAAGTAATTTAATAAGAAAAAAAGTTGGTGATGAGTTATGCTAATTTAGATTGGTAATTTGTAAAAAAAAGTAAATAAAAGGGTCACTAATCAAGGCAATAAAAATTGTTGAGTTAATAAGAAACTTATTAATTACAGAAAACAATTAAACTTTAAGAAGTAACTCAATGAAAGTTTGTATTCCAAAACTATCTAGTAATTGGATCTGACAAAAGTCAGAAAATTACACTAGTTTAATTTGATAATTATATATACGAGTTTATAAGTTCATAAAGTTGGGCAGTAAGCACGTTCAAAAATTGTCAATTTACAAATTATACAAAAATTTGTAATTTCATGAAGGGTTGGTAATTTACTAATAAGTTAAGAGAAAAAAGGTCACCGGTCGGTTTATTTACTAGTAGATTTTTGACACTCACAAACACTTGATGAAATTTCTCTGTAAGAAAGAAATCGTATGGCACATTAAATTAGGCTGCCTAATGACTGGGCAATTGGCTCATGTGCAAATGAGCCTTATCTATACTTTTGAAGTCTTTTTCCGGTGGATGGATTTGCATTTTTATCATCTTAAAACACATGCAAAACATAAGCAAGAGACATAATCTGTAAATATCACCAATCCTGTATGTTGGGCCTGGAATGGTTCTAAGCGGCTACGATTGATCTTCTTCGAGCGCCATTGAAAAACAATAGATTTTACTACAGCTTTCACGCAATGAAACGATATTTACATGGTACTAAAATTACAGATTATAAGTATCTCCTATTTCAAAGCCATTACTTTACGCGCTCTTAGAGTTGTGAGGGAACACTAAATTTAATTTTCCCTTTAAAATCTAATCTGAGACTCCTCTGATTTGCCAACCAGTTGCATTGTGCCACTGAAAATGGTTATTTCCGAAAATCTCAGTCCAAAATGAAAGGGTGTGTCATTGGTAATGCGTTATCTGAAAACACAAATACAAGGTACACTTTTTCACTGTATTTAAGTACTTTTTTTTTTTTTTTTTTACAATTAACCCAGGTTCTTTTATGCACATTTTAAGACCCTACTTCTGTTTATACGTTAACAATGGTTAAGGTTGTGAAAATAGGCTGATTAATTGGTCCAGATTTTCTAAGAGGCAGCCTTTAACATCTTGGCTAAAAAAGAAAGAGAATCTCTTTAATGATTTTTTTTCCCTTTTGTTTACTCTACTCATTTTCCCTATCCAAGAAGGTCCAATTACATCAGAATCCAGATGAGCGGCTTATATTTTTCTGCAAGGGTCCAACCATTTTTTTTGTCAACGTGATTACAAATATAAATGAGAGGAGATACTATTTGCACGTATACTTATCGTTTACAAATATCTATTTGCTACCAGACTAAAAATCACTATCGGGGATCATTTTCACCTTACTCCAATCGGAGGCAAGTCTCAGCCAATTCACTTATTGGGGTGCACAAGTAAAAGAGAATTTATGTGTTGACCTACACTGCGCTTATTTGTACCGCTAATCATGTAGGGGCTACTTCGGATAAACATGAAATATGGACGTATCAATTTTCTGTCACCAAGAAGTTTTAAAGATCGTGAAATTATGAGTATAGTCTTAGCAGAGATACTGAATTTTCATCAGTCATCCCATACATGCCAATGCAAGCATTAAAAGAACAAGGCAATGGTACGATCTGTAGAGGGCTAAGAAAAGAATGAACATTCAAGCTCATAATGAAGATCTCACACATTTGATAAAAATTACAAAGGAAAGTTTCAACCAGATCATACAAATTTGGCCAACTTTGTAATCCATGTATTACTGAGACAGTTTTAATGGGGAGAATCACAAATCTCACCAGAAAAGCAACAACTGAGCCAATCCTAGGAAAGATAATCAGCTGTCCCCAAAATTACCTATAATGCCGAGATTATTCTTCTGAAGATCTTTGATATTGACCAAAATTTAGAATCCTTAACCACCCATTATTACTGGCCGAATCAGCATATTAACTACAAACTATATATATATTAGACGGCCAATTGAACAAATATGAAAAGAAGACTAACTCGATCCTAAATGGTGCTGTTTTGGTGCTTCCTTCTCCTTCTCATCCATCTCCTCCAGTTCAAAAATGAACTATCAATCTATCCAATCTAGCCAACTCCGATGGTCCAAAATCGTGCAAAATGAACGATGAACTGCTTTCTTTTAGGCTGCATCTGTACCAAAGCTTCGCTTTCATCCCCTTTATTGTTGCATTGGCCCCTGGCCACGTCGTCTATCTTGCCATCCATTTGTTTTCCATCAGTTTCCCCATTTTTTGTCAATTCTTTGTCCTTTGATTTTCCAGTAAACACAGACAAGTGCTCGTTGATTGTGTCAGCAGGTCCCCGTGGATGCAGGATCAAGCTCCCAGCATCCAATATGAGCATTCGTACCTTCTTCACCTGTAAGCAAGTAGGGGGGACCTGATGAGAGAACCGGAATATTTCCTCTCTAGGAATCGTCCATAATTTACATGGATAATGCTTTCGAAACAGTCTTCAACCCACAAACTTTGGTGAGTGGAGCAACGGTTACACCACGTTGCTCGTTGTAGTCTTCAATCACTTCAACCATATCATAGCTGTGTTTCACCTCATTTAAAGTGGACTCCTTCCAATCATTTGTCCAATTTCTGTACAAAGCCTCTCCCTTCAAGGGATAAATCTGAATTAAGCCCCTTGTGCCTTTCGTCCACCTTATCACATGAGAGAGAGCATTAAGGGAGCCATAAACAACGGATTTGCCAATCCGCAAAATCCAGATTTAACCCAAGGTATAGGGCCAAGTTCTTGGTTGTTATTGGAACTAAGCCAACTTATGCACACCTTGAATGGTTTCAGTGTTATGACATTGTGCATCAGAGCATAATAACAGGGCATCCCATCATCATCATCATAAATGGCCCAAACTTGATTATTATCAAATGAAACCTCTGTCTGATCATTGTCCAAATCATGAAAATCTGGATCAACAAGCATTTGCTTGAAGACAAAGTTCTCCGCTTGAGTTTCAACATTAGAATTGGCGGGGGGAAGGCTTTTTCATATGAACTTTGTCTTTACCATCAGTAGGCTTCCCATGCTTAACCGATAATGTCTTTGCACCATTTGGAGGACCTTTCCGCTCTTCGCCGTACCTTTCCTTGATCTTTCCTTGTGAAAAATCTAGTCTAATTCCAAGTTCTTTCTCATTACTCCACTCATTCATCTTCTGAAAAATATCCTTCTTTGCTTTACGCATCAGCATCTTTCGTGTTTCTATCCGAGATAGATTCCTCAGGCTATTGAATTTATTAATCCCGCCAAAATTAACCCTCCTCCTACCCTCCAATTGGTCCTTTCGGGATCCAAATGTACTTCATGAGCCAAGTCCTCTACCATTTGCAAGTGTTGCATGGCTAGCATCTTCCATGACTTTCTTATTCATGCCACCTTCGCCAACTCGACTTTTTTTAATCCCTTCAGTTTCTAAGGAATTAACATCTGAAGACATGCCCACTACGAGCTTTCTTAAACCTTTGAATCATCTCAGAGCACTTCTCTTTGACTGCAGCCACTGCCTCCTCACTATCCCTCTTCGGATGCCAAACAACAGGCTGAAGCACGCCCGAGGGAGGAGAAAATGATGCAGGTGTAGGGGCAACTTTATCACTTGCAAATTTGGTTGATGTGCTATATGAAGAGGTGAGCTTTTCCAGCAAATGAATACCTGAGAAGCTTGTTGAACTTGTATTGGTGGGAGAAGTCTGCCTTCCAACAAATGCGTACACAGTGTTTCTCCTTCAATTTGGATATGGCTGCACTTCAGAGGAAGCTTCTGAATGAGATGAACCATTGCCATCGATTGGTGGTGGTGGAATCTCAATAGCAACATAAGGTTTACGTCAGTTGAGATTGCAGCAACGAAGTTGCTCGCTTGTTTGAGTAGCAGATTAAATATTCATACTCCATGTGGCAAGCATTGCATTGTGTCCAAAATGTCGTCTTGATAGGAGAAGAAGGGGCTGGAGCACAACTGACATCAATCGCACTCTTACAATCCCTAGCGATGAAATCCTCATTGCATTCCATCTATTAGTGATTTGAATGATCTGTTGCAGATATCGCCAAGTCTTCTTTCCTTATGTAATCCCTCCTCTATACAATCAAAATAACTATAATGTAAAAATTATACAATTGACAAGAAAATCTAGATACACGTTTGTTATTATTCCAACATGCCAAATTATGCTCTTTTAAGGCATCTCTATACACATAAAGGAACATGTAAATCCCGAAAAATACAACCAATGGTGTGCAAGTGACCAAACATGATACGATCAGATCACATGATGTCAATCCACATATACACACAACGAACTTCTATAAAAGACATGACGATCTAGAGAAAGCATAACAATCGTAATTAACGAATTATAGTTCCATGTGCATACGTGTACATAGATGAGAAAATGATGTAAATCCACGTGTACAAGCGACAGATTTCCATTGCTTTTAATGAATTATGATTCCATTTGCAAACATCCACGTAAATGATGAAATGATATGCATCCACGTATCCACGCAACTAACTTCCATGATAACTATAACAGTCAGGAAAAAAAGCATGATCTATTGCTTTTATTAAGGCTTCAATCGTTTCGCGAAAAATAATTTTTGGAAAAATATTTTCCAGATTTTTCGACATTTGTTTCACAAAAAATGAATTATTTGGGAAAAAAGTTTTCCATGAAATGAAAAAAAAAAATTATAAATTAGGGGAAAGTGTTTTCCTCTTTGAAAAGTGGAAAACATTTTCCTCACTTGATTTTTCTTATCTCATACCTATACAAATCCTCACTTCTTCCTCTCCTTTCTTTTACTTCTTTTCTTTTTTTATTCGAATTATTTTTAATTTTCTTTTTCTTTTCTATTTCTTTTCTATTTCTTTTTTTTTTTCTTTTCTTTGTATCCCATCTTCTTCTTTCTTAGCTAATTGTCGGCCGTCGCCAAGCGAACCTTGAGCTCATCGATCTTAAGCTCACACTTGTCGATCTGGCGAGCCTCAAACTTGATGCTCGAGCTCGCTGGTAGCCGGTCGCAAGCCACCACCTTGGTCGGCGATCAGCCAAGAAAGAAGGAGATGGAAAACACAGAAAAAAAAAGAAAAAAAATTAATAACAGATTTTAAAATTCCATTTTCAAAGTTAAAATAAATGAAAAGGAGCATATGGAGGAAAAGATTTTCTTTACCGAACATCGAAAAATATTTTTACTTCATTTTCATATTTCATCCGAATACCGGAAAATAATTACATTTTCTTGGAAAACGACTTCTTGGAAAATATTTTCCAGAAATGCCATATTTTCCGCAAAACAAGCGGAGCCTAGATTATGAATCTTTCCACACAATCTATATAAGCGGATAACGAACTTCCATAATAAGCATGATCATTGAGATAAAACACGATCCATAATCAAATGGTTTACAGTTCCATTTCATCTATACACGTCCAAATAAAAGAGCAATAAACTTGGAAAAATATTTGTAATAGTTGGGATAAAACACAATCAAACCGTTCATAAAATTTTAAAATTCCATCAACATTGCTTTCCATCCTAAAAGTAAGCAACAAAATGCAACCAACAATGATCAAATTGACGGGCTTCTCGACATGAAAGTCAATTGAACACGGTAGATCACATCGCCACGAGTCACCTCATGGATTATGATTGCCTACAAGGGCATCAAGGAAATCTTTTTTGATAGGTAGGAATTCAGATATGGAAAAATTCAATCTCTTACCAAGACCACGATAAAATAAGAAGATTGACTCACAAACAAACTGCTATTGGATGATAGTTGAAAGTCAATAAGCATTCGCCATAAATCCTAATGGATTCAAGTCCTCTCGGCAAATAACGCCACAACAATCCACAAGTTTAGTACATAAACTACATGCATATTAATTTTCACATTAAAAAATCCCATCATCGATTCAACTAACACCCAAAATTTTTCTCTTCTTGCAATGAAAATGTTTTTTTTTTTTTTTTTTTTTTTTTTTACATTCTCTTGGATTTGAGAGAAAAACCTAGATTTTTTGTTCTTTTTCTATACGAATTTTGGGACTAGTCTGATTAATGAACTAGTTGCAATGTCCGACAAAAGGTGGTTGATATCTGAAACTCCGACTTCAAAACGAAAGAATGAGTTGGTTCCATTGCGGTCTGAAAAGACAAAGACAATGTCTGATGAATAGACACATAACCCTAACATACCTTTTCACAGCATTTAGGAATCTACAAGTTAATAACCCCTACCTCTAGTTACATGTCAACCCTGGTTAATATTGTCAAAATAGGCAAATTAATTGGTACAGATTTTTTTTAGAGCCACACTTTAATGTCTTGGCTAAAAAACCAAAGACCATATTTAATGATCATTTCCCTTTTTTAACCCTACTCATCTTCACATTTTTTTTTTTTGGTCAGTCCTACTCTATACATATTCTACACTCACTCTCAGACTTGTGCCCTGCCTCTTGCAGGGCGTGGGCATTGAAACCCACTCCTGAAACTTGCGCGTCCCCACCCCATCCCTCCCTGAGAAGGTGGGGGTTTGAACCCCTCACCTCCCCCTTCCATATTGGAAGGGTGGCCACTGAGGCGAATCCCAGTGGTTTTACTCATCTTCACATTCAAGTGGCTTATATTTTCTGCAAGGATCCAACCATTAGGAAGGAGAAGAACCAGAAAAAGAAAAAAGGAAAAAAAAAAAAAAAAAAAAAAAAGAGGGAAAATGACAAATGACAAAAATACCCTTGACCGCTAGAACGTTAGGCTTTTTTTTTTTTTTTTTAAATGGACATAGCCACTTTAAGCCCTTATTTGAAATAAATATGACCACTATAGGGCTTTATTTGAAATAAGATTCACTTCAGATCTTTATTTAAGAAAGTGATGGTATTTTAGATCCTTATTTTAGGAAATAAGGGCACTTCAGGCCATTTTTTGGAATTTTCCCTCTTTCTTTTAAATTGCACTCTGAAAAGAGAAAATATTTGTGGGCTAGATGAAATATAGACTTGAATTTTTTTTAATGCAAAAAAGTAATATGTTTGAAATTTCTGTGCTAATTTTTTTTGAATTTTTGTGTCGTTATCTATTACGAGTACTTGAATACTTTAGGATTTCCAAGGCATGCTCATGAATTTTCAACTGTTGTCCCATCACAGTTTGTTTGTGAATCTCTCTTCTTATTTAGTTGGATAGGAGATGTAACTCATACCCATCAAAGAAGAATTCCTTGATGCCCTTAGAGGCAATCATAGTTCATGAGGTGACTTGTGGCAATTTGATCCACATTGTGCTCACTTTGTTTCATTGATGAGAAACCTGTCAATTTGATCATCGTTGCATGCATTCTTTTGGATGTTTTTAGAGGAAGTAATGTTGATGGAATTATACAATATTATGTAACAGTTGATTGTGCTTTAGCCCGACTATTAAAAATATTTTTGCAAGTTCATCGCTCTTCAATGTGGATGTGGGTAGATGAAATGTTAGTGCAAACCGTTTGATTATGGATCATGTTTGATCACAATGAATATGCTTATGATGAAAGTTCGTTGCTCGTTCATGTGGATTGTGCCAATAGAATCATAATTCAATAAAAACGATGGATTTCTGATCATTATGCTAATTGTGAAAGCTTATTACTTGTATAGTATACTAGATTAGTAACCAGTGAAATACCCCAAAAAAAAAAAAAAAAAAAAAAAACTAGAATAAATTTTAGTGAACTATTGAAGCTATAAGTGGTTTTGATCATATAACCGGCAAGGGCTTCGGTAGACTTCTTTTGTTTCCAACTTCACTTGCGACAAGTCATTGCGTTAGTATGAGTTTGTTGACCATGTAAGGGCAATCCATGTTAATGATGAATTCTTCAAAAACAGGTTCCAATACTTGATTATCAACCCGCTAATCTATCCGGTTATCTCATGGGTGGAATCTGAATGGCATCCTTCTTAGTAAGGTCACAAGGTCTTAATCAACCTTGTGCCGATCGGGGTTCTAAACGCCCAGGCGTTGATGCCTGTTGATGTTCTGAACCAATTAAAATCATGAGGATTGAAATGAAATATGAATAATAGAGTCTGAGTTCAACCTCATGGTGAGCGGAAGAAAAAGAAGGCTAAGGAGGAAAAATTTATGTTCCATTCTCACATCTTCTTCCTCTATGGCGACCAGGGGGTCATACAGGTCCAATTAAGACAATGAAATCTTCTTTTGTGATCATACTTTTATGTTAGTTAGTAGTCCAAATCCTTGGCTTAACTCAATGGCACTTTTACGCAGGCTTGGTGCCACTAGATTGGCGTGGATGAATATCATTTCATCGTTTATGTGGATGTATATGAATGAAATTATAATTCATTAAAAATGGTGGATCGTGCTTTGTCCTTACTATTATTCTTGTTTTTGAAATTTGTCACTTGTGCAAGTGAAATTACATCATTTTCTTGTCTATATAGGCATATGTAGATGGAACTATAATTTGTTAATAAAGGTTTCCCTGCTTTATTCTGACCAGCATGTTTTGGAAGTTCTTCATGTGTTTACATGGATTTACATCATTTGATCATATCCTGTTTGGTCATCTGGACATTATTTGGTTGTACTTTGTTTGCCAATTTACATGTTCCTTTACATGTATATAGATGCAAAAGGAGCAAATCTGGCATTTTAGAATAATTACAAATGTGTATCTAAAGTCATTTTGACTTTACAAAGGAGGCATTACATAAGGAAAGAAGAATTGGCCATATTTAGGTTAGGTATAGATCAAACCCCCAAGATATGGAATGCAACTAGGATTTCCACACTTGCAATCGTAAGAGTGGGCTGATGTCAATTGCGCTGTAGCCCCTCCTCCTCCTATCAGGATGTCATTTTGGACACAGTGCAGTACTTGCCAAATAAAGTTTGAATACTTAGTAAACAAGCAACTTCCTTGCTATGGTCCCAATTGCCTTAACCTGATATTGCTATGGAGATTCCCTCTCCACAGATAGATGGCAATGATTCATCTAATTGAAAGTTTTTCTTCATGATAGAACGAGAAACAATGTGTACACCTCAATTGGAGGGCAAACTTGTGCCCCCTATGCTAGTTCGGTAGGATTCTCTGGTATTCACTTGCCGCATAAGCTCACTTCTTCATATGGCACATTAACCAAATTTGCGATTGATAACAGAGCACCTGCACCCGTCATCATATTCTCCTCTCTTAGGCATGTTTGTGCTTATAGTTTGGCATCAGAAGTTGGGCCATAAAGAAGCAGCTACAGTCAGAGAGAAGCGCTCAAAGATAATTCACATGTCTAAGAAAGCTCCTAATGATTAAGTGGGCATGTCTTCTTATGTCAATTCTCTAGAAATGCAGAGATCACCTAAAGGTGGGTTGGTGAAGGTGGTATAAATAAGAGGGTCAAAATGGATGTCAGCCTTGCAGGGATCAATCAAATCCTTAAAAGATAGAATGCAAAAAATATTTCAACACCTAGGAATGTAAGATGTGCTGCTGATGTCAGTTGTACTCTAGCAACTCCTCGTCCTACCAAGACATCAATTTGGATATAGTGCAATGCTTGCCAAATGAAGTTTGAACACTTAATCTACTACTTAAATTAGCAACTTTGTTGATAGAGTCTCAACTATCGTAAACCATAGGCTTTCTTTGAAGCACAACAATACCATAATAGAATGAGAAACAATGTGTACACATTAGTCAGAGGGCAAACTTGTGCCACCGATGCAAGTTCTACAAGCTTCTTTGGTTTTCAATTTCCACAAGAGCACATTTCTCCATATGGCACGCTAACCAAATTTGCGAGTGATAAAAGTGCCCCTGAACCTGCATCATATTCTTCCCTCATCAAGCGTGTTTGCGCCTATAGTTCAGCATCAGAAGAGGGGCTACAAAGAGATGGCCGCTGTAGTCAGAGAAGAGTGGCTGGAAATGATTCAGATGTCTAAGAAAGCTGATAGTGGTTCAGTGAGCATGCCTTATCATGTCTATTCCCTAGAAGGGTTTATTAAAAAAAAAAACCAGGTTGATGAAGGTGGTATGAATAAGAAAGTCTTAGAGGATGCTAGCCAAGCGGTCTTTACAAATAGTACAGGAGTTGCCCTAGGAAGTAGGCGTTGATCTCAAAAGGGTCAACTAGAGTATAGGAGAAGGGCTAATTTCAACGTGATAAATTAGTACAACAGTCTAAGGGATCTACCTTTGACAGAAACAAGGAAGATGATGATACATAAAGCAAAGAATGAAATATTTAAGAAGCTTGATAAGTGGAGTTAGGCCAAATTGTTCACAAGAAAAGGTCAACGAGAAGTATGACAAAGAGTAGATCAATATATAATATTTGAATTTCAGAGATGAAGGAGGAGAAGGGAAGCACTGAGACCAGGAAAGTCTTCTTTCCAGCGGTTGTTTAAATAGCCGTATGATATCCATAGTTAGTAGTTAATCTGCAAATCCGGCTGGTAATAATGGGTGGATGCAGATTTTTAATTTTGGTCAAGGACAGAGATTTTCAGAAGACTAATCTCAGTATTATAGGTAACTTTGCGGACAGCTGATTTTCACAACTAGGATTTAGCTCGATAGTTGCTTTTTTGGCAATGATGCCCTATTCTCCTCATTAAAGCTGTCTTATTGATAAATGGATTATAAAGTTGGCCAGACCTATATGATCTGGCTGAAACTTTTCTTTACATCTGTATAAGATCTTCATTATGAGCACAAATATTCCTTCTTTTGTAAGCCTTGTGCACTTATTGTTTGCATTTGCATGAATCGGATGGCTTATGAAAATTCAATGTTTTTGCTGAAACTCTACTAATAATATCATGAAGTTTTGGAGTTTTTGGCTATAGAAAGTGATACATCCTTATTTCATGTTTTATCCTGAGTAACCTCAAGGTAACTTGAGATAAAATTAGGCACAGTGTAGTCAACATATAAATACTATTTTGCTTGTGCACTCTAATAGTAAAACTGGCTGAGACTTGCCTCTGATTGGAGTAAGGTGGAAACCATCCTCGACTAGCAATTTGTTGTTTAGCGATGCAAAGAAGTGCAAATAACCATTTTGTAAACAACAAGAAAAGTTGGCACATTAAACAAAAATGTCAGTAATAGATTCAAACGAGAGTTAGTAATCTAGTAGTAAGTAATTTGATAAGAGAAAAGTTGGTGATGAGTTATACTAATTTAAATCGGTAGTTTGTAAAAAAGCTATTACATAACAGGGTCACCAATCGAGCTAATAAAAATTGTTTAGTCAATAAGAAACTAATAAATTAAGAAAAAAATTGAACTTTAATGAGTAACTCAATGAAAGTTTGTATTTCAAAACTATCTAGTAATCGAATCTGACAAAAGTCAGAAAATTACACTAGTTTGATAATTATATGTAAGAGTTGATAAGGTCAGAAAGTTGGTCAGTAAGCACGTTCAAAAATTGTCAATTTACAAATTAAAAAAAAAAAGAAATTGGTAATTTCATGAAGGGTTGGTAATTTGCCAATTACTTAAGAGAAAAAGGTCATCGGTCGGTTTATCTACTAATATTTTTTTTTTTGACTTTCACTAGCACTTGATGAAATTTCTCGGTGAAAAGGAAATCGTAGGAACACTAAATTATGCTGCCTGATGACTGCGCAATTGGCTCATCTGCAACTGAGCCTTGTCTCATAGTTTTGAAGTCTTTTGTGGTGGATGGATTTGCATTTTTCTCATCTGAAAACACATGCAAAACATAAGCAAGAGACAAAATTTGTGAATATCACCAATCCTGTATATTGGCCTGGAATGATTCTAAGCGGCTGCAATTGATCTTTTTCAATTGCAATTGAAAAACACTAGATGATACTATAGTTCTCATGCAACGAAACAATATCTACAGGGTACTGAAGTTACAAATTATAAGTATCTCCTAATTCAAAGCCATAACATTACGCACTCTTGGACTTGCGAGGCAACACTATTTTTAATTTTCCCTTTAATATCAAATCTGGGACTCCTCTGATTGGCCAACCAGTTGCATTGCCCCGCTGAAAATGATTATTTCTGAAAATCACAATTCAAAATGAAATGGTGTGTTATTGGTATTGTGTATACGGAAAGACAAATTCAAGGTGCACCTTTTCACTGTATTTAAATATAAATACATATATTTTAACAATTAACCGAAGTTCTTTTATGCACAGATTAAGACCTGCCTTTGGTTATATGTTAGCAATGGTTAAGATTGTGAAAATAGGCAGATTAATTGGTCCAGATTTTCTTAGAGGCAGCCTTTAACATCTTGGCTAAAAAAGAAAAAAACAGAGACCTCTTTAATGATTTTTTCCCTTTTGTTTACCCTATTCATTTTCCCTATCCAAGAAGCTTCAATTACATCAGAATCCAGATGAGCGGCTTATAATTTTCTGCAAGGGTCCGACCATTTTTAGGTCAACCTAATGACAAATAGAAATGAGAGGAGATACTATTTGCACGTATAATTATCGTTTACAAATATTTATTTGCTACCAAACTAAAAATCACTAACGGGGATAATTTTCACCTTACTCCAATCAGAAGCAAGTCTCAGCCAATTCACCAATCGAGGTGCACAAGTAAAAGAGAATTTACATGTTGAACTATGCTGCACTTATTCGTACCACTATTCACGTAGAGGCTGCTTTAGATAAAATATGAAATATGGATGTATCAATTTTCTATTGCCAAGACCTTTTAAACTTCATGAAATTATGAGTATAGTCTAGCAGAAATACTGAATTTCATCAGCCATCCCATACATGCCAATGCAAACACTGAAAGCACAAGGCAATGGTACGATCTGTAGAGGGCTAGAATGAACATTCAAGCTCATAATGAAGATCTTATACATTTGATATAAATTACAAAGGAAAGTTTCAGCCAGATCATACGAATTTGGCCAACTTTAGACAGATTTAATGAGGAGAATCACAAATCTTCACCAGAAAAGCAACAACTGAGCCAATCCTAGGAAAGATAATCAGCTGTCCCCAAAATTACCTATAATGCGAAGATTATTCTTCCGAAGATCTCTGACATTGACCAAAATTTAGAATCTTTATCCACCCATTATTACGGGCCGAATCAGCATATTAACTACAAACTATAAATATTAGACGGCTAATTGAACAAATATGAAAAGAAGACTGACTCGATCCTAAATGGTGCTGTTTCTGTGCTTCCTTCTCCTTCTCATCCATCTCCTTCAGTTCAAAAATGAAATATCAATCGATCCAGTCTAACCAACTCCAATGGTCCAAAAGCGTGCAAAGTGAACGATGAACTGCTTTTCTTAAGGCTGCATCTGTATCAAAGCTTCGCTTCCATCCCCCTTATTGCTGCATTGGCCACTGACCACTCACCACTGGCCACGTCGTCTATCTTGACATCCATTTGTTTTCCATCAGTTTCCCCATTTTTTGTCAATTCTTTGCCTTCCGACTTTCCAGTGTACACAGACAAGTGCTCGATGATTGTGTCAACAGGTCCCTGTGGATGCAGGATCAAGCTCCCAGCATCCAATATGAGCATTCGCACCACTTTCACCTGTAAGCAAGTGAGCAGGGACCTGATGAGAGAACCGGAACATTTCCTCTCTTGGAATTGTCCATAATTTACATGGATTTGAATGCTTTTGAAACAGAGTCTTCATCCCACAAACTTTGGTGAGTGGAGCAACGGTTATACCACGGTCCTCGTTGTTGTCTTCAATCACTTCAACCATGTCATAGCTGTGTTTCACTTTATTTGGAGTGGACTCATTCCAATCATTTGTCCAGTTCCTGTACAAAGCCCAAACATCTCCCTTCAAGGGATAAATCTGAATTAAGCCCCCTATGCCTTTCGTCCACCTCATCGTATGAGAGAAAGCATTAAGGGAGCCATAAACAATAGATTTCCCAATCCGCAAATCCCCACAGGTCTTGGCAAATCCAGATTTAACCCAAGGTATAGGGCCAAGTTCTTCGTTGCTGTTGGAACTAAGCCAACTTATGCACACCTTGAATGGTTTCAATGTTATGACATTGTGGATCAGAGCATAGTAACGGGGCATCCCATCATCATCATCATAAACAGCCCAAACTTGATTATTAGCAAATGAAACCTCCGTCCGATCGTTGTCAAAATCATGAAAATCTGGGGCCACAAGCGTTTGCTTGAAGACAAAGTTCTCCGCTTCAGTTTCAACAATAGAAATGGCAGGGGAAGGCTTTTTCATATGAACATTGTCCTTACCATCTACAGGCTTCATATGCTTGACTGTTATTGCCTTTGCACCATTTGGAGGAGCTTTCTGCTCTTCGCCGTACCTCTCCTTCACCTTTCCATTACTCCACTCATTGATCTTCTGAAAAATTTCCTTCTTTGCTTTACTTATTAACATCTTTTGTGTTTCTATACGAGATAAATTCCTCAAGCTATTGACCCTTCTCTTATCCTCCAATCGCCCCTTTCGGGATCCAGATGTAATTCTTGAGCCAAGTCCTCTACCATTTGCAAATGCTGCATGGTTAGCATCCTCTATGACTTTCTTATTCATGCTACCTTCCCCAACCTGACTTTTTTTAATCCCTTCATTTTCTAGGGAATTAACATTTGAAGAAATGTCCATTGAACCAGTACCAGCTTTCAACCTTTGAATCAGCCCTGAGCACCTCTCTTTGACTGTAGTTGCTGCCTCCTCACGATCCCTCTTCCGATGCCAAACTAAAGGCTCAAGCATGCCTGAGGGAGGAGAATATGATGCAGGTGCAGGGACACCTTTATCACTCACAAATTTAGTAAATGTACCATCTGAAGAAGCGAGCTTTTCGGGCAAATGAATACCCAAGAAGCTTGTTGAACCGGCATTGGTGGGAGAAGTCTGCCTTCCAACTAATGCGTGAACATTGTTTCCCATTCTATTTGGATATGGTTGTGCTTCAGAGAAATCTTTTGAAGGAGATGAACCGTTGCCCTCTATTGATGGAGGTGCAATCTCGATAGCAACGAAGGATTTACGACAGCTGAAATTCTGGCAGCGAAGTAGCTTGTTTGAATAGCAGATTAAGTATTCAAACTTCATTTGGCAAGCATGGCATTGTGTCCAAAATGATGGCTTGATAGGACGAGAAGGGGCCGGAGCACAATTGGCATCAGCCGCACTCTCACAATCCCTAGCATTGAAATTCTTATTGCATTCCATCTCTTAGTGGTTTGAATAATCTCTTTTGTAGATATCGCCAAATCTTCTTTCTTTATATAATCCCTCCTCTGTACAGTCAAAATAACTATAATGTCAAAATTATACAATTGCCAAAAAAATCTTGATAAACATTTGTGATTATTCCAACATGCCTGATTATGCACTTTTAAGGCATTTCTATACACATAAAGCAACATGTAAATCGTGAAAAATACAACTGAATGGTGTGCAAATGACCACCATGATACAATTAGACCACATGATGTCAATCCACATATAAACACAATGAACTTCTATAGAAGGCCCAACGATCTAGAGAAAGCATAACAATCGTAATTAACAAATTATAGCTCCATCTACATACATCTACATAGATGAGAAAATGATGTAGATCCATGTGTACGAGTGACAAATTTCCATTGTTTGTTATGAATTATGATTCCATTTGCAAACATCCACGTAAATGATGAAATGATATGCATCCACGTATACACGCAACAAACTTCCACAATAATCATAATGGTCAGGAAAAAAAACATGATCCACTGCTTTTATTAAATTATGAATCTTTCCGCACAATCTATATAAGCGAATAACGAACTTCCATAATAAGCATGATCATTGAGATAAAACACGATCCACAATCAACGGTTGACAATTCCATTTCATCTATCCAAATAAAAGAGCAAAATACTTGGAAAAATATTTGTAATAGTTGGGATAAAACACAATCAATCGTTCACAAAATTTTACAATTCCATGAACGTTGCTTTCCATCCTAGAAGTAAGCAACAAAATGCAAGCAATGATGATCAAATTGACAGGCATCTCGCCTTGAGAGTCCATTGAACACCCTAGATCACATCGCCACGAGTCTCCTCATGGATTATGATTGCCTACAAGGGCATCAAGGAAATCTTTTTTGATAGGTAGGAATTCAGATATAGCAAAATCCAATCTCTTAACCAAGACCATGATAAAATAAGAAGATTGACTCAAAAACAAACTACTATTGGATGATCGTTGAAAGTCAATAAACATCTGCCAGAAATCCTAATGCATTCAAGTCATCTTGGCAAATAACACCACAACAATCCACAACTTTAGTACATAAACTATAGGCATATTCTTTTTCACATTAAAAAATCCCATCATTGATTCAACTGACACCGAAAATTTTTCTCTTCTTGCAATGAAAGCGTATTTTTTTACCTTCTCTTGGACTTGGGAGACAACCCCGGATTTTTTTGTTCTTTCTCTCTATGAATTTTGGGACTAGTCTGATCTTCGAACCAGTTACAATGCCCGACAGAAAATGATTGATATTTGAAACTCTGACTTCAAAACGAAAGGATGAGTTGGCTCCGTGATCTGGGAAGACAAAGACAATATTTGATGAATAGACACATAACCCTAACATACCTTTTCACAGCATTTAAGAATCTACAAGTTAATAACCCTACCTCTACTTACATGTCAACCATGTTTAATATTGTCAAAATAGGCAAATTATTTGGCACAGACTTTTTTAGAGCCACACTTTAATGTCTTGGCTAAAAAACCAAAGACGTATTTAATGATCATTTCCCGTTTTTAACCCTACTCATCTTCATATTCAAGTGGCTTATATTTTCTAAAAGGATCCAACCATTAGAAAGAAGAAGAACCAGGAAAAAAAAAAAAAAAAAAAAAAAAAAAAAAAGGAAAATGGCAAATGACAAAAATACCCTTGACGGCCAAAAAGTCTAGCTTTTATTTGAAATGGAGATAGCCACTTCAGGCCCTTATTTGAAACAAACATAACCATTATAGGTCTTTATTTATAACAAGATTTACTTCATATCATTATTTGAAAAAGTGATGATATTTTAGATCCTTATTTCAAATAAAGCCCACTTTTGACCCTTATTTAAGGAAATGAGGGCACTTCAGGCCATTTTTTCGAATCCCTCTTTCTTTAAAATTGCACTCTAAAAAGAGAAAATCTTTGTGGGCCAGATGAAATATTGACTTGAATTTTTTTAATGCGAAAAAGTAATATGTTTGAAATTTTCGTGCTAATTTTTTTGGATTTTTGTGGCGTTATCTATTACATGTACTTGAATACTTTAGGCTTTCCAAGGCATGCTCATGAATTTTCAACTATTGTCCCATCGCAATTTGTTTGTGAATCTCTTCTTCTTATTTTGTTGGTTAGGAGATGTAACTCATACCCATCAAAGAGGAATTCCTTGATGCCCTTAGAGGCAATCATAGTTCATGAAGTGACTTGTGGCAGTTTGATCCACATTGTGCTCACTTTGTTTCATAGACGAGAAACCTGTCAATTTGATCATTGTTGCATGCATTCTTTTGGGTGTTTTTAGAGGAAGTAATGTTGATGGAATTATGCAATTTTATTTAACGGTTGATTGTGCTTTAGCCAGACTATTAAAAATATTTTTGCAAGTTCATCGCTCTTCTATGTGGATGTGGGTAGATGAAATGTTAGTGCAAACCGTTTGATTATGGATCATGTTTGATCACAATGACTATGCTTATGATGAAAGTCCGTTGCTCGTTCAAATGGATTGTGCCAATAGAATCATAATTCATTAAAACTTGTGGATTTCTGATCATTATGCTAATTGTGAAAGCTTATTACTTGTTTAGTATACTAGATTAGTAACCAGTGAAATACCCCAAAAAAAAAAAAAAAAAAAACCCTAGAATAAAATTGAGTGAACTATTGAAGCTATAAGTGGTTTTGATCATACAACCGGCAAAGGCTTTCGGTAGACTTCTTTTGTTATCGACTTCACTTGCAACAAGCCATTGCATTAGTATGAGTTCGTTGACCATGTAAGGGCAATCCATGTTAATGATGAATTCCTCAATAATAGGTTCCAATACTTGATTATCAACCCGCTAATCTATCTAGTTATCTCATGGGTGGAATCTTCTTCTTAGCAAGGTCACAAGGTCTTGATCAACCTTGTGCCGATTGGGGTTTTATACACCCAGGCATTGATACCTATTGATATTCTGAACCAATTAAAACCATTAGGAATGAAATGAAATGTGAATGATAGAGTCTGAGTTCAACCCCATGGTTAGCGGAAGAAAAAGAAGGCGAAGGAGGAAGAATTTACATTCCATTCTCACATCTTCTTCCTCTATGGCAACTAGGGGGTCATACAGGTCCAACTAAGATAATGGAATCTTCTTTTGTGATCATACTTTTTATCTTGGTTAGTAGTCCAATCCTTGGCTTAACTTAATGGCACTTTTACGCAGGCTTGGTGTCACTAGATTGGCGTGGATGAATATCATTTCATCGTTTATGTGGATGTATACGAATGAAATTATAATTCATTAAAAATGGTGGATTATGCTTTGTCCTTACTATTATTCTTGTTTTTGAAATTTGTCACTTGTACAAGTGAAATTACACCATTTTCTTGTCTATGTAGGCATATGCAGATGGAACTAAAATTTGCTAATAAAGGTTGCCCTGCTTTATTCCGACCAGCATGTTTTGGAAGTTTGTGATGTGTTTACATGGATTTACATCATTTGATCATATCCTATTTGGTCATCTGGACATTATTGGTTGTATTTTGTTTGCCGATTTACATGGTCCTCTACATGTATATAGATGCATTGAAGGAGCAAATCTGGCATTTTAGAATAATTACAAATGTGTATCTAGGGTATTTGCTGATATATTAATTTGACATTAAGTCATTTTGACTTTACAAAGGAGGTATTACATAAGGAAAGAAGAATTGGCCATATCCAGAGTAGATATAGACCAAACCAAAGAGAGATGGAATGCTTCCACACTTCCAATTGTAAGAGTGTGGATGTTGTCAATTGCACCGTAGCCCCTCCTCCCCCTATCAAGATGTTATTTTGGACACAGTACTTGCCAAATAAAGTTTGAATACTTAGTAAACAAGCAACTTACTTGCCATGGTCCCAACTACCTTAAACCCGATGTTGCTATTAAGATTCTCTCCCCACCAATAGATGGCAATGATTCATCTAATTGAAAGTTTTTCTTCATGATAGAACGAGAAACAATGTGTATGCCTTAGTTGGAGGGCAGACTTGTGCCCCCTATGCTAGTTTGACAGGATTCTCTGGTATTCACTTGCCGCATAAGCTCACTCCTTCATATGGCACATTAACCAAATTTGCGATTGATAATAGAGCATCTACATCCCTCATCATATTCTCCTCTCTTAGGCATGTTTGTGCTTATAGTTTGGCATCGGAAATTGGGCCATAAAGAAGCAGCTACAATCAAAGAGAAGCGCTCAGATGATTTGCATATCTAAGAAAGCTCCTAATGATTCAATGGGCATGTCTTCCAATGTCAATTCTCTAGAAATTGCAGGGATTATCAAAAGGCGGGTTGGTGAAGGTGGTATAAATAAGAGGGTCGAAAAGGATGTCAGCCGTGCAACATTTGTAGTAGAGGAATTTGTAGAGGAAATTTGTTTAGATCTTAAAATGTCCGATTGAAGATTAGGAGAAGGGTTAATTTTGATGTGATTAATCAATTCAACAACCTGAGGGATCTATCTCAGATAGAAAGAAGGGAGATGCTAATACATAAGGTAAAGAAGAAACTTTTAAGAAGCTTAATGAGTGGAGTAGTGAGAAAGAACCTATAAATAGACTAAGTTGTTCACAAGAAAAGGTCATGGAGAAGTATGGCAAAGGGCACTGAGCTCATGCAAACGGTGCAAACACTGTTGTAGTTCTGCATAAGAAGCCTGTGGATAGTAAAGATAAAGTTCCAATCAAAAATACTTCCCATGCCATTTTTGATGTTGAATCTGAAGCGGAGATCCTCATCCCCAAGCAACTGCATGATGCAAAATCAGATTTTCATGATTTTGACAACAATCGGATAGAGGTTTCACCGGCTGATAATCAAGTTGAGGCTACTTACGATGATGATAATGGGATGCCCCGTTACTATGCTCTGATACACAATGTCATATTATCAAAACAATTCAATGCACCGGTTGGCTTAGTTCTAAAAGTGTCCAAGAGCTGGGCGCCATTTGTTGGGTTAGATCTGGCTTTGCCAAGACTCAACTCATCAAAGTTTGTTCTCGAAGACTGCTTCAAAAGAGACAAATTGCTTAGATTCTCTCATTTGGCCCCAACTCATTGGCTTACAAGTCGAGATGGTGCAAATGCTCCTATCGAATGCTGGGAGTTTGATCCTGCATCCATACCTTTGGAGCTTCTTCAAGTGGTAACACAAGTTCTGTTGATACAATCAGGGATTGCTTGTGTGCAGATATTGGAAAGTTAAAGGAAATAGAACTCGAGAAATTGGCAAAGGAGTTGATGGAAAAGAAATTGATGCTAAGAGGGACGAGGAGGCCAATGTTGCGATCAAGGGGATGAAAGCGTCGCTGTTATACAGGTGCAGGCTCTAGTCATGCTTTTGCATGGTTCTGGACCATAGCAGCTGGTTTGATTACATAGATCAACATGTAGTTTTTGGATTGAGGAGAGATGGAGAAGGAGAAGAAGGAAAGCACCGGGACGGTACAATTCAGACCGTCTTCTATTCAGCTGTCGTTCATATAGCCGTCTCACATCCATAGTTAGCGGTAAATCTGCGGATTCGGTAGGTAATTATGGATTCATAGAGATTCTTGATTTAGGTGAAGGTCAAAGATCATCAAAAGACTAATCTCAGCATTATAAGGTAACCCTGCGGGCAATCTGATTTTCTTTACTAGGATTGGCTCAGTAGTAATTTTTTTGACGAATATGTCCCATCCTTCTCATTAAAGCTGTATGATCTGGCTGAAACTTTTCTTTACATTTTACAATCAGATGTACAATATCTTCATTACGAGCGTGATCGGCTTCTCCATTACTTTGTCGAGTGATGAATGGTGGATTTCATTATTTCCATAAATATTTTTTTTTTTTTTTAGCCCACTACAAATCGTGTCATTTGCCTTGTGTGCACTCACTCAATGTGTACATTGGCATTTATGGGGATGGCCAATGAAAATTCTGTGTTTTTGTCAAGACTCTACTCACAATTTCATCAACATTTGGAGTTCTAGACAATAGAAATTTGATCGATAGAATCTTAGGCCAATTTCCAAATTTTAAAATGAACGTAAAACACCGAGATAGTTTCAAATACACGAGTGAACATTTCCATAAAGTTTGTATCTGCGAAATGATAAGAGGGTAGGAAAGACATTCGGGCATATTCTCTTATACTCTTTGTTTTGTGAACTATGCGATCAAAACAACATGACTTGACCAAATCACACGGTGAATGAACCATTCGAAAAGCATGAAGAAAAGAAAAAGAAAAGCTAGGTGAAATCCGTACGGAGATATTGTAAATTATGCTCTAGCCTAGGCTAGGACCAAACTATATGCCAAAAACAGCATGGCCGCATTCGCATTCCGCAAGACGCCATGATCATGCTTTATTGCACCTTTTTTGCGAAATGCGAATGGGAGGAACCGATTCTTGTCTCCCTCCTGGTCTCGAACTTTGGTAATCATATACATAAAAATCATAACTTTAGCCGCTGCGCTTGCGGCTAAAATCCTATCTGCGCCCTCCAATTCCGATCCATCCATTCTCTTCCGGCCCGACCCTCCTCCCCTTTCGTCCTCCCTCGCGCATTCTCCGGTCCAAGCAGCCACCTTGGCGAATCTTTCCTCGGACCCAACAAGCGATTAGCGAAAAAGTCGAGGACTTTGCGATCGCCCCCGCCGGGATGGACCCGAACCAGCAGCCCCAGCAGCCGCCGCCGCCGCCGTACCTGCCGCCGCAGCCTGGGCCGCCGTACAACCACCTGATGCAGCAGCAGCAGCAGCAGCTGCAGATGTTCTGGTCGTACCAGCGGCAGGAGATCGAGCAGGTGAACGACTTCAAGAACCACCAGCTCCCGCTGGCCCGCATCAAGAAGATCATGAAGGCCGACGAGGACGTCCGCATGATCTCCGCCGAGGCCCCCATCCTCTTCGCCAAGGCCTGCGAGCTCTTCATCCTCGAGCTCACCATCCGATCCTGGCTCCACGCCGAGGAGAACAAGCGCCGCACCCTCCAGAAGAACGACATTGCCGCCGCCATCACCCGGACCGACATCTTCGATTTCTTGGTCGACATCGTGCCCCGCGACGAGGTCAAGGAGGAGGCCATGGGCGGCGCTCTCGGCGCCCCCGTCGTGGGTCCCCCCGCCAGCGGCGTGCCCTACTACTACCCGCCAATGGGCCAGCCTGCCGCGCCAGGTGCGGTTTATATGCAGCAACCGCCGCCGCCTCCGCCTTCTCAGGCGTGGCAGAGCGTGTGGCAGAATGCGGCCGCCGATGATGGCTCCTACGGCCAGGGCAATCCTGATGGGCAAGGGTAATGTTGCTCCCCCTCGCAATTGGGCTTTAGTTTTTTCCATCTTATTTTCAGACTGACCGTAACGGTGTATGCTGCCAACAGGTTTTCGTTTTTCTATTGTGTCTACAGAATTTACGGACTGTATCTTCTCCCGTGTTTTCCTTTAGAATGTTTCCCACTTGTGGATGCTGATTAAGTACGCTATAGCTCTACTGATTTCGCCGGAGCTGAACTTGGACTGTTTCTGCGGAAACAGTTTGGCAGCTTGCTAGATGGCTCGCATGCAATTTATGTTGCTTGCTTTGGGAAGGCATTCTCGTCCTTTTAGTGTGCTAAATTGCAAGAGCCTGGTCTATGCTCGCAGCATGATGTGCATAAATTGTTTGACTCGCGTGTAAATTCTTGTCAGACTAGGTTCGGTTAAGCTCTGGCCTTTGGCGCATCAACTTTGTAGAGGAGCCTTGCTGACCGTGGTAGATGCATAATGGCTGCTAGAATGACCTAATTACCTTTCGTCTCCTAATTGTGAGAACATATAACGGAGCCAAGGAAAGTGACGAGAAATCTTCTCGAAGTTTTCTGTTTGACAGACATAACATGTTGATCTTTATCTTCCTTCTAATCTGACCTTGTATTCCTTTTGGCTCTATGAGGAGATGGTTAGGTTTTCTTTTTACTTGTTTCAAAGACTCTTAGAAAGCAGAATATCTTGAAGCTGTTTCAGAATAAGTTATCCTCAGCGTGAAGGAAAACGACACACTTGGAATAAAAGTAGGAAGATGATTTTCAATATTTATGGGGCAGATTAATTCCTGATTTAGCTAAAATGAAAAACAGATTCTATTACTAGCACATTCACCAAGCTGGGCTTCTTTCTGAGAATTTTCTAGGCCTTTTTGAGTCTTTATTCAGTTCTGTCATGCATGTTTATTGACTGTGTCCAATATTGGAGGTTAAAGAAGGGTTTCTGTAGTTCTTTTACTAGGCACTTCGGAGTTTATGAACTTATTTTGAGATCAAAGTCATTGGCTAATGTAGTAGACTACAGCTTTGCAACCTTTAGTGTACCTGTAAAGACTTTCAGCTCCCTTTACTGCAATTAGCTTGTGGTGGCACTGTATCTCTTGCAGAATATTTTTGCAGTGTGATGCAAGAGAATGGTGTTTAGGATATATGTAACTGGTAACAGAGACAAGTGGACATCTCTGTAGGGACTAGAGAGCAGAGAGAATATTGGGTGATGTGACATCTATTGCTTTTACTGTTCGTCTTTCATTTTAATGCTAGATAGTGATTTTCAAGTGGCAAAGACGGAACTTGTCACGACTTTTTGCAACATTGCCGGTTGTGTAGTCTCCTAGTTGTTTGGTTTCTCACTTGCAACTTGTTACACTGTCATGGTGCCCACCAAATACTGGCATTTCTGTCTGTACTAACTAGTAGAGGCTTCTGAATTTAGTTTTCTTTTCAGCATAGACAATCTATCTTGTAATGGTATTTTTGTTCCAGAGCATGTGATGCCTTTTTGAACGAGACCTTCTAGTCCTTTTGTTTTAGCCGTTTTCCTTGCCTTGCAACTCAAATAATAAAATTGTGGAAAGTTTTGAAAGATTAATCACTAAAGAAAGTCAGCAACAGTTTTGGGTAGACAGTCTAGCTCTTTTTCTCTTTTGCATTTCCTGATGACATTGTGACGTTGATCACATTGAGGCTTCGGAGACTTGTAGCTTGTATTTTTATCCTCTAACTTGCTGTGCAAACTTAAAGCTGAAAAAGTGGGAACATTTTACTTGGTTTTGTGTGGTCAACTGGACAAATATTATGTGGAGGCTGAGTGTCCACATTGTCTTTTCCTATTCTCTCCATGTACTTACATTTTGTTGAACTAGCATCTTTGAAAGAGTGCCCTTTTCTTCATTTGTCGTTATATTTGATGCAATAGTACATCTTTCGTTATTTGGTTGACTCAAGACCCAGCAAATCTTAGGTTTGCATCTTTCCTGTGATCCACCCGCTGTTACTTATCTCCAAGAAAAACAGTTCTCGTGCCATTGTATAACATGCTTCAAGTTGGACATACTCTCCAATCTCTGGATGTTATCAGTATAGGAGTTTTCCACAAATCAAAGAGAACCAAAAAAACTGAATGAAACCTATTGAAATGGACTGGTGTGTGTGCACCGATGTATCTAACAGCACCATAGCCTAGTGGTGGTTCAATTACACCATGTCTCAAGTGGTTCTAAGGTATGATTCCACCTTTTCCTGTCCCTTTACTGTCTATCAGATAGATTACTGCTAATATGTCATTCCTTATCTCGGTCGTACCATTCTCCACCTTTTCCTGTCCCTTTACTGTCTATCATATAGATTACTGCTAATATGTCATTCCTTATCTCGGTCGTACCATTCTCCAATCTCTGGACGATGCCACTAGTTGGGTTCCAAAAAAAGTCAACGAAAATCAAAGCCTAAATCAAACTGATTGAACAAAATTTAGGTGGAATCTGATCAAATCAAAGAGCATCTGGGTTTGACGCACACATATTGGCTTCAGATAGGTTCGGCCCAAGGTCAATAAGAAATGAGACAAACTGGACTGACCTGTATGGGTTTTCACTTTGCTCTGGTATGCATAATATTGTGTTAATCTATATCTCCAGTTTTTCAAGTTCTGCTTAGGTGTATGTCTATTCGGGTCATAAAACTCAGTTTGGGTCAGCCTGGTTTCTTGTGAGACAGACCAGCCCAGTCTTATCCCTAATTTCAGAAATAATTGTATGGTGATTTTTCATTCTGTGCTCGCTTGTAATTCTTCTTTTATGTAGTGGTCTTTCTGCATTCAGCCGATGGAAAGGCTGCTCACCTGTTGAATTTATAGGATTAACTGAAGCTTATATCTTCTTTCAGATAACATTTGTTTTTAGCTAGGAAGTATGAAGCATAACATATTCTCCAGAGTGCCACTCAAAGCAACTTGCAAAATTGTTGTAGGAGAGTAATTTAAGTGATTTGGATCTGTGGTGGGGAAGTCCGACATATTTGTTGTATTTTTTTGTCTTAGCGAGGACTCTCCAGAGTAATAATCCAGCAGATGACTCACCTATGAGAACCTTTTAAAAAGAAAAAGCATGAGCTGATTGCCTGGTTCTGCTTTGTAATTTCCTACACTCCTATCCAACCCGTACATCCAGAACAAGAGCTTGCCATGGAGTAATATTAACTGCAGGAAGGATAATGTTTTGTCATTGTGCACTATGAGACCTTTCGAAGTTTTAGGGTGGGTTCTTTCTCTGTTAATGCACGTCTATATTCTTTGCAACCAAATGCTTTTTCCAAGTGTGTCTTTGACTATATGCTGTAACATGTACTTTCTCTTGATTTAATCAAAGCTGAGAAGTAATTGACTTCTTTCATGTTTGTGGTGCAGTTGACGAAACCTACTGGAAGATGTTAATTTGCTCCGCAGCTCGCTGGAAGGTGGATGAGCTTTGCTGATATTTCTTAGGATTACTTGTTAAACTGTGTACTGATGCTCATGACTAGTGGATTTAAGCGTGCGACTCTGTTGACGAAATATGTGGATGACTGACTCAGTGTAGTGACAATATTGATGCTATGACATGCCTTACTGTTCTGCATTTCTCTACTTAAGCTTCGGTTGTTACCAGCCTTGACTAGGAACAGATTCACTAAAAACCTGCACCTATGCCTACGAGCTAACTCTTGTTTGTAGTTTTTGCCCAAGTATCAAAAACTGGGTTCTAATTGTTGGTGCTGTAGTTTTGGTTGGTAAGATAATGATCTGTCGTAGCTGTGGTCCCTGCACGTGTTTGGTGAATGACATTTAAACCTCATGCGGTAGGGTATGCAGAATATTCGGTAGGTTTAAAGTGCACGAAGCGAACCTCTCGCACTGAAGCTACTTTTTCAATCCTTGTCGTGTTTTCGTTTTCATGACATTTGAAGAACTTTTATTTTACTTAATTTGGAGTTTTGATTGAAGAAGTAAAATGAAGTTCATTTGGTCCAAAGGCTACTCTTTATCCCCCCAATGACAAACTCTTTGTTAGGGATAGCTCTCTTATGCAAATTTGGTAATTGACAGGTGTATAGAAATATTGCTCATGTTTTACTTGAGAAAAAAGAAGAATATAGGTTTCGAAAGATGACATGACTGTGGGCACATTTCATCATGGGGGTGTTAAAGATGTTGACACTTGTATGTAGAGTTATTTATTGGTAATTTCTGACACACAAATCTTGATCCTATTTTCGCAAACGAAAATATTTAAATACATAAACTCGTCCAAAGATGAATGTGTAGATATTTTCTTATATTGATATACGGATGTTTATGGGGGTATATTGCCACCGTAAGAATGGAGGCATGCATTCGCCCATTCCATTGTTGACATATGTAAGAGGTCTTCACAAAGCTAATTCTAAATAGACATTTCACTCATGCAATAATGAATGCATAATTGCATGAGTATATTGTCATGCCAATAATAAACATAGTATGATCCTTGACATATGTACACAACTTTTTAGACTGAAATGGTACATAGAATAGTTTTATGCTCTTTTACTTCCACATTTCGTCAAAGGATGTCGGGAAAATGTCACAAATGGTCCTTGAACTATTGATGAATATCGATTTAGTCCCTGAACTTTTAATTTGCTCAATTTGGTCCTTGAACTATTGATGAATGTCCGATTTAGTCCCTCAACTTTCGATCGGCTCAATTTAGTCCCTGAACTATTGATAAATGGTCCGATTTAGTCCTTCGTTAGAGAAAAAGCACAAAAAAAGAAAAAAGAAAAAACAAGAACGAAGGACTAAATCGGACAATTTATCAATAGTTCGAGACCAAATGAGCCAATCGAAAGTTCGGGGACTAAATCGGACATTTATCAATAGTTCAGGGACCAAATTGAGCAAATTGAAAGTTCAGGGACTAAATCGGACATTCATCAATAGTTCAAAGACCATTTGTGACATTTTCCCAAGGATGTCCTATCTTTGCAAGATTTTGTTACAACTTGACCCGTTCTACATAAATCAAACATCAAACTCATAAAAAGAGTATCAATAAAGATTGGATGATGGTCATTTAGAAGTGGGCATTACTTATGAATCAAGTCTTAACATCTCTATTGTTTTATGTGCAATATTGACTATCACAAAATAATATCGACTCCATCGACTAGACTTGTCAGGTCTCCAAATCTAGGGACAAAACAATCAGCCCGTTTTACATGGGCCAAGCTCAGGACTAGAAGTGATGGTGGTGTATGACCCATAAATCACATTGTGCCATTAGATGTTTGATTTAGAGCATCACCCAATTCAACCAAAGGCCAACAGTAGCTTAGGAGAGCGCTTATTAATGGGCTCTCATGTGGACCATGAGCTCTTGCCTGGACTTGGATCCATCATGGGTCGGGTCTCGCACCGTACCCGAAAAATATCAACCGGACCACCCGACCCGCATGGGGTGGCGACCGGGTAAAAGCACTGACAAATTTGACCAGATCGACACGGCATCATTCGACAGTCCAACTTGAACTCCGTCAAACGCGTCTCCTCCTTCCCTCTCTCTCTCGCTCGCCGGAATCGGAAGAATGGACGCCGTGGATTCGGTGGTCGACCCTCTCCGGGACTTCGCCAAGGACAGCGTCCGCCTCGTCAAGCGTTGCCACAAGCCCGACCGCAAAGGTGACCGCTTCTCGTTCGCGCGCATGCAAAATGCGTTCTTGCCCTGTCGTCTCCCGGACTTTCTTGATCGATCGGTTTCGGTTCCGTCTTTCCCCTGCAGAGTTCACCAAGGTCGCCTTTCGCACCGCCATTGGATTCGTGGTCATGGGTTTTGTTGGGTTCTTCGTGAAGCTCATCTTCATCCCCATCAACAACATCATCGTCGGGTCCGGTTAGGAGGTATTGCATGCCCTGCTTCTTGTTTTTTTTGTGTGTGTGTGTGTGTTTTTTCTTGCTTTTTGTAGATATCCCAATGTCCGACCGTGGCTCTTTGTTATCGGGTTGTCTTCTGTCTAGATTCTCAATCTCAAAGGTAGATCTTGTGCCCTTCTGTTCTTATGAAAGAAAGGTGCTTCCTTTGGCTAGCGCGGAGGCTCTTTGTGAAAGCTGCATATAGTTCTTTAGGATGACGGATTCATCACTTGAAATTGCTGTGGATGTTTATCCTGTCGTTTGTAAAGATCTGCAAATTGTTCGATGTGGCCACCTACAGACGAATTATTTTAAACTTAAAACGTATCAGTAGGCCTGGCCTACGAATCTATTCGAACTATCAACGAATTCCTAGAATTTTAGGCGGGATGGGGATTGTAATTCTTTCTACTTCTCGAGGTATAATGACAGACCGAGAGGCTCGACTAGAAGGAATCGGCGGAGAAATTTTGTGTTATATATGGTAATCTTTCTGTTCTGATATCCGAATTGGATCCGGAATTTCCTATTTGTCCTCCGAAGAGTCCTCCAAATATTATTTTGGTCTTGGATTGGTGATCCGTTTTGATATCTTTTTGGAGGAATATGAATAGGGAAGAGAGGATAGGCTCATTACATTCAAAAAAAAAGATATGGGAATTTTACATAAGTAATTGAGCATGAGAGCCATATGAATTGAAAGATTCATGTTTGGTTCGGGAAGGGATTATGGAAGTTTTGAACTGAATGGAAAGATAATCTACTTTCATTAAGTGATTTATTAGATAATCGAAAACAGAGGATCTTGAATACTATTCGAAATTCAGAAGAATTACGTGGCGGGGCCATTGAACAGCTGGAAAAACCCCAGGCCCATTTACAGAAAGTGGAAATGGAAGCGGAGTAGTTTCGAGTGAATGGATGCAAGGATGGGAATTTATGATATGAAAAGACAATTTCTATTTCTAATAAATATGGAAAAAAATGTAGAACCTAGAAAGGAAAGAAAAAATTATAGGAATTACTAGTCTCAGAATCGAGTTGGATAAAAATAGAAGGCCCATGGGTCGTGAACTTCCTTTGCCAGAGAAGAAGCAATGACGATATTTGGGGAATAAGCATCGGCTAACTTTGTGCTAGTAACCGTGGTAATATAGAGGATGCAAGCGTTATCCGGAACGATTGGGCGTAAAGCGTCTGTATGTGGCATGACGCTATCACTGATTCGGAGCGAACCTTTGTGATGGGAGAGATGGAAAGGTGCTGATTGATTAGACATGCATTCGTTATTGAGAGTCTATCAGAAGGATTCAGTTGCAGATTGTAAATAGATCGATTTTAGTTTCGGGGGCCCTCTTTCAGTTACCTCTTTTCGGCTTTGCAAAGCCATTGTGATAATTGGGGTTTTATTTTAAATCAAACTTATTATTGCTGTTTTTCTGTTGTTTTTAACCTCCTTGAAACTACTGTTCAATCCATGAAGTTACCAAACACATGCTTTTTAGTGGTGGCAGAATTTTTCTAGGTGAAGTTCTCACTTTTAATAAGTCGTAACACAGCAGACATGCTATTTGTAGTCCTAGGTGTATACAAATAAATGTTACCTCTGCTGCATAGAAAGCATGATGGCCCTTTTATGTACCTTTTCTCGTGATACTGGAAAAGATCTAGCCTTATGGAAATGCTGGAGTCATTGATGCTAATCCTTTTCTGCACTATGGTGAGTTTCTTTTTCACTGAATCCATGGCAGTGTCCCAATTAGATATCAAATTAAGTTTCCGGACCAATGTTTCGTGTGGGTTCCGCGTGTATCTGATTATAATTGAATTCAATGCAAAACTTGAAAACTTTTCACTTCTCCTAGTAAGATCAATAACAAGTAAATCTATTAACCTACCTATTCAATGCATCTTCAGAAATGTCCACACTGTTGTAGCATGCTCTGAGAAGGAAGATGGTTTTATTTAGTTATTTGCAAATGTATCAGCTCTTTTCTTTTCTTTTCATGTTTTTAAGCTGCTGCTATAATGTCATTTTACACATATAAAGTGGATTGTGTTTCGGATTTCTGTAGCCATTGGGAGGTTTTCTGGTGCATAGATGTTATGTTGGTTCAAAACGCTCTCCAAAATAAGTGACTGATAATCTGGTTTTCTTAGAGGTCATTCTCGACGGTTAATTTGATTTCAAGTATGATATTCTTCAAGTTGAATATATGAGTTTTCTTTTGAGAGAACTGGAAATTGAAACGAACAGCTCTCTTTGCTTATAAATTGGATGATGCTTTTCTGCAGTTGCTTTTCCATTGTTGGATGGGTCATTTAGGATGACACCATATCAGTGTTTGGTTGATAGTCACGAGCAGTTCTGTGAATTCTTGGTGGTTACCTAAGAAAATAAAATGATATGAACATTGTATCTCATTTCTGGCAACACAAATACTTTTTTTTCCCTAACTGCAGAAGCTTTTAAGTGGATTACGAGTTGGCTTTTATCCCTATTCAGCCGATACCTTCTATTCTATATGGTGTCGGATAGGTGCTGAGTATGTGCGCTGCTCATATAGGAGAGACGCTTTATGACTGTTTTCTTTTGGCGAAAGACTCGCATTGCTTGCATAATCTTTGATCTCTCATACTGAAAGTATGGGTCCCCGGCATCAGAATTCTCTATCTTCTGTCTTTTGATCGGAAAAACTTTATAATTATTGGCTGCAGGAGGAGCTCGTAAGAAAGAAAGATGGGGATATCTACAGAAGTACAAGTCAGGAGCAATTTTGGTTTCTTTCAGAGTAGCATGTTAACAATGGATTGTGTAATCGTTTAAACTTCTAGGAACTTTATCACCTACATGTTGAGATAAAAAACGTGTTTCGGTCGCTGCTTACATTTCTATCAATCGGTGAGTACTTTTTAAGAAGGTTGCGTTCTATCTCCACAATTCGATCCACGGGGACTTGCAGATTAAGTAGTACTGACCTATGAAGCACACACATGTTGCCGGAGCTTTCATGTCGTGTCGGTCTTTGAATTTGACAGGACGTCTCTTCTCTTTACTATGCGATCGCACACGAGGGTCCCACGAATCCCCGCCCGATCAACGTCAGGAGATCATTGAATTCTTCTCTCTTCCCTCGTTCTGTCAATCACCCCACCCCACCCGCTCCCCCACCCCCGCGGTTTCTTCCCCCACCCCCAAAAAGCACCTTTCATTTCCCTGATTTTTCTCTCCCCCAACCCCACGCCACCCCCATCTATCCCCCTCTCTGCCCCCGGTTTGTTTCCGCCGTCCTGTGTCGAGAAAAATTAATCACGTATGGAAAAATCCAACATGTATTGACCGCGTGTTCGAATGTATTTGAGCGTGTCGGACACGTTAACACACGTCGGACACAATACGGAAGCTCCGGCAATGTGTCAGTGCTTCGTAGCTTGCAAAGCATCCTAATCTAAGTGACATGGATGAGTGAGTGCGAGCATTCTGGCGTTGGTCCTGGGTGAAAAGTAATGTACTTTAGTATCCTAATTTAAGTGACACGGATGAGTGAGTGCGAGCATTCTAGCGCTGGTCCTAGGTGAAAAGTGGTGCACTTTAGTATCCTAATTTAAGTGATATGGATGAGTGAGCGCGAGCATTCTAGCGCTGGTCCTGGGTGAAAAGTGGTGTACTTTAGTATCCAAATTTAAGTGAGACATGGATGAGTGACTGCGAGCATTCTGGCGCTAGTCTTAGGTGAAAAGTGGTGCACTTTAGTATCCTAATTTTAGTAAAGTTGATAAAGCCATTTTAGCTCTCTGTCCACTTGTAAGAAGCTCGAAGTTTGCTTCCCTCAAATAAGTTTCGAGACCCTTTACTTTTTGACAGTCAAAACCCAAATTTGGGATTTTTTTTTTTTTTTGGTCAGTCATATTCTATTCTTAGAATAACACTCACTCTCAGACTTTTGCCTTGCCTCTTGCAGGGCGTGGGAGCGAAACTCACTTTTGAAACTTACTCGTCCCCAACCCAATCTCCCGAGAATGTGAGAATTCAAACCCTTCGCATCCCCCTTCCATGTTGGGCAAATCCCATAATTTGAGACCTTGATGTGTGAAGATATTATTATTATTATTATTATTATTGCAAAAAGATGTGATTCCGCCTTTGAATAGGAGTTGATATTATTATTATTATTATTATTATTATTATTATTATTATTATTATTATTATTTGGGTCGAAGGCCCCTAAACATTTTAAAAGTGGAAACTTTATTTGGGATTTGGATAGACGGGGGCTGCTGCTAGGGGTGTTGGTGGATCTGGGCTTAACTTAAAGGGAAAAAAAGGGTAGAGAGAGAACAGAACCAAAAAGAGGGAGTAGACTAAGTAAGTACTGACCTATGAAGCACACACATGTTGCCGGAGCTTTCATGTCGGAGCTTTCATGTCATGTCGGTCTTTGAATTTGACAGACGTCTCTTCTCTTTACTATGCGATCGCACACGAGGGTCCCACGAATCCCCGCCCGATCAACGTCGGGAGATCATTGAATTCTTCTCTCTTCCCTCGTTCGTCAATCACCCCACCCCACTCGCTCCCCCACCCCTCGGTTTCTTCCCCCACCCCCAAAAAGCACCTTTCATTTCCCCGATTTTTCTCTCCCCCAACCCCACGCCACCCCATCTATTAGGGGTAAGCAATGATCTAGGGTCGATCTGGGATCGACCTGGACCGGCCAACCCCGTCGGTCGATCCGGTTCCCAAGGGGATTAGGTCGGTCCTTGGTCTGAAATTCGGGACCAACACCGTGCGAGTTGGTTCTTGATTCTAAGAGTTTTGGGTTGATCCAACCCCGGATCAACCCCGTATATTATATTATATTACATTATTTATAATTCTTTTATATATTCAAACCTAAGTAAAATGTCTGTTATATTATATTATATTATATTAAGATGTTCTATCAATAGCACTAATAGTAATTTCAATTTAAAACTTTTGTTGAGTATTAATTATGTGTCGTTTGTTTTGTTTTTAGGTGTTTTAGAAGTTCAAGTGAATTAATAAGATGTGAAGTTATATATTCATGGTTTATATTAAGTATTTTGAACTTTTTATGATTTAATTGTATTTTACTAATGAATTTCAGCTGCACTTTACTTTTCAATTTGTGTCAAATGGTAGAAGTTTTTAAAGAGTAGAGTAGTACTACAGTTGCTATGGTAATTTGCCAGTTAAGTGGTGTGAAGCTCATTTTTCGGTTGAATGGACTTTACATGATCAAATGCAAGAAAACACTTTTGCATATGGTGTTATGAATACTAAAGATAGATGATTAAAAGAACTTTCCATCTTGTCCCATATCTCGATGAGTGGTTAGCAAGTACGAAATTTCTATTATTATGTCATCTTAAATTTGCTAAATATGTATTGGTATTTATAGTTTAGTTGCATAATGCCGCATTGTCGATGGATGTGTAATTTGAATTTGTAGGTTTGCTTTTTTAGGGAGTATAAAAAATAAGACGAAAAAAAATTATCGATTGGTCCCGGGTTGACCCTGGAACCAAATCGAACCCATTGGGTCGGTCCGATCCTTGGTCCCAAGCTCAATAGGGTCGGTCCTTGGTCCTAAAAATAGAGGACCGACACTGTACGGATTGGTTCTAGGGTTAGGGGATGGCCCGGACCAACCCGGACCATGCTCACCCCTACCATCTATCCCCCCTCTCTGCCCCCGGTTTGTTTCCGTCGTCCTGTGTCGAGAAAAATTAATCACATATGGAAAAATCCAACATGTATTGACCGTGTGTTCGAACGTATTTGAGCGTGTCGGACACGTTAACACACGTCGGACACAATACGGAAGCTCCGGCAATGTGTCAGTGCTTCGTAGCTTGCAAAGCATCCTAATCTAAATGACATGGATGAGTGAGTGCGAGCATTCTGGCGCTGTTCCTGGGTGAAAAGTGATGTACTTTAGTATCCTAATTTAAGTGACACGGATGAGTGAGTGCGAGCATTCTAGCACTGGTCCTAGGTGAAAAGTGGTGCACTTTAGTATCCTAATTTAAGTGATATGGATGAGTGAGCAAGAGCATTCTGGCGCTGGTCCTGGGTGAAAAGTGGTGTACTTTAGTATCCAAATTTAAGTGGAGACATGGATGAGTGATTGCGAGCATTCTGGCGCTGGTCCTAGGTGAAAAGTGGTGTACTTTAGTATCCTAATTTTAGTAACGTTGATAAAGCCATTTTAGCTCTCTGTCCACTTGTAAGAAGCTCAAAGTTTGCTTCCCTCAAATAAGTTTCGAGACCCTTTACTTTTTGACAGTCAAAACCCAAATTTGGGATTTTTTTTTTTGTCAGTCACATTCTATTCTTAGAATAACACTCACTCTCAGACTTTTGCCCTGCCTCTTATAGGGCATAGGAGTCGAAACTCACTCTTGAAACTTATTCATCCCCAACCCAACCTCCTGAGAAGGTGAGGATTCGAACCCTTCGCATCCCCCTTCTATGTTGGGCAAACCCCATAATTTGAGACCTTGATGTGTGAAGATATTATTATTATTATTATTATTATTATTATTATTGCAAAAAGATGTGATTCCGCACGGAACAGGAGTTGATATTATTATTATTATTATTATTATTATTATTTGGGTTGAAGGCCCCTAAACACTTTAAAAGTGGAAACTTTATTTGGGATTTGGATAGACAGGGGCTGCTGCTAGGGGTGTTGGTGGATCTGGGCTTAGCCCCCTCTCGCAGACTCGAATGGTAAGAACAGAACCAAAAAGAGGGAGTAGACCTGAACGACAGAGATAAGATGACGAGGAGGCCAAGACTTTCCATGCAATCCCCCTGTCCAAACCGAGCAAAAGACGACATTGGTTTCTTGCTATTTTAATAAAAAACATGGAGTACCCACTTGCCCCTCCACCATTCTCCGCCTCTCCCTCGATTCTCCCTTGGTTGGTCTATTTCTTTTAGCAAAGGGTACGGCGAGATCCCTCCGGTGGACGCAACTTTGGCGACGATTCATACACACACGCCGGTTCTCCTTTTTGGGAATGCTCTGCCGTTATTTTCATCGTTATGGTGCATCAATCAAGATTCGAGTCGCGAAGCAGTTCATGCCAATTTGGACATTCGTAGTGGAGAGGACACCCACCTTGTAGGCCTGACCTAAAATGGCGATGATACTAAGCCAAAAACAGGAAGTTGCGGGGAAAACCTTGATACATTTGCACAAATCCTAATAGGACCAACGGAAAAAGAGAGAGAGAGAGAGAGAGAGAGAGAGAGAGGGACACATAGGGCGCGTTTGGTAGGCCTCGACCTAAAATGGCGAGGACACCCACCTTGTAGGCCCGACCTAAAATGGCGATGATACTAAGCCAAAAACAAGAAGTTGCGGGGAAAACCTTGATACATTTGCACAAATCCTAATAGGACCAATGGAAAAAGAGAGAGAGAGAGAGAGAGAGAGAGAGAGAGGGACACATAGGGCGCGTTTGGTAACGATTCTGTTCTCGAGAATTAATTCTGACAAGAATTGATTATTTTTTATTCTCGTTCCCGAGAATTGATTCTCGAGTAAAAGAACGTGTTTGGTAACTGTCCAAAATTTTTAATTCTCGAATAGAATTGCGTTTGATGACGTATTTATTGATTCTGTTTCAAATTAATTTCTTTTAATTTTTAAATAATTTTTTTACTTTTTTACTTTTTCTTTTCTTTTCTTTTCTTTTTTTTTTTTTTCTTTTCTTTTTTTTTTTTTTTCCCTTTTCTCCTATTCTTTTTCTTCTTCTTGTGGCCGGTCACCGGTCCGAGGGCCAAGCCTCGTCGGCCGAGCCTTGCCCAGCCTCGCTGGTGGATAGGCGGGCCTCGCTGGTGGCTATGCTTGCCTCCGACAAGCTTGCCGGTGGTTGGGCTCGCCTCTGGTGAGCTCACTGGAACTCGCCTTGGCCTAGCGAGCTTCCGGCGAGCTCCCCGGACCGGCGGGCGGCAACCGGCGGCGGGCGGCGGTCGCGGGATAGCGAAAGGGAAGAAGAAAGTTTTGTTGTGTTGATTCTTTTTTTTTTATTCTCGGACGCAGAATCAACTTTTTTTTTTATTCTCAAATATTGTCCCAAACTAATTCCAGGAACAAATTTGTTCCCGGAAACAAAAATTTTACCAAATGCGATACTCATCCCAAACTGATTTTGAGAACAAAAAATCAGAATCATGCACTGTTTGGCACGTTACCAAACAGGGCCATAATTAGCAATTACCAAACACAATAGGTAGGGGCAATTTCGTAATTCCAGCGATGGTGACAGCAATGCGTGCATGGACGAGAAATATAAAGGAGGACCAAATGGTCACCATTCCCCACCTCCTCCTCCTCCTCCTCGTCCTCTATCTCCCTCCACCGTCTTCTTCCTCCCTCCCTCCGGAATAGCAGCTCCACAAGAACAATGGCAGTCGCCGCAGCCCCCACCCCCTCCGCTGCCATCTCCTCCCCTTCCTCCGCCGCCTTCCTCTCCTCCAAATCTCCCCCTTTCTCCCAAAGTTCTCTCCTTTCCCCTCCAAACCCACCCCAGGCCCTCCCCCCGCCACCCTCCTCATCTCTAGTTCCCTCCCCCGCCCCGCCGCCGCCCGAGTCGCCGCACCCCCTCCCCGAGGCGAGGCCTTCGCCTTGCGATTCGGCCCCGATGAGCCCCGCATGGGGAGCGACGTCATCGTGGAGGCCCTGGAGCGGCAGGGGGTGACCAACGTCTTCGCCTACCCCGGTGGCGCCACCTTGGAGATCCACCAGGCCCTCACCCGCTCCGCCATCATCAAGAACGTCCTCCCTCGCCACGAGCAGGGCGGCATTTTCGCCGCCGAGGGTACGCCCGCGCCTCCGGCCGCCCGGTGTTTGCATCGCCACCTCCGGCCCCGGGGCCACCAACCTCGTCAGTGGCCTCGCCGACGCCATGCTCGACAGCATCCCCATTGTCGCCATCACCGGCCAGGTTCCGTCGATGACCCGTGCTTCGTTTGCTGCTGTTCTAGTCGCACCTATCTGCATTGTTTCATTTGATAGCTTTAGTCCATTAGCTCGTGCCTTTGAGATCTGGACTTATAGGGTGCAAAGCTTTGAAACTACGGCTTTTCAGTTTCATTCATTGCCCACCGTCTTGACAAAAGAACTAAAAATTCGATCTTTAGGTTCCGCGAAGAATGATTGGCACGGATGCGTTTCAAGAGACCCCTATTGTCGAGGTCACCCGGTCCATAACGAAGCACAACTATCTGGTTCTTGACGTGGAAGATATACCGATGATTATCAGCGAGGCATTCTATCTAGCGACTTTAGGGAGGCCAGGTCCGATTCTCATTGATGTACCTAAGGATATACAACAGCAGCTCGTGGTTCCGAACTGGGACATGTCTGCAAGGTTGCCAGGATACACGTCGAGGTTGCCAAGCCGCCTCAGGAGGCGCACCTGGAACAGATCGTGAGGTTGATCGCCGAATCAAAGAAGCCAGTCTTGTATGTGGGGGGTGGGTGTTTGAATTCGAGTGAGGAGTTGATCAGGTTTGTAGAACTTACAGGGATCCCTGTGGCAAGTACTTTGATGGGTCTAGGGTCGTTCCCATGCACGGATGATTTGTCGCTTCATATGCTTGGGATGCATGGGACTGTATATGCAAACTATGCAGTGGACAAAAGTGATCTGTTGCTCGCCTTTGGAGTTCGGTTTGATGATCGTGTGACGGGCAAGCTGGAAGCTTTTGCTAGCCGAGCTAAGATCGTTCACATTGATATCGACTTGGCTGAGATCGGAAAGAACAAGCAACCTCACATATCTGTTTGTGGGGATGTGAAATTGGCACTGCAAGGGATTAACAGGTTGTTAGAAGGGACAGCACCGAAGCTTAAATTTGACTTTTCCGCTTGGCGGGGGGAGCTCGATGAGCAGAAACAGAAGTACCCATTAAGTTTCAAGACATTTGGGGATGCCATACCTCCTCAGTACGCGATTCAGGTTCTTGATGAGTTGACCGATGGAAACGCAATCGTAAGTACAGGTGTCGGCCAACATCAAATGTGGGCTGCACAGTTTTACAATTATAGGAGGCCTCGGCAGTGGTTGACACCCGGAGGATTTGGGGCTATGGGTTTTGGGTTGCCAGCTGCTATTGGAGCTGCTGTTGCAAAGCCTGATGCCATTGTTGTGGACATTGATGGAGATGGGAGCTTTATCATGAATGTCCAGGAGTTGGCTACTATCAGAGTGGAGAACCTTCCGGTTAAAATTCTTCTATTGAACAATCAACACCTGGGCATGGTTGTCCAATGGGAGGATCGCTTCTACAAGGCCAATAGGGCAGACTCTTACTTAGGAGATCCGTGGAGAGAGTCTGAGATATTCCCAGACATGTTGAAGTTTGCTGAAGCTTGTGGAATACCCGGTGCTCGAGTGACCAAGAAAGCAGATGTTAGAGCTGCAATTCAGACAATGCTGGATACTCCTGGGCCATACTTGCTAGATGTGATTTTTCCCCATCAAGAGCACGTCTTGCCTATGATTCCAAGTGGTGGGGCTTTTAAAGATGTGATAGTCGAGGGTGATGGACGATCAACATACTGATTGTTGCGACCCGATCTCGCCGCCCTCGAGTGTCAAATGTGGGAAAGGTCGAGTTTAGGGGTATATGATCACGTGAGTTTCCTCACGAGATTGCGAGCTCTCCCAAGCTCATACCCCGCGTGATAGCGGGTTTATTTATTGGATCTAGGTGTTTATGATAACCTAAGAATATACAGAAATCGCCACTAGCCTCATTTTGGGGGTCGGCTAGAAAACCCGATCGAGAGCATTCCCTTGATTCCTACGCAACCAAATATCTAAGTTTGGGGACTTGGGTTACGCTAATATTGCTATTAACGCCCTTTCGGTACCTAAATAGTATGTTGTGTTTTCCTAAAATGTCAATGCATTTTTTTTTTACATTTTCGAGATCATTAATCTTAAACTAGGCGATCATGCATGGTTGGTCATTTTCATTCTATTATATTCCTACAAAAAAAAAAAGAATAAGAAAAGAAAATAATCAATGGAATTGAAATTGCAAGACATGAAGTAAACAATCAAGGAAAAGCAGTAAATCTATCATGCAATCCTAAAAATATAAAAGAGAAAACAATTTGGAAAGAAATGAAGCCCGCAACTTCTCGGGTTTTATACAATGCATGGAACCTGAGACATATGTCGGGAAAAATGAATATTACATAATAAATGGTCGGAATGGACATTGACCTCCACCATCTTCACGCCTTCTCCATCTTCAGGGTCTAATATAAACTTGACCTAAGAAACCTATAACTAGGTACATACAAATGAAAGAAACAAGCATGCATACCAAAACAACTAAAAAAAAATAAAAATAAAACATCTTTTGTGTTCAAAAGAGTGACTAAAGTCACAAAGTCTCTAGATCAAATTCTAGGTGATATCCCGAGGTTCAGCATTATTATGTGTCACACCTAAATCATTCATCTAACAATCACATGTGAAGCATATAACTTGACAAGCATTCAAGCCATATGACCTTGATTCTTATCCAATCCAAACCAATGAGTAGACCAACTAAGGATCATTTACTAAACATATGCATCATTGAACATGTTCATGGTATGTAATTCATGTGATACCCAAAACCTGCAATTTTCAGGAAATCATGTCAAATCATAGAAAAAAAATACTAAACAACTTTGATGCAAGGTATATTTTTTTGCAAAAAGTATCATATGAACTACTAAAATTGTGAATAAGTCCAAAATCGTGTCAGGAAATCAAAATTTCAAGACATCCTGCAATTTTAAAAGGGTGGACAAAAATATCAAATCATGTTTTCAGTTCTACCAATTTCTGACAATGAAGTTCAGCATATCCCAAACAAATCTCATAGAGACACTATCATCATATCAACACATGAATTTCCAAAAAACTAGAACATGAACTAGTCAATCTATAATAGAACAAGGCAACATGTAACACAGATATTCTACAACATATTGAATGCAACTGAACACATCTACTATCTCATTTCAAGACCAACAGCAACTAGTCACAGAAAAGACAGCATTTCCTTAATCGAATCAACTCCAAAAATTCTAAAAAATCTGTAACCCGAGGCATTTCATAAAGCACTGATCTATGATCTAAACTCCACTCCACTAGAAGTCAATTTCTCACCAAGCATGACTAACCTATTGGTTGCACCAGCAACATCATATCAAGACAACCAGCTTTCTACACAGCTACACATATATTCTTACCCCTTCCACCTTTCATCTCACCAATTTCCCAACGCAGCATCACGATTTGTCACAAACTAAAGCCATCTAGAATACCTTGCTCATCTCTTTAGAAATTTCCAACAACCAAAAACCATCTACTCAGCACATACTGCCCTACCATTTGCCGAGAGACTATACTAACCCCAACCACAGCCATGATCACTTACAAGTCACAGCACTTCTATGTTGGGCTAACAGAACACTACAGAAACTACCGAATGAAAACTAAAGCTAAATCCATGTTATTACTCTACATAAAAGAAACGCAAGACAACAATGGCGCCTCGACTATACCTGGATTGGACCACAAGAAAATGGCAAGATCGGAAAAGTAGAACAAGGAGGCGATCGGAAGTCGTCACCGCCGCTGTTGTCGCTGCCACTACCACCACCTCTCGAAAATCGAATCCCTGAGCAAGCTCCCCACCGAATAAGGGAAATGCCTTCCGAACAAACCAAATCAGCAATCCGAGTGGACCACGTGAATCGAGAACCTGGGTGGTTGATGATGAATGGAAGAGGTTGAATCAATGGTGAAATCGAAAAATTAAGGCTCGCGGTCGGCGAGGGGCTCAAGCTGAGAGCGCGCGCATGGCGAATCCACTTCGTGACGGTGGCGATGACTTCTCGACCTCGCTGCTGGGCAATCCCCTCACTCCTCTCTCTACCTCCAACTCCGAGGCCTTCCTCCGGTCGAATCGAGCTTCACCGCCGCTGCCGTCGCTGTCATCGACGACTTCGGGTCTCTGTCCTCGGAGCCAAGCCGACACCTCCAAGCTTGGCACGAATCTAAGCCTCACGCTTCGAGCTTGTTGATCGGCAGCTGCTTCGTCTTCTAGGGTTCAAGAGGGTCCGGAGATCTCAGGAATCGAGTGGGAGCGAAGCCGGGATATTGACGAAGAACCGCTGGAGACGAAGGCGGAAGCTCCCTCCGGTGGACGGCAAGTGAAGCGGAGATTCTCCCGAGAGGAATGGCGGATGTCTATCAGGATTTCGAGGCTAGGGTTTCGAAATCTAGCATGGGAGCTCCATCGAGCAGTTACAGAGAGAGAGAATGTGTCGCCGACGAGAGAGAATCCCCCAGGAGCGAAAATGAGTGCCCCCCTCCCCCGAGAAAAAACAGCGAGAGAGAAGATCTGCCCTTTTCAAGTTTCCCTCCTCCAGAAAACGGGACAGACTGAGAGTTTTGTCTCGAGCGAGTGACCGTCCAACTGATTTTTTTTTTTTTTTTTCTTTTTCTCTCTCTCTCTTTTTTTTTTTTTTTAATTATTGTTTCTTTTTCTCTCTTTTTTTATTATGTTTTATATCTTTTTTTTAATCTTTTTGCTCTTTTATTTTTTTTTTTAATTTTTGCAAACTAAATGGATATTTAAAATAACGATAAAATCTCGGGTGTCGTAGTTACCCTCTTTGAGTGGGAGTTCAAAGAGGTTCCACTCAAAGATAAAATTGATACCCGCAATTTTTAGTCGACCCTTCTTCGGAAATAGAGGAGGACAAAAGAAATGACATTCAGTTATGAACCTACCTGATACATACCTTTGCTCATCAAGGTATTTTAACTCTTGTTGAGGTTTATTCATTCTGTCTCTCGCTCGTAGAACTCGGAGACAAGGTTTAAGGATAACCTTGAACCTAAGAGCCAAGGTTTAAAGATAACCTAGAACTTAAAGACAAGATTTAAAGATAACCTAGAACCTGAGAAATAAGGTTTAAAGATAACCTAGAACTAAGAAACAAGGTTTAAGGATAACCTAGAACCTAAGAGACAACGGGTATGGTTTAGGGTAGCCAAAAATCAAAAGCAAGATTTATAATTTAGAATGACCCAAGAACCAAAAACAATGATATGGTTTAGGATAACCAAAAACCGGTTCATTAAGGAACAAATATTTTGAAAAAGAGTTTTGAGATTGCTTGAGAGCTAATCTTGCGAAATGATGTCAATCGTCAAATCTTCTTTAGAGAGGACTTTAACAAAATGAGATTTGATTAACCATCTAAGGGTTAAGTCAAATATGCCAGGTGGAAATATCCTAATCAAAAGAGGTTTTTCACACTGACTCTAAAAAAAAAGGAAAAAAGAAGCTTTTATTCCCAACCATTGATATGGGAAAACTATTTAAATCTCACTGGAGAAGTCTCACTCAACCTATGTCTAAGGCTTTCGGAAACGTTCACAGTGAATACAATCCATTGATCAAAAGGTCTTTTGAAGGAACCGTAATGATGGTTTGGTCATGGGCTTACGCAAAGGGTATGCACTTTGGGGCCAAGAAATGAATATTCAATCAATATCTTCATCAAGTTTACAAGTCAAGAACCTTGAAGATAAGATAAGATAGGATTGCTTCCACTCCTTCTAGCGGTAGCTCCTATGTGATACTCTCATTTCAACTTGAACCATCCCAATCAAAAGAGACTTTGGATAAGGGTTATAATGTTGGTTCGGGTGAGGCTTAAAAAGGCTTGAAAAATTTTCAAACATCGAAGGGTTAAAAGTGAGTGATTATCTTGGCATCATTACCATCACACGACTTTTCAAAAATTTGACTCTTGAAACTTAACCTATCTCAAGAGTCCTTTTGGTAATTTGTCTTGAGACATGAGAGCTTCGCTCTATGTTCTAATGATATTGCTTGCTATAATTGTTTTCTCTTGCGAAGCATTTCTTTTGTTTTTCAACAGATGGTCTTTTGTATAACCATTGATTTCGCTCTTCTTTGCATTTTTTTTTATGGGCATTGGCATTACTTTTACCATGCACATTGCTTTTTCATGCCCCTTAGTTTTTATTCTCTTTTGAGTATCTAGGACTCTCGAGTGATATTTACAAATATGACAAATATTCTCAATTTTCTTGGTAAATCATGTGCCTTGCCCCAGTGTGGGGAAATAATCATCACTTGGGGTTATGAATGAATTGTATAAGGCTCAAATTGGCTAAAGGGTAATTGTGTTTGTCGTAGTGAACGAAGTCCTCTTTTTCACTTCGGGATGCTTCGAGTTTTGATAAAAAAAAAAAAATCACATGAAGCTAGCACAAGAAGATTGATACAAGTGAAAGCAATAAAATCTTTCTTAATCTTTTGCTCTATAATTTTCAACCAAGACCCCCTATTTTGCCCCAATGTGGGGTTGTTCTTGACATGGTTATTTTGGAAATGCTCCCGATTTGGCTCAAAGTGGCTTGTGATAAAGGCTAGTAACTATACCTAGAGGGCGATGAATAGGTGTTTATGAAATTTTTTTAAACCTTTAACCAAAATCCTTTGGCTTGAAATAAAATCAAAGATAAATAGATCATGCAGCAATAAAACGAAGAGAGTAAGGTAAGAGAATTTTGACACCGAAGTTTATAGTGGTTCGGCTTATTGTAAGCCTACGTCCACTCTCTACGCTGACAGCCAACTGGCTGTGATCACTATGTAACAAATGAGACTTTATAGCTTACGATCTAGACTTCTTTTGTTGAAAGTCTATTCTACAGCTCTTCGTAATTTCACACTGTAAATATCTCTCCTTTGTACACAATTTGAGCTCAAGAGATTTTGAGAACAAAGAGTTTCAGAGGTTCGAACTTTTCTATCGGCTCACACCTATTTTCGAACAACTACAGCACCACCTTAAATACTCCTTTGTGCCTCCATAGCCGTTAGCACTTTCCAAAAGAGTTCATCCAATCTACCCGTTGGAATGAATCAATTAAGGTGATCTTCATGTTTGTCGAATATAAGCAGAAGATAGCTCATCAATCCTACTCGCCCATACAATCAGGATCTTGAGTTTTCAAAAGTGGATCCTTCCAAAACTTGCTTAATCTTCAACGGATCAAATACAAAAAAATCTTTCGAGCTTAGAATCACAGCTAGAAATCTTTCATGGATAAATTAAGAAAGATAATATCCAATTCTTGATTTCCTTATCCGTTAGAATAAACTGCTGATAGCTTGGCAAAATCGCAAAACTAAGTCTGACTGACTTCAGACTTTGATAGGGTCTGGAGATCATTAGACTGTAACTTCTGGATCTGGTAACCTTCAAACGTAAACGCTTGGGTCTTGAACTCTTCAGACTTAAGCGACTAAGTCTTGGATTCTTCAGACTTAACTGACGAGGATGTTTTGTTAACTTCAAAACTCATAAGGCATTTTTCTTCAACAGCTTGCAAGGGATATTAATAGTGTTTGGGATTGAGAAATGAAATGCCTTTATCATCTCAAACCATGTATTCACTGTGAATGAATCCTATGCCCTAAGACTTGATTCTTTTCACTCAATTCTCTCAAGAAGTGTACAAGGACGTGTTTGGTAAAGAGGTCGCCTCTTTCATCATTTTAAGCACTACCACCTAGCCTATTTAACAATCCTTTTCAGGTTTTCCAAAGCACACTTTGGTTAAATTCAACTCCCTGGGGAATGAAAATGTAATGAAATTTTGTTTGAAAAGACATGTTTCTTTGACCTTATTGGGGAGACTTTTGAAAACAAGGTCAAATAAAATTTGTAGACAGAATAAGCTTTGTTCATCACAGGGGTTCACTTCTAGAGTTCTAGCTGTACTTCTAGAGTCCTAATTGACTCTTCGGCATTCTAAGGAACAAGGTCATTTCTAAGTTCTAAAGAAAATGGGCAATTTCTCTCTCTCTCTCTCTCTCTCTCTCTCTCTCTCTCTCTCTCTCTCTCTCCTTTTTTGAAGTTTTGCATTTTTGAGATGAACCTTTTGTGAACAAGTAGAATCTTCATCAGAGATCCTACAAGATGAACAAACATGCAGATGCAATATGTATGCATGAGATGCATGATGCAAATATCCTAAAGTGGCTCGGATTCAATCCAACGTCAAAATCTTTTGATGCGAATTCGAGCCATGCAAATGACTATCGTGATGCGGAATGTCATGCCTGAGATGCAATCGAAAAATGGTTAGTATATATACATATAAATGAATGCAATGCATATAAATGTCATGAAAAATTTGTTTTCGAATTCGAGTTTTCGAAGAAATTTATTGGGAACTAGCCCTCATGTCATTGGCGTCCTCGTTCCGCTAAAACATTTTGAAACTATAGATCGTGTTGAGGCTCAAGCCTCAAAGCATCATCATAGGACTGATTTGGGAAACCTCACACGTCTATTAACAAAATATTAATTTTATTGATATGTGAAAATTGCATTACAACATATATCATCTTGGATTTACAAAGTTTATGATCCAGATTATTACAAGTAAAAACGAATGAAATGAATGGAATTCCCTCACAGGGGAGAAATGAATGGAATACAACTAAAAAATGAATGTAGGAACTAAAAACATCCCTTACACATTGGGAACTATAGGCTCTTCATTTTTACCAATGGTGCCAACCAAACCATCTTCAGAATGTTTTGGAAGTGGATTTTGTTGGACATTTGGTGCTAAGTCCTTAAAGGTGAGCGGCTTTTTATCCAGCAAATTCTAGATTTTAGAACGGAGCACCAGACAGGTGTCTACATGATGACATTTTTCTCCCATATGATACTCACATGTCTTATTAAGGTTGAATTTGGCAAACTTTGGCAGATTATCTCTCGGGATCTCTTTTGCCACAAGATGACTTTTGATCAGCATCGGAAGTAGTTGAGAAATGGGTCTAGGCAATGGAGTAAATTGCCTTTGAGGGGCTTTTCCTTTGCGCTCAAAGTTTCGAGAAGAACCCTTACCTCCATGGCAGGTTTATGAGCTTGAGGATTATATGGCTTCTGAGAGGGGGAATTTTGTATATAAGCAATCTTCACAATCGACTCCTTATCTCTCTTCGGGGCATATCGACAATTTGTGTTCTCAGTCAACCTTCCTTCACGTATGATTCCCTCAATGCGTTCACCTAACTCCACAAATGCGGCAAAGTTGATACAGGTGTGGTTCTACATTTTCTCGAAGAAATCCCGAGGCATGGCTTGAAGCAGTAATTTCATAGCCTCTTTCTCAGACAATGGTGGCTTTACTTGAGATGCAGTAACTCTCCATCTTTAAGCATAAGCTCTAAATGTTTTAGTTCTCCTCTTCTCGACCCGGACTAATTCCTCTCGAGTTGGAGCAATTTCAGTGTTGAACTTATATTGTTGGAAGTATTCATCGGCGAGATCCTTCCAAGTATGGATCTTCTCCAAGTCCAACTCTATAAACCATGTCAACGCAGGACCAATTAAGCTATCTTGAAAGGAATTAATCAGGAGTGGAGGATTATCTGAGTAACAGGCCATCTTACCTAGATAGTACTTCAAGTGGGTCTTAGGACATCTAATGCCATCATATTTCCTTGTAAACTCGGGCTCCTTATAAACTTCAGGGACTTTAACCTTGGCGAATGGTGACATCTTATCGAACTCCTGTGGTTGATAGCCTTGTAGCATGCAAAGGCGTTCCTCAATCTTTGTGAGTCGCCTTGAACTTTCTTCATCGAAGTACGAAGTTAGAGTCTCCTTAGATGGAGGCTCTGAACCGATAACTATCGGGATTGCAATGGGAATCTCTTCAGCAAGCCCTTTCCCCACGGGTTCTACTACCGGCACTTCAAGGGGCGTGGTAGGAAGATTCATGGTAGAAGAAGTAGGAACTACAAACGTTAAGTTCTTGACTTGGTTGGAGAGATTAGCTAACAACGCCATCATCTGCGCCATTTGGTTCTCCATGCTAATAACACGGGTACAAGTATCTTCGTTCTCCATCTTTGTTTGGTGGTGAGTACGTATGATAGACCGTTCTTCAGCCATCTTTCACAACCTTCCCTGTAAAAGAAGATTACACAAATTAGTACAACTCAAAAGAAATCATTATAATATAAATCCTAGTCAATTTTATATTTTTTGAGATGAAATAATGATGAGAAGTGTATATGGTCCCAGTACCATATAACATCATCTTATCAAAATTTCTTCAAAAGAAATCATACAATTAAAAAGGAACGACGACAAATATTTAATTAGAATGCCCCTTTTCTAAAAATCACATGAAAATATCCCTAAATTTTATTCATTTCAGTCGAACAATTATAAGGGAAACAAAACCTTGCTTTCTTGAAGCTTACAAAGTGGTTCGATTTTACAGGTAATATGAAAATGAATACAGGGAAACCTCGATAGAAAGGAGGGAAATACAAAGGAAATCCCTTTACAAGAAAATGAAATGGAAACTTAAGGACTAGGTGGGATCGTGCGGAGACACTTGTTATCATGGGCCAAGTAATGGGAGTACTGACCATCGCACCGTCTTCTTGTTCCTTAATATGAGCTTGTGGAACATCTTGAGGCTCGGGAATATCAAGCAACTAAACTGTCACGCCCCGAACCCCGAGACACGTGAACAACCCGCCATGGTCGTGATAATGCGACATTCCCAGGTAGTGTCGCCGACCCAATTTAATTTATTTAAGTGCATGCGGAACGTATTAAAAATCCCCTGACAAAATAAACACGGGATATGATAATAGGAACAAAAATTAATTTAATACAAACCACATACAATCATAAAATCCAACAAGGTTTACATGCAGCCGAAATAGGTCGGAGTCTATACACTAGGGATCGACCCACCAAAAGAAAGAACAGTCCTATGACTACTAATCGGTTTCAATCATCCATCTTCTTGGCTCGCACTTCTTGCCCAACTTCACGGCATCCACCCGACTCCGCCGGAATCCTCATCTCGCGGCCCCGAAATGTGTTTCCCACAACGGGGTGAGACATTGTCTTAGCAAGTTCACCCCTCCTAAGCCCCTATTAGAAAGAAAATACACCCCAAAGATGACCTAACCACACATCAAGAAGACTTACCTCGCAACAGTCCGCGCCGCAGTTAGTACAACTTATATCATTCAATCACTTGCAAATATGACAATTAAATAAAGCACGACGCAATTACATCATCAATAAATCAACCACTTGGATCGTCTCAGCGATCAATCGGCTCGGCCGATTACATGTCATTCTATCACATCAATCAATGATCCCAACCACGACCCTAAAGGTCGACTCAACAAATCGATGGTATCACGGCCCCACGTGGCACGACCTTCGAAAAGGTGGTTTAACACTAGTGGCATCACGGCCCCACTCGGCACGGCCTCTCATAGGCGGTTCAACTAGTGGCATCACGGCCCCACTCGGCACGGCCTTTCCTAGGCGGTTCATCACGGCCTCAATAGGCACAGCCTCTAATAGGCGGTCAAAGACGGCCAAATCCCCATCAAATTCTACAATTGGAATTTCTACACATAACCCCTAATTTATACAATCACACTCAATTCGCCACCAATCAAGCATCAAATTTAAATTCGACATCACAAAAGCGATCAAAGACGAAATTCGAGCAACCTAGGGGCTAAAAATAAATTTTTCCGTTTTTTTTTAAATAATAATATTTAATTAATTTCGGAATGTTTTAATATTATTTTAATAATCCGAATTTCCAACCAATTAAATAATTCTAAATTAAAATCTAAATAAGTCACATCACACTTAACTTTAATTAACCTCTTTTAAACTTAATTAAACCCAATTAAGCTTAATCCAATTTCCTTAATCCAACTTACATTAAAATAATCTAATCTAACCACCTAAACATACTTAATTTAAACTAAACACACTTAGGGCATAATTAACCCTCTAATCAAGGATTAGTGAGGTAACTCACCCGATTAACGCGCCGGACGGACCAAAACGACGAGCGCGACGAGGGGAACAATAAACTCCAAAGCGGGCCTAGCATCCGGGGCCAGAAAGCCGGCCAAAACGGCCCACGAAGGGGTTGCCATACCCACAAATTCCAGATCTGGTTGCTGCTGGTTTGCTGCGATTTGAGGCCGAGAAAGAGGAGATTCGAGGCTAGATCGAGCGGGGGAACGGCGGGGGAGCTATGGCGGTGTTGTGCGGCCGACGGCGGGGCCTCACGGTGGCCGGAGGAGGGCTGGACACGCTGAAAATCCTGCTGGAACGGTGAGCTGCGCGAGAGGGAGGCCGAGGCGCGCGCGGACGACGGCGGTGGCGGCGGGCTTCGGCGACGGGCGGACAGCGACGAACCTCGGCTAGTTTCCGGCGGTGGCTGCGGCGTCCATGGCTGGTCGGCGTCCGAAGAAGAAGAAGAAGAAGAAGAAGATGAAGATGAGGGTGTCGCACGTTGGGGGAGAGGGGAGGAAGAAGAAACCTTCTCTCTCTTCCTTTTTCCTTTTTCTTTTCCCTTTTTCTTTCTTTCTTTCTTTCTTTCTCACTTTCCTCTAGTGGCCCACCATGACCTCATGGTGATGTCATCCTCCACTAAGTCCCACAACCTCAATCCAATGGGTGCACTTGATTTTCCGCTAGGGGTCCAATTTTTGTACACCTTAATTTCTTCAATTCTTCTTTTCAATTGAGTCCAATTGAAGTCCATAAAAATTAATCCAATGTTCCCATAATTTAATTCACACCTTGGCTCGTCCATAGAACCAATTTAAATCCTAAAAGCACGACCAAAAGCGGACCTACTAATTTCTCTTGATTCAATTCAAATTGACTCCCATAAAATCAATTGATGTCTCACTTATCAAATTGATTATTTTATTTATCCAAAAATTCCTTATATTCCTCAATTTCACAATCCTCGGCTTCAACTGAACGAACCCGGCCCTCTTTATCCAGTCGAAATTAGGGCCCAAAGTTCGGGATGTCACATAAACCTTGAGCTCAGGTTCTACTTAACAGTATATGTAATCAATGGTAGCTTGGTGAGTCTTCATCTCTCTTTCCAAGTCAGCTTCATCGACGACGACCACGTAATGCGAGGAATGAGAGTACTAACCATTGCAATACGTGGTTCGACTTTCAATAAAGTCGGGAGGAAGCCTATATGTTTTTGCACATAGTCTTGATGTCTTGGGTCGAGATTCTTCCATAGGGTCTTGAGGTTCCCAAACACGGGGATCATGTCCACTTCGGGTTTACCCATCTAAACCTAAACCTGAAGGGGCACCCATGATTAAAACATATCGTTGTTGAAATATAAAATGTATCATTGAAATATGGAGAGTAAAAAGATAAGAACAATAAAAAAGGAACGATATCTTACCCACCAAACACATGGGAAGCACAAATCATATGTCGCATGAAACTGTGAGGTTTCAACGCTTAAGGTGAGGGTGCTAAAAGCTTAAGGTCCCCATCCCAAATGATAAAAATAGTTTACCCACCACTATTATCGTCAGTCAGTGCCATTTTTATCGGTTGGGATGAACAGGTTTATGAAAATAATGGATTACCACGAGTATTCACTCACAGATTCCATCCATAAACCCTCCTAAGGTCCTAGATTGGGCAATCAGGGTTTTAGACCGCGGTTGTGTGTGCGGTGTCGTGCTAAAGCTTGTAAACATGCATCTAAATTTAAACATCCAGCACTTCAATATAAATCCTCATACATTCATACATCCTTACACCATCTGCAAAACAGAAGGTTTACAAGCACATCTCCCCTTATAACTCCACCTACAAGACCATTTAACACGAGGTCAGCGACTAACTTGATTTTTAAGGCGACTTTGACATGCAGGCAATCCTACACGAGACATGTTAGTTAAAACACAACAACAACTTTTAAACGGCTTCAAATCCTCTTAATCTAGTAACCAGTCCCCAGCAGAGTCACCAAGCCTGTCGCGACCCGATCTCGCCGCCCTCGAGTGTCAAAGGTGGGAAAGGTCGAGTTTAGGGGTACTTGATCACGTCAGTTCCCTCACGAGATTGCGAGCTCTCCCATGCTCGTACCCCTCGCAACAGTGGGTTTATTTATGCGATCTATGTGTTTATGGCAACCTAAGAATATACAAGAGTCACCACTAGCCTCATTTTGGGGGTTGGCTAGAAAACCCAATCGAAGGTCAGAAGCATTCCCTCGATTCCTACGCAATCAAATATCTAGGTTTGGGGACTTGGGTTACGTTAATATTGCTATTACCACCCTTTCGGTACCTAAACAGTATGTTGTGTTTTCCTAAAATGTCCATGCATTTCTTTTTACATTTTCGAGATCATTAATCCTAAACTAGGCGATCATGCATGGTTGGTCATTTTCATTCTATTATATTTCTAAAAAAAAAAAAAGAAAAGAAAACAATCAATGGAATTGAAATTGCAAGACATGAAGTAAACAATCAAGGAATATAAGTAAATCTATCATGCAATCATAAAAATATAAAAGAGAAAACAATTGGGAAAGAAAGGAAACCTGCAACTCGTTGGGTTTTATACAATGCATGGCACTCAAGACATATGTCGGGGAAAATGAATATTACATAATAAATGATTGGAAAGGACATTGACCTCTATCATCTTCACGCCTTCTCCATCTTCAAGGTCTAATATAAACTTGACCTAAGAAACCTATAACTAGGTACATACAAATGAAAGAAACAAGCATGCATATCAAAACAACTTTAAAAAAAAAAAAAAAAAAAAAGACATCTTTTGTGTTCAAAAGAGTGACTAAAGTCACAGAGTCTCTAGATCAAATTCTAGGTGATATCCCGAGGTTCAACATTATTATGTGTCACACCTAAATCATTCATCTAATGATCATATACGAAGCATATAACATGATAAGCATTCAAGCCATATGACCTTGATTCTTATCCAATCCAAGCCAATGAGTAGACCAACTAAGGATCATTTACTAAACATATGCATCATTGAACATGTTCATGGTATGTAATTCATGTGATACCCAAAATCCGCAATTTTCAGGAGATCATATCAAATCATAGAAAAAATACTAAACAACTTTGATGCAAGGTATATTTTTTTTACAAAAAGTATCATATGAACTACTAAAATTGTGAATAAGTCCAAAATCGTGTCAGGAAATCAAAATTTCAAGACATCCTGCAATTTTAAGAGGGTCGACAAAAATATCAAATCACGTTTTCATTTCTACCGATTTCTGACAATGAAGTTCAGCATATCCCAAACAAATCTCATAGACACTATCATCATATCAACACGTGAATTTCCAAAAAAAACTAAAACATGAACTAGTCAATCTATAATAGAACAAGGCAACATGTAACACAGATATTCTACAACATATTGAATGCAACTAAACACATCTACTATCTCATTTCAAGACCAACAGCAACTAGCCACAGAAAAGACAACATTTCCCTAAAAAATCTGTATGTTGCAACCAAAGGCATTTCATAAAGCACTGATCTATGATCTAAACTCCACTCCACCAAAAGTGAATTCCTCACCAAGCATGACTAACCTATTGTTTGCACCAGCAACACCATATCAAGACAACCAGCTTTCTACATAGCTACACATATATTCTTACCCCTTCCACCTTTCATCTCACCAATTTCCCAACGCAGCATCACTATTTGTCACAAACTAGAGCCATCCAGAATACCTTGCTCATCTCTTCAGAAATTTCTAACAACCAAAAACCATCTACTCAGCACATACTGCCCTACCATTTGCCGGGAGACTATACTAACCCCAACCACAGCCATGATCACTTACAAGTCGCAGCACTTCTATGTTGGGCTGACAGAACACTACAAAAACTACCGAATGAAAACTAAAGCTAAATCCATGTTATTACTCTACATAAAAGAAACGCGAGACAACGACGGCGCCTCAACTGTACCTGGATTGGACCACAAGAAGATGGCGAGATCATAAAAGCAGAACAAGGAGGCGATCGGAAGCCGTCATCGTCGCTGTCGTCGCTGCCGCCGCCACCACCTCTCGAAAATCGAATCCCTAAGCAAGCTCCCCGCCGAATAGGGGAAATACCTTCTGAACGAACCAAATCTGTAATTCGAGCGGGCTACGCGAATCAAGAACCCAGGTGGTTGATGACGAACGGAAGAGGTTGAATCAATGGCAGAATTGAAAAATTAGGGCTCATGGCCGGTGAGGGGCTCAAGCTGAGAGCGCGCGCATGGCAGATCCACTCCGTGACGACGGTGATGACTTCTCGACCTCACTACTGGGCAATCCCCTCACTCCTCTCTCTACCTCCGACTCCGAGGCCTTTCTCCGGTCGAATCGAGCTTCACCATCGCTGTCGTTGCTGTCGCCGATTGGTTTCAGGTCTTCGTCCTCAGAGCCAAGTCGACACCTCTAAGCTTGGCACGGATCTGAGCCTCATGCTTCGAGCTCCTCAATCGGCGGCTGCTTCATCTTCTAGGGTTCAAGAGGGTCTAGAGATCTCAAGAATCGAGCGGGAGCGAAGCGGGAGCTTGACGGAGAACCGCTAGAGAGGGAGGCGGAAGCTCCCTCTGGTGGTCGGCAAGCAAAGCGGAGATTCTCCCGGGAGGAATGACGGATGTCTACCGGGATTTCAAGGCTAGGGTTTCGAAATCTACCATGTAAGCTTCATTGAGCAGTTACAGAGAGAGAGAATGTGTTGCCGATGAGAGAGAATCCCCCAAGAGCAAAAATGAGTCTCCCCTCGAGAAAAAAAAAAAACGAGAGAGAAGATCCGCCCTTTTCAAGTTCCCCCCTCCAAAAAACGAGACAAACCGAGAGTTTTATCTCGAGCGAGTGACTGTCCAACTGATTTTTTTAACTTTTTTCTTCCTTTCTCTTATTTTTCTTATCTTCTTTTCCCTTTTTTTATTCTTTTTGTTTTCTCTCTTTCTTTATTATGTTTTATATCATTTTTTTTTTTATCTTTTTGCTCTTTTATTTTTTTTTTTTTATTTTATTTTTATTTTTACAAACTAAATGGATGTTTAAAATGTTGACAAGATTTCGGACCGATGTCCTTAATGATCTTGTATGTTGCTGCGGCCTTATCATGAGAGTTGTGGCACTTCATTCCCTTTTAGTTTTTAACTCGTGCTAATGCACGGGAAGACCTTTAGTTGTTTTACTTGTAATGGCACGAAGTAGTTTGTAGTTAGGTAATATCAGAGCATGTGAAGGTTGATTTAGTTATCATCACTGGTTCACTGAGAAGGACAAATAAATTGCAGTTTTAGTGATGATGTTCCATCTTTGATGGTGAAGATCTCATAATACTTTCTTGTTTACGTTGAATTTGTTCTCGTTTAAATCTTGTAGTTACAACATGGTACGGTAATGTTGAAGTGACGATTTCGTACCAAGATGAATGCCTTGTTAGTTGCAATCGGAGTTCGGTTACATGTTACTGGATGTTTTATGTGTGGCATGAGTGCACTGCAACTTCTTTAGTTTCCTTTTGAAAGTCGAGTCACTGCGTGTAGTGCTTCCATCAGGGCTTTGCAGTCTATTGATACTGTTGGAGAAAACTCCTTTATTGTTTTGAAGTTGACAAAACATTTCCATCAGTCTAGTCTGAAGACTTTCAGACTCAAGTGTGAAAGTCTGAAGAACTCCAGAATCTATCGTCAAAGTCTGAAGACCGCCAGACTCAAGACTTAAAGTCTAATCTCACTGATAGTTCCAAACGAAGAAAAAAGAATTATCTATAGGACAGATTATCTTCAAGGATTCGATTTGTATGGTTTTAGAAGACCTTGTGGCTGGATACAGCATCAATATGATTGATTATTTTTATTGGAATCTACTCTGATTTGAAGATCTTTTGAAAGGCAAGTAAACTTGGAAGGTTCTACTTATAGAAACTCAAGATCTCGATGTATGGGTGAACAGAATTGACGGGTTTTCATCACTATTCAATCAACGACTCGAGATCATCTTAATTGATTCTGTCCAATGGGTAGATTAGAATAATTCCTTTGGAAAGTGCCAACGATCGTGAAGGCATGAAGGAATATATAAGGCTGACTCTTTAGTTGTTCGAAGAGGGGCTTGAGAGAAGAATTTCAAAGTCTGAATCTCTATAGTTCCTTACTGTTTCATTCTTTGAGCTTGAATTGTGTACAAAAGAGAAGCATATAGTGTGAAGAGACTAGCTGAGACTCTCCACTAAGGAAGTTGAAGATCAAGAGCTGTATAATCTATTTTGATTCATAGTGAAATCTAGCCAGTGGGCTGTCAGCGTGGGAGAGTGAACGTAGGCTTGATCTAAGCTGAACCATTATAAACCTTGTGTTCCAATTCTCTTTCCTTAAACTCCTTATCTTATTCGTTATTTTACTTAATTGCTTTATAGATTTGTTCAAAGCTCATTACATCTCGAATTTATCAAAATCTTACGAAAAAGAAAATTTTTATACATATATTCACCCCCCCTCTAGGTGCACGTACTAACCCTTTCAATTAGTATCAGAGTCTGCGTGCTTATATATTGAAGTGTTTATACTTCTTAAGCTAAAGATTTATGGCTAGTATTTTGGCTACAGGTTTGGTTGAAGGATAAAGCAACACCAAACCTTCCTACTTTGATGGGAAGGAATACAACATTTGGAAAAACAAGATGAAGGCATTCCTAAGATCGAAAGATCCATTGAAATGGGATGTGGTAGAAAAAGGAATTATTCCTAAAGCTACATCAACCTCATGGAAAGAAATTGCAAATACTAGAGAATAGTCATAAGCGGAATAACCAAGAGACAAGCTCTTGCTACTAAAGTTATTTATTCATTGTACTGTGCTTTATCTCTTACTGAGTATAATAGAATTTCATCTTGTGAAACAGCCAAAGAAGTCTGGGATCTGTTGAACGTCACTTGTGAAGGAACTGATCGAGTTAAAGAAATGAAAATCAATATCCTACTCGGACGGTATGAAGCCTTCAAGATGAAGTCAAGAAATCCATTACCGACATGTTTAGTCATTTTACAGAAATTGTAAACGATCTAACATATCAGGGATGGCCAATTTCAAGACTAATGAAGGTCAATAAATTGCTAAGAGGACTCTCCAATGACTAAAACCACATGAAGACTTTTATAAAAGAAACCCAAAGGATCATGCCCCTTTCTGTAAACGAATTGGTTGGCATACTTCAATCATATAAAGTAGAGCAAATCAATGAGAAAATGGATTCCAAAGGTAAGAAGTCAATTACCTTAAAATCTAATGATGATTCTGATGATACAGACTCTGAAGACGACTTGGATGATAAAAAGCTAGCACTCATGATAAGCAAGTTCAGGAAATTAAACTAGGAAAGGAAAAAAGGTTTAACTAGAAGAAACATGCAATCGAAGATTTCATAAGAAATCAAATGAGAATAATGAGACCAACAAAGATGTGATCTGTTTCAAATGTAAGAAAATGGGACACATTAGACCCAACTGCCATTTGCTGAAGAAAAAGAGAGGAAAAACAGAAAAATTCAAAAAAGCTCTTAAAGTTGAGACATGGAGCGATACATAATATGAGGAAAGTGATGAAGAATACGCCAATATCTGTTTGATGGCAAAATCAGACTTAGATTCTGAGATAAACACAGATTCAAACTCAGACAATGAATTCGAGGTCACTATCAAGAAGAAGAATAAATGGTATTTAGATAGTGGCTACTCAAGACATATAACAAGAGATTTAACCTACTTTATAAAGTTTGTGCAAATAAAATGAGGAAAAGTGTCTTTTGGAGGAAACAACAAAGGAAAAATTGTTGGATGTGGAACTGTGAAAATTGGAAGTCTCACAATTAACAATATCTCATTGGTTGAATATTTGAATTATAATCTTCTAAGTATTGGTCAACTATGTGACACTAGATTCAAGATTAATTCCAGTAAAGATCACTCACAATCCTTCATTGAACGAAGACATGGGAATATTTATCTTCTGGATATAAAATCTGAAAGCTCTCAATGTCTAATATCCATTCAAGATGAAGTAAACCTTTGGAATAGAAACTTGGTCATATCAACATGAAGCAGATTGCAAAGATTTCCTCCAAAAAGCTTGTTTATGGACTGCCTAACCTGAAGTATAAAAAATATGAACTATGCACACCCTGTGTATTAGGAAGACAGGTTAGAAGTTCTTTTAAACCAATAAATCAGGTTTCTTCCAATCAGTGTCTCTGGCATGTTCCTTCTCATTCTTCCTCTGATCAGGATTGTCCAACTGCATATGCTTCTTCAAGTGAACTTACTCAGTTAAAGCTTGTTGTAGCCGCTTAAGCACCTTGACAGGATCTAAAATTAGTATGATTATATCTTCCCTTCCACATATATCGACATATAAAAACAATGATCCTGGAAATAGCTGCTTCCTTTCCTCCATATCCTAACAAATTCTATTCAACCATAGATCGATACTCAATACTTACTCCTAATTTCCAGATTCAACATAGCAAACCAGATGCATTCAGACAATCGGCAGAACAGAGTAATATGTATCAATCTCCTCCACTCCACAAAAAACACAACTAGCGTCATTTCTGATCCCCCTCTCGAAAGGGTTGCTATAGGATGCTAAGGCATTAACAGTGTAGTTTCCGTAGTGCATTATCATTTTTGGAGGGCAGTATACAGGCCAAATCCATTTCCACACACTGCTCTCCACCACCTTTGATATAGATGGACCTTCCTTCCTCAAAAATAGAGTTGTACATAAACATAAACAGATATTGCTGTCTAACTGTCCTCGCTATGCTTGATTTGTTGATGGCATACTTATCTTCAGCTACAACATAATCTTGGCTAGGCCTCACATCTTTGCATCTCAAATCATTATTGATTAAATTACCAACCAACATAAGCTCGATACTCTCCGTGTCATCCCCCATCTCTTTTTTCCCACCTTAACTCTATCTCTAGAAGCTATTTGCCATACCATCCCTTTGTATATAATCTGCCTTCCTTCCAAGATACTACTCCATCCCCAAGAGGCCTTAGCCCCTTTCATAGCCTTGAGAAAGTTTTGAAATATGACGATTCTTCACCATCCATGAAAATTTTGAATTATGTATTTGATGTCTGCAGAATGATAGGTACATTTGAAATGATTTGTGACTTGCAAATTGGGTAGCATCTGTAACGACTCGGGCCCCACTATGTAATATTGTCTGCTTTGGACACTGAGTTCTCATAGCTTTAAAACGCATCACACAGATTAAAGGGATTCAAGCCTTATAAACTAGCCCAGGACTCCCCCCTAAGCGATGTGGGACTAGAGAGGACCCCTTGCCCTTCCTTGGGCTGTCACGCTCTCCACCCCTTAAGAGCACAGCGTCCTCGCTGTGGACCCCACACGCGGTCGGGAGTCGGCTCTGATACCATTTGTAACGACCCAGCAAAGAAAGCACCCATAGAATCATGCAAACGCGGAAAAGGCGCCCCCGAGCAATTTCGCGCCTTTCACTTACACGGCACCCCTAGTTCTTCAAAGTGGTCACATGCTTTAACAGCATATACACGACGTCCTGAGCTATTCTTGTGCCCTCCGTCTTTAGGTGTGCAATCTTCGCTTCCGTTTCTTGCTCGAGCCGCTTGACATTAGCACCACCATCCCTCCTCCCCGCACACCGCCGCTCGAGCCGTCACACTCTCCCCTCCTTAGGAGCATAGTGCCTTTGCTGTGGCCCCACACGCGGTCGGGAGTCGGCTCTGATACCATTTGTAACGACCCAGGCCCCACTGTGTAATATTGTCCGCTTTGGACACTGAGTCCTTACGGCTTTAAAACGCGTCACATAGGTTAGAAGGGCCCAAGCCATTATAAACTGGCCCAAGACTCCCTCCCTAGGCGATGTGGGACAAGGACCCCTTCCTTGCGCATGTCCGGGGACCGAGGCGCGGACGCACCGCCATCCCTCCTCCTGGCAAGGGGTCCTCTCTAGTCCCACATCGCTTAGGGGGGGAGTCCTGAGCTAGTTTATAAGGCTTGGATCCCTTTAATCTGTGTGACGCATTTTAAAGCCGTGAGGACTCAGTGTCCAAAGCGGACAATATTACATAGTGGGACCCAGGTCGTTATAGCATCAATCTTGCAAATCGAAATATCCGTAGATGGCCGGTGGACTTCTGAAAAGGAAAAAGTAATATTTGTTTAATTTTCCCATTAAAATTTAAAATAATTTTTAAAGTTCAGAAACTTTGGAGACAATTATATATCGCTTTCAAAGGCTTCGAGCATTTCACATTAATAAAATTGAACTCGGGTAGGCCATAAGATTTTTCAAAGGCAAAAAGTAAATCATAAACAAACTGTAATTCTAGTAAGTATTAGAGAAGGCTTTTCGTGGATCGCTTCGATAGTTCCCTAAATTGTCGAATGATGAAAACTAAACAAATAGCCGATTATATTTGTTAAATGTCCAATTGGAGAGCTTTTAAAAGGCTAACTCATTAGTTACATTATTTTGCATCTTAAAAAGAAACCGAATAATTTTTTGCTTCTATCCAAAAAATAGTAATCCTTTGCTTCTGGACACCATCGATCACATTTCACGAAGTCTATAAACAAAACCAGGAAGAAGAATGTGAGCGTTCCCTTATATGGAAGAAACATAGGTCATCGATATTCTTTACCTTTGGTCCATAAAAAGCAATTATGTATTCTTTGTCTCAAATAGACACTAAACCGCAAGGCTCCTTCAGGCACTTCTAAATGAGACTTGTCAAGATACCTTACCTTTTTCTTGGCTCAAACGATTTTGGATTTCATTTCTGAACAGAAAGATTCTTAGCGACTCGCCCCCAACGTAGAAAGAAGAAGAATTATCGTTTTATTTCTCTTCTTCCTGAAGTAAATAAAAGGTTGCGATATTTTTTCCCTGATTAGAACAATCAAGATAAATGTAGCAGGGTTATTGACACCACCAATTAGCCCACTTTCCTACCATCTAAATACTCAATTTTTCCTTTGTTGTTTCCTCTAAAAGACACTTTTCCTCATTTTATTTGTACAAAATTTATAAAGCAAGTTCAATCTCCTGTCATATGTATCGAGCAGCCACTATCTAAATACCATTTATTCTTCTTCTTGATAATGACCTTGATTTTGTTGTCTGAATCTAAATCTGTAATTGTCTCAGAATCTGAGTCTGATTTTGCCATCAAACAGATATTTGCATATTCTTCATCACTTTCCTCGCATTTTCTATTGCTCCATGTCTCAACTTTAAGAGCTTTTTTGAATTTTTCTGTTTTTCCTCTATTTTTCTTCAGCAAAGGGCAATTGGGTTTAATGTGTCCTTTTTTCTAACATTCAAAACAGACCACATCTTTGTTAGTCTCATCATCCTCATTTGATTTCTTATGAAATCTTTGATTGCCATGTTTCTTCCAGTTAAATCTTTTTCATTTCCTATTTAACTTCCTGAACTTCCTTATCATGAGTGCTGGCTCTTCATCGTCCAAGTCGTCTTCAGAGTCTGTATCATCAGAATCATCATTAGATTTTAAGGCAATTGACTTCTTATCTTTGGGATCTATTTCCTCATTGATTTGCTCTACTTCATATGTTTGAAGCGTGCCTACCAATTCGTCTACGGAAAGGGGCAATGATCCTTTGGGTTTCTCTTATAGAAGTATTCACGTGGTTCCAATCATTGGAGAGTCCTCTCAGCAATTTATTGATTTTCATTGGTCCTGAGATTGGTTGTCCCTGATATACTAGACTGTTTACAATTTTTATAAAATGACTAAATATGTCGGTAATGGATTCTTCTGGCTTCATCTTGAAGACTTCATCTTGAAGACTTCATACTGTCTGAGTAAGATATTGATTTTCATTTCTTTAATTCGATCAGTTCCTTTATAAGTGACGTGTAACCTATCCTAGACTTTTTTGGCTATTTCACAAGATGAAATTTCGTTATACTCAGTAGGAGATAAAGCACAGTATAATGAATAAATAGCTTTAGCATCTAGAGCTTGTCTCTTGGTTATCTCCGCTTGTAACGGTTCTCTAGTATCTGCAATTTCTTTCCCCGATGTTGATGTAGCTTTAGAAATAATTCCTTTTTCTACCACATCCCATTCCAAGGGATCTCTCAATCTTAGGAATACGTTCATCTTGTTTTTATAGACGTTGTATTCCTCCCATCAAAGTAAGGAGGTCTGGTGTTACTTTGTCCTTCAACCAAACCTAGAGCCAAAATATTAGCTATAGATCTTTAGCTTAAGAAGTATAAACACTTCAATATATAAGCACACAGGCTCTGATACTAATTGAAATGGCTAGTACGTGCGCCTAGAGGGGGTGAATAGGTGTATAAAAATTTTCTTCTTCGTAAGACTTTGATAAATTTGAGATGTAATGAGCTTTGAACAAATCTATAAAGCAATTAAGTAAAGCAACGAATAAGATAATGAGTTTAAGGAAAGAGAATTGAAACACAAGGTTTATAGTGGTTCAGCTTAGATCAAGCCTACGTCCACTCTCCCATGCTGACAGCCCACTAGCTGGATTTCACTATGAATCAAAAGAGATTATATCTCTTGATCTTCGACTTCCTCAGTGGAGGGTCTCAGCTAGTCTCTTCACACTATATGCTTCTCTTTTGTACACAATTCAAGCTCAAAGAATGAAATAGTAAGGAACTATAGAGATTCAAACTTTAAAATTCTTCTCTCAAGCACCCTCTTCCAACAACTAAAGAGTCGGCCTTATATATTCCTTCATGCCTTCACAATCGTTGGCACTTTCCAAAGTAATAATTCTAATCTATCCGTTGGACAGAATCAATTAAGGTGATCTCGAGTCGTTGATTGAATAGTGATGAAAACCCGTCAATCATGTTCATCCATATAATCGAGATCTTAAGTTTCCATAAGTGAAACCTTCCAAGTTTACTTGCCTTTCAAAAGATCTTCAAATCAGAGTAGATTCCAATAAAAATAATCAATATTTATGTTGTATCCAGCCACAAGGTCTTCTAAAACCATACGAATCGAATCCTTGAAGATAATTCGTCCTCTAGATAATTCTTCTTTCTTCATTTGGAATTGTCAGTGAGGTCAGACTTTAAATCTTGAGTCTGGCGGTTTTCAGACTTTGAAGATAGAGTCTCGAGTTCTTCAGACTTTAACACTTGGATTTGAAAGTCTTCAGACTAGACTGATGGAAATGTTTTGTCAACTTCAAAACAATAAATGAGTTTTCTCCAACAGTATCAATAGACTACAAAGCCTTGATGGAAGCAATGTAAGTAGTAACTCGACTTTCAAAAGGAAACTAAAGAAGGTGCAGTGCACTCATGCCACACACAAAACATCCAATAACATGTAACCCGACTCTGATTGCAACTATCAAGGCATTCATCTTGGTACGATATCGTCACTTCAAGATTACCGTACCAGGCTGTAACTACAAGATTTAAACTAGAACAAATACAACATAAACAAGAGATAGTATTATGAGACCTTCACCATCAAAGATGGAACACCATCACTAAACCGCAATTCATTTGTCCTTCTCAGCGAACCAGTGATGATAACTAAATCAACCTTCACATGCTCTGATATTACCTAACCACAAACTACTTCGTGCCATTACAAGTAAAACAACTAAAGATGTTCCCATGCATTAGCACGAGTTAAAAACTAAAAGGGAAGGAAGTGCCACAACTCTCATGATAAGGCCACAACAACATACAAGATCATTCGTGACATCAGTATGCTGATCGTCCATCACCCTCCACTATCACATCTTTAAAAGCCCCACCACTTGGAATCATAGGCAACACGTGCTCTTGATGGGGAACAATCACTTCTAGCAAGTATGGCCCAGGAGTATCCAGCATTGTCTGAATTGCAGCTCTAACATCTGCTTTCTTGGTCACCCGAGCACCAGGTATTCCACAAGCTTCAGCAAACTTCAACATGTTTGGAAATATCTCAGACTCTCTCGACGGATCTCCTAAGTAAGTGTGTGCCCTATTGGCCTTGTAGAAGCGATCCTCCCATTGGACAACCATGCCCAGGCGTTGATTGTTCAATAGAAGAATTTTAACCGGAAGGTTCTCCACTCTGATAGTAGCCAACCCCTGGACATTCATTATAAAGCTCCCATCTCCATCAATGTCCACAACAATGGCATCAGGCTTTGCAACAGCAGCTCCAATAGCAGCTGGCAACCCAAAACCCATAGCCCCTAATCCTCCGGATGACAACCACTGCCGAGGCCTCCTATAATTGTAAAACTGTGCAGCCCACATTTGATGCTGCCCGACACCTGTACTCATGATTGCGTTTCCATCGGTCAACTCATCAAGAGCCTGAATCTCATACTGAGGAGGTATGGCATCCCCAAATGTCTTGAAACTTAATGGGTACTTCTGTTTCTGCTCATCAAGCTCCACCCGCCAAGCGGAAAAGTCAAATTTAAGCTTTGATGATGTCCCTTCTAACAACCTGTTAATCCCTTGCAGGGCCAATTTCACATCCCCACAAACAGATATGTGAGGTTGCTTGTTCTTTCCGATCTCAACCAAGTCGATATCAATGTGAACGATCTTAGCTCGGCTAGCAAAAGCTTCCAGCTTGCCCGTCACACAATCATCAAACCGAACTCCAAAGGCGAGCAACAGATCACTTTTGTCCACTGTATAGTTTGCAATAGATCACTTTTCGACGGGGACTCGAAGAGCACTCTAATTTGAGTGACATGGATGAGTGGGTGCGAGCATTCTGACGCTGGTCCTGGGTGAAAAGTGGTGTACTTTAGTAACGTTGATAAGGCCATTTTAGCTCTCTGTCCACTTGTAAGAGGCTCGAAGTTTGCTTCCCTCAGACAACTTTAGAGGCCCTTTACCTTTTGACGGTCAAAACCCAAATTTGGGACCTTGGTGAGTGATGATATTATTATTATTGCAAAAAGATGTGATTCCACACGGAACTTCGCATCTCTCGCATCATTCCTCGATGACCTTTAAAGTAACAAATGAACTCTGCAGCCGTACAATGCGGCCCCTAAACATTTTGTTTTTTTTCTTGGTCGAAGGCCCCTAAACATTTTAAAAGTGGAAACTTCATGTGGGATTTGGATAGACAGGGGCTGCTGCTACGGTTGTTGGTGGATCTGGGCTTAGCCCCCTCTCGCAGACTGGAATGATAAGAACAGAACCATAATGAGGGAGGGAGTAGACCCGAACGACGGAGATAAGATGACGAGGAGGCCAAGACTTTCCATGCAATCCCCCTGTCCAAGAGCGAAAGACGACATTGGTTTCTTGCTATTTTAATAAAAAACAAAATATGGAGTGCACCCACTTGCCCCTCCACCATTCTCCGCCTCTCCCTCGATTCTCCCTTGGTTGGTCTATTTCTTTTAGCAAAGGGTACGGCGAGATCCCTCCGGTGGACGCAACTTTGGCGACGATTCATACACACACGCCGGTTCTCTTTTTGGGAATGCTCTGCCGTTATTTTCGTCGTTATGGTGCATCAATCAAGATTCGAGTCGCGAAGCAGTTCATGCCATTTCGGACATTCGTAGTGGAGAGGACACCCCCCTTGTAGGCCTGACCTAAAATGGCGATGATATTAAGTCAAAAACAGGATGTTGCGAGGAAAACCTTGATACATTTGCACAAATCCTTACTAAGGGACCAACGGAAAAAGAAAAACAGAGAGAGAGAGAGAGGCACACACACACGCACACAATTAGCAATTACCAAACACAATAGGTAGGGGCAATTCCGTGATTCCCGCGACGGCGACGGCGACAGCCACGTGCGCAGGTACGGGAATTTTAAAGGAGGACCGAATGGTCACCATTCGCCGCCTCCTCCTCCTCCTCCTCCTCCTCGCTCTGTCTCCCTCCCGTCTTCTTCCTCCCTCCCTCCCTCCGGAATAGCAGCTCCACAAGAACAATGGCGGCCGCCGCAGCCCCCACCCCCTCCGCCGCCATCTCCTCCTCCTCCTCCGCCGCCTTCCTCTCCTCCAAATCTCTCCCCTTTCTCCCAAAGTTCTCTCCTTTCCCCTCCAAACCCACCCCCAGGCCCTCCCCTGCCGCCCTCCGCATCTCCAGTTCCCTCCACCGCCCCGTCCCCCCGCCGCCGCCGCTGCCGCCACCGCCGCCCCAGTCGCCGCACCCCCTCCCCGAGACCGAGGCCTTCGCCTCGCGATTCGGCCCCGACGAGCCCCGCAAGGGGAGCGACGTCCTCGTGGAGGCCCTGGAGCGGCAGGGGGTGACCAACGTCTTCGCCTACCCCGGCGGCGCCTCCATGGAGATCCACCAGGCCCTCACCCGCTCCGCCATCATCAAGAACGTCCTCCCCCGCCACGAGCAGGGCGGCATTTTCGCCGCCGAGGGGTACGCCCGCGCCTCCGGCCGCCCTGGCGTCTGCATCGCCACCTCCGGCCCCGGCGCCACCAACCTCGTCAGCGGCCTCGCCGACGCCATGCTCGACAGCATCCCCATTGTCGCCATCACCGGCCAGGTTCCGTCGATGACCCGTGCTTTGTTTGCTGCTGTTCTAGTCGCACCTATCTGCACCGTTTCATTTGATAGCTTTAGTCCATTAGCTCGTACCTTTGAGATCTGGACTTAGAGGGTGCAAAGCTTTGAAACTACGGCTTTTCAGTTTCATTTATTGCCCACCCTTTTGACGAAAGAATTAAAAATTCGATCTTTAGGTGCCGCGAAGAATGATTGGCACGGATGCGTTTCAAGAGACCCCTATTGTCGAGGTCACCCGGTCCATAACGAAGCACAACTATCTAGTTCTTGACGTGGAAGATATACCGATGATCGTCAGCGAGGCATTCTATCTAGCGACTTCAGGGAGGCCAGGTCCGGTTCTCATTGATGTACCTAAGGATATACAACAGCAGCTTGTGGTTCCGAACTGGGACATGTCTGCAAGGTTGCCAGGATACACCTCGAGGTTGCCTAAGCCGCCTCAGGAGGCGCTCCTGGAACAGATCGTGAGGTTGATCGCCGAATCAAAGAAGCCAGTCTTGTATGTGGGCGGTGGGTGTTTGAATTCAAGTGAGGAGTTGATCAGGTTTGTAGAACTTACAGGGATCCCTGTGGCGAGTACTTTGATGGGTCTAGGGTCGTTCCCATGCACGGATGATTTGTCGCTTCATATGCTTGGGATGCATGGGACTGTATATGCAAACTATGCAGTGGACAAAAGTGATCTGTTGCTCGCCTTTGGAGTTCGGTTTGATGATCGTGTGACGGGCAAGCTGGAAGCTTTTGCTAGCCGAGCTAAGATCGTTCACATTGATATTGACTCGGCTGAGATCGGAAAGAACAAGCAACCTCACGCATCTGTTTGTGGGGATGTGAAATTGGCCCTGCAAGGGATTAACAGGTTGTTAGAAGGGACAGCATCAAAGCTTAAATTTGACTTTTCCGCTTGGCGGGTGGAGCTTGACGAGCAGAAACAGAAGTACCCATTAAGTTTCAAGACATTTGGGGATGCCATACCTCCTCAGTACGCGATTCAGGTTCTTGATGAGTTGACCGATGGAAACGCAATCATAAGTACAGGTGTCGGGCAGCATCAAATGTGGGCTGCACAGTTTTACAAGTATAGGAGGCCTCGGCAGTGGTTGTCATCCGGAGGATTAGGGGCTATGGGTTTTGGGTTGCCAGCTGCTATTGGAGCTGCTGTTGCAAAGCCTGATGCCATTGTTGTGGACATTGATGGTGATGGGAGCTTTATCATGAATGTTCAGGAGTTGGCTACTATCAGAGTGGAGAACCTTCCGGTTAAAATTCTTCTATTGAACAATCAACACCTGGGCATGGTTGTCCAATGGGAGGATCGCTTCTACAAGGCCAATAGGGCACACACTTACTTAGGAGATCCGTCGAGAGAGTCAGAGATATTCCCAGACATGTTGAAGTTTGCTGAAGCTTGTGGAATCCCTGGTGCTCGGGTGACCAAGAAAGCAGATGTTAGAGCTGCAATTCAGACAATGCTGGATACTCCTGGGCCATACTTGCTAGAAGTGATTGTTCCCCATCAAGAGCATGTGTTGCCTATGATTCCAAGTGGTGCGGCCTTTAAAGATGTGATAGTCGAGGGTGATGGACGATCAGCATACTGATGTCCCGAATGATCTCGTACGTTGCTGCAGCCTTATCATGAGAGTTGTGGCACTTCCTTCCCTTTTAGTTTTTAACTTGTGCTAATGCATGGGAGGATCTTTAGTTGTTTTACTTGTAATGGCATGAAGTAGTTTGTAGTTATGTAATGTCAGAGCATGTGAAGGTTGATTTAGTTATCATCACTGGTTTGCTGAGAAGGACAAATAAATTGCGGTTTAGTGATGGTGTTCCATCTTTGATGGTGAAGATCTCATAATAGTCTCTTGTTTATGTTGAATTTGTTCTGGTTTAAATCTTGTAGTTACCGCCTGGTACGGTAATGTTGAAGTGACGATATCATACCAAGATGAATGCCTTGTTAGTTGCAATCGGAGTTGGGTTACATGTTATTGGATGTTTTGTGCGTGGCATGAGTGCACTGCAGCTTCTTTAGTTTCCTTTTGAAAGTCAAGTCACTGCTTGCATTGCTTCCATCAGGGCTTTGCAGTCTATTGATAATTCCATTGTCCTTGGTGGAAAATTGGGACAGAACTCCAAGGGTGATTAGTTTGCTCATCGAGAGTGGACATCTTTACTTTGGTGCGTGAAATATCTTCGTTTATGACAACTGAACGTGTTAAACCTTTAAACAGGTGGTTCTGGTGATGATTTACCTACTCCTACTCTCATGCCACTGCTGTTCTGCAAGTGGTAGATTGATGGGCAAGTGTTTTTCCAATGCTTTTAATTCTCTCCATGTAATACTAGTTTGGAAAGTACACCATGTGTCATTCACTCTTTCAGGTATGGTAGCGCATGCTTTGTTCAATTTCCGAGTTGATAAGCATCAGGACAAAAGCTCAGGGTCCTTGTGCTCGCTGGGATCGCGCGAGTGGGTTGTCCTTCATGGTTGGCATGAGTGCAGAGTTTGAGCACTTTGAAGTAGGTCTGCTTCAAGATTTTGGTGAAGTTTCAGGGGTCATTATTTTCGTTTTAAATGCTAGGATGGAGAAGAGGCATGTACAATGCAGTCCATTGCCAATTGAATCCCAGTTTCGAAAACTGGTGCCATTTGTCGTTCCTCAACCGGAATGAGATCTCTGCTCATGTCTAACGATCTCTCCAGATAACTCGAGTCAGTGGTATTGAGTTTTAACTCAAAAGACGATGTGGAGGATACATATTCAAACACTCAAAAACAGAAATCTTTATCAAGAAGATCAGACCCGCAAAAGGACAAAAAGAGTTTTGGCTCAAAAGATAAGAGAATACAAATGATTTGGAACTAAAATGAGGAAATCTTTGGGAAAAGAATAAAGAGACTCACAAATGATTCCTACGATTGATAAATTGAGGATCGGAAGTCTGGATGAATGAATTTGAGTAAAAGCCATTGTAAAGAATGATTTCTTTCTCCTCTGGAACTGGACAAAATGAAGAACAGAAAGGCAGAAGTGGAGGTGTGGAGAGTGGGATTTGAACCCACGCCCTTTCGGACCAGAACCTTAATCTGGCGCCTTAGACCAACTCGGCCATCTCCACATTTACGGGGCAATGAGTTAGAAGACATATCACTAATAGTTAAAAAGGTGACATTCTGCTAACCACTCCTGCTCCTGTTCGGTTTCCCGCTAATTTTTCCCCCCCATCTCCATCCCCAAACTCCAATCTCCACCTCGCCGTCGCAAGATTCTCCCCTTCCCTCTCCGATTCCGATGAACGGCCGGGAGGTGAGCCTAGTGACCTCCGCCACTCTCTTCGGGGCGCTCGCCTCCGCCGTCGCTCTCGGCTTCCTCTTCACCTTCGACCCCCTGAAGAAGAAGAACAAGAACAGCAGCAGCAGCAGCAGCAATCAGCAAGAACGCTCCTCCTCTCCTCCCCACCTCAACAACGGGGCCGTCCCCAGCAAGCTCTGTCCTTTCGATCCCTCCAAGCGCCAAGGGTTACGTTCTTCACCACCTTCTTCCAAGTTCCTCTTTTTCCAGCTGTCTAGGGTTCCTGAGAGTCCTTTCTCTCTCCCCCTCTCTTTCTTGAATTCGTTGTTGTTGTTCTTCTTCTTCTTCCTTAGGTACCTGTCTTGGGATGACTACTTCATGGCCATCGCCTTCCTGTCCGCCGAAAGATCCAAGGACCCCAACAGGCAGGTCATGCTTCGCATTTCTCGGCTTCTCGCCGACTGCTGTGACCCTTCTCTGCTTTCGCCGATTTCAATTCTCCCCCGCTGGAGCTTAGTGGTTCTAATTTCAATAGCTAGTGTTGAATTCTTCTTGGTGCTTTGTGTCCATGCTGCAGGTTGGCGCGTGCTTGGTGAGTCAGAGTGGGATTATACTCGGTTAGTCCGTCTACTATGCCATTAGCTTCCTGTCTTTTTGGTGGACTCGTGCGATTCACTTAATATAGCTGATTCAATTAGAATTCCATTGTTTCTGGAACAAAGTATAAATGTCGCCGTACCGACATTGAGTGATTTACATGGTTGTGAGAAATGCACGACCTTCCTTTTTCACTGTCTAGTGTAAATTATGAAGAAGGATGTAACAGTACATGCGAGTGACATGTAAAGTTATTCAACTCGATTCTATTAGATTCCCTCTTGCTTTACTACTTCAGACTGTGGTATTGCATATGTAGTTATGGATTCTTGGGAACTCTGTTCTGGCTTTGTGCATAACCAGCATCTCTGATAGGGTAGCACCAGAAAACTGTTGCCACGAGTTCCTCACGACTGTCCTCCGACAGGGATTGGCTACAATGGATTTCCCAGAGGTTGTTCTGATGATAAGCTTCCTTGGGCCAAGGTATCTGCATGAAACAAAGAATTTCTCTGATATTGTCAATGTATGAATGGTCTCAATCTGTCCCCTCCTTTATTATGCCCTCTTTTTCCTCACAGAAATCTAAATCTGGGGATCCTTTGGAGACGAAATACCCGTAAGTGTCAGGCAGTTCTCCTCCTACCTTCACTCGTCTACTTATATTGACAGCGATTCTTAAGTGTGGATCACGTGCTAAATATAGTTTTCTGCCCAAATCTTGAATAAACGGAAACAATTGTCCAGCTCAAAACTTGTGCTTGATCAGATTTTTGACCAGGAGTTATCCATCACCCTTCTGATGACTTTGTAGACATATCTTGGTTTTCACTACAACCCCCTTTGTCATCTTTTGTAGATATGTGTGTCATGCTGAGGTCAATGCTATCCTCAACACAAACCACGCTTCTGCTGCAGGACAGGTTATCACATTTTCTGAATTATTGTAATTTTATGTGTGGGAAATTATTCTCAGGAAGATTGATCAACTATAACTTCCATATTTTTCTTTAACAATCCTCGTGATGATGTCTGAAATTTTGTGCTCAAAATGGCTAAGGTGGTTTTTGACTGTTGACTTGTAGAAGCTTTATGTGACGATGTTTCCTTGCAATGAATGTGCGAAGATTATTATTCAGGTAATTACCATATTCAAGCTAGTACATCTCACCGTAATGTTCCTCGACTTTTAATCTTACTTCTGAAGAAAGTTTACTGGTGCCAAATTAGTGTTAGACCATAGCTGCATTTCATGCTCTTCACATGCAGCTTTGATGTCAGAAGCTACAGTAGAATGTCTAATGATAATCTCTTTTAGGGTGACAAATCGGACAAGCTTTTGCTCGGATTTGATTTGCTTTCTGGGAGCTAAATGCTCCTCTTTTAGGCTAAATGATTTCTTGAAAGGTTTTCGAAGTAGCCCGGCCTATGTAATCAACCTTCCTTTTAATGAGAGCAGACTTGTTGCATATGAATCTATTATTAGCAATTTCCCCTCCCTGGCCTTCTAGGAGATTTTGGGATATATGAAAGTGAAGTTTCATGGATCTTCTCCAATGTTGCAGTCAGGAGTTTCTGAAGTTATATATTTCGTGGAGAAGAGGCCCGACAATTCACAGGTCGGATATATTGCATCTCACAAACTTCTGTCAATGGCTGGTGTGAGGGTAAGCCTCCTTGGAAACCCTGTTTATTTTCCTTTTCCTCCACTTATAGTTTGCTTTCGTTGTGATTTAACTGATACTGAACCTCATGGAGGGGCGCTAGTGGTGTTAGAGGGCTTGTGGGGCAAACTGTTTGGCTTTCATGTTAAATACCCACCATAGCCATACATATCCACACCTCTGAAGGGATCAATAATGCAGATGCTTATTTTCTACTTCATGTTCGTCAAATCTTGAGCAATGACTTTGGTTATTTCAATATATCATGTTGACCAAATATATTTTGCCATCTTCTCTTTACTGCAGGTAAGAAAACATAGGCCACAAAAGGAACAAATTTTGATCAATTTTGAGGAGGCCGTCATGTAGCATTACCCTACATCTGCTAATTAATTTTCATAATTTGTTTGGTGTGCCAGTATTTCAGTAATTGTACTGTTTCATTGCAATACATATGGCTTATGCATGCAATTTGGTCAAATTTTCGGCCCTTTGGTCATCTTCATTCTGGATCCTGATTTATATTGAGATGAAGTTAAAAGGGTTATGTTTTCTTCTATCAAGTTTCTGGTAGAAATGAAGTGTTTCAGTTAAAAGGCTTCGCCCCTTTTCTATTGAAGGGTGGCAGGTCCTTTCCTATTATACGAATATGAAATTGGGCTGCAATAGGTGCATGCAAGAATATTCATCTACATAACTTGGAAGAAGTCTAACATCAAAAATACAAACGGTTTTGATCCGTTGATGCAATTTAAGAAGAACAAGTTTGTTTGTTTGTTCCAAGAATGCCTCAACCATGTGTTTCACGAACGAAATCTAGATAGCTTTGTTTTGCACTAAAGCCAACTGGTTCTGAGGGAGTGCATCTCTGCTGCTACAAGCAATGGAAAAGCGCCCGCAACATATTTCACGTAAGAACTTTTGACGGCCTGCTTTGTTCCAAAGCCAACTTCTCCTACCCTGTAAGGGGGTGTCATCATTTTCCATCGCTCTCTGGTGACGCACTACCCAACAACAGATAAACGCAGATGGCATTAATTCACAACCAAAGTTCGTTAGATACAACCGGGGTGAAGTACTAGATTGGTCGGTCTAGATATCATTAGATGCGCGTAACTAGCAATTCTCTCTGGCTACCACTGCAAGTGAGCTCTTCTGGGAAAAGCTCATCAGCACCCTTGTTCTGAAAAGAATGCTGTTCTATAAGCAAAGTGCCGATGATGTGGCTTTTCTGCAGAGTCCAAGAGCCGTGACAAAAGAACGGGGAATGGAGGAGTGAAGTTATTCGTTCAAGCAAAGCACGATCGCATGTTGAATTGGAGAGATATTGAGGTCACTCTTGCCACAAGCGATGCAAAGCATGCACTACCCCATGCCAGTGCATTGCCTTCATTGTGTTTTGGTGGTTTGAAGTATGGAAACGAGACTGAAGGAAATGGAGGGAAACCAAACGATGCGAAAGTTGTAATGTCCCTCCCTTATTTAAATGGACATTAAAGAGGGTCGATAAAAGAGTTAATTGACAATCTTAAATCTCATCCTACCTTATCATTCATCCTATCTATTTATCATTAAGGGCAAATTTCAAATCGGCAAGAGGATGAGGACGAGTGCCATCGAGAACGTCGTCATCCAAATGCCGGGTGTTTTGACCAAACTAGGAGAGATACCGTGCATACATCCCAGCATTCTATAAAATTGGAAGTGTTCAGCATTTTAATGTTATATGCTAATTTAGTCCTAGACATAGTCCTTCCGATCAGTTTTTTCTAAAAATCGCTAACATGGTATTGTGTCACATAAGATTGTTGACAATAATTGAATCTCACATCGACGAATTTAGACGAAAATTGATCAAATAGACCATGTCAAAATTTTACTCAAAAGTTTAAGGAATTGAATTGGCATAACATAAAAATATTGAATACTGAATTAGTATTCACACAACAAAGGTGCACATGATAAAATTCTTGAAATAGAAATCAATTTCTATTCTATAGACGAGTTTCGGAGTAAAAAAATGTGTTTGATAACAATTCAAAATTTCTATTTCTAGAATAAAAATTCGTTTGATAAGGGAATAAAATTTCTATTTTTAGGAGCGACAACGGCTGGCATCCGGTGGTCGAAGTCTGACGTTCAACAATTGGTGTTCAGCGTTTGGAGTTTCGAGATCGATGTCGTCGACATCTAACGTCTAGAGTTTGGCATTTGACATTTGACATTCAACATTCGACCAACCGGCGGTTGGAATTTGGCATTCAACGCTCAAAGTCCAATGATCAACGGCCGGCAGTAGGTGGCCAACGACCAACATCACGATCTGTGACAAACATTCGGTAGTTAGCAATGGGCCTTCGACATCCACCAATTGGCAATGAGCAGGCATCCGGCATCCGGCATCCGGCAACCAATGATTGGGGGTGAGTAGCCAATGACCGAGGTCGGTGGCTAGCGGCTAGTGATGATGAGAATAAATGATGAGAAAAGTTTTGATTTTTCATTTTTATTCAAAAAACAAAAAAGGTTAAAAATTTTGGTTTCTGATTTCTACTCAAAATCTTCTAAAATAGAAATATATTCTAGAAATAGAAAAATGAAATTATGTTACCAAATGAATCTATATTTCAAACTTGTTGAGTTTACATTTAATGCGAGATTTCTCGTCATCACCTCAAATCCTATACCGTGTCATTAATGATTTTGAGCATCCTTACTCTCGTGCTCACTTTTATAGTCATGTACATTACTTTTAAACCGTTGTAAATGGTAGGAGTTAGTGCATATAGTGAGAAGGTATTGAACGGGTAAACAAAATTGGCAGCATAATTTTTCAAGTGATGAGCCACTCTGGTAATATTTTTCGGGATCAAAGGGAGCAGTTTTGGTCTCGTGTCTCCTTTCTCATTGACTCGCGTCGCTTCTGCGCCTCTCTCTCTCTCTCTCTCTCACAATTCTGTAGCGCGCATCCGTCGGCGAGGGGGCGGGCCCTCCGGCGGCCATGGAAGGCAGCTCCAGCCACCTCTCCCCGCCGAATCCGACGGCGTCCAAGCTCCTCTCCAACCTCCCCTCCCGCGGCCTCTTCTCCTCCACCGTCCTCTCCTCCAATCCGGTGATCTCTCTCTCTCTCTCTCTCTCTCTCTCTCTCTCTCTCTCTTCGCCGACCGTCTATTGTTTTCGCCGGAACCCTAGTCTTTCGGTTCAACCCTCGTGTTTTTTCCCGCGCTGCTAGTTCCCTTTGCGGTCAAGTTGGTGTTTTGAGGAGTTCCGGTGGAGCGGAATCTCGTTGCTGCATATCCGGGTCATCCGGCATTTTAGCTTTACTGGAATTTTTACTGCCTGCGGACTGGACCCGTTTCGATGCTTGTTTTCCGACTCCCGAGGAAGGGAGTTGGGTAACTGGGCATTGCTCCAGTAGACCCCTCAAATTTGTTCTTCTTTCGTGACTTGCGTTCTCGTGCGCCGCGTGCTTTGGGGTTCCGGTGGGATGGAATTCCGATTCCAAATTGGGATTTTGGTGGAAGGGGATTTTGCCTTCTTTTGATTGCGCTTGCTTGCTAAAAAACGGTGCTTTTGGAGTTCTCGAGGTCTATGTTAGGCGCATTTGACCCGGAAGTGATCCTTGGCTTTAAAGGTTTAATTATCGTGATAGTCTCGAATCTGAGCATGTTTTGCATCCTGGTTAATTGTTCCTGAAAGTGTCTTCCCTCAAGTGAAGATGATTTCTTTTGCCCATCCAGGTTGATTTGCCCTCTCCCCCGAGCATCTAGGGAATAACTAGTTTGTCTTTGAACTGAAATTCGAGAATTTTTGTGCAGGGTGGGATGCGAGTTTACGTTTGTGAGCATGACACTTCACCACCAGGTTTTCACCTCTGACTTCCGCATATTCTTAGGTTTCTGCTAGCGTTCATCGGGTAGTCGCTAGTTTGGAAAAGGGGGGAAAGAAAAGAGAAGATGGTGTCTTGTTCAATTTTATTAGAAGCTCTACTGAAAACTTGGTGGGCTGTACTCTTTCCATTACCAACAGTTATAGTTAGATATGGAGCATCATGGTTGCTACGGCTACTATTGTTTGTGTTTGATGCTTTTCTTTAATAGTGAAATTCAAAGCAAATATTTCCTTCTGGAATTTTGGTGGGTTGTACTCTGTCCACTTCCAATGCTTGTTTCATGGTCCTAGTAATTGTGTAGTGTAGATTCCGCCACTCTCATACCATGCATACTGATGTTCATCTTCCAAGAAATGGTGAAGAGGGGAAAACTTAGGTGAATTTGCTAATGGCCTCGTTTACTATGTAACGACATCTGTTTGTGTTCACTCATGTTTACTGTTACACATAGTCCATCCAGTTGTTGTCAAAGCACTTAATTAGCTCTGGAATGTAAGGAACTGACCTCCCTTGCACATGCAGAGGGGCAAGTAATAAAGACAAACCAACAAAATATACTGATAAGAGCACTCACGATCAGGAAACAGAGGGGAGAGCCTAGCTCGAGGACTGCAAAGGGTGTGGCAACAACTGAAGGTTCTAGGAAGAGGTATTCAATATTCAATTGTCAGATATGTGGCTTTGCTTGCATTTGTTGCAACTGTAAACAGTCTGCTTAGTGATGGGTTTCATATTTACTGTAAAACAACTATTTTCTGGGGACCAGATTTTTACCAGTTATCTTTCTTCTTGTTTCATGATTATCGGGGCAATCATTTTGCTTTTGCAGAGCATCCGAGAGACTTTTGGACAGTGGGACGTCATCTAAGAGACCTGCTGGTCAAGCTGGTTCTCGACAAGGTAAGACATTGCTTTTTTCATCTTTTATGGTTGTCGTACCATTTGCGCACCATATTCTTCACAACCAACAATGTGAGAAATTTACTCACTGATTGGATGAGAATGGATGAAGGGCATCCATTTCTTCTTATGCCTGCAGTGATTTCCTTATCTTTGTTTGAAATGAGAAAAAATTTTCATGGTTTGATTTTTTGCATAATAATGGCAAAACTTTTCATTGATCATATGAATAAATAGTCACTGAAGGTTTTTCTTCTAAGTCATGGTGTTGGTTAAGGGGTGAGCATGGTTTCAAAGTAGAACCTAGAACCTGATAACCGGACCGATGGGGACCTGTAGGTTCCAGGTTCCAAGGTATGCGGAGTAGGTTCTAGGTTCTTAGTTAGAGGAATTTGGAACTTGAAACTTGAAACTCGTAACCTACAATCTAGAACAAGTTTTAATATTTTTCTTGATCCATGTCTCCGTGCGATCTTCTTATATTCTATATTGTTCGAAGATGAGTGCATAATCTGAAAGCACTAGTTCGAGTTTCCATTTTATGGCTAAAGTTTTTACTTTATTAATGTTCATATTTTTCGTGTATCTAAATATAAGTTATGATTAATGAATTGTACTCATTCATATAATAATATAAGTGGGACCTAGGTAGACCTTGGAACCTATGACAGGATAAGTTCCTAGTTCTAGAGTATAGAAGGTAGGTTTCAAGTTCCAAAAAAATGAGGAATTTGTTCCAACGGGTAGGTTCCAATTTCCAAGTTCCAAGTGGAACTTGTATGGAACTTAGATTCGCTCATCTCTATTTCTATCTAGTTGAATTCCTTACCAAGAATTCATTTTCTTCTATTGATAGTTTTCTTCATTTTGCATTTTTTTTTTTTTTTATGAATGACAAGCTTGTTTATTATTATTATGTTCATTTTCGTTTTGTTTAACTAAAAGAAAAAAAAAAGACCTGTTGGACCCTAGAATCGACTCTAGAACTTGTGATAGGATAGGTTTCAGGTTTCGGGTTCTAGGTTCTAATGGGTAGGTTCTAAGTTCCAAAAAATGATAAACCTGTACCAGAAGATAGGTTCAAAGGTTCTAGGTGGAATCTGAAACTACTCGCCCTTAGTGTTGGTGTTGGTGTCGGTGTTGGCTATTTTATAGTCTTATTTGAGGTTATTGAAGAAGCGACCTTTTCTAGCAATTGTAGGGCTTAACTGGTATATGCAATATTCTTCTTATATTGACCATATGATTGCTATAAACAACAATCTATGGACATCTACAATTGGATATATTATGGCCCTGTTTGGTTCAAATTTGGGTAAATGTATTTGGGAAAATGCAAATATCTTTGTGTTAAAGCGATTTTTCGAAATGCAAATAGCGTTTAGTAAATTGTAATTTTAAAGTGCATTGCGAAATAAAGTTGACTTAAATGCCATTTGGTAAAAACTAAATTTTACAAAGGACTTTTGCCAAATTAAAAAAAAAAAATAATAATAAATATTTATATTTTTTATCTAGCCACCAGCGGCCATTTCGGCCATCTTCCAATGGCCAGATTTGATCACCTGACAACCTCGCCTGAGGTCATTGGACCTCAGACAATGCCTACGGTCCCGTGACCGCAGCAATCGTTGCCTGAGTCAAGAACCTTGGGTGACACTTGGGTTTCCAGCAACCTCAAGTGATCGCTGCCTGGGTCGTATGAACCGAGGTGACTGCCTCCTAGGTCACAAACCCTAGGTGTTGCCTGAGGTCCGGGGACCTTAGGTGGTCGCCGGATGGTCGCAACCCTGGGCGGCAGTCGCCAAGGTTAGGCAACCCCTTGCTGGCAGTTGTCAGCCTCCATTCGTTTCTCCGAATAATATGAACAGTACCCTTGAACAGTAAAGAGATGCATTTTGAAAATGCAACTTCTCAAAGGACCTCCAAAGTGCTTAAAGGCCCTTAGAACCATTTGGTGACACAATTACATTTTGCCAAAGTCCTCCAAAAAATTGAACCAAACACGTTTGCATTTGGCTAAATCCCCTTAGAGCCCAAAAGTCCTCTCCAAATGCTGAACTAAACAGGGCCTATCTATTCTATCTTGTCTTGCAAAAGTAGCTTCTATTCTCATTCCTTTTTTTTTTTTCTTGGAAAGGGGGGAAGGGAAGGGGTGGTGGGGGCAGGGGATGAGAAATTTAGCATATTGATTCTGGAGAGAGAGGAAGCACTGAGATGAAGAACTGATAAAGAAGGAAATTTATTTTCCCTATACATCTTAGTCACTTGTAATAAGTATTGCTGTTTGGCTGGTTCATAGTTTTAAAAGGATCTGAATTGCAGAGGGTTCAAGCAATCATTTACTGGACAAGGACTTGCACAGTTTTACTGTGGAGAGGCTTCGTGTGATTCTCAAGGAAAGGGGTCTTTCTCCCAAAGGCAGGAAGGTGAGCATGGCCTCGATTTATTTGAGGTCTCCTCATTAATACACCTTTGAGTTGGCAGCTTGAATTGATGAATCTGCTTGTTTATTGGACTGACTGTCTCATTTTATTTATTGGACCGATCTTTCCATCCTTTGTCATGGTTGTGCATTCGTTACTGGTATTACGAATTCATCTGCATATACTGATTATTTTTCTTCACATGTCCAGGAAGAGTTGATTGCACGCTTAAAGAGTGCAATTGGCTAAGGATCCTGTGGAGAAAGGTGGAGTAAAGCGCCCTTATTGTACCGAACCTATAGAAAGGATGAGAAGGTTTAAGTGGGTGTCATAGTGGTTTGGAATATTGTAGGGGGCGGGACAGTGGGGAACCGAACTCGCACTGACTTGAAGGGAGAGAGAGAGTTACTAGTTGGTGTGTTGAGCTATACAGTTTGATTAATTGTGTTCTTGACGGGTCTATGCTGTGAACGTTCTGAATTTTTTTTTGGGGGAATGTGGGTTTTCTTATAACTTGGCATCATGAGTCAGATCATCATATCAAATGAAACTCGGGATATATGGAGACGAGCATGGGCCTGAAAAGCCTGATTGCCCAATGGGGTCAGTCCGATCGCCGATATTGGCGAAAACACGTGTCGAGCTATCCTATCACGGGCGGTTGGGGATGGCTAGTTGATCGCAGTCGCAATGGAGACAAGACCGATATGTGGTTTGTGATGGACGGTGGCGAGGTGATAGGGATCTAACCTCTTCTTTTCAAGGTCGATAATGGGATAGGGACGGCCACCAGCAGCCGAGCCGCTAATGGAGTGACCGTGATTGAATTGAGTGGGATGGGGGGGCTTGGCGGTGAGCAAGTCCACTGAATTTTTGTGGTCCTAGGTCGTACGAGGACCTTACGCAGATTTGGAAGATCGACCCCTTTCTTTCCTCTCTTTTCGCTGCGGCTTCCCCTTCGTTTTGCACGCGACCCATGGGGTGAAAACCCAACTAAAAGAACAGGAGAATAACAAGGGCGATGGTGATGGATTATATGACCAAACCCATTGACTTCAACATCAAAATCACATCGAGAATCAGAATATACCAAAGAATGTTCACAGAGAGAGAGAGAGAGAGAGAGAGAGAGTTAAAAGTAGCCGCGATTCAAGGACGGACTACGTGAAGATTCAGACCTTAGAATATGAAAGAGCAAGTTTAGGCAGACGTATGCATATTTCCAAACGTGGGAATTCCTCGTAATACGTTTATTGGATAAAAGCTTTATCGGGCGGCTGGCTCTCCAGCCTCTTCTACAGAAAAGAACGCCACTTCTTATCCACGACCGACGCGACAAAAGATAATTAAGTCACGACAAAGCAGATCCGCCATCGCCATTACCAAATGTCCAGACACCCCTGATTAAGGGGGGAGGAGGTAAGGAGGAAGGTCCCCCGTTCGGACGCAAAGAGAAACATGATTTTTTTTTGTAATCCGGGAACTGCAATACAGCTGGAAACCCGGGAGCACTAGCGCGAGATTCATCTCTCACGACACCCTACTTAAGTCGCGTAATGTGATGAGAAGGGAAATCGAACCCTACCGTCGTGTGGCCAACGTGTGCCATAACCAACTCGCCCATCACGAGGTGGGTAAGAAAAGCGTGATTTCAACTCTTCACGTGCTCTAAATCAACACCTTAAATTGAGAGGAAAAGCGATCGACCCATAAACAGCAGCGGCAGCACTTGGCTCGAGGAGAACTTTGCCTCTTGTCTCTTTTAAAGACTAGTTTTCCTTATGGAAATGAGACGTCCACGTCGTGTGTGTGTCCTTTGGATTTCTGTCCTTCGAGTGCTTCTGGCCTAACCTTAACTTTTCTCCGAGCCGCTTCGTTTTAGTCGCGCCACAATGCAAATTATTGCAGCCATTTTGGACACATGAACACAAGGCGAGCCCACTTCCCTCGATTACTTTGTCATATCGCATTCGGATTTAATGCAACATGTACCGACCATAGGTCCCCTATCATTTCAGTACGTTAAAATGGCTACACAAGTGAAGGACCTCCTCCCCCTTGTTCTTCTTCTTCTAATCATGCCGACATCGTATCCCCCTTGTCAATTGCTGGTCCGGTTTTTTGCACGAACTGACGGTACCACCTTTCGGTCATGTGAATTCATCTATAAGACGGTAAAAGCAAAGCGTCTTTCCATTATTGCAAGGCAGAATGATGATTTCTCTTGTTTGGGAAAACCTTTTGGACTGGAAGGGGCAGCCACGTGTCGCCTTATCAACAAAAGAAAAAGCCTGTTAAGATCACTAAAAAAAAGTCCTAGCGCTGCATGAAGACACTTTCAAAATCTTGAGAAGGCGTCTCAAAAAGTGACCCCTTTCGATTGGGAACATTCGTATTTTCAGATTATACTCGACAAGCCTTGAAAATTGAGAAGTGTGTTCCTATACCACACCTCACAATAAAATCTTTACCATTGTTAGAAATGATTAGGAAATTCGACATAACTCTCCTATAAATTATAGTACAATAATTTAAATATCTCGTTACTTTGATAGTCAATTTTTGTGATCTACAAGTAATTCATGTTCTCTTTATAAGTGAACATATTAAAAATTATACATGCGATCTCCGTGCAACATATTTATTCTTATCTAACATTAACATCATATTCCATGGGTGGGAATTAAATTACTCCTTTCGAAGAGAAGGAATGCATTTCACATGCTCTACTAATCCCCTGGTCCCCCCATCACATGCGAATACACAACCCTATTCTCAATTAAAGAATCACCAAACCTCACTTGACAAGAACGCCATGGATCGATCTGGAGTTAGACGATGGGGACACCGAGCTCATTGACTTTCCACGTGCATCGATCTGATCAAACGTTTGATTCTGTCCAGCTTCCATTGTGTCCAACGTGGGGGGAAAAAGAAGAGGAAGGATATTACTCGACGATGCCTCCATTCCCTTTTGCAAGGGGCAAGCAAATTGCGGCCGGCGTCCGAGCAGAGCGGACGCCCGCCTTCAACGGCGGAACCCTCTTGAAAGCCACCGGCTCAGTCGACGCACCGACCCCGTTTCGTTCGTCCTCGCCACGTGCACGTTCGAGAGTCCCCTCGTTTGTCTACACTGTCGACATCGACTCGGCTACAGTACGTGCCGACAGGCGACAGGGACTGATGTCGGAAGCATCAAGTGGGGCTCTCGATCGCAGGCGCATCGGGTTGTGCTCATCTCCTCAAATCTCCTCCTCCTCTCCCTCTCTCTCTCTCTCTCCAAATCAAGTAACGTGTATAGACAGGAATATTTTGGTATACATGCTCCTTCAAGTCTAGAAACAACAATGCCAAACTAGCACTCTATATTAAAGTTAAGATGGTCTATGATTGTCTTGTCACTCATGTACAAAAGGGTTCATAATATATAGTGATCAGATCTTCTGCAACATCTAATAAAGAACTACGTAATGATTAAACTTTACCGTGTACAATAAATAGAATAAATAAGAGACTAAAGGATAGAGAAAATTGCACACAATAATTATAGTGGTTCAGTTTATGATAAAACTACGTGCATTTTTTCATGCTAATCGTCTATAGGCTATATTTTATTAATGAATCAATTGGAGGTGACTACAACTGAGTACTTTCAACTCAAGTAAGTGTGATCCAAACTTCTTACAAGTTAAGCTCATGAACACAAGTATAAAAGACTCTTCAAACTTTGGAATTTATAACCTACCAATCTTTATTCCTTATAGCATCATGATATCCTTTTATACTCCTCATTTTCCAAAATAACCATTGGACATAAATTTTGAAGATCATTCATCTAATCCACCTGTTCGACATGGATGATTCAGGATGATCCAATTGCTTCTAAGTTGCTAAGAATAGAGTCTCCATTTATTCTGTTGCCCATAAAACGGAGATAAAGTTTCCATAAGTTGATTACTTCATTTGGAAAGTATATCTTGTCTCCAATGATTGTCGCATGGATTACGAATCTTCAACAAGGAAAGATTATGTGGATGTTCATCCTTCTTGGACATCAATAAGTATAGAAAGAAATCCAGGCCACTTTCCTAGCCATTGCACTTCACATAATCTAAATTGACTGCAAAAATCTAAGATATTTTCATAATGTCTAATGGTGCATAGTCTTAATAATCCTCATAAATTATATTGTTGCCTTTGATTATCATGACTTCATCATAGACAACCAGAACTTCTTGATAAGTTTTTGAGTTTGATTATCTGAGTCTAATGAGTAAAGTTTGATGATACGTATCAAAGTTTTCACTTGGAAAAACAGTTATAAAAAGGTTTTATCGATCTTCAAAATCATTTAGAGGAATTTTCTCTAACACTTTTCAATGAAACAATCTCACCTATATAAATATCTCATTGTCGGCACTTATCATATACAAATTTGCTGTTTTCTACTAGACAAAGCTATATGTTTATGTATGTCGGCTAGGCGTGCAGTTAGCCTTTTCTTGCCGATTAATAGACATATAGATCAGGACGCAACCACATAGATGCATGTGATGATATATGCGTGGTCGCGTTTCACCAAACCTGAATTGTTTCGAACCCTCTGTGTTGTTTTTGATTTCATGGATACATGTGAATACTCACGAACATGATTGCCGGGAAAATATATATGCCTATCTTCTCCATAATCGCCTCTACCTTTTTACTGAACTGCGCAGTTGCAAAAGATGTTTTCTGGCCCACGCTTTCCGCTTTTCTTTTGTCTTGGGGCAAGCGCTGTGATTTAGGACTGTACCACCCGCCGCAAAACATGCGTGGCAATCGATCCATCTTTCTTACAACTCCGCAGGCTGTCCCGTCCTTTTTGAAGCTCGAAAACCATGTGAACCTCAAGTTTTAATTCTGCTTTCTTCCTTTTTATTGCTCGGTATCTCCCGCATTTCGAATTGATTTGGTCTTCCAAACGATGGCATGTGCTGATCAACTCAGAAGACCTTGGCAGCGTGCCCCGCATTGTCCGCGGACGCCACTCCAGGTCCGCCCAACATCGCCGTCTATCGTTTGAAACACCACCCCCCCCCAATAATCTCACCAATAATCATCACTTCTTTGTAGAAATTGAGTATGATGACTTCAACCCTCCTTTTTTTAGTCCTCTCTCTCTCTCTCTCTCTCTCTCTATTCAACTCTGTCTTTCTCTCTCTATAGAAGATATACATATACACGCATCTCCATCGCCTTGCATCACTCAACCACTAGAAGAAGTAGGTGCCTAGATATACATCAGCTCTTAGGTTTTTCTTCTCCCGAGTCTCACCCTGCATATCTTCAATCTCCCACACCATGTCTGTTTTCCTGTTTTTAGGGTTTTCTGTGATCTTGCATGCCTTCCTCTCCCTCATTCACCAATGCATCAGCAAGAAAACACCATCCTCCGTTTCTCATCCCATCAGCCACGGCCCTCCTTCTCATCCCATCATAGGATGTCTCCTCTCTTTCTACCGGAACCGTTCCCGCCTTCTCGACTGGTATACCGACCTCCTCTCCCAATCCCCTACCCAGACCATTGTCATTCACCGGCTCGGCGCGTGCCGCACCGTCGTCACTGCCAACCCTGACAACGTCGAGCACGTCCTCAAGAACAACTTCCACAACTACCCCAAGGGCGTCCCCTTCACCTGCATCCTCGGCGACTTCCTCGGCTGTGGCATCTTCAACGTCGACGGTCCTCTCTGGAACACCCAGCGCAAGCTCGCCAGCCACGAGTTCAGCACCCATTCATTGAGGGAATTCGTTGTGCGAACGCTTGAAGCAGAGGTCGAGAAAAGGCTCTTGCCGCTTCTCCAAGACTATGCCGATACTGATCGAACCCTGGACCTTCAAGACTTGCTCAGGAGGTTCGCTTTCAACACCGTGTGCCAAGTTTCTTTAGGCACCGACCCGGATTGCCTCGACCTCTCGCGCCCGCTGCCTGCTCTAGTGACTGCCTTTGAAAACGCGTCAAGGATATGCGCAATGCGGGGCACCTCCCCAGTTTATCTGGTCTGGAAGATCAAGAGGGTGTTGAACATCGGGTCCGAAAAGAAGCTTGCCGAAGCTGTGAAGCTCGTGCATGATGATATACTTGATATAATCCGGAGCAGGAAGAAGAAGCTGCTCCAAGAGAATGATGATCAGCAGATTAAATATGACGGAGACCTCTTGTCCAGGTTTCTTGCGGCCGGGCAAAGTGAAGAGATGGTGCGGGACATGGTGATAAGCTTCGTGATGGCCGGAAGAGACACCACATCAGCGGCGATGACATGGCTCTTCTTGCTGCTTGCTCAGAACTCGAATGCTGAGGAAGCGATCGTGAGCGAAGTCGATTCAATTCTTAACCGGAGCTATAACAAGTGCTTGGATTTCAATGCCTTGAAGGAGATGAGGTTCATGAAGGCATGCCTTTGTGAATCGATGCGGCTGTACCCACCAGTTGTGTGGGACTCAAAGCACGCCGTAGTGGACGACGTGTTGCCGGACGGGACCCTGGTGAAGAAGGGCGATAGAGTGACATACTTTCCCTACGGGATGGGAAGGATGAAGGAACTGTGGGGAGAAGACAGGCTCGAGTTCAAACCGGACCGGTGGCTAGTGGAACCGGGAATGGATGGTGTTGCCGAGGGGGAGTTGAGAGTGGTGAGTCCATACAAATACCCGGTGTTTCAGGCCGGTCCGAGGGTGTGCCTCGGGAAGGAGATGGCTTTCATCCAGATGGAATACGTCGTGGCGTCGATCTTGCAGAGGTTCGAGATCAGACCGGTTCTCGAGAACCGGCCCGTTTTCGTGCCTCTGTTGACCGCCCACATGGCAGGGGGGCTGAAGGTCGTGGTCAAAAAAAGGAAGCTAATGGGAAGCTGCTGAGATGTTGCGACGAAAGGAGTTGAAGAATAGCACATAAGATAGGGGCGGTGGCGGAGCGAATGTTTATCGTTTTTGTAGTTTGGCAGCCTTAATTGATTCAATGGAAAGATTATAAAAGCCTTCTCATATCTTCCCCTCATCCCTTCGGTATATGTATATCTACATAATAACATAACTAGTGAGAAAGACGGGACAGACATAAATTAATGGAGAATAAGGATTATTAGATTGTGGATGTTAATGGTTCGGTTCGCATTTTCATAATATCAGAACCGTTTGGAATCACACTTGTTTCGATCTGAACCATGAACTGACTCAAAACAAAAAATGCAGTTCGGTTATGATGTCGGAGCATTCCTAGAAGACGTTGATTCTACAGAAGAGTCATCGATTGCATTGTCATTAATCATCAACTAAGTTGATGATCTACAAGGCAACTATCAATCTCGAGTCTACTTCGATCATTTAGGGTTTGGAGGGTATTCACATTTTTTAAAGGCCATTAACTCAGTAACTTTGGAACAAGTAAATCTTGGAGACATGCGACCAATATGTATTTCTTATATTTTTAAGGTCTAGTAAATATCCTTTAAGTTTCCAGAGTCCTTTAATTGTTGTTATTTTCTAGTAAAACTAGTTTGTCTTCTCTATGAGTTGTTTTGTCTTTCCAATGAGTCTTGATAATTACTCATGCTTGGAGGGTTGTTACAAGCTCATGTATATAAGCATGCTATGATGAATAAGAAGGTAGACTTGTTTTGATTCATAACTTAATTAGTCTTTGGCTGGAGAACAAGAAAGATTTCTTGTTTTGCTCCTATCTTTTAGGTGAATTCTTATGAGTGGCCGGTGATCTATTTGTTTAAGTTCTCACTTTTTTTCAGCGTTAGGTTGGGGGTCAAGTCTCCAGGTTTCCCCTGTTTGTTTTTCCCTGCGCTATTTCAAGCATCTGCCCCCGATTGAGCATTAAGGTATTCCAAGCCTAATCTACTACATTTGATTTCACTATATATGTTCATTGGGAGCTAATTTCAAATGTATTGGACAAAGAAATTTAGCAACAAACTAAACAGACAAAATTGCATAGGAAGTTCAATTCACAAAAACTTTAGCTGTGGAAGACATTCAATCAAATTAAGTCTAATACAATAGCTTAGCTTGGTAGTACAATTGCCTGCAAAGATAGACAAACATATTGGAATGATGAATGACCAGAGATCTCCCCATCTTTCTGTCTAACAAAGCCGATATTTTCCAAGACATTCAATCATATTCAAGCTATCTCCATCATGGCTAAAAGACCATATTAGCTAAATCTCTTGACCAATTAATTATTGATATCGCAAAATTTCCATGAGGAAAACATCAACATATACTTTCCCAATGATGCTCTTGTTTGCTAGGTACTGTATTTATGTTACGAACAGTAATTGTACAACTTTACTTACAATTTTCGTCCTACACTCTAAAGAATGAAAGCATCCAACGGTGCAATAATGCAATAGTGAAGCTATAGGGAGAATGATTAAACTTGTTTGTTGATCTCTTACATTGGCAATGCTTTCTCTACGATGAGACCTCATTTTTGTCATTTTTTTTATTGAAACTTTAAATAATCTCTTTTGATGAATTATAGTGCTTTTTTAGGATTCTTGGGGATGCAGGTAAGAAGGAAGGGAGGAAAAAAAGTAGCCAAACCGAACCATGAAACTACCTGAATTCCTTTACTAATTACCCGAATTAAAAGGACTTGAAATTTTTTATTTGGTTCAATTCGGGTATATTTGACATCCCTAGTGTTGATTGCTAGGAATCTAGAGCCATTTCGATGGATAATTGGAACGTGTCTTTCGAGGGACACGCGATATTGATCAGTTGGACATGTAGACTAGTAGCTTCATGATGTAGCTATCCTAACGTAGTAGTAGGACATGTGGACGATGGAAGCCATGGCCGAAACGTGAAGAAGGAAATGATTTGATATTCAAAAGCGCATGTGCACAATATGCCTAAAGATTCGCCTAATTGCGGCTGGCACGATGTCGACCCCCCGGGTCTTGACTCCACCTGTCCTTTGCTACTGCATACCGTAGGCTACCTATGACAACTGCCAAGTAATATCTCGGATCGATCCAATGTTCACCGGCTGAATCTGTCTTCTCTTCAAAGAGTTCAACCAGCAAGAAAAAGACACTGACGTTTCCCCTTGATGCAGTTTTGACAGCAGTTGGAAGTCTCTAGGCAGCTCTTGGAACTTCAGATAGCCAGTTCATGAAAACTCTGAGACTCAAGTTAAAAATTAATTCCAGTCCTCATCCCTTTCTGCTGCGTTTCTCCTCAACCATTCCATGCCATATTCACGCATCTTCAAACATCGACCAGAAAAGTCTTGCCAACGAATTCTTCGAGGACAGGTATATACCGGTCTCCTAGTAAACACCAATGATGATTCTTCCAATGGGCGTTTGCTGAAATCTGTATCTTCAAACTATTACTTGCGTTTACCTTTAAATTCCATTTGGGTGAATATCCACCTTTGTTATTTACCATCACGACTATGCTGCGCTTCCCCGTGAGGGAAGTTCTCGAAATCATGATTAGACAATGGCGCCTTAAGATGTTTGATTGCCTCTCTGAATGCCTGTCATTGCACAAGGCATAATGCCGCACTGCTTTTGCCATGGTTTAGAGGATAGACATGCTTGATTGGACTACGACATGGTTGAATGCCAGCAACGTATTGTTCTAACTGTCACAATTTCAATCCACAATAATGCACATGAAAGCAGTCCAGCAAAGACGATTCACTTTAAGTTGCAACAGAGAATGATCAGTGCCAATCAATTAAGATATTGCCAATCAACATAATCAATGGAAATTATGCCAAAGAAAGCACATCCAGTGAGGCATGCCTGTAACTTATCCAACCACCATAATACTGTGATTTCGATCACACATAACCTAGACATCCTAGAACTGAAATTGCATATGCCATTTATAATACAAATGTACTATCTTCCGACATAGTTTGCTATTCTCAACAACAATTGCGGTTGAGTCTTTCCCGTCCACAATTTTCAGTTCTATATTCTAAGTCTGCTGCGAAAACAATCCAAGTCTTGAGGACAGAACCAGTCCTCTTTCACCTGCAGTTCAAAACAAAAGCACAGTGAAAAAGTGCATCGCTTATGGTAATAAGTAATGGGCCGCAAAATAGAGAAAACCTACAAAGTTAGGGTAGTCGTCATCTGCACTGAAAGTCTAGGGAGCATTCTCAACAAATAGACTGGTAAAGTAAAGAATGACCGCACTCGTCCTCATTTCTCCGTTGTGGTACCCAACTCATAGTTTACCATTCAACTACAAGAAAAGAAATGGAAGAAACGGATTAAACCGAGCAATCTAAGAGGCAAATGACAAGTTAGGCACCAAGAGCAGAATCTGGTCTCTCCTTGGCTTCAGCTTTATAAATGTCCAAAACAAACCTGGGCGAAATCCAGGAATTTATGGTTGGGTTAAATCACATGCAGAAGCAGATTTTATACCAGAAGATGCCGAATTATCACGACATCATACAAGAAAGTGGCACACCAACCATACTTTCTTATCCCAGGTTCCTGTCTCTTTAGGGTTTGCCATGTTCAGTGAATCAAGCATATATCATATCATGCATGGTGTTCTGGTCTTCGATCTTGTTTCACCAAAGTGACATGGGATCAAGAGACTCCAATGACTCCAGGCAAGTAGACACGGACAGATTAGACGCTTTGGTGGATAAAGGAAAAAATAAAGTCAGACATAAAAGCTCAGAAAAGAAAAGTACCCATCAACCAAAAATCGGTATATTTCGGTATATTTCTTGGAAAAGATGCACTCCTTGTCGATCCACTTCAGCACGTTTTCCCTCGATGATATTTCCAAACATGGGAATTCCTCGTAATTCGTTCGTGTCTAGTTTTATTGAATAAAGCGTTTTGGAGTAGCCGGCTCTCCAGCCTCTTCCAATGGAAAGAACGCCACTCCTCCTCATCTACGACCGAATCAACAAACGGGTATCACGACAAAAACTAATTAAGTCACGACAAAGCCGATCCACCATTACCATTTACAAATGTCCAAAACCCTTAATTAAGGAGAAGGTCCCACGTTCGGACGCAAAGGGGAACGTGATTTCAACTCTTCGCGTGTTCTAAATCTACACCAAAAGAGAGAAGAAAAGCGATCGACCCAACACTGCCAGCAGCGGCTGTAGGTCCAAGAGAGTTTTTTACCTCTTTGTCTCTTTTAAAGAAAACTTTCCTTCTGGAAATGAGACGTCCACGTCGTGTGTCCTTTGGAGTTCTGTCCTTCAACTTCAATTGCTTTCGGCCTAACCCTAACTTTTCTCCTCAGCCACTTTGTTTTCGCTCGCGCCGCAATGCAAACTATTCCGGCCGGTTTGGACAAGTGAAACATGAGGCGAGCCCACTTCCCTTGTTCACTTTGTCATATCGCATTCGGATCTAATGCAACATATACTGACCATGGGCCCCGTATCATTTCGGTACGTTGAAATGGCTATACACGTGAAGAAGTTCCTCCTCCTTTTCCTTCTTCTTCTTCTTCTAATCATGCCGACATTGTATGCCCCTTATCAATTGCTGGGGTCTGGTTTTTGCACGAACTGGCGAGACCACTTTCGGTCACGTGGATTCATCTATAAGACGGTAAATGCAAGCATTTTTCCATCATTGCAAGGCAGAATGATAAATTCTCTTTTTTCGGAAAAACCTTTTGAATTGAAAGGGGCAGCCGCATGTTGCCTTATCATCAAAAGACACTTTGAAATCTTAGAAAGAAGACGTCTCAAAAAATGATCCCTTCCAATCGATAACATCTGCATTTCCGCATTACAATCGACGAGCCTTAAAAATTGAAAAGTGTGTTCTTATATAGCACCTCACAATGAAATCTTTAACAATGTTAGAGATTATTAGGAAATTTGCCATATCTTTTTTATAAATCATGATACGGTGATTTGAATATCTCATTACTTCGATAGTCAAGTTTCACGACTTACGAGTAATTCATGTGCTTTTAACAAGTGAATGCATTAAAAATTATACATGCGATTTGTGCAGCATATTTATCCTTATCTAACGTTAATGTATTCCATGGTATGGAAATAAATTACTCCTCCCAAGAGAAGGAAAGCATTTCAAATGCTCTCCTAAACTCCTGGTCCCGTCCATCACATGCGCGAAGACGAAACCCTATTCTCAATTAAAGAATCACCAAATCTCACTTGACAAGAACGCCATGGATCGATCTGGAGGTGGGCGATAGGGACGCCAAGCTCATTGACTTTCCACGTGCATCGATCTGATCAAACGTCTGAATCTGTCTAGCTTCCATTGTGTCCAACGTGGGGGGAAAAAAGAAGAGGAAGGAGATAACTCGATGACGCCTCCATTCCCTTTTGCACCCAGCACACAAATTGGGACCGGCGTCTGAGCAGAGCGGACGCCCATCTTCAACGGCGGCACCCTCTTGAAAGCAAACGGCCCGATCGTCGATCAGACGACGCACCGACCCGTTTCGTTCGTCCTCGCCACGTGCACGTTCGAGAGTCACCTCGCGAGTCTACATCGTCGACATCAACTCGGCTTGCCGACAGGCGACAGGGACTGATGTCAAAATCAAGTGGGGCTCTCGATCGCAGACGCATCGGGTTGTGCGCATCTCCTCAAATCTCCTCCTCCTTCTCTCTCTCTCTCTCTCTCTCTCTCTCTCTCCCTCTCTCCAAATCAAATAAAGTATCTAGATTGGGATTTTCATGTGGTCGCCCTTTCAAGTCCGGAAACAACAATGCTAAACTAGTACTCTAGATTAAAGTTAAGATGATCTGTGATGTCTTGTGACTCATGTACAAAAGGGTTCATAATATATAGTAATAGGGCTATAAAGATTAGCTAGAGACCTCACATAGGATTGACTCATTGGTGATTTTGATGAAAACACGAAAAGAGGATGACAGTTTAGTGCATTAGATGATTTAAATTTAACTTGTGCGATCTAATTGCAAATCTCATGAAAGTTAAGTTATCATAAGTGAATATTTACGTTGGTATGGAGCCATTTAATTTAGGGTAACTCTATGCAATTGATCATGTATATAGGTAAGGGTGCATTTGTTTCTTGGGAAAAAGAACATGTTGAATGAAATGGTTTTACTAGAAATCCATTTTAAGGAGAGTGATTGATTTTTACTTGTTTGGTTGTGAGCATGTAAATAAAAGGAAGTAGCTTTCCACCGTTTGGATTTTACCGCTGAGAATAGGATATATTATATAATGCTATTAAACAATATCAAGAAAATTATAGATTATCCACAACTGTTAGTATAGTGAATCAACAAATTTCAAATAAAATGTTTTTAAAAGCAAATATGGAAAAAACTAAAGAACCTGCTAAGTCTATTAATCATAAACATGAACATACATGAAAGTATTCGATCTCTACATTCATTTTTCTATGGTTCCGAAATTGGTGTTGGGAAGAAGTGACTGGATAAGTCCAATTATTTTCGGATCTCACCAAATACTTTTTGTATTCTCCACGCCATGAAATAAAGTTTTAATAGGGAAATCACGTGTTGGAAGTATTATTTTACAATAAATAGAATACCAGTTGTTGATTTATCGAATAAGAAACAGAGAACGTGACATCGGGAAGTTGGTGACGACGAGAGAGAGAGAGAGAGAGAGAGATCTTTCTTCAACCTCTAACTTTTGTTGAAGTTCTCTGATGTCTTGTGCCGTGGAACAACGAGAAACTTACCTAATGAAAATGTTTTTTTTTTTTTTTCTTTTCAAAAAGGAGAAACCTTATTCCAGACGAAGCTAAAATAAGGCCGGTTAAGATAGATGTAACCGCATTCGAAATTTTTGTGCAAGGATGAGATAAAGGGAAATAGAATTTCATGATACACGACAGCACCAAGAAAGGACCACCACTGCAATAGTTAATTGTTGTCGCCTCTTATTACCACGTGGTTGTTGTTGGCCCCGACAATAGCTAATCGTCATCATCGGGCAATCCATCACTCTTAAACTGGACCTTCTTGAACAACATGCCCACTCTTAACAATTTTATGATACTTAGATATGTCTTAGGAATGTTTAGGATATTTCTTCTGATTTTTTATATCTATTTTGATTATAAATCTGATTTGGTTTCTTCTATCTAAGCTATATATAGGTTCTCCAAGGAAGCGCTTAATCAAGTGCATTCCATAATAGACACGTTTCGATGCTAAATGCATTGATTGCATTACTTAGTCGAGCATTTTTTTATGGAGGTGGCTTTCTTTTTATGCCAACCAAAGGTCATATCACTTAGTAACTATTTTCCCAAGCCAGTCATATAGGCCGTTTGATGCTACAATGCCAATCATATGAGTCACATTACCTTGTTATTGTTTTGCAAGCCAACTGCATCGGTTGTTGGTTGTTTCCCTTTCAATAATCAACTTTTTGCTTCTTGTTTTGAGAAGCCGATGCCAACACTAAACTCACTACCGTTAGACGAGCAACATACTAAAATCTTCTCATCAACTGAAGCTTGGAGCCATCACAAGTGCTACTTCGTCTCAAATCCATTGAACTCATTTTAATTGAAGATTTTGTGATATTGTTCAGATTATAAACTCAAGTTGATTTGTTTAAACTCAACTTGCGGTTGAGTGGATGTTAATGATATTATGGTATTCAGATATCTCTTAAAAATATTTATGATCCTCTAATTTTTTTTATATCTATTTTGATTTTGCATATCTAATTTGATTTCCTCCATCTAAGCTTATATATATTCTCTCCATGTACTCTTTTTCTAAATATTGAGATATACTAATATTGCCAACCAAGTTTGGCGGTGGTGTTAGCTTCTCGATATGAACTTTTAAATATTACTAAAATTTAAATATTCTAACACCACTTTTGCTTAAATATGATCTGAAAAGCTTGTTTCATGGTCCCTTCTCATATACAATTTAGGTGTCCTGTACCTATCACCTATAAAAAGAAACATTAGAAGTCTAGAAAATATTCTTCAGAAATTTTTTTCAACGGAACAAACTTACCCATATTAAAATCTCACGTCGGCACTTATTATATACAGGTTTTCCGTTTTCTACTGGACAAAGCCATATGTTTACGTATGTTGGCTAGGCGTGCGGTAAGCCTTTCGGTGTGGACAATAGACATATGCATCTCGGTGCAGCCACATATGCATGTGACGATATACGTGGGGTCGCCTTTCATCCAACACGATTGTTTTGAATATTTCATGGATTGTACGTGATTACTCGCGGATGCTTGCCTCCATCTTTTTACTGTTGCAAAAGATGCTTTTTTAGCCCCTTGTTTTCCTCTTTTTCTTTTGTCTTGGGGCAAGCGCTGTGATTTAGGACTGTACTCGCGCGCCGCAAAAGATGTCTAGCAATCGGCTCATCTTTCTTATAGCTCGGCAGGCTGTCCCGTCGTTTTTGGAGCTCGAGAACCACGTGAACTTTAAAAAAAAAAAAAAAAAAAAACACGTGAACTTTCAATTCCAATTCTCTCCTCCTCCTCCTCCTCTTCTTCTTCTTCTTCTTTAATTGTTTGGGATATCTCCCACATTTCGAATCGACTTCGTCTTCCAAAAGAAGGCATGTGCTGATCAAAAAGTCCTTTGGCAGCGGGCCACGCTTTGTCCGCGGACGCCACTCCTGGTCCGCCCAACATCGCCGTCTGCCGGTTGACCCTTATGTAAATTTTGTACCATGACTTCAACCCTTCTTTTTTTTATTCCCTCTCTCTCTCTCTCTCTCTCTCTCTCTCTCTAGAAGATAACATATACATGCATCGACAAAATATTAGGCAACCTAAAAGTGCCACGTCATTAGGGTACCTAATATTTTTCTCACCTATATATACATCTGCTCTTAGGTTCTTCCTCTCCTAAGCTCACCCCACACATCGATCATAATCCCTCACATCATGTCTGTTTTCCTGTTTTTAGGGTTTTCTGTGATCTTGTACGCCTTCCTCTCCCTCATTCACCAAAGCATCAGCAAGAAAACACCATCCTCCGCTTCTCATCGTATCAGCCATGGCCCTCCTTCTCATCCCATCATAGGATGTCTCCTCTCTTTCTACCAGAACCGTTCCCACCTTCTCGACTGGTACACCGACCTCCTCTCCCGATCCCCTACCCGGACCATCGTCATTCACCGGCTCGGTGCGTGCCGCACCGTCGTCACCGCCAACCCTCACAACGTCGAACACGTCCTCAGGGCCAACTTCCACAACTACCCCAAGGGCGTCCCCTTCACCAGCATCCTCGGCGACTTACTTGGCTGCGGCATCTTTAACGTTGACGGTCCTCTCTGGAGCACCCAGCGCAAGCTCGCCAGCCACGAGTTCAGCACCAATTCGTTGAGGGACTTCGTCGTGCGGACGCTTGAAGCGGAGGTCGAGAACCGGCTCTTGCCGCTACTCCAAGACTATGCCGATACTGATCGAACCCTGGACCTTCAAGACTTGCTCAGGAGGTTCGCTTTCGACACCGTGTGCCAAGTTTCTATAGGCACCGACCCGGATTGCCTCGACCCCTCGCGCCCGCTGCCTCCTCTAGTGACTGCCTTCGAAAACGCGTCCAGGATATGCGCAATGAGAGCCACCTCCCCAGTGTATCTGGTCTGGAAAATCAAGAGAGCGTTGAACATCGGGTCCGAAAAGAAGCTTTCCGAAGCTGTGAAGCTCGTGCATGATGATATACTTGATATAATCCGGAACAGGAAGAAGAAGCTGCTCCAAGAAATTAACGATCAGCAGATAAAATACGACGGCGACCTCTTGTCTCGGTTTCTTGCGGCCGGGCACAGTGAAGAGATGGTGCGGGACATGGTGATAAGCTTCGTGATAGCCGGAAGAGACACCACATCGGCCGCAATGACGTGGCTCTTCTGGCTGCTTGCTCAGAACTCGAATGCCGAGGAAGAGATCGTGAGCGAAGTTGACTCGATTCTTGACCGGAGCTACGACAAGTGCTTGGACTTCGAAGCCTTGAAGGAGATGAAATTCCTGAAGGCATGCCTCTGTGAATCGATGCGGCTGTACCCGCCAGTCGCGTGGGACTCGAAGCACGCCGTGGTGGATGACGTGTTGCCGGACGGGACCCCGGTGAGGAAGGGCGATAGAGTGACGTACTTTCCCTACGGGATGGGGAGGATGGAAGAGCTGTGGGGGAAGGACAGGCTGGAGTTCAAACCGGACCGGTGGCTGGTGGGACCGGCAATGGAAGGTGGTGCGGAGGGGGAGTTGAGAGCGGTGAGTCCATACAAGTTCCCGGTGTTTCAGGCGGGTCCGAGGGTGTGCCTCGGGAAGGAGATGGCCTTCATCCAGATGAAGTACGTCGTGGCGTCGATCTTGAGGAGGTTCGAGATCAGACCGGTTCTCGAGAACCGGCCGGTTTTCGTGCCTCTGTTGACGGCCCATATGGCAGGGGGGCTGAAGGTCGTGGTCAAGAAAAGGAAGCTAATGGGAAGCTGCTGAGTAGTTGCGACGAAAGGAGTTAGAGAGTAGTACATAAGATAGGGTAGGTGGCGGAGCGGATGCTTGTCGTTTTTGCAGTTTAACTGCCTCGAATGATTCGTAAGAAAGATTATAGTCAAATGCCTAATCCTATTATCCCCTCGGTATTTGTATACCTACACAATAACGTACCTACTTAGGACAGACATAAACTAATTAAAGAATAGGGATTATAAGATTGCGGTTGTCAATGGTTTAGCTCGGGTTTGCATGATATCCAAATTGTTTGAAATCACACTTGTTTCGAGTTAAACCATGGACTAATTGGAAATGACAAATATGGCCTAATTCGGGTCGGATTTTTAGGGTTTACTTTTTTTTTTCCTGGGCTATATCAAGCATATGCCCTCATTGACCATCAAGTTATTCCAGACCTAGTATACTACATTTGATTTCCCTATATATGTTTATCTTAAGCTAATTTCAAACCTATAGAACAAAGAAATTTAGCAACAAGCTAAACTGTGGAAGTCTAGTTTCTTAAAACACCAAAACTTTGACTATGGAAGACATCGAATCAGGTTAAGTCTTATACAATAGCTTAACTTGGCAGTACAGGTTCTTACGAAGATATACAAAGATATCAGTATGATGAATGACCAAGATCTCCCCATCTTTTCATTTAACAAAACCAATATTCTCCAACAAATTCAATCATGTTCAAGCAATCTCCATTATGACCAAAAGACCATATTAGCTAAATATCTTGAGGAAAATCTTTCCGACCCATTAATTATTTGATATTGTGAATTTGCCAATGATGCGGAAAACATCAACATATGTTTTTTCAATGATGCTTCAGTTTGCAAGATACTTTATTTATGTTATGAACAGTAATTGTACAACTCTATTTACAATTTTCATCCTCAACTTTAAAGAATGAAAGCATCCAACGGTGCAATTATTCAATAATGAAGCTATGGGGAGAATGATAAAACTTGTTTACAGATCTCTTACACCAGCAAACCTTCTCTAGAATGAGACCTCATTAGTCAATTTTTTATTGAACCTTTAAATATTCTCTTTTGACGAACTATAGTGCTTTTTTAGGATTCTTGAGAATGCAGGTAAGAGGGAGATGAGGGGGAAAAAAAACCAAACCGAAGGGAACACCTAAACTACTCAAATTCCTTTACTAATTACATGAAATGAAATGACCTAAACTTTTCAGTTTGGTTCGGTTTGGATATCTTTAACACCCCTATGATCGCTAGGAATTCAGGACCATTTCCATGGACGGTGGGAATGTATCTTTTGAGGGAGATCGATATTAATCTGTTGTACATGTGGACTAGTAGCATCACAATGTAGCTATCCTAATGTACTGGTAGGACACGTGGACGATGGAAGCCATGGCCGAAACATAAAGAAGGAAATGATTTGATAACAAAAGTGCATGTGCACAATATGTCTAAATATTCACCAATTTGCGGATGGCACAATGTTCACACCCTCGGTCTTGACTCCATGTGTCCTTCTTTACTGATGCCAATTGCAAAGTAATATATCGAATCAATCCAATGTTCACTGGCTGAATCCGTCGCCTCTTAAAAGAGTTCAACCAGCAAGAACAAGACACTGTCCTTTCCCCTTGATTCAGTGTTGACAGCAGTTGGAAGTCTCTAGGCAGCTCTTGGAGCTTCAGTCAGGTCATGAAAACTCGAGACTCGAGTTAAAATGGATTTTAGTCCTCATCCCTTTCTGCTGCGGTTTCTCCTCAACCATTCCAACCCACATTCACGCATCTTCAAACAAAGAACAGAAAAGTCTTGCCAACGACTCAATCTTCTTTTCCTCAGTATTCTTTGAGAATAGGGATCTACCTGTCTCCTAAGTAACACCGATGATGATTCTTCCCATGGACGTTTGCTGAAATCTGTATCTTTCAAATTATGGCTTGCGTTTACCCTTTGAAATTCAATTTGGTTGTAAATCCACCTTTGTAATTTACCATTACGGATATGCTTCTCTTCCCCACGAGGGAAGTTCTTAATCATGATTAGACAATGGCACCTTAAGACGTTTGAATGCCTTTCATTGCACAAGGCCACACTGCTTTTGCTGTGGTGTAGAGGATAAACATGCTTGATTGTAGACTAGTAAAGTAAGAACATAATGACCGCACTCCTCCCCATATCTCTGTTGAGGTACCTAACTCATGGTTTACCATTCAATTACAAGAAAAGAAATGGAAGGAAATGGATTAAACCGAGCAGCCAAAGAGGCAAATGTCACCTTAGGCACCAAGAGCAAAATCTGCGAACTTGCTGGTTTCTTTTCCGGTCTCTCCTTGACTTCAGCTTTATAAATGTCCACTACAAACCTGAGTGAAATCCAGGAATTTAAGGTTGGCTTAAATCAAATGCAGAAGCAGATTTTATACTAGATACTGCTGAACTGTCACGGCTTCATACAAGGAAATGGCACATAGATGATACTTTCTTATCTCAGGTTCCAGTCTCTTAGGGTTTGCCATGTGCAGTAAATCGAGCAAATGTCTTGCATGGTGTTCTGGTCTTCGAACTTGTTTCGCCAAAATGACATAGGAGCAAGAGACTCCGACGACTCCTGGTAAGTGGACAATAATATAAAATTGATGAAGATTTGAGCACGTGGGTTATGAGCTCCAGATATGGTTGTCAGTATTATTCAAACGATATTTTGATTACTGGTGGGCGTCAGAAGAATATTGAAGACAACGATAAATCGATTTATGGTGGGTTGTGTTTGGGTAGACCCTCTACCATTCAACAAGAAGTACATGCCTTCATAAGGAAAAGAGAAGCTCTTGTTTGGTTTTTTCGGTCAAAGAGCATGAAATTTTAACATTGCCAGACGGAGTGAAGACTTCATGGTCTTGGGCTCATTTAATGTTTGTGTTTTCTTGTTGACATTTGTCCTTAGAATAATAAGTGCCTGGGATGTTTGTCTTTATCTTTATTGTAGTTTAGGTGTTCTACTGTTATATAGGACGTGAGGAAGTGTTGTAAACAAGAAGCCACCAGAAACTTAGAACAATTTCCCCCTTCAACTTGTGCCTCGTTTCAAATTTCAAAAGTTGCCATTATTTTCAGATCCCAACCTCTTATTTCACCAAAATTACATAGAAGCGAGAGACTCCAACAACTTCTGGCAAGTAGGCACGGAGAAATTAGAGCTTTGCTACACAAGAAAAAAAAAGATCCAGACATCAAAGCTCAGAAAAAGTACCAATCGACAAACAATAGGTAGACAACGAATTTCTTGGAGAAGATGCACTCCTTGTCAATCCACTTCAGCACGTTTTCTCTCGATGACATTCTTTCATGTACAGGGAAAACCACAAGCTGTCCAAAAAAAGTGAACGAAGCCTTCTCATCTTCTGAAAGAAAATATTCCCTAACGTTCATACTTCAGGTCATAACTCAGTATAGCAGAAACTAAGCCCTTTCCCATGATAGCGGTAAATATAGAACTCACTGAAGCAACCCTCAAATTTATCAGTGTCTAATTTATTCGAGTGCTAGGAAACAATAGTGTCATTATTCTGTCTCGATCCTAAATCTTTTAATAATTTGTTAATTTAGTCTTAAACCTCTCAATTGTGCGAATTAAGTCTTAAATCTTTTGATGATTTGGTAATTAGTCCCGAATCTTTTAATGATTTGTCAATTTAGTTTTTTCAACCAATTTTCGTTGAAAAATGCTAATGCAACAATCTAATCGGCGCCAATATTCTTATATCGCAAAACCAATGCATGTGCATAATTTTCTTAAAATTTTAAATTTTCTGAATTTTTAATTATTATTTTCTTTCTTCTAGTCAGTTGGCGAGGTTGCTGGAGAGTTGGAAGAAAAAAAGGAATAGAAAGATGGAAAGTGAAAAGGAAAGTAATAAAAAAATTAGAAAAATGATCTTCGTTAATACCGGCCGTCTACATAGGACGGCTTTGTGTTTTCCAATTAAAATTGGCTGAAAATATTGAATTAGTAAATTATCAAAAGACTTATGATTAAATTGATACAATTGAAAATTTTAAAAGTAAATTGACAAATCATCAAAAAGTTTAGGATTAAATTGATAATAAATTCATAACCTTTTTTTTTTTTTTTTTTTTTGTAATTTCCCCGAGAAAGAGAAAAGGAGACACCAAAAACAGCAATCGTTAAAATTTAGATGCGGTGAGAGTTCGTAGGTAACTTACTTCCTATGTGCATAACACATTATGAGACACCATTTTTAAGAATAACCCCTATAAAGAAGAGCCACCGTGACTTTGAGAACGTTCTAGCAAAAACAACCCTGACTCCAAAACTACTCTGCTCTCTATCCCCGAATGGTTCTCCTTTTTTTGCTATTATCATGCGTGAAGAAACGCATGCCGCAAGGCTGCAGTTCTGTAATGTGATCACCCCTTGGGGTTCTTGGAGATATGGTAGACCGCTGCTGTCGAGTCCCGGCGTGGCAGCGGGCACAAACGTTCAGCAAAGTCTACCGCTTTTTGTAGCCCTAAGGTCGTGGTCGTACGATGATGATGGTGATGGTGACGACGACAACGACGACGATTTATAAATTTAGAAGAGCCACCCGTTGGTTTCTTTCTTCTTGTCAGCGGCGGCTAACCTTTCTTGCACGTGACTCGTTCTGGGAAAACCCTAATGGGAATGGGAAAGGAAAAAAGAGGGAAGAAGGGAAAAGCTGAGACGGGACCATCCCCCCATCCCCACTGACTTTACCCCCGCCCATCCGAATCGTGGAGAATCCAGTTAAAAAATGATGGCGAATCCCTGACAGGCGGGGCGTGAAATTTCAAACGTTGGAATTTATGGTGGACGCCCGTTTCCAAAGCGTGGGGGAATTCCTTGTATTGAACAAATTCCATGCCTCAGCTACTCGATATAAAGCTTTTTGGATAGCTGGCACGTCTTTCTCCTTCGGGGAAAAAAAAAAAACTCGTTCTCAGTTCACAACCAAGCCAGCAAACGGTAGGACGACAGCTATGTCGGAAGGCGACAAACCCGATCCGCCATCGCCATTACAAAAGTCCAAACACCCCTGATTATGGGGCAAGAAGAAGAAGGTGAGGAGGAAGGTCCCATGTCCGGATGCAAAAGAGAAACGTGGTTTTAACTCTCCACGTGCTCTAAATCGACGCCACAACAGAGAAGAAAAGCGGACTCCAGCAGCGTGTCCAATGGAGTTCATGTCGTGCCTGTCCAATGGAGTTCGTCCTTCGATCGCTTTCCGCCTGGCCCAACTTCTCCACAAGTCGCTTCTTTTTTGCTCCCGCCCCCATCGCTGACCTACTTCGGTTTTCTTGGTCACGCTATTCTTGATTCAATTCGCTCGTAAACTGACCATGTGTTCAGTAGACCGAGACTTACCATTTTGATACGTTAAAATGGCTCTCACGGAAGCACATGGAAGAGTGTCGTGACCATTTTTTTTTTTTTTTTTTTTTTTTTTTTTTTTTGGCTCCCACAATCGGATACGAGCGCACGACTTTAATAGTCTAAGTTTTTAACCTATAAGTCAATTTTTAAAATGGAGTCGCCACAAATCGATTTGGGATGTGTTGAGGAGGCTAATGGAAGAGTGCGTGACCATTTTTTTTTTTTTTTTTTTTTTTTTTTCGGCTCCCACAATCGGATACGAGCGCTTAAGGAGGCTAATGGCTCGGCTGAAATTAGTTACGCCCGGACTCTTCCAAATCCACCAATTCACGACTTTAATAGTCTAAGTTTTTAACCTATAAGTCAATTTTTAAAATGGAGTCGCCATAATCGATTTGGGATGTGTTGATTAGAAACCCAAGCGAAGTATCGGGAGGAATACTCGCTCTTGCGTAACCAGAGAAATTAGGATCGATGACACTAGTTAATCACTAATGCCCTTTCAGTACCTAATCTTGTTTAAACCTAAGGTTTTTTGGATGTTTGAGGGATTTTTCATGTATTTTGGGGAGAAAAAACATTTTTGAGTCTTTTTCTCATTTTTTGACATAAAAAGAATCTTTTGGATTTTTGGCATTTTTTTTTTGGGTTTTTGACATTTTTGGAAAATATGAAATATTTTTGATTTTTTGATTTTTCGGAAAATAAAATATTTTTAATATTTTTTGGAAAATAAATTATTTTTTATTTTTCTTGATTTTTTTGGAAAATAAAACATTTTTTTTACCATTTTTTAAATATTTTTCAAAAATAAATCATTTTTTATTTTTTTGGAAAATAAATTATTTATTTTTTATTTATTTATTTAAAATAAAATAATAAAAAAGCCGACCCGGGCCGAATGCCCAAAACGTTGACGGGCCCGCAACTTTTTTTTTTTTTTAAATTTATTCTCTACAAAACGGCACCGTGGCCGGGTGTTTGGGAACACCCGGCCCGGCTCGACGACCCTCACCCGACAACCCGCTCCCCTGACGAAACCCTATCCGACCCGGATCCGGCTCGTGACCCGATTCTTGCTGCGCCCAAGAATGCAAACCCTACACAATTTTCCAAGTTCGGATTCGCTTCGCGACCCGGAAAATTGTAAACCCTAGGGTTTGTGAATCCGCGATGCCGAGGACGGGAACCGAGGCGTTGGCGGCGACGGTGACTACAGCGACAACGGCAACGACGAAGGCGACAACAGCGACGGCAACAACGGCTAGGTCGATGGAAAATAGCTATGATGAACAGCAAGGGTAACGGCAACGGTTTTTTTCTTTTTTACCTTCCCTCGAATGAGGACGGTGATGGCGATGATGTTAGATCAAAGGCAGCAATGGCGGAGGCGTACGACGGCAACGAGGGCAAGGACAAACTGGCGATGGCGACGACGGCGACGAACAACGACGGTGACGGTAGAACTCGGACTCGGCCAGAACCAACCGGAACGCCCTCTTTGCGTCTGCGTGTCTCCTTCAGCCCCCCCACACTCGGATCTCCCCCCTCACACTCGGATCTGTCTCGAATGACTCCAGCCGACCTCAGATCTCGGCCTGCTCGTCCTCAGCCCCCCTTTCTGAAGTCTCTCAGTTGGGAGGTTTCAAGGATCTGCAGCCCTCGATCCTTTGCCGCCTCTCTCTCTCTCTACAGCCCGCCTTTCCCTCCGACGTCAACGGTGGCCCCCCTCTATTTATAGGCGAGGGGGCGGCCAGTCGGCGAGGCTTCGACCCGCCGGTTGGACCACCGTCCCATCCGCCATCAGCTCCTCCTCTAGTCACGTCCCGTCGACGCCAACTGCTCCTCTGCTCCATGTGCGTCGTCGTCTGTCCATCTTCCTCCGGCGTCGTGCCCCCTCACGCGTGTGTTGCAGTGGCACAAGGAAGAAGAAGACTCGGCTGGGCCGGGCCGAAGCGGAAATGGGCCGAAGGCCCATGCGGAGGCTACTTCTCTTCTATGTTTTTTTTCCGTTTCTTTTCCCCTTTTTTCATTTATTTTATGTTTTTCTTTTTTTGTTATTTGTTTATTTATTATCCAAAAAAGATAAAATTCAATTAAATAAAATAAAATAAAGTAAAACCTAATTAATTAAAGGTAATTTTTAGGCGTCAACAGCTGCCCCTCTTTGAAAGTGAGCTTGCAGAGATTGCATTCAAAGACAAACTGATATCCAAGTTTTATCCATACACGCATAGCAGATTATATGTTGCTTGGGACCTATTATCCTATGCAAAAAAGAGTAATATAACATTACATATACTAAGACAGATAAAAAGATACATGTAGTTACTTACCGGGAGTGAGTGAGATAGGATGTGAACCCTGAATTTGGCAAGTATCAAGGCGTCATCTTACCTGGTGATATGAGGAGATTGCTTTTCCAGGACTCGAACCATTCTTTGGTCGCATGTTAAAACAATCAATAGTTTGTCTAGGACCGAACCTTTCTTCGATCGCCTTAACGAGAAATTGCTCTTCACGACTATGCAAGGTACGTTCTCGATATTCCCAATTCCCACCTCTCTGATCGTTTTAGTTGGAAGGGAAACACCTCCCATTTGTTCACAGTGGCCTCGGCTTGGGAATTGACTAGGAAGAGGAAGACTCGGGTCTCCTGGCAGATGTTCATATGAAATAACTCAATCACTCCAAAGTACCGACTTAACCTTTGGCTTATTGCCAAACGCAGGCTTCCTACCCAAACTTTATTATTAGCCCGTGGTAGGATAAATAGTGACTCGTGTCCCTTCTGCAATGAGGTGATGGATTCTATAGACCACCTGTTCTTTGGATGCCGCATCTCTACTAGCATCACCTTCTTCTGGGCCTCTAGATGCAATCTTCCGTGACGGAACAGTTCATGGGTCAATAGTCTCAATTGGGCCGTCTCCTTCCTTGTGGACAAAGAATTTTATAAGTGCATTGCTCGCTTCTCTTTCGGTGCTCTTTGTTATTTAATTTGGAAGCACATGAACGACATCCTCTTTAGAGAGCACAGCTTACCCATTTTAGTGGTGAAGAATCAACTTGTGATAGCCCAGGGAAGGGCAAGGGGTCCTCTCTAGTCCCACATCGCTTAGAGGGGGAGTCCTGGGCTAGTTTATAAGACTTGGGGTCCCTCTAACTTGTGTGACGCGTTTTAAAGCCGTGAGGACTTAGTGTCCAAAGCGGACGATATTACACAATGGGATCCAGGTCGTTACAAATGGTATCAGAGCCGACTCACGACCACGTGTGGGGACCACAGCGAGGACGCTGTGCTCTTAAGGGGTGGAGAGTGTGACAACCCAAGGAAGGGCAATGGATCCTCTCTAGTCCCATATCGCTTAGGAGGGAGTCCTGGGCTAGTTTATAAAGGCTTGGGGTCCCTTTAACTTGTGTGATGCATTTTAAAGCCGTGAGGACTTAGTGTCCAAAGCGGACAATATTACACAGTGGGACCCGAGTCATTACACAATTGATCAAGGTAGTCAGAGACAAGGCCACCACCTTTAGAAATTGGAGGCTGCAGTGTAGCTAGGATATAGATTCAATCATTTTTTTAGCTGGGGACTCTTCTATTTTTGCAGGGCCTTAGCCTGGTGTTTGTTGTGTGGACACTCTTCCTCTATGCGGCTACTTCCTTGATAGTTTTTCACTTTTATCTCTAGCGGATGCGGGGGTAGATTGTGGTTCATCTGGCTTCCGTGGCCTCTCACTGTTTGCTTTTCCTTTTGCCATTGTCTTGGCTATTTCTGTTTCCTCAGGCCCGCTCTTGCGGTCCTCTTTTGCATTTGGCTCCCTTTCACTCACTCTGACTTGTTATTTTGTTGAGTACAAGTTTTGTGGCATCGGATCTTTTGTAATTATTGGTTAAAGTTCTATATATTCTTACCATTCACCAAAAAATATATATATTAAAAAATTATTAAAAATGATTTGGATTAGAAATTTTCAAAATGGTACTAAACACAATTCTATTTCGGGAATTGAAATTTTGGATAGTTACCAAACGTCTTAAAATGTTAGAAATAATTCTTGAAAATAGAATAAAAAAGAATTATTTCGATCGGAAATTGTTCTCGAAAATGAAACATTACCAAACGCGTCTTTCCAACATTTTTAAAAAGAATGTCTTTCAAAAAGTTACTCATTTTGTTTGCCAACAATTGTAATTTTGAATTACAATCACTAGGTTTGCATTCTCTGTTTTTTTAGATTCTTAAACACGGGTTAGAGATAATTATAGGAAATACTCATATTTTCATTGATTGTATATGTTGTTGGTTGATGATGATTGATATTGTTAATCACGATACGATAGTTTAAATATCTTTTTACTTAGATAGTCATCTTGTGCTGTTTATAAGTTCCTCTTGTCCTGTGACATTCGAAAATTTCATTCGTGTAATTATGTGACAATTGAAAATTTTCATGCATCTAGATGATACTTAAATTATAAGCTAAGTATTATTTACCTTAGTATACTAACAATATGTAGAAGCTTTAATTGAATCATAAATTTCGTGGGACACAATAGATAATTTCTCCATAAACACCATCATCCCACGTCCTTCGTGTCGAGTTGAATTGATAAACATTGATGTGTGCATTAATAATAGTATAGATTAATTAACGAACAGCTCAGTTGATAACAGGTAATATTACTTGTTTGAAATCTAATGAATTAGTGCTAATGATTTATTATTTTCACTAATGGCATCGAGGATAGATAGGCTATATTTATTTTCCTAATAATAACAACAATAATCCACTTTTCTTTATATTAAGCCACCCATACATTTGTCCTTATATCATATCTTGCGGTGACCATGTGTTGCAACCAAGATAAGGTTTTATTATATTTTGACTCCTGAGATTAAGTGGAGACTTATTCTAAGTGAGTCACTCCTTCCTGCATTTCCTTTGCCCACGTACAAAAGCTTTGCCTTGCATTTGTGCCACATCAAGATAGTGATTAACATGCATGGCTCTACTAGCACTTGAAGACCCATTTTGGTAAAAATTTTAATAAAACCTATTTTACTTTGGCAAAAGAACTCTTTCGGCATTTCCAAAACTTTGAATAACACTTGCATTTGTTATTCTCACTTTCAATCCTAAAATTAGTGGGCTGAACTCTTCTATCCAAGGGCTAGAAAGTGGTGATGGTAATTGGGTGGTTTGCGTTTGTTTGTGACAAGTGAAATTTCTAGGTATTAAGCTAATTTAAATCTACTTAGTATTTCTATCTTAGTGGGTTGGCTGAGATGTGCAAGAACCTTTTTGAGTATGGTGATTTTTAAATTTGTATTGGTGATCTTGTCCATGTTTGTTCCGTTTCATTCTAGATAGTTAGAATTAATCATTCTATCATATTAATTTTGATGACTCATTACATGTTCATTCTACAATTTCAGAAAGTCATAATCTAGTTGTTCTGCCATATTTATTTTGATAATCCATTACATGTTTGTTCTTCTTCTTTTTGCTTTGTTCTTAGTAGTCATAATCTGGTCGTTCTACCAATTTATCTTGATGATCCATTGCGTGTTTATTCTACTTCTTTTTGATTTGTTCTGGGTAGTCAGAATTTGGCATTCTACCCTATTTATCTTGATGACTTATTGTATGATCGTTCTACTTTTTTCTGCTTCATTCTGGATAGTTAGAATTGGTCATTCTATGATATTTATTTTGATGATCCATTACATGTTCATTCTACTTCTTTTTACTTCAATCTAGATAGTCAGAATCTGGTTGTGCTATCATAGTTATCTTGATGATCCATTGCATATTCGTTTGCTTCTTTCCATCGTTCTAGGTAGTTAGAACTAGTCGTTTTGTATATTTATCTTGATGACCCATTACATTTTCGTTCTACTTCGTTCTGTTAGGATTTTACTCATATGAATCTGTTCATTTGTTTTACTAGATTTTTACTAAGTCTGTGTGAATTTGCACCTTCATGAATCTACTCAATTGGTCAAATCTGTTCTCTTGTTGAATTTGTCAACTTATGAATTTGTTCATTGATAAATCCATACATTGGTTCGGATAGACTTTACTGAGTATGAATATATTCCTTATTAAATTTGTTCATTTGTTGATTACGTCCATTGCTGAATCTGTCCATTTGTAAATCTGTTCATTATTGGATCCGTTCTTTTATTATGTAAGCTTTTATCAAGCCAGAAATTACCTTATTAAGTGTTCAGATTTTACGACCAGAATGTACTTGTTGTTCTAATTAAGAATTGTACTCATTTGCATGTTTAGACCTTACATCTAAAATACCCTTATTCGTTCATGCTCATAATTTGCCCATTTGATTAACCAGATTTTAATGACCAGAACCTGTTTTTTTTTTTTTTTTTTTTTTTTTTTTTTTTTTTTTTTTTTTTTTTGTAAAATCAGAGTTTACTGGATCTGACCTATTTAATTATACAATTCTGCATGTGTTTGTTTATATAATTAGATTTTACGGAAGTCCGAACCAGTTTCTTTATACAATTAGTTTTACTAAGTCTAGATACAATCAACTTTTATGGCAGTCTAAACCTATTTCCGTATGCAATCAAATTTTATTTGGCCTGGATGTATTTGTGCATATAATCAAATTTTATTGAATTTGGACCTTTGTAATTATTTAATCAAATTCTTTCTGAGTGTAAGCATCCTTATATTTTGAATCTAAATATATAATTTTACTTAATCTAACCATGATGACTTTCTCAGTTTGATTCGCTTCCAAGTCTAGTTTTCCTTAAAAAGGCGGATTACCAAATAACATACTCACATTCTGAGTAGGATCACAAGTTGCATTCCGCTTCTTTGAGAAGCATGTGATGAAGTAGGAAAATAGATATGGGTATTGGAATAAATGTATATGTTTACTTGTCTTTATAAAATAGAAGGATAAGCATGCTATTATGATGTACACATTAAAAGGTATGATGAGAAATGAGGTGAGATAAACTTGTAACCCTCATCCTTCACTTATGTGATTTTAAAAAGGGGAAGGTAAGGTTATACATGAAGTATGGTTATGCATTGGGTGTTGATTATTGTAATGGTTGTTTATTTCATTGTTGATATAAGAAACATCAATGTTAACAAGTGCATTGTGCATGAAAGTAATGTGATTCCATCACCCACATATGGTGTGTGACAATGCCCTGTTACATAAGCTTGCGGGATACCCCAGTGGTTAGGATACCTGGGGAGTGTTTCGGGATGCCTTGGAAGTCGAGATACGCCTATGGTGAGGATATCCTACGATTGAAGTTTAGAGGATGCCTCGACGTTGAGATAACCAATAGTTGGGATGCCCTAGGAAGTGTTTCGAGATACCTCGGGAGTCGAGATGCCCCTATTGTGAGGATGTCTTGTGATAGAAATTTGCAGGATATCTCGAAATCGAAATGCCCTAGTGGTTAGAATGCATCGTGAGTCAAGATGCCTGCCTTAGTGGTTGGATTGCCCCTTGAGTCAAGATGTCTCGGGAGAGTTCAGGAGGAAAAGTTAAATGAATATACTGTATGTCCATTTGCATGTATAGAATCATATGATGTTTGATTGGTTGCCTTGCATTGGAACTTGTTATGCCACTTGCATGAGCTTGAATAAAATTATTGTTGCATGATTGTTATTGTGGTAAATGAAAAAAGGGAGAGGTAAAGTTTGCTCGTGTTTTATCATATTTATTGGATTGTTATGCATTCACTTTGCTTGAACTAAATGAAGTGGTAAAAAGATTTTTCTAACTTAAAAATAGAGATTTCATTTATCGAATTTCAGTTCATCCCTTAATCCTTACTTTTCAGTTTGCAGGATGAACACTGAAATTTGACAATGGAAGGGATGAGGCAATACCCGAGATCATCAATCCCTAAGTTGAATGGTGGCTCTTTTATGGAATAAGATAGAAGTAGAGACGCTAGCTGGCCGAATCCTTTCACAGGATCTTTGTATTTTGGATGTGCTTGAATGAGGTGTTTTGGCTGAGAAAATTTTTATTAAGTTTCGGCATGCTATTAAAACAATAATATAAAATGGACAAGTGTCACGGGTAATGTTCTAGGGCGTCACATGTACTCTTCACTATTAAATATAAACATTCTGCTCTCTCTCTCTCTCCATGCATGTATTTGGTTTCTTCCTCAGTGCTCTCTTAATGCCCTGGTCCCCATCACATGCAAGTTCACACACTATTCCCAATTAAAGAATCACCGAACCCCACTTGAATCAAGCCCCTTGACTAAAATACACTATGAATAGATCTGGAGTTGGGTAATGGGGAAACCAAGCTCATTGCCTTTTCACGTGAATCCATCAAATCAAACGTTTTGACTTTCTCTCGCCTCCGATGTGTTCAAGTTGCCTCCGAAAAAGAGTTTTATAACTTGATAATTCTTTTGAGAGGTGTGCAACCCACGCATAGAATAGGGAAATAACGCATGTGCTTAGGTCATTCATATACCCCAGATTTATCTCTGCAAATATTATAGATTTTTTAAGAGAGAGGGAGAAAGAATCAATAAAGATCACATTCTTACTCAATTGGCTTGACATTTACCTTATTAGAATAAAGGTTATTTATACCCCGAACAATATAAATAAGAATGAAATAATTCAATAAGAAAATAAAGTAATGAGATACCAAATAATATCCCTAATGTCTAACATAGTCTCTAGCAATATTCTCTAAAATCCATACATATACTTTGTCAAATTCTCACACAAGGAGCTTTATCTTATATTATATGCATGAGAATGCATTCATAGAGAGAGTTTCTCCCTCGGCTTTTTGGTAAGTGGAGGCCGCCTTCACCGACGAAACGTTCACAGAGCCAATCCCCAATTAGACTAAATCTTAATCGATTGCTGGCCCCCGCACCTATCGTTTCGTTCTTTTCGTCATCACGCGCGCATTCCAATCCCCTAGGATTCTGCAAAGTCGACATCAAAGTCGGCTCCCCCTTCAGTTTCACACCTGCCGGCAAGTAGTGAAACCGAATCATCTCGTGGATTCACATGGCAGAGATCCCACTAAAGTTAAAACAGATCGTGAAGTCAATCGGTTCCAAACTCGGTCCATGAGGGCGGAGTATGGTAAAAGCACGTGTCGCTAACGAAATGAACAGAACAATTGACGACTTGTCAATGAAGTTGTTGATGACGGGCATCACTGGTTTGAAGAAAGCCTTCAACAATCAACGAAATTATGGACGCTAGCATGTATTTGCCAAGTAGTGAAGTCAATGATATTTTCGGATCTGTAACTTCATCCAAATAATTGTTGCTGAATGATAGAAGATAACGGAATAACTACTTGTAATTACATTCAGGATAGGAAGTTGCTCATTTATTTACCCACACCGTGTTCGTTGCCCATATAATATTCCCGTGCAAATTTATATTTATCTTTACTTTCCTATAATTTACATTGGAAGTGACATTGTTCTTAATGCTCGTACTTTAACATTTCTTGTCAATTAAATGACCCATCATAATTTTTATTGATTCATATCAATTGTCTATATTTTCAAAGGTATTTTAAACTATGACCGACTAAAATTTGACGTTGAGACGTGTCATTTTTGCTTGTCCCACTAATCTCAAATACTAAGTTGTTTGTTTTCTAGTACACCGTCACCAATGTTTTAAACTCTTTGTCCCGCGCTGTCGTAATCCCGCGTTCATGTCAAGGCGTGTGAAAAGTGAGAACGAATGGGGGGAGCCGCGATTGCCCGCCCCGTCTTTCGTCTTTTGGCCTTCTTCTCCCGGCGCTATGTTTTTTCCTGTTATTTTCGTTTTCTGGAGGCAAGCGCTGTGATTCAGGACGTACTCGCCCGCCGCAAAACACGGCTCGCAATCAATTCATCTTTCTTGCGGTTTCGCACGCTGTCCCGTCCTTTTTGAAGCTCGAAAATGATGTGAACTTCCAACACCCCAAAAAATTACGAATTGATTTTATTATGATGGGACGAGCGATCGAATAATAATATAAATAAAAGAAGAAAATAAATCAGACACGAATTTACGTGATTCAGTCATAAAAATTTACGTCCACTAGAAGAGCAGTAGCGAATTTCACTATAGATCAAACGATACAAAGAGATTACACACTCAAGTCACTCAAACGTTTTTTCGGTATTTCTCAAACCTCAATTTAATTCCAAATCCAAAGTGTTTATAAATAAACAACTCACTAGATATAAACTCATGGCACAAATTATCGCGCGGCGAAACGCTCTACGTACAGCTTCGCAAGTCAATCAAGCTTCACACGGGCAGCTTCTGAATCTTCGCGATTCCCTTCTTCGTAAAGCTTCAAATGCGTCTTCTCAAGCGGCGTTTCTGTTCTTGTAGGGTTTCGATGGATACACACGCCCCTAAAAAAAGGAAACGTGTATTTTATTCTTATATAAATGTGCCCAGAGTCAAAGCCCCACACCAATTGATTCCTTCCGCTAAACTTCCCTCGTAGCCTTTTTTTTTTGGGAAAAACCACAAAAAACCCCGAACTTTACCTTGAGTGACACATTTATCCCGAACTTTTTTTTTGCGCCGTGAAAAACCCTCAAACTTTCCAATCGTGACACATTTACCCCATAAGGGCATTTTTGTCTTTTAGTTTTTCTTTTTTCTTTTTTTTTTTCTTTTCTTCCCTCCGTTGGCCATGGCGGAGCCGGCGGAGGGAAACCGGCGCGGCGAGGGTCGCCCTCGCCGGCGTGGGCGAGGGCGGCCCTCGCCGGCGTCGGGCGAGGACGCCCTCGCCGGCGTCGGCACCCTCGCCTCCGGCGAGGGCGTCCTCGCCGGATCTAGCGTCGGCGGCCCTCGCCCGACACCGGCAAGGGCCACCCTCGCCCCATGCCGGCGAGGGCGAGCCTCGCCGGGCCGGCTTCCCTCCGCCATGGCCGGCGGAGGGAAGAAGGAAAAAAAAAAAAAAAAGAAAAAAATTTAAAATGAAAAGACCCAAATGCCCTTCAATTTTGGAGTAGATGTGTCACACTTGGAAAGTTTAGGTTTTTGGTGTCACAAAAAAAAAAGTTTGGGGTAAATGTGTCATTTGGAAACTTGGGGTAAATGTTTGTTTGGGGTTTTTCGTGGTTTTTTCCCTTTTTTTTTTTGTATGTATTTTACGTGTGTCGACTTTTGGGCCCCACCTGGGTTCTTCTATTTATTCGGCCTCTGCAACGGAAACAAAGAAAATATTTGCTGCACTTATATATATATAATTTTCTCTTTTGTGCAACTTCAAAAGTCCAACGAATGGTGTTTTTTTGCAAATATTCAAATTCGAGTCATAATTTAACAGATTTCGTATGAATTCAACCCTTCTTTCTTTAGTCCTCTCTCTCTCTCTCTCTCTCTTCTGCCATTCAACTCTCTCTCTCTCTAGAAGACACACATACATTTCCATCGCATTACATCTCCCTTCAACACAGCTATATACATAAGCTGTTGGACATCGCCCATAAGTCCTGACATCCCGCACTGCAAACTCATCATGTCTGTCTTCCTGTTTGTAGGGTTTTCTGTCATCTTGTATGCCTTCCTCTCCCTCATTCACCAAAGCATCAGCAAGAAAACACCATCCTACGCTTCTCTTCGTATGAGCCACGGCCCTCCTTCTCATCCCATCATAGGATGTCTCCTCTCTTTCTACCAGAACCGTTCCCGCCTTCTCGACTGGTATACCGACCTCCTCTCCCGATCCCCTACCCAGACCATCGTCATTCACCGGCTCGGCGCATGCCGCACCGTCGTCACCGCCAACCCTGACAACGTCGAGCACGTCCTCAGGGCCAACTTCCACAACTACCCCAAGGGCGTCCCCTTCACCAGCATCCTCGGCGACTTACTCGGCTGCGGCATCTTCAACGTCGACGGTCCTCTCTGGAGCACCCAGCGCAAGCTCGCCAGCCACGAGTTCAGCACCAATTCGTTGAGGGACTTCCTCGTGCGGACGCTCGAAGCTGAGGTCGAGAACCGGCTCTTGCCGCTTCTCCAAGACTATGCCGATACTGATCGAACCCTGGACCTTCAAGACTTGCTCAGGAGGTTCGCTTTTGACACAGTGTGCCAAGTTTCTTTAGGCACCGACCCGGATTGCCTTGACCTCTCGCGCCCGCTGCCTCCTCTGGTGACTGCCTTCGAAAACGCGTCGAGGACATGCGCAATGCGAGCCACCTCCCCAGTTTATCTGGTCTGGAAAATCAAGAGAGCGTTGAACATCGGGTCTGAAAAGAAGCTTGCCGAAGCTGTCAAGCTCGTGCATGATGATATACTTGATATAATCCGGAACAGGAAGAAGAAGCTGCTCCAAGATAATGACGATCAGCAGATAAAATACGATGGCGACCTCTTGTCTCGGTTTCTTGCGGCTGGGCACAGTGAAGAGATGGTGCGGGACATGGTGATAAGCTTCGTGATGGCCGGAAGAGACACCACATCGGCGGCGATGACGTGGCTCTTCTGGCTGCTTGCTCAGAACTCGAATGCCGAGGAAGAGATCGTGAGCGAAGTTGACTCGATTCTTGACCGGAGCTACAACAAGTGCTTGGACTTCGAAGCCTTGAAGGAGATGAAATTCCTGAAGGCATGCCTCTGTGAATCGATGCGGCTGTACCCGCCGGTCGCGTGGGACTCGAAGCATGCCGTGGTGGATGACGTGTTGCCGGATGGGACCCCGGTGAGGAAGGGCGATAGAGTGACGTACTTTCCCTACGGGATGGGGAGGATGGAGGAGCTGTGGGGGAAGGACAGGCTCGAGTTCAAACCGGACCGGTGGCTGGTGGGACCGGCAACGGAAGGTGGTGCGGAGGGGGAGTTGAGAGCGGTGAGTCCATACAAGTTCCCGGTGTTTCAGGCCGGTCCGAGGGTGTGCCTCGGGAAGGAGATGGCCTTCATCCAGATGAAGTACGTCGTGGCGTCGATCTTGAGGAGGTTCGAGATCAGACCGGTTCTCGAGAACCGGCCGGTTTTCGTGCCTCTGTTGACCGCCCACATGGCGGGAGGGCTGACGGTCGTGGTCAAGAAAAGGAAGCTAATGGGAAGTTGCTGAGTAGTTGCGACGAAAGGAGTTGGCGAGTAGTACATAAGATAGGGTAGGTGGCGGAGCGGATGCTTGTCGTTTTTGTAGTTTAACTGCCTCGAATATTCGTAAGAAAGGTTATAAATAAATGCCTAATCATATCATCTCCTCGCTATTTATATATCTACACAATAATGTAGCCTATTAGATTGTAGATGTCAATGGTTTGGTTCAGGTTTGCATGATACCCAAACCTTTTGGAATCACACTTATCTCAAATTAAACCTTAAACCAATTGGAAATGATAAATGTGGCTTGGCTCAAGTAGGATTTTGTTGGAGAGAACTCGGGTACAACAATTCACCACGGCCAAACGCAATCTATGATCAATTTTTCACCCAAAGCTAAATCAAGTAAAAAACTCTTAACCTCCAGCAACAACCAGCAATGTATAGCCTCACAATATGCAAGTATAATGCCGAAATGATAAGTAGACAAAGCAAATAACGACACTAAGGATTTAACGTGGAAAACTCGATACGGAAAAAACCATAGATCATCGAAAAACATCCACTAATCATAAAAAATAGTAGGATACACAAAGTGTTCCTCTCTAGTCACACACTAGAGGCTTAACATCAACATTACAATCATCTTTTTCACACCACATAAGTAGATGAACAAGTTTGGAGCAAGAAAACTTTAACCACAACTGAAGAATTTGGAGATGGTTCTCAACGAACAAAAATCATCAACTTGTAGCCCTCGATCTCACGAACAACATACTGAAATTTGAGCTGATTCCGACAGTATTTGGCCTTGAAATCGAAGCCGCAAAGTTGTAGCCCTCTTCCCTCTTCTCCCTTGCTTTGTGCAGATTTTGTTTTCTTTTTCTCTTTCCTCTCTTCACTTTCGACGGAGACCCATGCGACACTCCACTTCTTTTTGTTCTTTTCTTTTTTGTTTTGTTTTGTTTTTTATTTAATGCTGGCTGGGCCCCACATGAAGGTGGACCCAGCCAACAAATTTTTGGGGTTTCCTTTTTCTTTTCCAGGCTATTTCAAGCATATGCCATCATTGACCATGAAGTTATTCCAAACCTTGTATACTATATTTGATTTCCCTATATATGTTTATTTGGAGCTAATTTAAAACCTGTTGGACAAAGAAATTTAGCAAGAAGCTAACGGTCAAAGTCCAATTTCTTAAAACATCAAAACTTTAACTATGGAAGACATTGAATCAGGCTAAATCTTATACAATAGCTTAACTGGCAATACAAGTGCTTATAGAGATATACAAATCAGAATGATGAATGACCAAGATCTCCCCATTTTTTCATTTAACGAAACCAATATTCTCCAACAAATTCAATCATGTTCAAGCAATCTCCATTATGGCCAAAAGACCATATTAGCTAAATCTCTTTAGGAAAATATTTCCAGCCTATTAACTATATGATATTATAAATTTGCCAATCATGAGGAAAACACCAACATATGTTTTTTTCCAAGGATGCTTCAGTTTGCAACATACTCTATTTATGTTATGAACAATAACTGTACAACTCTACTTATAATTTTCATCATCAACTTTAAAGAATGAAAGCATCCAATGGTGCAATTATTCAATAATGAAGCTATGGGGAGAATGATGAAACTTGTTTACTATTCTCTTACACCAGCAAACTTTCTCTACGGTGAGACCTCATTAGTTTTTTTATTGAACCTTTAAATATTCTCTTTTGACGAATTATAGTGCTTTTTTAGGGCTCTTGAAAATGTAGGTAAGAGGAAAAGGAAGGTAAAAACAGAAACTGAACCGAAGCGAATAACCAAACTACTCGAATTCCTTTACCAATTACATGAAATGAAATGACCTAAAATTTTTGGTTTGGTTCGGTCTGGGTATATTTGACACCCCTATGATCGTTAGGAATCTAGGGCCATTTCAATGGACGGTTGAAATGCGTCTTTTAAGAGATGTCATATTGATCTATTGTACATGTAGACTAGTAGCTTCACGATGTAGCTATCCTAATGTACTAGTAGGACATATGGACGATGGAAGCCATGGCCGAAACCTAAAGAAGGGAATTATTTGATATTCAAAAGCGCATGTGCACAATATGCCTAAATATTCACCAAATTGCGGATGGCACAATGTTCAACCCCTCGGTCTTGACTCCACGTGTCCTTCGCTACTGATGCCGATTGTCAAGCAATCTATCAAATCAATCCAATGTTCACTGGCTGAATCCGTCGCCTCTTAAGAGTGTTCAACCGACAAGAACAAGACAGTCTTTTCCCTTGATGCAGTGTTGACAGCAGTGGTATTTTTTTAATTAATTTATTTATCTTACTTATTACTTTTTCCTATAAATCTTATTTAAAGAATGGTAAAAAAGGTTTTTAAAAAGCTAAAATAATTCAAAAATAATAAAACTAGAAAGAAAGAAAGAAAGAAAAGGGCAGGGTCATGGGTGGCTTAATGGCTAGGCACACCACTGTGGCTACCATTACCACCGTCGGACTAGGCCAACTGCGGCAGAGGGGGGTGGCCCTTGTCGACCCAAGCGAGGCCATTGTTAACGAGGTAAGGGTCAGCGAGGCTCATCCAAATCTGAGCGACACCTTGCGCTAGGATTGGCAAGGCTTGCAACTCTAGTGGCGCCGAACCTCATCTATGGTCGGCAAGCCTCCCCAGCCCTAGGTGAGGGCCGATGACCCTCGCTAGGTCTAAGCAAGGGCGCAACATAGCTAGGATCTAAGTGAGCCTTGTCGGCTCTTGCCTAGCTGGCAAGGGTCGTCCAACCTTCGCCACCTCGCCAACCCCCTCTTATAATGGCAATAGAGATTGTGGCACCTAACCACGATCACCATCTTTTTCTTTTTCGTATATTTACATTTTGTTCTATTTAGTATTGAAAATTTTAAAAATTAATCCTTTATGTGTTAGAATTTCGAACTCACACGTTAAGAAAAATTGGCCACGTGTTGAATTTTTCAATACTTTTTGACTAAGTAATGGAGTGCATTTAACACTTGTCGAATTGTCGCGCATGATACGAAAACTTCCAAAAATATCGATGCTTCTTTTAAGTGATCATCTCTTGGGGTCCATCGAGATATGGTAGATCGCTGCTGTCGAGTCCGGGCGTGGTAGGGCACAAACCTTCGGCAAAGTCTACCGCTTTTTTTAGGCCTAAGGTCGTGATCGTACGATGATGATGGTGACGATGACGACGACGAAAATTATAGATTTAGAGGAGGCACCCGTTTGTTTCTTTCTTCTTGTCAGCCGCGGCTGTACCTTTTTCCTGCACGTGACTCGTTCGATGAAAACCCTAATGGGAAAGAAAAAAATAAGGAACGGGAGAAAAGCTGACAGACGATGTGACCATCCCCCCGGTCCCCGTTGACTTGACCCCCACCCATCCGAATCGTCGAGAATCCAATTAAAAAATGGTGGCGAATCCCTGGTAGACGGGGGTGAAATTTCGAATGTTGGAATTTAGGGTGGACGCCTGTTGCCAAATGTGGGGGAATCTCTCGTATCGAACAAATTCCATGTCTCACTTACTCGATATAAAGCCTTTTGGATAGCTGGCCCTTGTCTTTCTCTTTTGGAAGAAGCATGCGTTCTCCGTTCACGACCAGGCCAGCAAACGGCAGGACGACAGCTATTTTCGATCGCGACAAAGCCTATCCGCCATCGCCATTACATAAGTCCAAACACCCCTGATTAAGGGGCAAGAAGAAGAAGAAGGTGAGGAGGAAGGTCCCACGTTCGGACGCAAAAGAGAAACGTGGTTTTAACTCTTCACGTGCTCTAAATCGACGCCACAAGAGACGAGAAAAGCGATCGACACATCAACGGCAGCAGCAGCACTATCTGCCAGAGATTTTACCTCTTGGTCTCTTCTAAAGAATAGTTTTCCTTATGGAAATGAGACGTCCATGTCGTGGTGTCCAATCGAGTTCGTCCTTCGATCACTTTCCACCTAACCCAACTTCTCCACAAGTCGCTTCATTTTCGTTCCCGCCCCCATTGCTGACCGACTTCGGTTTTCTTGATCGCCCAAGCCCTGATTTGATTCTCTCGTATATCGATGTTCTGTAGACTTGCCATTTCGGTACGTTAAAATGATTCTTGCGTAAGCGCGTGGAAAAGTAAAATTTTCCTTCTTGTGATCAGAGTTGAGATTAAATTGACTTCCGAATTGCTCGGCCTGATTTTGCACGAACTGATGAGACCACCCCTCCCATCTAATGAATCGATCTGTAAGATGTTTCCTGCAACAACTTTTCCTTTATTGGAAGGCATAATGATGGTTTCTCTCTTTTTTGGGAAATCCTTTCGAAATGAAAGAGGAAAGGCGCATCACGCGTAGTTAACAAAAGAAGAAGCCCAATCAAGATTACTAAAAGTACTAGAAAATGGCACATCAAGACAATTGCAAGGTTTTTAAAAAGAACATCTTTCGGAAAGTGATCCATTTCCATACATCAACAGTCATAATTTTAAATTACAATCACAGAGCTTGGACCGAGTGTTCTATATTATATTCTTACATGGTTTAAACATAGTTAGGAAATATTTGTATTCTCATTGATTATGTATGTCGTTAATTGATGGTATTTGATATTGGAAATCATGATACGATAGTTTGAATATTTCGATATTTAGATAGCCATCTTGTGCTGTTTATAAGTTTCTCCTGTACTCTTCAGTGGTGAATATGAACATTCTGTTCTCTTCACACATGTTTTTGGTTTCTTCCTCAGTGCTCTCCTAACGCTCTGGTCCCCATCACATGCATTTTCACACACTATTCCCAATTAAAGAATCACCGAACCCCACTTGAATCAAGCCCCTTGACTAAGACCACCGCGAATAGATCTGGAGTTGGGCAATGGGGAAACCAAGCTCATTGCCTTTTCACATGTATTGATCAAATCAAACGCTTGACTTTCTCTGGCCTCCAATGTGTCCAAGTTGGGGGAAAAGGGTATTATAACTTGATAATTTTTGGGAGAGGTGTGCAACCCACGTAGAGCTGACAAAATGGGTCATAGACCCATATTATGATCCACTTTTTAGTTAAATGAGTCATATATGGATCAAGTTAAAGTTAAATATGAATTAGAAATAGGTCTGAAAATGTAAAATACAAAAAGAAATGAGTCTAAATGGGTTATTAGGAAACCCACTTTAAAGTTAAAACCTATGGACTTTTTTTAACTTTATAAGAATACTTTTTTAATAAAAAAATCGAAATTACAATTATTTTTCATATTTCAATTTTTTTTTCTTTTTTCTTTCTTTTTCTTCATTCTTTAGTCGGTGGCTGGTCGGCGATAGGTCAGGCGAGGCTCGAGCTCGCCGATGTCCAGTGGGGCCTCGGCCTTGCCAGATCGACAAGATTGAGCCTCGCCCGACGTTGGTGGAGCCTCAGCCTGGCGAGGCTTGAGCTCGCCGGCGTCGGGTAGGGCCTTGGCCTCACCAAATCGACAAGATTGAGTCCCGACTAATGACGGCGAGCTCGATCTCACCTATGGCCGATCGCCGATCGTCATTGTGGCCAGCGATCGATCAAAGAAGAAAAAAAGAAAAGAGAAAAAAGAAAAAGAAAAATAATTATTAAAAATAAAAAATTATATTTTAAAAAATAAAAAATATAAAAATTATATTTTTAAAAATGAAAATAATTAAAGTTATATTAAAAAATTTAACAATTCGATTTTTTTAAAATATTTTAAAAAGAATTATAAAAATTTTCCATTGAATTTGTATTGCATAGAAATGTTTTAACAATATTTTTTTTTATAAAAATATAAAAATGAGCTTTCTTAAGTTTAGTTAAAATAATTTCATGTTACAATTTTTAGTTAGTCAATAGTGTGTTCATTTCAAATAAGAGAAGCATGTGCATAGTCTAATTTTTTTTTTTTTTATAAATATTTCAATTTATAGGTTTTTTTTTTTTTTAACTTTTTTTATTTTATTTACTAATTTTAATTTAATTTGAAGTTTTAATCCAATTAGCATATAGTAGAAGTGGGTTTTCCTAGAATATTAATAAGTTTTAGTAATATGGATCAGGTCGAGTATGGGTTGAGTACGGGTCGGGTCAAGTATGAGTTATTTGATTTACATTACATAAATATGGATCAAAACGAATTAAATAGGTTAAATATGGGTTGACCCATTTTCGACCCGACATAAACCTGACCTGACCCACCCATTTAATGAGTCTACCATGTATAGAGCAAGCAAATTACATCTGTGGTTAGGTCATTCATATACCCTACTATTAATTCTGTAAATATTCTAAAATTTTAAAGATAGAGGGGGAGAAAGAATCAACAAAGATCGCATCTTTACTCAATTGGCTTGACATTTACCTCATTAAAATTAAGAGTATTGATATCTGAACAATATGTATAAGAAATGAAATAATCTAATAAGAAAAATTAGCTATATTAAAAAGTAACAACATACCAAATAATTTATTTAATACTATATGCATGAGAATGCATCCATAGAGAGAGTTTCTCCCGCGGTTTTTTACTAAGTGGAGGCCGCCTTCAACGACGAAACATTTACAAAGCCAAAACCCAATTAGACTAAATCTTAATCGATTGCTGGCGCCCGCACCTGCTCGTTTCGTTCTTTTCCTCATCACGTCCGCGTTCCAGTCCCCTACGATTCTACAAAGTCCACATCAAAGTCGGCTCCCCTTCCCTTCCACACCTGCCGGCAAGTAGCGAAACCGAATCATCGTGTGGATTCACGTTGCAAAGATCTCACTAAAATTAAAACAGATCGTAAGTGAATCACTCCGTCCCTATCTAGCACTCATAGCTAAAGCTTACTTTGATATGGAGCAATTTTCATGTCGGATACCTCCACAGAGTCGACACTTTGGTTTTTGTCTATTTGTACTTTGGCTTATATTAGGCAACTATCGTGGTCCTTCCTTTCGGGGAAAATGACACAGTAATTATTCTCTTGAATATTTTATTAACGAAATTATTATGTTACTAATGAAATGAGAGCTGTGTTTGTTAAGAGCAACTTTCGATTATTATCAACAAGTAACAAACTCGGACCATGAGAGCTGAGTTTGGTAAAAGCACGCATCACTTATGAAATGAATAGAACAACCAACAACTTGTTAATAAAGTTGTCGATGACAGGTATCACCAGTTATTGAAGAGAGCCTTCACTAGTCGACGAGATTATCTATGCAAGCATGTGTTTGCCAAATAGTGGAGTCGATATTTTCCGATCTATAACTCTGTGTATACAAGTGTTGCTGAATAATAGGAGATTGTTCTTGTAACTTCTCGTAACTACATATAGTATTAGGAAGTCGCTTATTTATTTATCCATATTATATTCTTTGTGAAAAAGCCCAAATCAATTATAGAACTCAATGTTCTCGTGCAAATTTATGTTCGTCTTTACTTTCCTACAATTTACATCATGGGTGATATTGTTCCCAGTGCTCTTGCTTTTAAATTCTTGGTCATTTATTTTCCCGTCCAAAAACAGCAAAATAACCCATCATAACTATTGTTGATTTATATCAATCGTTCATATTTTCAACGGTGTTTCGTCTTTTCGATGAGATTGTCACTGAGCAAGATTTGACATTTAGACGTGTCTTTTGTGCTTGTCCCACTAATCTCACCGAACACATCTATTGATACCAATTTGGTTGTTTTCTAGTGCACTATCACCGCATGCATGTAATGATCCATATGTCCTCACATTTCACACAATCTCAATGTTTTTGTATCGCGTAGTTATTATACTCCTTTCACGTCAAAGCGTGTAAAAAGTGAGAACGAATGGGGGGAGCCATGATTGCCTCCCTCGTCTTCCGTTGTTTGGCCCCATGTTTTTTTTCCTCTTTTCTGGTGGCAAGCGCGGTGATTCAAGACGTACTCGCCCGCCGCAAAAAACGTCTTGCAATCAATTCATCTTCCTTGCAATTCCGCATGCTGTCCCGTCCTTTTTGAAGCTCGAGAACCATGTGAACTTTCAACTCCTCACCCCCCGCCACAATTCCGAATTGATTTCATCTTCCCCGAAAGATGATGTGTGCTGATCAAAAAGTCCTTCGGTAGCGTGCCCCCGTTTTAGCTGCGGACGGCCGCTCTCGGATTGAACCCATCACTCCCACACGGTTTGATCCCAATTATCTCACCAACAGTTATTACACGTTGTAGAAATTTAGTATGAAGACTTCAACCCTCTTTAGTCCCCCCCACCCTTCTCTCTCTATAGAAGCTATACATACATCTTCGTCGCATTACATCTCCCTTCAACACAGCTATGTATACATAAGCTCTTGGACATCCCCCATAAGTCCTGACATCCCGCACTGCAAGCTCATCATGTATGCTCTCCTGTTTGTAGGGTTTTCTGTCATCTTGTATGCCCTCCTCTCCCTCATTCACCACAACATTAGCAAGAAGACGTCATGCTCGGCGGCTCGTTGGACGAGCCACGGCCCTCCTTCTCATCCCATCATAGGATGTCTCCTCTCTTTCTACCGAAACCGTTCCCGCCTTCTTGACTGGTACACCGACCTCCTCTCTCGATCCCCTACCCAGACCATCGTCATCCACCGGCTCGGTGCGTGCCGCACCGACGTCACTGCCAACCCCGACAACGTCGAGCACGTCCTCAAGAACAACTTCCACAACTACCCCAAGGGCGTCCCCTTCACCAGCATCCTCGGCGACTTTCTCGGCTGTGGCATCTTCAACGTCGACGGTCCTCTCTGGAGCACCCAGCGCAAGCTCGCCAGCCATGAGTTCAGCACCAATTCGTTGAGGGACTTCGTCGTGCGGACGCTTGAAGCTGAGGTCGAGAACCGGCTCTTGCCTCTTCTCCAAGACTATGCCGATGCTGATCGGACCCTGGACCTTCAAGACTTGCTCAGGAGGTTCGCTTTTGACACCGTGTGCCAAGTTTCTTTAGGCACCGACCCGGATTGCCTTGACCTCTCGCGCCCTCTGCCTCCTCTGGTGACTGCTTTCGAAAACGCGTCCAGGATATGCGCAATGCGAGCCACCTCCCCAGTGTATCTGGTCTGGAAAATCAAGAGAGCGTTGAACATCGGATCCGAAAAGAAGCTTGCCGAAGCTGTCAAGCTCGTGCATGATGATATACTTGATATAATCCGGAACACGAAGAAGAAGCTGCTCCAAGAGAATGACGATTGGCAGATAAAATACGACGGCGACCTCTTGTATCGGTTTCTTGCCGCCGGGCACAGTGAAGAGATGGTGCGGGACATGGTGATAAGCTTCGTGATGGCCGGAAGAGACACCACATCGGCGGCGATGACGTGGCTCTTCTGGCTGCTTGCTCAGAACTCGAATGCCGAGGAAGAGATCGTGAGCGAAGTTGACTCGATTCTTGACCGGAGCTACAACAAGTGCTTGGACTTCGAAGCCTTGAAGGAGATGAAATTCCTGAAGGCATGCCTCTGTGAATCAATGCGGCTGTACCCGCCGGTCGCGTGGGACTCAAAGCACGCCGTGGTGGATGACGTGTTGCCGGACGGGACCGCGTTGAGGAAGGGCGATAGAGTGACGTACTTTCCCTACGGGATGGGGAGGATGGAGGAGCTGTGGGGGAAGGACAGGCTCGAGTTCAAACCGGACCGGTGGCTGGTGGAACCGGGAATGGAAGGTGACGCCGAAGGGGAGTTGAGAGCGGTGAGTCCATACAAATACCCGGTGTTTCAGGCCGGTCCGAGGGTGTGCCTCGGGAAGGAGATGGCCTTCATCCAGATGAAGTACGTCGTGGCGTCGATCTTGAGGAGGTTCGAGATCAGACCGGTTCTCGAGAACCGGCCGGTTTTCGTGCCTCTATTGACCGCCCATATGGCGGGGGGGCTGAAGGTCGTGGTCAAGAAAAGGAAGCAAATGGGAGGCTGCCAAGGTGTTGCGACGGAAGGAGTTGGAGAGTAGATGAAGATAGGGTTGGTGACGGAGCGACTGCTCGTCGTTCTTGTAGTTTTGCTGCCTCAATTGATTCATTGGAAAGATTATAAATGCTTAATCATATCATCCCCTAATGAAAAATAAAAATGATTAGATCGCGAGTGTCATCGGTTCGGGTTTGGGTATCCATGACACCCAAACCATTTAGAATCGCATTTGTTTTGAGCTAAACCGTGGACTGATTGGAAATGAAAAATGAGGTTTGGTTCGGGTCAAGTTTTCAGGTTTCCCTTTTTTTCCCAGGCTATTTCGAACATATGCCCTGATTGACCATCATGTTATTCCAGACCTAGTCTACTACATTTGATTCCCTATAGATGTTTATTCTGAGCTAATTTCAAATCCGCTGGCCAACGAAATTTATCAACAAGCTAAACTGTGGAATACAGTTTCTTAAAACACCAAAACTTTAACTGTGGAAGACATTCAATCAGGTTGAGTCGTATACAATAGCTTAACTTGACAATACAAGTGCTTACAAAGAAATACAAACACATTAGAATGAAGAATGACCAAGATCTCCCCATCTTTTTGCTTAACAAAACCAATATCTTCTAACAGATTCAATCATGCTCAAGCAATCTCCATCATGGTCAAAAGATGGGAAAAGTGCCAAAAAAGTCATAAACCTTTTATCTTTATGCCGATTTAGTCATAAACCCTTTTTTGATACCGATTTAGTCTTAAATCTTTTTACGTTGTGCCGATTCAATCTTTTCGACCAAAATTAGTCGAAATTTGCTAACTGAACGCCGGCTGGCTAACGTGGTTTAATCAGCACTAACATTGACAAATTTTAATAATATTTTAATATTTTTGAATTTTTGAATTTTTTATTTTTCTTCTCCTCTTCTTCCTCCAGCCGATCGCCGGTTGACCTCACTGGCCACCTCGCCAATGGCCGCGAGGGCGGCATAGCACTGGGCAGCGAGGCTTGCCCTCGTCGAATCTAGCGAGGGTTGAGCCTCGCCCATGGCCGGCGACGCTCGACCTTGCCAAATTCGACAAGGGCGACCCTCACCTGCTCGGCGTGAGGCCGCCCTCGAAACCTGGGTGGCGAGGGCGAGCCTCGCCAAATTGGCGCAAGGAGGTAGCCTCGAGCTAGCCTCGTGCCGGGCCATCGGAAGCTTCCGACCAGATTTTGAGCTCCACGTGCCGTCAAAGATCTCTCTCTCTCTCTCTCTCTCTCTCTCTCTCTCTCTCTCTCTCTCTCTCTCTCTCTAGCACGACTGTCGAGATTCCCTCTACTTCACGATCCTCTCGTTCTCCACCTCCCTCGTGTCTCCGATGATGCAAGACGCTTCATCTCGATCGACTGCAGAGCGATCCTTCCCCGATCAGAGGAACCCGTGCAGTCCGCGCGATTTTGAGTTCGGCAAGTAGTGCGCCGGCATGTGCTCTCAAGGCGATTCACATGAGCGTCCTGCCCACAGGGGCTGAGCTGCCAATGGCAATGTACGACAACGCCAAGGGGCTCATACTGGCTGTGCCCTCGAGTGCGTTCATCGGCGCGAGCTTCATCCTCAAGAAGAAAGGCCTCAAGTGCGTCGCCTCTAACGGTACTCGTGCAGGTTGGCTTTTTTTCGATTGTGTGCGGAGCTCGTCATTTAGTTGAAAGCTTCCGATGGCTTAGCGCGAGGCCAGCTCAAGGCCGCCTCCTCGCGTCGAGCTGGTGGGGCTCGTCCTCACCGGCCATAAGCAAGGCTTTACCTTCGCGCCGATCTGGCGAGGCTCGCCCTTGCCGCCTAGGCCTCGAGGGTGGCCTCACGTCAGGCAGGCGAGGCCGCCCTTGCGGCCACTGGCAAGGTGGCCAGTGAGGTTGACCTCGACCTTGCCAGCCGTCGCCTCTGGCCTGTTGCCGAGGCCTGGCGACTAGCTGGAGGAAGAAGAGGAGAAGAAAAATAGATAAAGATAAAAGATAAAGATAAAAAAAAAAAGAAATATTAAAATATTAAAATATTATTAGAAGTTGTCAATGTCAGCACCGATCAAACCACGTCAGCCGACCGATATCTAATAAGCAAAATCCAGCCAAAATTAGCCGGAAATGACTGAATTGGCATCACGTAAAAATGTTTATGACTAAATCGGCACAAAAAAAAAGTTTAGGACTAAATCGGCATAAAGATAAAAAGTTTAGGATTTTTTAATACTTTTCCCATCAAAAGACCATAGTAGCTAAATATTTGAAGGATAATCTTTCAAAAGACCCAATTTATTATTGATATCGTAAAATTTCCAATCACAAGGAAAATATCAACATATGTTTTTCCAATGATGCTCCTATTTCCAAGGTACTATATTTATATTATGAACAGTAATTGTACAACTCTACTAAAAATTTTCATCCTCAACTCTAAAGAATGAAAGCATCCGATGGTCCAATCTGAAGCTATGGGGAGAATGATTAAACTTGCTTGTTGATCTCTTATACCAGTAATGCTTTCTCTATGGTGAGATCTCATTTTTGTCAATTTTCGGATTGAACCTTTGAATATTCTCTTTTGATGAATTATAGTGCTCTTTTAGGATTCTTGATAATGCAGGTGAGAAGGGAAGGGAGAAAAAAAATTTTCTAAACTAATTCATCAAACTACTCAAATTCTTTTACTAATTACCCAAACCGAAATGATCCGAAATTTTCAGCTCGGTTCGATTATGCAATATTTGACACCCCTAATAATGATCATCAGGAATCCAGGGACAGATGGTTGAAATGTGTCTTTCGAGGGAGACACGATATGGATGGGCATTATACGTGGACTAGTAGCTTCGTGATGTAGCTTTCCTAATGCACTAGTGGGACACGTGGACGATGGAAGCCATAGCTGAAATGTAAAGAAGGAAATGATTTGACATGCAAAAGCGCATGTGCACAACATGCCCAAATATTCACCAAATTGCCGCTAGCAAAATATTCAACCCCCTCGATCTTGACTCCACGTGTCCTTCGCTGGTGCATACCATAGGCTAGTGATGCAAATTGCCAATTAATATCTCGGATCAATCCAGTGTTCACTGATGAATCGTCACCTCTTAGAAGAGTTCAACCAGCAATAACAAGCCCCTTGATGAAGTGGTTGGCAGTGGTTGGAAAGTCTCTGGGCAGTTCTTGGAACTTCAGATAGCCAGTGCATGAAAACTCGAGGCTCGAGTTTAAATGGATTCAAGGCCTCATCCCTTTCTGCTGCGGTTTCTCCTCAACCATTCAAACATACTTCAGAAAAGTCTCGCCAACGACTGGAGCTTCTTTTCCTCAGTATTCTTTGAGGATAGGGATCTACCAGTCTCCTAAGTAACACCGATGGGGATTCTTCCCATGGACGTGTGCTGGAGTCCGTATCTTCAAATTATGACTCGCGTTTACCCTTTAAAATTTAATTTGGGTGTATATCCACCTTTGTAATCTACGATTCCAGATATACTGCTCTTCCCCATGAGGGAAGTTCTCGAAGTCATGATTAGAAATGGCGCCTTAAGATGTTTGAATGCCTATCATTGCACCAGGCATAGTGCCACACTGATTTTGCTGTGGTTTAGAGGATAAACATGCTTGATGGGACTATGACAAAATTGAATGCCAGCAATGTATCATTCCAATTGTCACAATTTCAATCCACAATAATACACAACAAAGCGTTCCAGCATTGACAATTCACTTGAAGTTGCAACAAAGAATGACCAGTGCATCAATTAAGATAGGGTTAATACCTTGAAAAACCCTAAACTGGTACATCTGTGACAAATTTACCCCAAACTATTTTTTTGACCATAAAAAACCCCAAACTGGTATACTTATGACAAATTTACCCCGACTGACCATAAAAAACCCTAAAACGGTACATTTATGACAAATTTACCCAAAACTAATTTATTCGACTACAAAAAACCTCAAACTGGTAAATTTGTGACAATTATACCCTCCGATAAATTGGATTAATACAAAAAAAAAATCACATAAATTGTAAACTGTGACAAACGAAGTGTAAAATCTCAAATCGGTAAACCAATCAACTATCACGTGTCATTTAACTTAATTAAAATTTCAAGAAAACTAACAGAGGGTAAATTTGTCATAAGTGTACTAGTTTGAGGTAAATTTGTCAAAAGTGTACCAGTTTGGAGTTTTTGGTGGTCAAAAAAATAGTTTGGGGTAAATTTGTCACAGATGTACCAGTTTGGGGTTTTACAGGGTATTAACCCATTAAGATATTACCAATCAACATAATCAATGGAAATTATGTAAAAGAAAACCCATTCAGTGACGCATTCCTGTAACTTATTGTTGAATTTTGTGGAAGCGTGTGCGCGCAGGTGTGTGTGATATATGGCAAGGGAGCTGAGAAATGGACAAACGATAAGATAGGATAGTTTCAAGAATAAAGAACAAGGGATATACTTTATGTAGTTGATGGAAATGGGTAGTATAAGATGTTTTGGAAATAGAGGGTATTTCATGGTATAAAAACTATCTTAGCTCTACTTCTCCACACACGGTGGAGGTCTAAACCTTACACACCAAATGGATGAACTACAAGCCTATTTATAGGCAATCACAACTGGCTTAGCCACCACCCTAGACAGCTAGACTTTTGATGGACCTTAGATAACTTGTTTTAGTTGATGTTTGTTTTGACTAATAAACCTTCTTCAACTTGGCTTCATCTACTCCGGCACCAACTTAGACAGCATATTTCCTGCTGGAAGTTCAATGGTTCTAGTTGTTGTCCATGTTCTTGACTCCTCTTTCTTCATGGTTAAGTAGCCATTCTTGACTTACTTTCAAGATTTCCTCAAGCTATCCACCGTCCCAGACTTTCTTCAAGATTAGGCTAGTTGACAACTTCTTGAGAATTGTAGAGAATGTGGAAAATGGATCACAATTTCCAACACTCATCCAAACACCATAATACTGAGATTTCAGTCACGCATAACCTAGTCATCCTAGAACAGACATGGCATGTGCCATTTATGATACAAATGCACCATCTTCTATTCTTAACAACAATTGCAGTCAGGTCTTCTGTCCACCATTTTCAGTTTTATAATCTAAGTCTGCCGCAAAAAAGATCCAAGTCTTAAGGACAGAATCAGTCCTCTTTCATCTGCAGTTCAAACAAAAGCCCAGTGAAAAAGTGCACGGCCTATGGTAATAAGTATTAGCCGCACAATAAAGAACCTACAAAGTAACGGTAGCCGTCATCTTTGCCGAAAGTCGCGGGAGCATTCTCAACAAATAGACTGGTAAAGAATAAAATGGCCGCACTCTTCCCCAGTTCTTTGTTGTGGTACCTAACTCATAGTTTACCATTCAATTACAAGAGAAGAAATGGAAGAAAATGGATTAAACCGAGCAACCTAAAAGGCAAATGTCACCTTTAACGGAATCTGCGGACTCGCCAGTTTCTTTTCTGGTCTCCTTGGCTTCAGCTTTACAAATGTCCACTACAAACATGGGTGAAATCTAAGAATTAAAGGTTGGCTTAAATCACATGCAGAAGAAGCAGATTTTATACTAGAAGATGCTGAACTGCTACGGCATCATACAAGAAAATGGCACATAGATCATACTTTCTTATCTCAGGTTCCAGTCTCTTAGGGTTTGCCTTGTGCAGTAAATCAAGCAAATGTCATGCATGGTGTTCTGATCTTCGATCTTGTTTCGCCAAAGTGACGTAGGAGGAATAGACTCCAACGACTCGTGGCAAGAAGACAATAATATAAAATTGACGAAGATCTGAGCACGTGGGTTATGAGCTCTAAATTTGGTCGTTAGCCTTATTTAAATGATGTCTTGATTAATGGTGGGCGTCAAAAGGAAATTGAAGACAAAAGGAAATCAGCATGATTTATGGTGGGCTATGTTTGGGTGGACCCTCTACCATTCAACAAGGAATACATGCCTTCGTAAGGAAAAGAGAATCTCTTGTTTGGTTTTTTGGTCAAAGAGCGTGAAATTTTAACATTGGGAGGAGTGAAGATTTCACGACCTTTGGCTCATTTAATGTTTGTGTTTCTTGTTGTTGACATTTTGTCCTTGATAGTAAGTGTGTGGGATGTTTATCTTCATCTTTATTGTAATTTAGGTGTTTTGTCATTATATAGGATCTGAGGGTGCACTGTAAACAATAATCCACTAGAAAAGTATTTTAAGAATAATTTCTTCCTCCAATTTGTGTCGTTCCAAATTTCCAAAGTTGCTATCGGTTCCAACATCTTGTTTCACCAAAATGACATAGAAGCAAGACATAGAAGCAAGAGGCTCCAACGACTCCTAGCAAGTAGACGCGGACAGATTAGAAGCTTTGGTACACAAAGAAAAAATAAATTCAGACGTAAAAGCTCAGAAAAGAAAAAGTAACAACGGACAAACAATGGGTAGGACGACAAATTTCTTGGAGAAGATGCGCTCCCTGTTAATCCACTTCAGCACGTTTTCTCTCAATGACATCCTTTCATGTACAGGGAAAACCACAGAATGTCCAAAAAAGTGAACGAAGCCTTCTCATCTTCTGAAAGAAAATATTCCTTAACGTACACAGTTCAGATCATAAACTTAATACAGGAGATGCTAATCCCTTTCCCATGAAAGCGGTGGGTATAGATTTCACTGAAACAATAGTCAATTTTATCTAGGTCTAACTTGGTGCTTGTAAATGGTAGCATCATTATTATGTCTCAATTTTAAACCTATTAATAATTTATTGATTTAGTTTTAAACTTTTCAATTGTACGAATCAGTCCTAAATGTTTTAATGATTTGTTAATTTAATCATAAACATTTTAATGATTTATCAAATTTAGTTATTCCATCTAATTTTGGCTAGGAAATGCTAATGTGACGGTTTAGTTGACGCCAACTATCCTATATAATATAATCAACATTGACTTGCACAATTTTTTTTTTTACCATTTTTAAGTATTTCTAATTTTTTTTAATTATTATTTTCTTTTTTGCTTTTTTTCTTTGGGGTCGGCAAAGGTCACCGGTGACCCTTGTCGGCGGAAAAATCCTAGCCCAATTTGGGAGAGGACCGTCTCGCCCTTAGCCCCGAAGGCCTTGGGAGAGGCTGTCAAGGCCTCGCCGATGGTTGGTGAAGGCTCTCACTGCCTCACTCTCACCATGAAGACCACGAGCAATGGCTTGGGGACTCGTCGACGGCAGATGAGGCCGCAAGGACCCTTGCCCACGAACGCCCAAAGTCATCGAGGGCCCTCATGTCCTTGCCAATGGCAAGCAAGGCAACAAGGATCCTCACCTATAGGAGACAAAGTCGACAAGGGCCCTCGCGGCCTCACTCTGGCCACGAAGGCCTTGGGCGATAGCGTTGAGGCCTCACTAGTAGCGGGCAAGGCCATGAGGACCCTTGCCCACTGCCGCCCAAAGTTGACGAGGGTCTTCACGAACTCGCTAGTAGTCGGAAAGGGCCCTCATCGCCTTGCTCGCACTATGAAGGCCTTGGGCAACAGCACCAAGGTCTCGCGGGCAACAGGTGAGGCTGCAAGGACCCTCGCCCACGGCTGCCCAAAGCCGGCAAGGCTCTGATGGCTTCACCCAAGGCCTTCGTGTTTGAGGGCAAGGCGGCCCTCACCCATTTTGGGAGAGGGTTTCATGTACAATATTTGATTGGAAATGACACTTAAGTGAGTGAATTTACTCCGATTTAGCACTAAAGTGAACGGAATTTTTTTTTTTTTTTTTTTTTTTGATATTTGAGTGAACTTCGTACGACACTTGTATAGTACATAGCCCACCTCTCTAAAGAAGAGCTATCGTGACTATCAAAGCATTCTAGCAAAAACAATTTCTAAAACTACTCTGCTCTCTGTCCGCGAATCGAATGGTTCTCTTTTCTTGCTATTATCATAGGTCAAGAAACGCATGCCGCAAGACCTACGGTTCTGCAATGTGATCACACCTTGGGTTCACTGAGAAACGGTAAATCGCTGCTGTGGAGTCTGCGCATGAAAGCGGGCACAAACTTTCGGCAAAGTCTACCGCTTTTTGTAGGCAAAGGTCGTGGTCGTATGATGATGATGATGATGATGTATGGATTAAGAAGAGCCACTTATCTGTCCCTTTCTTCTTGTCAGCTGCAGCTGTTCCATCTTTTTGCACGTGACTCGTTCGGTGAAAACCCTAAAGGGGAAGAAAAGAAGGAAGGGGAAGAAGAGAAATGCTGACAGACGATGTGGCCATCCCCCCGTCCCCATTTACTTGACCCACGCCCGTCAGAATCGTCGAGAATCCAGTTAAAAATTACGGCGATCCGTAACGGACGGGGCGTGAAATTTCAAACGTTGGAATTTAAGGTGGACATGTTTTTCCAAAACGTGGGGGAACTCCTCGTACTGAATAAATTCCATGTCTCAACCACCTGATATAAAGCCTTTTGGATAGCTGGCTCTTGACTCTCTCCTTCTGGAAAAAGTACGCGTTCTCCCTTCACGACCAAGCCAGTAAACAGCAGGACGACAGCTAGTTTAGATCGCGACAAAGCCAATCCGCCATCGCCATTACCGAAGTCCACACACCCCTGATTAATGGTGGGGAAAGAAGGTGAGGAGGAAGGTCCCACGTTCGGATGCGAAAAAGAAACGTGGTTTTAACTCTTCACGTGCTCTAGATCGACGCCAGTAGAGATGAAGAAAGGCGAACTGGCAGCAGCACTATCTCCAAGAGATCTTTACCTCTTGGTCTCTTTTAAAGAATGGTTTTCCTTATGGAAATGAGACGTCCATGTCGTGCGTGTCCAATGGAGTTCATCCGTTGATCGCTTTCCGCCTAACCCATCTTCTCCACAAGTCCGCTTCCATTTCGCGCCGGCCCCCATTGCTGACCTACTTCGGTTTCCTTGGTGGCGCAAGCTTTGGTTCGATTTGCTCGTTTATTGACCACGTGCTCTGTAGACTTCCGATTTCAGTACATCAAAATGGCTCTTGCGTAAGCACTTAGAAGAGTAAAATTTTTCTTCTTGTGATCACAGCTGAGATTGTATCGACATATGAATTGCTCGGTCTGATTTTTTACAAACTGATGAGACGACCCCCAAATCAGATGAACCGATCTGTAAGATGTTACATGCAACAACTTTTCCTTTATTGGAAGGCAAAATGATGATTCCTTTCTTCTTTTTGGGAAAACCTTCCGAAATGAAAGACGCAGGCTAGCATGTCACGTAGTTAATAAAAGAAGAAGCCCAATCAAGATTACTGAAAGTAGTAAAAAGAAGGCACATTCGAGATTTTTAAAAAGAATGCATTTCGGAAAGTGACCCATTTCATTTGCCAATAGTCGCAATTTTGAATTACAATCATTGAGCTCCGACCAAGTGTTTTATTTCAGATTCTTAAACATGGGTAAGAGATAGTTAGGAAATACTCAAATTCTCATTGATTGTGTATGTCGTTGATTGATATTGTAAATTATGATATGATAGTTTGAATATCTTGTTGCTTAGATAATGGTCTTCTGCTATCTATAAGTTCCTCCTGTACTCTTCACTATTAAATATGAACATTCTGCTCTCTCTCCATGCATGTTTTTGGTTTCTTCCTCAATGCTCTCCTAATGCCCTGGTGCCCATCATATGCAAGTTCACAAACTATTCCCAATTAAAGAATCACCGAACCCCACTTGAATCAAGCCCCTTGACTAAAAAACACCATGAATAGATCTGGAGTTGGGCGAGGGGAAACCAAGCTCATCGCCTTTTCACATGTGTCGATCGAATCAAACGTTTGACTTTCTCTAGCCTCCAATGTGTCCAAGTTGGGGGAAAAAGAGTTCTTTAACTTGATAATTCTTGTGAGAGGTGTGCAAACCACGCATAGAGCGAGCAAATTACGTTTGTGCTTAGGTCATTCATATACCCTACCTTTAATTCTGTAAATATTCTAGAATTTTCTATAGCAAAGGATAAAGAATCGATAAAGATAAGAATCAATAAAGATCACATCTTTACTCAGTTAGCTTGACATTTACCTCATTAGAATTAAGGGTATTGAGACCCTGAACAACATGTATAAGAAATTAAATAATCTAATAAGAAAGTTAGCTCTATTAGAAAGTAACAAAATACCAAATAATATCCCTAACATCTAACATACTCTCCAGCAACATTCTCTACTAGGCAAATTTCTAACATCCATAAATATGCTTCATCAAAGAGGGTGAGTCCAAACGGGAGGTCGTCAAAGAGGGTGAAGTGGAGCTGACAAAGAGAGAGTTTCTCCCCCGGCGTTTCACTAAGGGGAGGCCGCCTTCAACGACGAAACGTTTACAAAGCCAAAACCCAATTAGACTAAATCTTAATCGATTGCTGGCGCCGGCACCTACTCGTCTTGGTCTTTTCGTCATCACGTGCGCAATAGTGGTGAAACCGAATCATCGCGCGGATTCACATTGCAGACATCCCACTAAAGTTAAAACAGATCGCAAGTGAATCACTTCCATCCCTCTCATTGCACCATCTGCAGCACTCATAGCCAAAGCTTACTTTGACATGCCATGTTCATTTCGGGTGGCTCCATAAAATCGAGGTTTTGGTTTTTGTGTGTCTGGACTTTGGCTGATGTTAGGCAACTGTCGCAGTCCTTTCTCACGGGGAAACGCTGCGGTAATTATTCTCTTGAATATTTTATCAACAAAAGTATTATGTGACTAATGAAATGAGAGCTGTGTTTGGTAAAAGCAACTTCCAATTATTATCAACAAGTAATAAACTCGGTCCACTAGAGCCGAGTTTGTTAAAAGCACGTGTCACTAATGAAATGAGCAGAACAACCGATAATTTGTTGACACTGGGCATCACCAGTTATTGAATAAAGTCTTCACCAGTTGACGAGATTATCGACGTTAGCTTGTATTTGCCAAGTAGTGGAGTCAATAATATTTTTGGATCTGTATCTTCACACAAATAAGTGTTGCTGAATGACAGGAAATTGTGGAATGACTTCTCATAATTACAGATAGGATTAGGAAGTTATTTACCTACATTGTATTCTTCGCAAATATAATTTTCCCACGCAAATTTATATTCATGTTTACTTTCCTACAATTTACATTTGTGGGGGACATTATTCTCTACGTTCAAACTTTTAAATTCCTTATCCATTATTTTCCCATCCAAAAGCAACAACCATCATAATTTTTGTTGATTCATAACGATTATCCATATTGTCAATGGAATGAAACTGTGACTAATTAAGATTTGACATTGGGATTTGTCATTTGGGCTCGGACTACGAATTTGTTTGTTTTCTAGTACACTGTCACCACATGCATGTGATGTTCCATATGTCCTCACATTTCACACAATCTCAATGTTTTAAACTCTTGGCTGGCGTAGTTAAAATCCTCCTTTAATGTCAAAGCGTGTAAAAAGCGAGAACGAAATTGGGGAGAATGATTGCCTGCCTCGTCTTTTGTTGATTGGCCCCGTGTTTTTTTTTTTTTTTTTTTTTTTCACTCTTTTCTGGAGGCAAGCGCTGTGATTTAGGACGCACTCGCCGGCCGCAAAACACGCCTCTCAATCAATTCATCTTTCTTGCGATTCCGCATGCTATCCCGTCCTTTTTGAAGCTCGAGAACCATGTGAACTTCGAATTGATTTCGTCTTCCCCCAAAGATAATGTGTGCTGATCAAAAAGTCATTTGGTAGCGTGATCCCGCTTTAGCTGCGGACGGCCGCTCAATGTCCGCCCGCACATCGCCATCGGGTTGAACCCATCACCATGGTTTGCCCTAATCTCATCAACAGTTATTACGCGTTGTAGAAATTTACTATGATGACTTCAACCCTTCTTTCTTTAGTCCTCTCTCTCTCTCTCTCTCTCTCTCTCTCTCTCTCTCTCTCTCTCTCTCTCTCTATATATATATATATATATATATATATATATATATAGAAGATGTACATACATCTCCATCGCATTACATCTCCATTCAACACAGCTATATATACATAAGCTCTTGGACATCACCCATAAGTCCTGACATCCCGCACTGCAAACTCATCATGTCTGTTCTCCTGTTTGTAGGGTTTTCTGTCGTCTTGTATGCCTCTCTCTCCCTCATTCACCACAACATCAGCAAGAAGACGTCATACTCGGCTGCTCGTTGGACTAGCCACGGCCCTCCTTCTCATCCCATCATAGGATGTCTCCTCTCTTTCTACCGAAACCGTTCCCGCCTTCTCGACTGGTACACCGACCTCCTGTCCCGATCGCCTACCCAGACCATCGTCATCCACCGGCTTGGCGTGTGCCGCACCGTCATCACCGCCAACCCTGACAACGTCGAGCACGTCCTCAGGGCCAACTTCCACAAGTACCCCAAGGGCGTCCCCTTCACCAGCATCCTTGGCGACTTACTTGGCTGTGGCATCTTCAACGTCGACGGTCCTCTCTGGAGCACCCAGCGCAAGCTCGCCAGCCACGAGTTCAGCACCAATTCGTTGAGGGACTTCGTCGTGCAGACGCTTGAAGATGAGGTCGAAAACCGTCTCTTGCCGCTTCTCCAAGACTATGCCGATACTGATCGAACCCTGGACCTTCAAGACTTGCTCAGACGGTTCACTTTCGACACTGTGTGCCGAGTTTCTTTAGGCACCGACCCGGATTGCCTCGACCTCTCGCGCCCGCTGCCTCCTCTGGTGACTGCCTTCGAAAACGCGTCCAGGATATGCGCAATGCGGGCCACCTCCCCGGTGTATCTGGTCTGGAAAATCAAGAGAGCGTTGAACATCGGGTCTGAAAAGAAGCTTGCCGAAGCTGTCAAGCTCGTGCATGATGATATACTTGATATAATCCGGAACAGGAAGAAGAAGCTGCTCCAAGAGAATGACGATCGGCAGATAAAATACGATGGCGACCTCTTGTCTCGGTTTCTTGCGGCTGGGCACAGTGAAGAGATGGTGCGGGACATGGTGATAAGCTTCGTGATGGCCGGAAGAGACACCACATCGGCAGCGATGACGTGGCTCTTCTGGCTTCTTGCTCAGAACTTGAATGCTGAGCAAGCGATCGTAAGCGAAGTTGACTCGATTCTTGACCGGAGCAATAACAAGAGCTTGGACTTCGAAGCCTTGAAGGAGATGACTTTCCTGAAGGCGTGCTTTTGTGAATCGATGCGGCTGTTCCCGCCGGTCGCGTGGGACTCGAAGCACGCTGCGGTCGACGACGTGTTGCCAGACGGGACCCCAGTGAGGAAGGGCGATAGAGTGACGTACTTTCCCTACGGGATGGGGAGGATGGAGGAGCTGTGGGGGAAGGATAGGCTCGAGTTCAAACCGGACCGGTGGCTGGTGGGACCGGGAATGGAAGGTAGTGCCGAGGGGAAGTTGAGAGCGGTGAGTCCATACAAGTTCCCGGTTTTTCAGGCCGGTCCGAGGGTGTGCCTTGGGAAGGAGATGGCCTTCATCCAGATGAAGTACGTCGTGGCGTCGATCTTGAGGAGGTTCGTGATCAGACCGGTTCTCGAGAACCGGCCCGTTTTTGTTCCTCTGTTGACCGCCCACATGGCCGGGGGGCTGAAGGTGGCGGTCAAGAAAAGAAGCTAATGAGAAGCTGCCAAGGTGTTGCAACGAAAGGAGTTGGTGGGTACATAAAGATAGTGTTGGTAGCAGAACAATGCTTGTCGTTTTTTGTAGTTTTAAAGCCTCAATTGATTCAATGAAAAGATTACTGAAGCAGTGTTTATGTGGACAAAATGCCTTCTCATGTCATTGCCTCGGTACATGAATAGACACCATAACACAGCCCGGTGGAGAAAGGACTACATGCACATATACATAAGTCAGTTGAGAATAAGGGTTATTGGATACTGGTGACCTGAAGGAATCCAGAGCCATTTCGATAGACATTTTGGAATCTAAATGCCACTAAGAATCGTTCTGATAGATGTATCATTGTGTGAATGCGATGATTTACTTTAGTGATTAAGGTCAAATTGGGCCCATAGTAAGAATTGAGTAAAAGACACCGACACGACACCCCTAACTTCATGTTTTTGTTTGATCTCCAGTCTTGTGGATTGGGCAGTTTCATATCTAGGATGTCAATTCTCCTGAAGTTACAGCATGTGAACGATCGAAGCCATGACAAAAAAGTAAGAGGGAAAAGCGCATGCAAAAATTATGACCGGGCATTACCAAAATGTGGTTGGCATAATTTTCACTCCCCCGATCTTGATTCCATGTGTTCTTCGTTAGGGAGATCTCTTATAATGTTTTGAAGATGACAAAATAAATCAAAGGCTACTAACGTGTCTAATAATTGAGTAACTAGGTGAAAGACGCACAAGCTGTTATATAGATGATAGAACATGTAAAGAATATTGTCAAGAATTATACTTGAAAGAATCAAACACAGACTCTAAGGATAAAAATACTAAGACTTACGTTTAGATTGTAAAATCTCTTTCAAACAAAACAAGTCTAGAATATGATGGGTCTAGCATGTGATAGGTTCAAAATGACACAAGTATAGAATATGATCCTGAACATGACAAGTTCCAAATGAAACAACTTCACAGAACGTGACACAAGCCCTAAATGTATAATGGTTAGTGATCTAGTTTGGATTCTACATCAAGATTGATTTGATTAACTTAATCTAATTGATTGACAATTGTATTTTGAAAACAAAACTTTCTAACCGGAAAACTCTACTTATGAAAACCAATATTCTATTTGTATAGGCGATCAAAATAAATTGGGAATTCTGCTTCTGTCACTTAATGGCTACTGAATCTTCTTAATACAGTTTTGTCTAATAAGTATATTGTAAGACGATCTTCTGGATGTTACCCAATGGCTAAAAGATGCTTCAGTCTACTCAAGTGACGATGGGCTATTCTTAGAAGTCCATCTTTTTACGCAATTACAATGCAAGGTCGAATGATCATAGCTTGTTGCCTCATACACAACTTGATAAGAAGAGAAATGACTATTGATCAAATTGAGGCACAATTAAATGAACTTGCTAACACTTTTGAAGATGTGGAACCAATTGACGTTATTGAGCTATTAGATCATTGGATAGCATGGAGGCAAAATTTGGCAATACAAATATTTAATGAGTGGAATGGAAGTTGATGACATGGAGGAGTTGCATGATTTGATGTCATTAAAAAAATTCATTTGTTTCCCATTGTTGCAAGACTTGTGTTGTGATATGTTTTTAATTCTCTGTTTCTATTAAACATGTGTAATATAATGCTAGTTTCTCATTATCGAGACATATTTTCCATGGCTAGTGTTTGCTTTATGGCTTCATCATTTTAAATATTTAGTATTGTTTTCTATCATTATACTTCCTCCACCGTGCTATTCTCTATCAATAAATTTTTCAAAATTTAAATGAAATGTTTAGGAATGGAAGGTAGTGATTTCAATCAAACTCAAGGAAGGGGAACAAAGAGAGACCGATGTGTATGGACAATAAATGAAGAAAATGCACTTTTAGATGGTTTTGAAGAACTAGTTGCGTGAGGAATGAAAGCCGATAACAACATCAATAGAAGTTACATGATTATGTTAGAGAAATGGTTTGAAGAAAAGCTTCCTGGTTCTAGCATTAAGGGTAATCCTCACATAGAGTCGGAGATGAAAAACTTGAAAAAGTTATACAATCATATATATGATTTGAAGGATCAAAGTGGCTTTGGGTGGGATCATGAAAGCCATTGTATTGATATTTATCTGGAAGATAGTTAGCAAAAAAATTGCAAGCATTGTGTCACTTCTTCTCATTTTTCTTCTTTAATACTTGTTTCATTTTTAAACATTTTTTTTTGTAGGTCTATCTAGGCCTACTTAGGGAAGTTTTTCCCCTCAGTATGATCAACTAGCAACCATATTTGAAATAGATCAAGGGAAATCTCAGTAAAAATCTTCGGAAGCTCATGCGGTTGTAAATCATGAACAAAGTGAAAATAATTATGATGTGGAAACTAATGGTGTAAGTCCAAATATACTACCAATATTATCTTCTCAAACATACAATATTTCTAATTCTTCAAGAAAAAAAAGGGCTAAAGCAAATGATAGGTGGGTTGCTAAGTTAGTTGAGATGGTAGGAACCTTTGGCTCGTTTTTGGAAAAACCTATCGAGAGGATGGAGATGATCGGTAGCCGCATTGGACATGCTAAGGATTTTGATAATGACAAGCGAAAAAATCAATGAGGAGCTTCTTCAAATGTTTCTAGATATAATGGATAGAATAAAAATATATAGAAAAATCATGAAGGATCCTGAGTATAGTCATCTTTTTTCGGGATTTCAAGGAGATGACAGGAAGACATTTGTGGAGCCACTTCTCGAAGATGAGAGAAGACAATGAGTGACGACTTGGAGTGATGAGTTGCAATGGATTCGGAACATCGAACATTATTCTTTGTTATGTTTATTGGAATCATATGTTTTTCTTAAGGTGTTATTTCTTGTGTAATCCCTCTATAGTCATACTGAGTCTTATTCGGGACTTTCAGGTACACAAAACATCTTGAACTTGAGAGCGTGTTGCTATTCTTATGCTGAAGTTTGTCTCCGATGGTGGTTAAATTCAATTCAATAATGTATTGTTCCTCGATATGTTTGTTGATGGAGCGCCCTAGCAGTGCTTTTGCTATTTTTTGGGTAGACCTTTTGTCCACAAAATCTTCAAATCGGATCTCGAGATTGTAGTCAAACTTTTTATTACTTTTCCTTATATAACTTACTGCAAACATTACATATATTTTTCATGTATAAATTTGAAATACCATGCGCATCATAAATCTCCCTAAAAATGAAACTCAAGAGCACAATCCAAAGATTACTTAAATAACATGAAATGACTTTAGAAAATCGTATAAAGAAGCACATGAAAACAGCCATGCCAAACAACCAAAGCATGCAATATATGATTAGCGCAATGCACATCTAACAATGATAATAAGCTGGAGGGCATGGGTTCCCTTTGCTCATCTTTTGCCCATACTTCCTCCACCGACAACCATCTACAATCTAGGTAGATATACCCATGTTTTAGGACACTGACCACAATTATTAAAGTCGGCCTCACACTTTTGTTACTTTTTTTATTTTTTTTTTGTGCAACTTATTGCAAATGTTGACACTTAAATTTTAGCGATCTATTTAGTCATTTATCGCATTAAAAATCACGGATTGATTTTAACCCTTAAAAAAAATTAATTGCATAGCATATAGTTTTAGGAGTATTTTTTTTTTATTTAGTCTATAGTTGCATTTGTATTAGACTGGTGGATGGGTTTGAATTAATTTAATTCAAGGAATTGGACTAAGCCCACAATGGGAGAAAATTTGGCCAAGGCCATGAACATTGGTAGTGGTAAAAACTATCATGTAGATTGGAGGGTTGAATTAAGAAAGATGAATTTCTCAGGGGGCAATCATATTATACTCGTTTGAGTTTTTGGCGATTGGCGGACAAGATGAGGAAGATACTGTTAATAATTTGATGGAATCAAGCCAGCCACTAATCTAACTAAATTGGGAATGTGATTTGCGGGTAATGGGTGAGAAAAAAAAAATTTGATTCTTGCACATGTGAATTTAAAAAAAAAAAAAAAAAAAAAAAGAGATAAAGATCATAATATATTCGACATCTACAAAAGGAGCAAGGACCGGCTCTCTTTCCTTGGAAGATCCTCGACTGCCCTACATGTATAAAGCAAGATCTATTATGAGAGAAGGGGGAGACCACACAATTGAAAACAGACGGCGACAGAATCTAGGTCAGCCACAATATAAAAGTTGAGAGAGAGGGGGGGTCTTCAAGGTCTTGAGCGGCAGCAATTGGAGGACTTATCTGGGATCAACATTCGGCACATTAGGGTGTGTTTGGTAACAATTCTATTTAAAAATTACTTTTGGGAACAGAAATAGAAAAAAATATTTCTACTCTAGGGAACAATTTTTGAACAAAAAAACGCGTTTGGTAAATATATTCCAGAAATATAAAAAGAACATAAACATGTTTGGTAAATTTGTATAAATTTTTTATTTCTTTTAATTTTTTAATATTTTTATTTTATTTTTTCTATTTTCTTTCTTATTTTCTTATTTATTTTTCCTTTTTTCCTTTTTTCTTCTTTTGGCCGGTCGCCGGCCTCGGCCATGGTCGACGATCGGGCGACAAGGGCCGATAGCCTCGCCCAACCATAGCGAGGCTTGCCGGCCCCTGGCGAGGCCGAGCCTCGCCATAGCTAGGCGAGGCCCAGCCTCACCAAGGGCTGGTGACGCTCGGCCTCACTGGGGGTTGGCGACACTCCGGCGAGGTCGCCGGCCCTCGACGGCGTCGCCGGCTCTCGACGGCCAGTCGCTGGCCATGGCCGAGGCCCGAGACCGGCCAAAGAAAAAAGAAAGAAAAAAGAAGAAAAAAATAGAGAGAAGAAAATAGATGAGAGAAAATTTGTTCTTAAATTTTGTTCCAGAAACAAGAAATAAGATTTTTTTTTTTTTTTTGTTTCTTGTTTCTATTTCAAATGTGTTTCTAGGAACAAAAAAATATATTTGAAACAAAAACGCAAATAAACACGTTTCTGTTCCTTTTTTGTTTCCTAGAACAAAAAAAACAAAAAATTTGTTTAAAAATAGAAACAAGAAATGTTAACAAACAGCCCCTTGAAGAGCACAAATTTGGTCTTCATAGAGCACTGGTCATAGACACGCGCAAAGAAGAAGACCATTCTCGGTGATCCTGGAGACGACGATCTTTGCCTCAGGTGTTTCGTTAGTTTATTTTATTGGCACAGCTCCCCGGCACATCTATTAGGTCTAGCCCCGCTCAGTCCATCTCGTAGTGCACTTTACGAAAAGACACAAGAAGGAACAAGTTCTCGGGACTCTTCAAGTCCTCAAAGCGGCTGCCAATTCCATTGTTGATCCACCATGAGTCCAGACCGCTGATCCCCCAGCTACGTAACGACGAGCGGCACCCGTACCAACCAATAGCCTCGCGACAATCACACCAAGAAGCTGCTGCTTTGGCTGTCGCAACTTCGGGAGCCCCGGGAATTCACGTAAGGCCACACAATTGAGAGTACGCGGCCGCAATAGACAAGTTAGAGAGACGAAGACAGGCAAAGTGGAAAAGACAAAGAAGGTTTTCTTTGAGAACTTGCAGCGAGCAAAAAGCCTTTTCGCGGCCAGCCGTGAAAGCCATTAACGACCTATTGCGGATCTCCTAGCGCACCACTGGACAACACGCTTTGTCCGATGGCCACAGGTTTAAAGGAGGGATCGTTCGCATGTGAGTTGGAGAAAGACCAGAGCATAGGATGATCGACAGTGATGAATCGCCACGTTTGTGTTTTCAAATCAAAATTGGTCGGAATGACTAAATTGATAAATCATCAAACTATTTATAGATAAATTGGTATATTTGAAAATTTTATGACTAAATTAACAAATCGTTCGAAATTGACATATAGTTAAAAGGCTTAGGATTGAATAGTACAAGCCCAATAGGTTTACGACTCTTTTTTTTTTGGGGGGTAATTTCCCCAAGAAAGAGAGAAGGAGAAAAAAAAATAAACAAAATTTAGTGTTGGAAAAAAAAATAAAAAAGAAGAAGAAGAAGAAGAAGATAATGGTAACTTTGGAAATTTGGAATAAGTATACAAATTGGATTGAGAAATTGTTCTTAGAATACTTTTCTCGTGGAGTGTTGGACATCTTAAGTACCAAAACTTGGCATGAGTGAATGCTTAAATGCCAAAACTTCAAAAAGATACATTTAAATGTCAAAATCAAAGAAAAATAAATACTCAAGTGCTAGCGGTAAGAAATTCCAGCCAAAATGTTGTCTTGGCATTTTCTAGTGACTTTTTGGCTGATGTGGCAATTAACTAAAAAAAAAAAAATCCACGTGGCACTAATGTGGCTAACTTGTCCCAAAATGATGCCATTTTGCCCCTAAAAATTGAAATTTTAATTTAAATATTAATTTAATTTAATTTAAAAAAACTAAATTAACAAAAAGGCCCTCATTGATTTGTTGTCCCTTCTTTTAAAAAAAATAATTTAATTAATATTTATATTAAAAATCAATTTTTGGGGTAAAATAATGTTATTTTGCACATTGATTGCTAAGTAGACAACTCCCTTAAACCATGTAGACTACATATATTCTTAAAATAAGCTCTTTAGGATTTCCGGCTACTATTGCTAAGGCTAGCAGTTAAGTATCCCAATTTTTTTTAAGTGATATTTAAGTGTAAATTTTGAAACTTTTGATACTTAAGTGTATATTTTGAAATTTTTGACACGTCAATATCAAGTTTTGGCGTTTATGATATACCCTAGCCTTTTCTGGGGGCTTCTAATTACTATTCTCGTCCTCACGTCCTTATATAATGGTAGAACATCTACAATACAGAAGACAATCGTCCGACACGCTCAAAACACATATTAAAAGAGCCACGAAGTCTTCGGCACTCCTTTGACAACATGAAGGGAGCAAGAAAAAAATCTACGAAGCTAGTAAAAGTACACAAAAAAAGTCAATACAATAAATGCACACCATGAACGCATTTGAAAAACAAGCCTTCATGGAGAAACTCTTCAATGACATTTGTCTTCATTAAATGCTTGTATGTTTTGTCTTCATCATTCGCTTGCTAGCATTTAATAAGATCTTCATTCTTGAGTTAATATAAGAGAAAATGTCACAAATGGTCCCTATATTTTTAGTCAATGTACAATTTGGTCCTTGAACTTTCAATTCGCTCAATTTGGTCCCTGAACTATTGATAAATGTCCAATTTAGTCCCTGAACTATTGATAAATGTCTGATTTAGTCCATGAACTTTCGATTGGCTCAATTTGGTCCCTAAATTATTGATAAAATGTCCGATCTAATCCTTCATTTTATCAAAGAGGAAAAAAGGAAAATAATAACGAAGGACTAGATCGGTCATTTTATCAATAGTTCAGGGATTAAATTGAGCCGATCGAAAGTTCAGGGACTAAATCGGACATTTATCAATAGTTCAGGGACCAAATTGAGCGAATTAAAAGTTCAGGGACCAAATTGCACATTGACTAAAAATATAAGGACCATTTGTGACATTTTCCCTTAATATAATTCACATAGTTCACGTTTGTTGATTTCTTTTAGTTTTCATAGAAGATTTGTCAACACAGCAATCAATTTTATTAATATTTTAACATTTAGATGCGGTAAGAGTTCTTAGGTAACTTACCTTCTCTGTGCATGACACATTATGAGACACCATTTTCAAGACTAACCCCTATAAAGAAGAGCCACCGTGACTTTGAGAGAGCCTGCCTCTAAAACTACTCTGCTCCCTATCCTGGAATGGCTCTTCTTTTCTTGCTATTGTCATACGTGAAGAAACGCATGCCGCAAGACCTACGGTTCTGTAATGTGAATGTGATCACCCCTTGGGGTTCATCGAGATATGGTAAGTCGCCGCTGTCGAGTCCAGACGCTTGGCAGTGGGCACGAACCTTCAGCAAAGTCTACCGCCTTTTGTAGGCTAAGGTCGTGGTCGTACAATGATGATGATGACGACGACGACTAACGATTTATGAATTTTGAAGAGTCGCCCGTTTTGTTAAAATATGTCTCAAATTTAAGCTCAATATAAAATTTCGAATATTTCAAATTAAATATTTTACGAACGTTTGAAATTGAGTAAAGAAGTTTTGAAAATCAACTCCCTAAAATTCCGAATTTGTATTGGGGAGTTTGGCTTGAAATAAGGAAAGTCCAACTTTGACTTGGACTTGAATGTTGTTTAAAATATATGGAGCTATGTCAGTGAGGCTTGCATATAAATTCTCAAGACTTGTTCGTTGGTAGAGGTTGACGTGAAGGTTTCTTGAAGTGCTGTTTTCACATGAGTGCTTGGTATTGATATTCGTTTGTGCAATTACACCTAGAAAAATTAGTGTTTATAGTCGATTAAATCTTGTGACAAGATTTATGTAAAATTCTTTCGTGAGATTAAGAGATTATTTCTTGAGGAATTTCAAGGCTAAATGCTACGTGCATTATTGGATGTAATTGGGGTTTCGAAAACAGTGAAAGTATTTGAGTGATTCGAGTATATAATTTTCATTATATCGTGTGATTTATAGTAAATTCGTCACTACTTTCCCCGAATATAGATCTCTACGACCGAATCACGTATATTTGATGTTTGATTTATTTTCTCATTCTGATCTATTTTATTGTTCGATCGCCCGTTTTCTACAACACATTTGTTTCTTGCTTCTTGTCAGCCGCAGCTGTTCCTTCTTTTTGCACGTGACTCGTTCGGTGAAAACCCTAAAGGGAAAGAAAAGAAGAGGAAGAGGAGGAAGAGAAAAGCTAACTGACGATGTGACCATCACATTGACTTGACTGGCCCATCAGAATCGTCGCGAAATCCAGTTAAAAATGACGGCGAGTCCCCGACAAACGGGCGTGGAATTTGAAACGTCGGAATTCAAGGCGGACGCCCGTTTTCCAAAACGTGGGGGAATTCCTCGTATTGAACAAATTCCTTGTCTCAACTAACTCGATATAAAAACACGCGTTCTCCGTTCACGACCAAGCCAGCAAACGGCAGGACGACAGCTATTTTCGATCGCGACAAAGCCGATCCGCCATCGCCTTTACAAAAAGTCCAAACGACCCTGATTAATGGGCATGAAGGAGAAGGTGAGGAGGAAGGTCCCACGTTAAGCCAACTGCAGCAGCACTATCCCCTAGAGATTTTTACCTCTTGGTCTCTTTTTAAAGAATATTTTTTTCCTTATGGAAATGAGACGTCCATGTCGTGCGTGTCCAATGGAGTTCGCCCTCCGATCGCTTTCCGCCTGACCCGTCTTCTCCACAAGTCCACTTCGTTTTTGCTCCCGCCCCCATCGCTGACCAACTTCGGTTTTCTTTGGTCACCGCAAGCCTTGATTCGATTCGCTCGTGTACTGACCAACCATGTGTTCCGTAGAGTTTTACCATTTCGACACGTCAAATGGCTCTTGCGTGCACGGAGAAGAGTAAAATTTTTCTTCTTGTGATCAAAAGCTGAGATTGTAATGACTTATGAATTGCTCGGTTTGATTTTGCACAAACTGATTTCTTTCTTCTTTTTTTGGGAAAAACTTTCGAATTGACAGAAGCAAGCTGCATGTCGCCTAGTTAACAAAAGGAGAAGCCCAATCAAGATTACTTAAAGTAGTTTAAAAATGCACATCAGGACACTTGCAAGGTTTTTAAGAACAACGTGCTTTGGAAAGTGACCTGTTCTATTCACCAATAGTCGCAACTTTGAATTACAATCACTGAGCCTGAACCAAGTGTTCTATTTCAGATTCTTAAACATGAGTTAGAGATACTTAGGAAATACTTGTATTTTCATTGATTATTTATGTCATTGATTGATGGTAATTAATATTGTAAATCACATTACAATAGTTTGAATATCTCAATACTTAGATAGCCCTCTTGTGCCATTTATAAGTTTTTCCTATAATCTTCACTGGTAAATATGCACCTTGCATGTTTTTGGTTTCTTCCTCTGTGTTCTCCTAATGCCCTGGTCCTCATCACATGCAAGTTCACACACTATTCCTAATTAAAGAATCACTGAACCCCACTCGAATCAAGCCCCTTGACTAAGAACACCATGAATAGATCTGGAGTTGAGCAATGGGGAAACCAAGCTCATTGCCTTTTCACATGTATTGATCAAATTAAACGTTTGACTTATGATTATTATCAACAAGTAATAAAATCGGTCCATGAGGATGGAGTTTGGTAAAAGCACATGTCGCCAATGAAATGAACAGAACAACCGACGACTTGTCGATGAAGTTGTCGATGGCGGGCAATGGAGAAACCAAGCTCATTGCCTTTTCACATGTATTGATCAAATCAAACGTTTGACTTATGATTATTATCAACAAGTAATAAAATTGGTCCATGAGGATGGAGTTTGGTAAAAGCACATGTCACTAATGAAATGAACAGAACAACTGACGACTTGTCGATGAAGTTGTCGATGGCGGGCATCATTGGTTATTAAAGAAAGTCTTCACTAATCAATGAGATTATTGACATTAGCATGTATTTGCCAACAAAAAGTGGAGTCGATATTTTCAGATCTATAACTTCATGTAGATAAGTGTTACTGAATAATAGGAGATTATAGAATAACTCCTCATAACTACATATAAGATAAGGAACTTGCTTATTTATTTATCCACATTGTATTATTTGTGAAAGACCCAAATCAATTATAGAATTCGATGTTCTTGCGTAAACTTATTTTCCTCTTTACTTTCTCGCAATTTACATCGCGGCGATATTGTTCTCTATGCTTGTACTTTCAAATTCTTTATCATTTATTTTCCCATCCGAAAGCAGCAATATGACCCATTATAACCTTTACTGATTCATATCAATTGTCCATATTTTCAAAGGTATTTCATTTTTTTAGTTAGAATGTAACCGACTGAAATTTGACATCAAGACTCGTCATTTGTATTCGTCCCGCTAATCTCGTCGAACACATGTAATTGCATGTGATGTTCCGTACGTCCTCACATTTCACACAATCTCAATGCTTTTTTTTTTTTTTTAACCGTGAAGTTATTATCCTCCTATCAAGTCAAAGCGTGTGAAAAGTGAGAACGAAATGGGGGAGTCATGATTGCCTGCCTCATCTTTAGCGGCGGACGGCTGCTCCATGTCCGTCCGCACATCCCGTCGGATTGAATCCATCACATCACCACGGTTTGACCCCCATTATCTGACCAACAGTTATTACACGTTGTAGAAATTTAGAACGATGACTCCAACCCTTCTTTCTTTAGTCCTCCCTCTCCCTCCTCTCCATTCAACTCCCTCCAGTCAGACCACCAATAAAATAAAATAAAAAAACAGAAGAAGAACTCCCCAGAAGATGTACGTAGCCTATATCTATATATACATGAGCTCTTCGTTTCTTCCTCCCCCCGAACTCGCACTTAGACATCACCCCTCACATCCCGCACTGCAAACTCATCATGTCTATTCTCCTGTTTGTAGGGTTTTCTTTGATCTTGTATGCCTCCCTCTCCCTCGTTCACCACAACATCGGCAAGAAGACCTCCTCCTCCTCCTCCTCTTCACTTCGTATGAGCCACGGCCCTCCTTCTCATCCCATCATTGGGTGTCTCCTCTCTTTCTACCGGAACCGTTCCCGCCTTCTCGACTGGTACACCGACCTCCTGTCCCGATCCCCTACCCAGACCATCGTCATTCGCCGGCTCGGCGCGTGCCGCACGGTCGTCACTGCCAACCCTGACAACGTCGAGCACGTCCTCAGGGCCAACTTCCACAACTACCCCAAGGGCGTCCCCTTCACCAGCATCCTTGGCGACTTACTTGGCTGCGGCATCTTCAACGTTGACGGTCCTCTCTGGAGCACCCAACGCAAGCTTGCCAGCCATGAGTTCAGCACCCATTCATTGAGGGACTTTGTCCTGCGGATGCTTGAAGTTGAAGTCGAGAACCGGCTCTTGCCGCTTCTCCAAGACTATGCCGACACTGATCGAACCCTAGACCTTCAAGACTTGCTCAAGAGGTTCGCTTTCGACACTGTGTGCCAGGTTTCTCTAGGCACAGACCCGGATTGCCTCGACCTCTCGCGCCCGCTGCCTCCTCTGGTGACTGCCTTCGAAAATGCTTCGAGGATATGCGCAATGCGGGCCACCTCCCCAGTTTATCTGGTCTGGAAGATCAAGAAGGCGTTGAGCATCGGGTCCGAAAAGAAGCTTGCCGAAGCTGTCAAGCTCGTGCATGGGGATATACTCGATATAATCCGGAACAGGAAGAAGAAGCTGCTCCAGGAGAATGACGATCAGCAGATAAAATACGACGGCGACCTCTTGTCTCGGTTTCTTGCAGCCGGGCACAGTGAAGAGATTGTGCGGGACATGGTGATAAGCTTCGTGATGGCCGGAAGAGACACCACGTCGGCGGTGATGACGTGGCTCTTCTGGCTGCTTGCTCAGAACTCGAATGCCGAGCGGGCAATCATAAGCGAAATTGACTCGATTCTTGACCAGAGCTACAACAAGTGCTTGGACTTCGAAAACTTGAAGGAGATGAGGTTCCTGAAGGCATGCCTTTGCGAGTCAATGCGGCTGTACCCGCCGGTCGCATGGGACTCAAAGCACGCCACTGCGGACGACGTGTTGCCGGATGGGACCCCAGTGAGGAGGGGCGATAGAGTGACGTACTTTCCCTACGGGATGGGGAGGATGGAGGAGCTGTGGGGGAAGGACAGGCTCGAGTTCAAACCGGACCGGTGGCTGGTGGGACCGGGAACGGAAGGCGGTGCCAAGGGGGAGTTGAGAGCGGTGAGTCCATTCAAGTACCCGGTTTTTCAGGCCGGTCCGAGGGTGTGCCTCGGGAAGGAGATGGCCTTCATCCAGATGAAGTATGTCGTAGCGTCGATCTTGAGGAGGTTCGAGATCAGACCGGTTCTCGAGAACCGGCCCATTTTTGTTCCTCTGTTGACCGCGCACATGGCCGGAGGGCTGAAGGTAGCGGTCAAGAAAAGGAGCTAATGGGAAGCTGCCAAGGTGTTGCAACGAAAGGAGTTAGGGTACATAAGATAGGGTTGGTAGCAGAACAATGCTTGTCATTTTTTTGTAATTTTAAAAGCCTCAAATGATTCAATGAAAAGATTAATGAAGTAGTGTTCTTTTTTTTTTTTTTTTTTTGGTCAGTAATGAAGTAGTGTTCATGTGGACAAAATGCCTAACTCATATCATTGCCTCGATACATGAATATCTACCCCATATTGCAGCCTTGTGGAGAACGGACCATATGCACAGATACAAAAATCAATAGAGAATAAGGGTTACTAGATCCCAGTGACCAGTGACCTGGAGGAATCCTGAATCATTTTTTATGGACATTTTGGATTCTAGGTGCCCCTAAGAATTCTAGGAGGGAAAATTCCAAAAAAAAGATCCGAAATGCATTCTTAAATAAGAATTTGAAGTGCACCTTATTTTAAACAAGAACCTCAATCGGTCTTTACTTGTTTCAAATAAGAGCCTAAAACAGCCATGGTTGTTTTATGATTATTTCAAATAAGTACTTGACCTCACCGATTGTCTACGGACTAAATTTTCCGATTGATCAAGCACGTTTTTGTCCAAATTTTATTTTCATTTTTTTCTCTTGTATTTTTTTCTTTCCTGACGTTGGCCGATGGCCACTAACAAAGGTCAAGAAGGGCTCAATGACCCTTACTAGCCACTAGAAAGGGCCCTCATGTCGGCAACTTGTGAAGCCGCCCTCACCAAATCTCACCAAATCTGACAAGAGTCGACCTCACCTAATCGCCTAAGGCCAATGAGGGCTTGACAACCCTTGCTAGCATCTATATGTGAGAGCCGACCTCATGGATGGTCGCAAGGAGTGGCCTCCCTCAAGGCAAGGGTCACCTCGGCCAAGCGAGGCTATCCATCACTTGCGGCCAACGTGAGTGGCCCTCACTAAATTGGGCAACGGCCTAGCCCTCTGTGGACATCACTGGCGTTCGAAGGCCCAAACAAAAAGAAAAGGAAAAAAAGAGAGGAAAAAACAAACAATAATAAATGACAAAAATATCATTGACGGAAAGAAAATCAAGCCCTTATACTTTGAAACAAATATAGTCACTTTAGGCCTTTATTTAAAACAAATATAATTACTCCAAACTCTTATTTAAAATAAAATTCACTTCAAACCCTTATTTGAAAAAGAAATAAGATCTATTAGGCCTTTATTTTAAAAAAAGTTGAAGACACTTTGAATCCTTTTTTGGAATTTTCCCAGATGTATCATTGTGTGAATACAATGACTTACTTAAGTGATTGAGGACAAATTAGGCCAAAAGTACGAATTGAATAGAAGACACCGACACGACATGCCTAACTTCACGATTTGTTTAAGCTCCAGTCTTGTGCATTGGGCAGTTTCATCTCGAGGACGTCAATTTTCCTGAAGTTACTGCATGTGCACGATCGAAGCCATGACAAAAATGTAAGAGGGAAAAGCGCATGCAAAAGTTATGACCGGATATTACCAAAATGAGGCTGGCACAATTTTCACTCCACTGGTCTTGACTCCATGCGTTCTTTGCTAGTGCATATTATAGGTTACTGACGCCAAATCATACTCTCCATCCTTCCATCAAATTGGTTATGTCAAATCAACCAGAAAATACAGCACAGCTCATTTAAAACGATTTTCACCCAAGTGATTCCAGTACTCACAAGAATGAAAATTGCAAGTACTTAACTTTTTATTTAAGTTCCGTCATCGCAGCAAATGTTGACGGTTACAGATATGGAAATAGCAAAGAAAAATCAACACAACCATATAATCATCTAACTGAATTTCAGACCCAAAACCTACATCCACATTGTAGATTAGCGTATCCTGCTTATGATTCGCGTGGATGCAGAACATTTGGACCAAGTAACCAGAACATTTAAAACGATGCAAATTGGTTCTGTCAAATCAACCAGAAAATACAGCAAAGCTCATTTAAAAAGATTTTCACAGAAACTTTAGTTAAGCTCCGTCATCACAGCAAATGTTGTTGGATACAAACAAGGAGAAAGCAAAGAAAACTCAACACAACCATATGATCATCTAGCTGAATTTCAGACCCAAAACCTACATCCGCATTGTAGATTAGCGTATCCTGCTTATGATTCGCGTGGATGCAGAACATTTTGACCAAGTAACCAGAACATTTAAAACGATGCAAATTGGTTCTGTCAAATCAACCAGAATATACAGCAAAGCTCATTTAAAACGATTTTCACCGGAACTTTTTAGTTAAGCTCCGTCATCACAGCAAAAGTTGACGGATACAAACAAGGAGAAAGCAAAGAAAACTCAACACAACCATATGACCATCTAGCTGAATTTCAGACCCAAAACCTACATCCACATTGTAGATTAGCGTATCCTGCTTATGATTCACGTGTATGCAGTGATATTCTGAGCATTTTGACCAAGTAACCAGAACATTTACAAGGTACCAACATCAATTTCCTAAGAAGAAGCGTGTATACATTATGCTACTCAAGCACTGTCTGTTTCCAGTTCTATAACCACTAGATCAAGTCCTCTATGAGTGACATGCAGATGGGAACACCAGCATTTGAATTAAGAAACCACAAACAAAAATAAAGAAGATCCCACGATGATGCTTAAAATGGGGGTTCATAAAGTGACAAAGATGTGCTATAGAGGGGAAAAATTCATCCCAATATTACAGCTTAATTATAGAAATCTCAGCTAAATCGGAAAGTATAACTTTCCCAGCTGAATAGAGGCAAGGAACAATTAGAAACAACATGCCCATATCATATCATCTCCAGAACTCTGGCTACTGAACCCAGAATCTCCTACTGGAAATCTACAATCTCATAGCATGATGAAGTTAAGAGACGGACAGCAGTAAAACATAGGAAACCATATAGAAATTCAATGTACCTGAGTTCAGCATCGACAGTGCTCAGTCTGTGTCTACATTAATGGTCCATATTCCCCGGTAAATTGACAACAGTACACAGCACAGATAAGTCATGGGAGATGACAACAATGGCACTCTGGAAGCAGCATGCAACGGTCTCCACAAATTAGAAGAGAAAACGTAAAGCACATAAGGAGTCCATCCAAAATATAGTGCGAAATGAACCTCCAGAGATGCCGAGATTTACAATGATCATAAATATGAAGCCCACAACAAGCTGTATGTAACTCAATATCTCCAATCAATCGAATGTTCACTGATGAATCCGTCACTTCTTAAAGAGTTCAACTAGCAAGAACAACAAGACCGACCCTCAAGTTTCTCTTTGATGAAGTGGCTGACAGTAGTTGGAAGTTTCTAGGCAATTCTTGAAACTAAACTGTTCAACAGATGAAAACTCTAGATTCAAGTAAAAATGGATTCAAGTCGTCTCTTTCTCCTGCGGTTTCTCCTCAACCATTCCATGCCTACATTCATGCATCTTCATAGATCAGAAAAATCTTGCAAATGACTCGATCTTCTCTTCCTCCATACTCTTCCGAGATAGGGATATGCCAGTCTCCTAAGTTACACCAATGATGATTCTTCCCATGGACATTTGCTAAAATCTGCATCTTCAAACTATGACTTGCATCTACCTTTGAAATATAATTTGGGTGTTTATCCACCTTTATAATTTATCATTACGGATATACTCCTCTTCCCCAAAAAGGAAGTTCTCCAGATCATGATTAGACAATGGCACCTTAAGATGTTTCAATGCCTATTATTGCATAAGGCATAATGCCACACTGTTTTTGCTCTGGTTAAGAGCACAGACATGCTTGATTGGAACACGTCACCCATTTCCTCCTTTTAAGTTACTATGTAAGAGGAGCTAATTTCAATAATGTATCATTTAATGAATATCAGATCCAGGCAACATAAACATGAGATCGGCAGCATTATTATTAAGTGTCCACTAGCATTCTGATTGTCACAATTTCAATCCACAATAACATACATGCAGGTGGTCTTGCATAGACAACGAATTTTACATTGCAACAAAGAATTATTGGTCTGTCAAATCACAGTATAGCATGCCTGTAACTCATCCAACCACTATAATATTGTCAATCCAATCAGACCTAATCTAGACATTCTAGAAAAGAAATTCCCTGTTACGGATGTGCTACCTTCTTACATAATTCACTATGGGATAAGTCTTCCACATCCACAATATTCAGTTTTATAATCTAAGTCTACTGCAAAAATTATCCAAGTCCTGAGGACGAAACCAGTCCTCTTTCATCTGCAGTTCAAAACAAAAGCACAGTGAAAAAGTGGGTTGCTCATAATAATTAATAATGGCCACAAAACAAAAGAAACCTACAAAGTATGGGTAGCCATCATCTGTACTGAAATTCGTTGGAGCATTCTCAACAAATAGACTGGTGAAGTAAAGAACAAAACGGCCACAGTCCTCCCCATTTCTCTGTTGTGGTACCTAACTCATGGTTTGCCATTCAATTAAACAAGAAGAAATGGGAAAAAAAAGGATTAACTTAGCAACCTAAGAGCCATATGTCACCTTAGGCACCATGAGCGGAATCTGAGAAATTGCCGGTTTCTTTTCTGGTCTCTCCTTGGCTTCAGCTTGATAAATGTCCACTACAAACCTGGGTGGAATCCAGAAAATTAAGGTTGGCTTAAATCACATGCAGAAGTAAAGTTTATACTAGAAGATGCTGGACTGTTACGGGATTATACAAGGAAATTGCACATAAAACATACTTTCTTATTGCAGGTTCCAGTCTTTTAGGGTTTGCCATGTGCAGCGAATCAAGCAATATCATGCATGGTGTTCTGGCCTTTGATTTTGTTTCGCCAAAATGACATAAGATCAAGAGACTCCAGTGACTCCTGGCGGGTAGACACGGACGGATTAGAAGCTTTAGCACACAGAGAAAATAAAATTCAGACATGAAAAGCTCAGAAAAGAAAAATTACCAACCAACAAACAATGGGTATGACAACATATTTCTTGGAGAAGATGCACTCCTTCTTAATCCACGTCAGCACCTTTTCCCTCGATGATTCTCTCATGTACAGGGTAAACCACAGGCTGTCCATAAAAGTGAATGAAGCCTTCTTATCTTCTGAAAGATCCCGCCATATATTCCTTAAGAACGAAAATTCAGGTCATACACTTATAAAGGAGAAGCTAAGCCGTCCCCCATGATAGTAGTGGTTATAGAACTCACCTGAAACAACACTCAAATTTATTGGTGTCTAACGTATTTGGGTGCTTGGAAAAGGTAGAATTATGGTTCCGTCTTCTATTTGTCCCTTAGCATGAGAAAGAGAAAAGGAAACCAAATAAGCAATTAACAGAATTTAGATGCGGTAGAATTTCAGAGTAACTTGGCCCCTCTGTATATACACATTAGGACACCTTTTTCAAAAATAACCCTATAAAGCTACTGCGACTTTCAGAGCATTCTAGCAAACAAGTCTGTCTATAAAATTACTCTGGCTCATCTTCGAATCATTCTTCTCCTTATCTTGATTCTCATATTTTAAGAAACACATGTAAGACCCATTATAATGTAATCACCCCTTCAGTGCATTGAGAATGGAAGATTGCTTCTGTCTATCTTGAAATTTGAATAATCTATGCCAAACTAGGAGCCTTGACATACGGTGTACCAGAAAGGCATGAAGTCATAGAGACGACTTTCACAAAAATGCTCCGAAAGAAGTTTATCTGAAATGCATGATCACTGTAATCAGACTGTGATCACGCATTTGACAACCTAAAAGCCTCACGCTAAAGCCTCGCACATCAGGGTGTCCTCCAATATACTTTGCTAGAGCTATTTATACACCACGAAAACAAATGTTAATAGTTACTATTGCATCTGATCAAGCTTCTCCACGGTGTTGTGACTAAAGACGTCCAGACGCAACTTTCTTCATAAACTGGAAAATCTATCGTGTCTTAACATCATACGCTCTCAATCAGAGGTACTTTTCAAAGTTGCACGGCAACGTCCCTAAGTTTCTGCAGTATGGTCCACAACATAAAACGGAAGTAACTGCCAAACAATTTTCTAGAAAAGCTTTGAGATATCCGATAAACAATTCCCATCCTCACTAGTAAAGACATCTCGGTAAAAAAGCAATAACCCGCAAGCCCCAGTCCGCCGTAAGCGATCATTCATTCACCGATACATCGGCCTTCTCGCAAAGCATCCATCTCGCAATCAGCAAACGGACGCCTCAAGCCATGACAACAAGATACCATACTTCTTTTGGGATCAGCTAGCCCCTTCACGACATCCTTTTCGCTTAAAAAAGTCAAATCATCACATCGAATTCGCAAAAGGGGCAGCAACAGAGGCGACGGATACTAGCTTCTCGAGTCACCCCAGACAGGTCAAGATAGCATCTTTTTCGCCGAACCAGCTTATTCTCTTCCCTCGGCTCCCCCTCGTAACCAAAAAAACAGAAAGAAAGAGGAAAGACGAGAAGCGCGATCGCGAAAGACCCACATGCAAGCGAAGCTCGAATCTTTCGTCCGCCGTCTCACCAGAAAGCAGGAGCGAATTACCTGCAGCAGCACAGAAATCGTCGACGACCAGGACTTCGCGTTGCTTCCTCTTCGGCATTGCCGAAAGGGGCGGTGGGAGGCTCCCTCCTCCTCCTCCGCGATTCCCGACTCGAAGGAACCCACGCAGGAACCCCCGACGCTATTCGCGAAGCATCAACCCAAACACACTGATGAAGAAGATGAAGATGAAGATGATGAAGATGAAGATGATGAAGAAGATGAAGATGAAGATGATGAAGATGAGAGAGAGAGAGAGAGAGAGAGAGAGGATAGCAGAAAGTGACCGCACTTCAAGCGATCAGTTGAGCGGAGAAGTTGCAGGCAACTGCTCCTCCGTGCAAGAACAGATCAAAGCCAAAAAGACCGAACTCCAGATTCATGGGCCGCGTTAGTGGGCTCAACGGAAACGGGCTTAGCCCAAAATATATTGGGCTGGGCTCAGGCCCGGCCCAATACCATCCTGCGCGGAGTCATTCTTAGCGTTTGTTTGTCCCGTTCTCACCCTTCTAATATGTAAATAGGAGGTTGGGAATTTGAATCCCCACCTCTTATAGGGATTGAGGTAAGGATAATTTAGTTTTAGAAATGAATTTCGACTCCCACACTTTATTATAAATAAGATAAAAATTTGAGTATATATTAGTATAGGGAATAAAATAGGATTGATAAAAAAAAAAAATTAATCTTAAAATTTTCAATTTTATTAATTTAATTTTAAATTTTTTTATTTTTTTTCAATTTTATCTTAAATATTTTTTATTTTTTTAGAATTTTTGATTTTGATGATTAAAAAAGCAGAAAAAGTAAAAAGAAAAGTCTGAAAAGTAAAGTATTATTAAAAAAGTGCCACGTCAATATTTTTTAATTAAGATTTTCTTTAAAAATTGATAGGATGAAAAGTGAAAAAAAGTTAGGACTAAATTGATAAAAAGGAAAAATTTAGAGCTGAATTAGTAAAATATAATAAATTTAGGACGAATAAATTTTTCGCCCGTCGTCCTCTTCCTCTTCTTTGGGCTCCGGTTGCAGTGTCGCAGATCTTCGCAGTCGCCGGCATTTCGCCCGAGATTCGAACGGTTGAGCACCGGTAAAACCCGGCGCCCCGATGGTGGAATCCGTCCCGTCGCCGCAGCCGCCCCGCCCCCGGCGCCGGCGCCGGCGCCGAGATCCGCCGCGGATCTGTTCTCCGACCCGCGCGACTCCCACCCGCTCTGGTTCAAGCCCTCCGCCTTCCTCTCCGGGGACTTCGACTCCGAGGCCTACATCTCCGAGCTCCGCACCTTCGTCCCCTTCGACACCCTCCGGTCCGAGCTCCGGAGCCACCTCTCCTCCCTCAACCACGAGCTCATCGACCTCATCAACCGCGACTACAACGATTTCGTCAACCTCAGCACCAAGCTCGTCGACGTCGATGCCGCCATCGTGCGGATGCGGGCCCCGCTGCTGGAGCTGAGGGACAAGATCGAAGGGTTCCGGGGCAGCGTGGAGGGATCGCTCGTCGCCCTGCGCAACGGCCTGAGGCAGCGGTCGGAGGCCGCGTCCGCGAGGGAGGTGCTGGAGCTGTTGCTCGACACGTTCCACGTGGTGTCCAAGGTCGAGAAGCTGATCAAGGAGCTTCCCAGCGTGCCTGCCGATTGGTCGAATGGGGATGCGAATCCGGCGGAGAATGGATCCCCCGTCAGTAACGGAGTATCCTTGAATCATGCCGCGGAGAATGGAACGAATCTAAGGGAGACGCAAAGCATGCTTCTGGAGAGGATTGCCAGTGAGATGAATCGGCTGAAGTTCTACATAGCTCATGCACAGGTCTCTCTCTCTCTCTCTCTCTCTCTCTCTCTCTCTGTGTCTATCTCTATCGGCAAGGTGAATTCTTGAGAGGATTGGTCTCGTTGCTTTAGAATTATGGAAAGATGTGACATGGTGGTTCGGATATCCGATGAATTGGGAATCTTTGCTTCCAATTTGGGTTCGCTGCAGCCGATAACCCGTCCATCACATCTGCATAGTGAAAGTATTGAGTTCTGAAGGAAAGAATTTTGACACTGAATCAGGAAAGAGCATGATTTTGCAAAACTTCAAGATACATCTAGCTGCATTGATACCTTGCTGCTGTGAGCTTGGGACTGCAACACTATTAACGACATACACTAGCTTATAGGACCTCGATCAGAGTTAGCTGCTGATCTAGCTTTTTGGAATCGATTTCTTTTGTAATTTTATGCCCACTTCTATTGAACATCGTTGCAGATCTCTAGCCTATTGAATCTCCTCTTAGTTCTTGAGTTAAGAAGTGGATGAAGCTGAATTGGCTGATTCCACATGATGGAACTCTTTTAGTATGATTTGCTCACTTTGTGATTACATGTGTGACTTATGAATCAAGGAGATCACTAACTCTGGCACCCGTGTTCATTGAAGTTCTGGTTATTAGTATGTCTGCATGTGGAAGTAAAAAAAATAGAACTGTGCATAGTGCACGAGGAATGTCTTACAAGTCTTGTTCTCCCTATACGTAGGAATGCAATTAGGTTTGAAGAGGTAGCACTGTGTAATACCTGTTTCAGTTTTAATGCAAAAATAGAAGCTTCAACTATGGCATAAATGCTGTCCAATTCAACTGCATTGGTAGCTCTGACGTATGCTGGTTATTGTCTTAACTAAATTTATTACATTGAAATCAGGTCCATTCGTCCATGCTCCATTTCTTCAAAAAGAATAAGTAATTCAGCACTAAGCACTTAAAAACTGTGGCTAAGTTATATGCACATCACGTATTTATAACACCACGGCATCAAAAGCTGATATGTTATTTGTTCTTTTGCCAGCTTCTGTTATCTCCAGTATTTCATTTCTAGATGCAATGCTTCCATTTATTCCCGTGTGCTAATGTTATAGCAAGAAAACAGAATTGCTTCATAATTGCACTTTTTTAGGGCATTTTTACCCCTTGCTGAACCCCCCAAAAAAAAAAAAAAAAAAAAAAAATTGAAAGGAAAAGGCACAATGTAAAACAGAACTGCTTTCTATTTCAATTGCAATAAGTATTTCTTTGAGAGCTAAGTTGTGCGTAGTGTGGAAACCCCTTGCCTTAATCACGTCTTGAAAAGAAGTTAAAGGCATCTCACTCAGCCTAGAAATTTTAAAAATTCTGCCCAAGCTACCCGAATTTAGCAATTATAGCTCTCTAATATAATAACTTTAACATGTCTAAAATGCTGCACTGTAGAGCCTGCCTACTCGATCCCTCCAGGTTTCCACAGTTCCATCCCTACCAAAATATAGTGGGGAGTGAGCTAAGTGTGCCTCTTTTTTTTTTTTTAAACACTTGTTTCACTGTTATTTTCTAAATGCAGCCCCTTGTTGTTGTACCTTTCTGAATCCAATGAATATCCCCCAAAAAATAAAGCCCAGCACTATTGCTGTCTCTGATCTTTAAGTTTATTTTCATAGTACCTCTGTGCATTAGTTCTAGTCCTCTTTAAAGATTGCTTGTCACTGTAATAATATGGTGCAGTTCCCAGCAGAGATATGATTTGTAAGATGGAGTTGCCACAGCAAATTCTGTACATTTATTGCTTATCATTTTTCAACAACTGCTCTATGCTTTCTACTTGCTCCTTTTTTTTATATAGGTCTTCTTTCTACTCATTCTTGTTTCTTTATTGCCAGTACAGGACCTACCTTTTGTTGAGAACATGGAGAAGAGGATTCAGAATGCCAGCAGGCTGCTTGATGCAAGCTTGGCTCATTGTTTTGTAGATGGGTTGGAGCATCAAGATGCCAATGCAATTTACAATTGTCTACGTGCATATGCTGCTATCGATAATACCACTAGTGCTGAAGAAATTTTCCGGACCACTGTTGTGGCTCCTATGATACAGAAAATTATTCCATATGGACAGTCCGGAGGGGGAGCAGCAGGAGATGCGCTTGAAAGTGATTACCAATCAATTAAGCAAAGTATAAGAGAAGATTGTAAATTTTTACTGGATATTGCTTCCACAGGTACAGTCTGCCTTTGGTTTTTTATTGCTTGTTCTTCTCCTATCTGATCTTTTGTCATCTGATCTTTTGTCTGATAACAGTTTGCTTACTTGCTAGATCTGTTGTCTCCTTGGTTTTACTTGGTCTGCCTTTGGTTATATATATTGCTTGTTCTTCTCCTATCCAATCTTATGTCTGATATGCTGGACCAGTTGTCTCCTTGGTTTTCCTTTGGGTATCAAACCATATAATTCTGTCCTTATGGCTGCTGTACCTAATTGTTTTATTAGATCACTCAGACTAGATCTGAATTTTCTGTATGCTTGTTGGTGTGGAGTGTACTTATTCTTGTCAAAGGTCTCAAACATGGACATAACCATTCTTCTGGCACCACAAATCCACTTGTCCTGTGACCTCAATCCGTTACACAACAGTAGCATTGTTTCTGTGTCATTTTGACCTCCCTTCTCAATGTATTTTGTATCTATTCATCTGGATCTTATACAGTAAGTAGATTCTGATGAGTATTCTGTTGTTGCCATGTGCAGAAAATTCTGGCTTACATGTATTTGATTTCTTGGCTAATTCAATCCTTAAAGAGGTTCTGGTTGCTATTCAAAAGGCAAAGCCCGGTGCCTTTTCTCCAGGAAGACCTACAGAATTCTTAAAAAACTACAATTCAAGTCTCGATTTTTTAGCTCATCTGGAAGGTAGGGCTTCCCCATTCCTCTCTTTTTAATTCACACTAGATGTTAGACTTCAAAATAAATAATAAATCTTGAATTGATCTGCTAAGCATCTTAATTACTCTGAGTAGACAGCAACTAGATTGCTCATTATTGTTGTAACATCCAATTGTCATGCAAGGCTACTGTCCATCCAGATCTGCCGTAGCTAAATTTCGTGGAGAAGCAGTCTATCTAGAGTTCATGAAGCAATGGAATATTGGGGTTTATTTTTCGTTAAGGTACTTGCACAAGCTTCACATCTTTCTTCCTTTACCAATGTTCAGAGAATGACTTTTGACATTTCTAAAGTGGGACATCGTTTCTGATATTACTACCTCAGATTGCAGGAGATAGCAGGGGCATTAGATTCAGCACTTGCGACAACTAGTCTTGTACCACTTCAGAATCTAAGTCCTGATAAAGAAAGTCTGACGTTGAAGCAAAGTGTTACCCTGTTGGATAGCCTCAAATCCTGCTGGAGAGATGATGTTCTCATTCTTTCCTGCTCTGACAAGTTTCTGCGTTTATCTTTGCAGCTTATTTCCAGGTCAGAAGTTAACTCCCTGTTAATAGTACCATGTCAATCCATGAATACAAAAGATCTATATATATATCATAGAGTCAAGTCCTTTTGGAAAATATTAAGATTATTGTGAATTGTTTTTTTCGTTTGATCAAGGAGAATTGTACTTGTGCATTGCATGAGTTGATTAGTTTGTTAAATGCATCTCTTTATTCACTGCATAGATTTGCATAACAGGTATTCTAATTGGTTGTCATCTGGACTTGCCGCTCGCAAGATGGGTGCTACAGGGTCGCATCCCGGATGTGAGTGGGCTATTGCTGCTTCGCCAGATGACTTAATCTATGTATGCCTCTTTTTTTTTTTTTTTTTTTTTTTTTTTTTTTTTTTTTTTTTTTTTTTTTTTTTTTTTTTTGATGAGACCTTTTCATTCATTCAAGTCATATTTATTCTGTGAGTTGATAATCAAGGAGTAAATGTCCAGTTTTTCAAAGAAGCTTCAATGGCCTAGCTTATCCAGTGCAGTTCTGACTTGCTTTTAAGAATTATTTTATTTTTCAATTTTCAGGTTATTCATGACGTACGTTTTCTTGCAAGAGAAGTCTGTGGTGATTACCTGGGGCTTGTGCTTCAGCTTCTTTCTTCGTGCTCCGCCGAAGTTCATGAATCTGTGAAAGACAGCATTTTGCAGGGAGGAAAATCCTTGAATGACATTGTACCTTCAATCATAAATGCAATCGTGGAAGCTCTGGTTGAGAAGTCTGTTGAGGTGCCTTGTCTTATTTTTGTTATTGGAAGTACTTGAATCTGCTTTTTCTTTTTTCATGTTCAAGTCGTCCAGACACAATAGATGATGCTGGGTGATTTTACTTGTAGCGATTTGTCATGTGGTATTGTCTAATCAAATGCAGTTATTTGAAACTTTTTATAAAAATTTATGAAAATATACAGGACTTAAGGCAGCTGAAGGGGATAACAGCAACTTACCGGATGACAAATAAACCTCTTCCTGTCAGGCATTCGCCATATGTGGCAGGCGTGTTGCGTCCGCTGAAGGTATGCGCTCCCTTATTATACCTCTTCTACTCTGTTCATCTTACTCCAGCATTTGATGTTCCTGATGTATCTGTCTTGCCCCAAGTGTAGTGGAACTTTCTAGCAGTTTTGATAACAAAGCCAGCAGGTATAAACTGATGAAAGAGCAACAATTTAAGTCATGTTTAGATGAAAGAGATTGGTGTCCTCTCTCCTTGAACCTCTTATTTGGACTCAATTGGTGTCTAGGACCAAATGACCTCCTCTATGGAATTGATTTTCACTATATTCACATTATTTTATTTGATGTCATTCACATCGGCAAAGTATACTTGCTTTCCTGTGCTAAATTTGTCAAATACAGGGTTAAGACGTGAAAAGAATCTAAATAGTCCGTGTGGGGAAAGAAAAAATCATGTATGTGTGAGGAGTGGGGCATCAAGTTTTAGACTCATGCATGCTCTATGTTATCTTATTTTTGGGGAGACATGCCTAAAAATGAGAAGGGATGGGAGAAAGGGAGAAAAATGAAGAACAAAGAGTGCGATCCATTGAATATCTAAGCTAATGGTTTCTCAATGCGCAGCAATTTTTTGCATGCTTGTTGAACTGCTGATGTCATATGTAGCTTTTCGAATATGAATAGTCCCACAGTAATTTCCACAGCCCATTAATGATAATGAAGCATAGGAGATACACACTAGCATGGGTTGATTATTTCCTCATGGGAGAATAATGTGTTTTGTTTTAGTAATTCTATCTTGATGTTTGGCTCTTTGCATAAATGAGACAATTTTCTTCTGGTGTTTTATGGTGAACTACTTCTCTTACAGACTTTTCTGGAAGGCGAGCGTGCAAATGCATACTTGACTACAGATGTTAGAAATGCACTGTTACTGAGTGCTGCAACTGAGGTTACCGGCCGTTACAATGAATTGGCCTCTGACCTTGTTAATGTGGTAAGTACTTTCTGCTGATTTTTCCCCCTGAAATGTCCAATTTCACATGATTGTTTTTCGAAGTAGAAATCAATCTTCTGTTCGTCAATATAGGCTAGGAAGACAGAATCTTCGCTTCAAAGAATACGTCAGGGTGCACAGAGACGAGCTGGAGCAAGCTCGGATGTATCAGAACAAAATGTGTCTGACACAGATAAGATCTGTATGCAGTTATTCCTGGACATTCAGGTTTGTCTCTTTCTATCCAGAGTAGATATATTTGTGAGTTACTTACTAGCAAACTATGATAACTGCCAAGTTTTTTCTTGAGCAGGAGTATGGGCGCAACCTTTCTGTGCTTGGAATTGAAGCAGCTGATATCCCAGCGTATCGTTCCTTATGGCAGTGTGTTGCTCCTCCGGACAGGCAAAATGTGATCAGTTTCTAGATCATTTAGGCATTTGACTTCTGGGTGCAAAGTTGGATGACATCGTGTAAAATAAGTTGCCTTTTTCACTTCATTGAGAACAGCTTCTTGTGGATCTATACTTGAGGGACTAAATACTTTCACAGAGGGGAACAGTTTTGCATACTGGATGTTTCATTCGTTCGTATACAATGAAGATCATTTAAAATATTGTAGTAGAAACTGTCGGCCTTTGTGTTCGAGAATACATGAAATGGCATTGCTGGCAGTGGATCCGCTTTCTTTGTCTTGGAAAACCGTCAAAGACGAGCTTCTTAGATGATTTAAAGACCCGAACTGGTTTTGGTATGACCGAGCACTTTTGGACATGTGCAAATGCCAATTTTTTTGTATTCAGATTGCGAGTGTATTCACTTCTGTCAACTCAAAAAGCTTCTGAATTTACATGAAAGATTTCAATTTTACACACAAAAAGCTGTTGTGGGAAGACATTACTCTATCCACAAATTAGAGATCAAGCAGGACATGCTAAACAAATTCGTTTTCGATTTCTCATCAATTCAAAAAATTATGAGCTTCCGATAATGGTGCAGGATGCATCAAATGTAGGAGCTTGTAACTCATACAAGATTGTCAAAACTCACACATCTTCTGATGGCATGCGGCGGGACATCTGAGCTCTCTCCAACTCCAAGCATCATCGACTTTTAGCTCTCGAGGTCGTGTCAATCCTACTTGCGGATGCCATGTTGCCTGAGATGTGTAAACTTTGGTATATTTGTCAGCCCTAGGAGATTGCATTTAACGACCTTTTGGCATTGACATCGACTTGCCACGGGTTATGCCTCGATTGTGAGGGTGGCTGTCATGATCAAGTTGTCCAGCCTGATTGGTCCAAAATCTGTCTTGGAAGAACTGAACCAGCTGTATCTCCTTCTTGTACTTGGGGTCGGGAAGGACATTGCCGTGATCGAGGGGCTCCTTTTTCTCTGTAAACGATGACAATTCACGCTTGAAAAAGCTGCTTCTGCTCAAAGACACAGTTCTGGTTGCAGGTGGGAAGCCAGCGAAGCTTCTCTGATGAATCGGACTGCTTGCACCAGATGGAACGAAATCTGCAGGGGGTAAAGTGTTTCCTTAGAATCTGATAATGAAAATAGGCAAGGACAACACATGGCGGATATGGAAGGTCTAGCCAACGAATCGAGATGCCTCATATCTGGCATGAATTGCTACAGGAGCAATTTTCCAACATTCAAAGACAGCAACTGAATCTATTTCGTGATCATACTAAAATAGATAACTCGGGTAGTACCTCCGTTGACGCTGAAGAAATCATCCTCAGAGCTGGAATCTGGCCATGCTTGTGCATCGAAAAACATCTCCTCTTTATTACTACCTGCAGCAATTGGTGAGCAGCATGCGATGAATGGATCCAGTGCAAGTCTGATTGTGCATATATTCATGGAATCGTCTTAGTATCTCGCAAAACAGAAGGCATATATCTGTCCTGACTACACATCACGACATGATTCATGACAGCATAATTATTTTCAAAGCCGGTAGCATCTGGCGTGCCTGTCCAAGGGGGCTACTCCCGTGAGAATCTTTAATTCGATTGATATGGATGGATGGCTAGCAATTCACAAACACTTTGTATGAACCGAACCTGTAGTCGTCCATGAAGATGTGATCGAATACTGAGAACCGAATTTGCTTTGGGAAACAAAAGCCCCATCCAGCTGAGAAGGAGACCGAATCAGGCGCGTCTCCGCCACCCTCCCGTTAGCATCATCATCGATCGAAACACAAGCACCCATCAGCGACGGATATTTCCCGATCCCTGACTTGATCAGCCTTGACCGCAAGGGGTGGAAAAAAGAGAGAGAGAGAAGGGAGAATGACAAGTGGAGCTGGAATCAGGTGGGCAGAAAGCTTGGAAAACTGGCTCGAAATCTGGTTGCTTCATTGACAAACCTGCACATCCCTATCGGGGTCCCATCGAGGCTGTCATAATTATATAATTCTCCTTCTTGTTCTTCTTCTTCTCCTTATAAAAAAAAGAATTGTCTCGTCATCTTTGTCGTTCTAAAGGACAACCGGCTATAGTGTTAAACTCCGAAGCCAGAGCATAATCAAGAATTAAATATGCCCGATGACTACGCAAGAAAACATAGATCGGGAGGTGCATTTGGACCATTATAAAACAGAGAAAATGCCATTACTTTAGTTATTTGAAGAGAAGGTTCCTGTTCAGGGTCTGCTCAGAAACCTGCCAAACGTTCAGAGGGACTAATCCCCATTAAATACGCAAGTTCATATTCCACCAACTGAGCCTATCCTCCTCTTATTACAGTCGAGCAGAGACGTCCCTGCACGGATGTGAAGGAAGAGAACCATGCTTGCACGTCTTGAGACGGTGACAGTATCCCCAGCCACAAGCAATCGTCATATATAGACTCGTTCCGCCGGACCTAGCTGATCATGAAACGAGAAACGCTGCAAAACCCGAAAAAAAGCGGGGCTAGCACGGCACGTCGGACATAGAAATCACGACTTCTTGGGCTGGAAAACTCCTATTTTGCGATTGGTTTTGTTTGACCGTCACATTTTATTCATAGAATGAGTAAGGGACGAGACATATTCTTGTTTCGAAAAATAAGAGTGTCAAATCCAGGTCCAAGTCGACGAACATTCTACTCCTCTGCGAGGCAAAAATACACTGTTCCATTAGGTAAATTCGTGAAAATGCGTAACTATCAAATCTCTGGTAACAAGAAAGTTGACTGACAGGGTTGCTTGACTAGTCACTTGTATGCTTATTAACACTTCTAGAAAAGTTTTATTTGATTTTCTCATATTACCAACCATTCCTAACAAACTTTCCAAACGTTTTCGTAGCTTACGTGAGCGGTGAAGTTTCTAATTTTTGTACGAAACTACTAATCTTAATTTAACTGGCTTTCCAACATTTATTTAAATTTTCCGATTTACAAGTCATTCCAATAGCTTAACACGTGTAATTGAGTTGGTTAAAGACATGCTAAACTATTACCAAAAAAAAATTTGGTGATATGCACAAGAGCAATTAGCTTCTTATGTCTGTGATATGGTGGTAGACTATGACGCCTTCATCTACTGCTTTTGAAATAGTAAAATAAAAGCTGGTGAGCGACCCTAGTATTATTTGCTAATATAGAATTAGTTGGTATCTTAACAGGAGAAATGTTAATGGATCACTAAACTTAAGGTTGGTAATTTCGCATAAATGTTAGAAACGTCATTATGTAATTGAGCAACAAAAATAAATGTTGGTAACTTATAAAACCAATTGGTAATTTTTGAAGTACAAATAAATGTTTATGCTTCTCAAAATCCGTTAATAAATTTAATTACATATAAAACAAGACATCACTCAAAAAATGACGTCATTCTATATATATATGACCGCTAGAGATGATTCGTAACTATTCTCGATACCATAGCTACGGTCATCCTTGTTCAATGGATCTCATTGACTGGTTATTTAACTATTGTGCATATTTTGAGTCAATTAATCGTCGCCACGCATCATGTAGTCATACCACTGGAAACTTAATTGTATCGTCGTGGCCCAGTTTGGCAATTTAGATTTTTTTAGGTTTGGGTCTAAAATTTGGGTCTTGTGTTAACGTTAGGTCAAGAAAAATTGTTAATAGTTCCAACTTGTCGGAAATGTCAGATGATATTCCACAAACGAGAGCCCGTCTGGCGGGTAGATTTTGTACCGGTAATTAACCGTCTTAACGGTCGGACGAGACAATCCAAAATGGGAATCCGGTCCTCAAACCTGATAAAACAACAGTTCCTGACAAGTTCTCAAATTGGTTGTTCGAATAGTGGGCAGTTGGCAAATTGTCGAACAGAAAGTGCAGGAGGAAACTCATTCAAATGAAGCAAGAAGGACAACTCAATATGAACGAATGGTCCATAAATATGAGATCAAATAGCAATTCAATTACATGTACAGTGAAATCTCTACATCATCATGACCTTAAATTCATCGAAGCTGATCGCACCGTCTCCATCGAGATCGAAATGACGTATCATGGCCTCGCAGTCATCCTCGGCCTTGGACTGCCCGAGCCTAGAGAGCATCCTCTTGAGGCTCGTGGGCGTGATGAACTCGCCCCCGTCCGTCACGTACATCCCGAACGCCTCTCGCAAGTCGCCCATCTTCTCCTCCTCGCCCCCGCCTTCCATGAACCCAACGAAGTCCTCCAAGCACAGGAGGCCGTCGCCGTCCGAGTCCAGCGACTTGACCACGACCTCCACTTCCTTCAGGAGCAGCTCTCCGCCGGTCAAGCCCATGCGTCGCCTCAGCTCCGAAGGCGAAAGCTTACCATCGCCATCCTCATCGAAGCACCGGAACACACGCTCGTACTGTTCAGCTTCAGCTAGCCTCACCATGTTATGACGTTACGCCGAAAAGTGAGATTACTCAGCTAGAACTAAGAAAGACAGAAACAAGAGAAGAGAGGAGCGAAGGCGGAGTTTGAGTTTTTGCATGGTCGAGCATGGAGCTTATATACATGGTAAGTGTACCGCCTGAGGCATGGAAGAGAGAGCAGCGGGGATAGAGCGCAGAAGTTGCTATGAGATTTCCCTTAAAACAAGTCGCGAGAGAGAGAAGGAGAGAGGAAGGACATAATAGGACATAATAGATTTCTGTGCGGACGCAAGTTTTGACAAGGCAAAAGGTTTTCAAGCGGCAGCAAAAAGAAGGCATCTTGGAATTTCAACCCTGTCTACGCTACGTGTGGATTGTCTTGTTCCACTTGATTGGAGGGAAACTTCGTCGACGGTTCCTTTGGGTGGGTGGAGGAATCTTCTATTGGATGGAACAGTCAGATGAGACGCATTTTTTCATGTTTGTCACTTATAATAAGGTAATACAGAAGTTAAAAATCCCATGATATAAACTATCGAGATTTTTATAGGAATCATTATGAATTCAAAACAAAAGAAGATGCAAATCATCTTTTATATCCAGCTGTTCTCTTGCATCTATCCTCTAATATGTCTGCTTGGTCTTTGAAGTGCCAATACTTGTTGATAATACTAAAGGAAAGTACATTTAGTAATGTTAGAAATATTAAGAATAATTCTGATGATTTTCTATATCTTTCAAATTCTATGAATGTCCTCTATAATTGTACTTTTCTTGATTGATATATTCTCTTATTTAACAATTTTATAAAACTTATAGAAAGGCTAGTGTAATCTTCATTATGGTATATCAAAATATACATAAATACTATTCTCTGTGTATCTTTCTTATTTTCAACTTGGTATCAGAGCTTTCGATCCCATGGACACTTAAGTGCACACCATGCACCCTAGTGCACATCCAAATAAATCCATCCCCACCATCGCCTCTCAATAGCGTTCACTTCATGTACACAAGTCTTGTATGAGGAAGCATTTAATCGAGTCATTTCTATAATAGTCGTGTTTTGACGCTAATTGCACCAACCGAATCGGTAGGTTGAGCCTTTTTCATAGTGGTGGCTTTTTTTGGATGCCAATCACACAAACCGCATCCTAGTAACTATTTTCCAGGCCAACCGCCAACCGCATCGTTCGATCGAGTCTTTTTAATGGAGGGTCGCTTTCTTTCAATGCCAACCGCACAAGTTACATCCCAGTAGCTATTTTCCAAGTCAGTCATGTAAGCCGTCACTCAGCTACTATTTCACAAGCTAGCCGCACCAGCCACTTGTTATTTCCTCTCTAACTCTCGACCTTTTGCATGTCGTTTCAAGAAGTCAACACCACCACTACATTGCCACCCTCAAACGAGCCAAATTTGGAAGATGTTACCTCACACACCACCACACCACGAATCAACAAGCCTGATGCCCATCGGCGTCATCAGAAAAACAAGTTTTTGTGGAATTGTTCAACATTAATTCAAACTCAAGTTGACATCTTCAATGCACTTTAAATTTGAGGGGATGTTATAGATATTTAGAATAATTCTGATAATTTTTCGTACCTCTCAAAATTTCTCTTTAATTATGTGTATATTGATTGATATGTTATCTTATTTAATCATTCATAAAGCTTATAAATAGGCTAATGTAATGTTCATTATCATATATCAAAATACACTAAAGTTCTTTGATTCTCTCCTCTACAATATTATTTTTCAACTAAACCAAGTGGAGAAATAAGAAAGATATGTGGAAGAGAGTAATTGTGTATATTTCAATAAATTATGACGAATATTACATCAGCCTATTTATAAACTTTATGAAATGACAAAATATGATAACATATAAATCACAATACGCAAAATCATAGAAGATATTCACACAACAATGAGAGATACAAAGATAACCATCACAATCATCCTAAAATCTCTAATATTTCCTTTCAAACCAAAGGTGTATTGAAGATGTCAACTTGAGTCTAAATGCAAGTCTGAACGATGTCCAACAGCTAAGACACAGTGGATGAGGTGGTGTTCGGCAACTATTCATGGCAAAACTTCCAAATCTAGTTGGCCTGAGAGTGGCGAGTCTAGTGATGGTATTGCTTCTCAAAATGACATGCGAAATGTTGAGAAGCAGAGGAGAAATAGAGGCCGATGTAGCTAGCTTGCAAAACAATAATTGAGCGACTCAACCTATACGATTGGCTTGTAAAATTAGTTTGCGAGATGCGACATATGTAACTAGTATCAAAAGAAAAGCCACCTTCATGAAAGGCTCAACTAGGTGATGCAGCCATTGTAGTTGGCATTGAAAACAACCATAAGCACGACCACATGCACTTCCTCATATGAGAGGGCTCTCTGCGAGACTATGCAATAGAAGTAATATTGGATTCAACATTGATAGTAGGTCCTATTGGGCAAAAAGAGGAAGAAGCAAAAGCAAAATGAGCTCTAGATGGGCACTTTGGGAGTGCACCCAATGCACTTTAAGATCCACTAGCTTTGACACTAAGCTGATAAATAATATTGTGGAAGAGAGAATTAAGAAACTTTAGTATATTTCGATATATCATAATAAATTATGAAATGACTAAATAAAATAATATTTTAGGAAAATTTCATATAAGAGCCTGAAGTATTATCATTTTTTCCTAATATGTGGACTAAATTAATTGACTTTGTTATTTACCGTTTAACGTTTATCGTTTTACGAGATTTGATCTTAGGTGAGATAGAAGATTTCTTAATTAGTCTAATATGGGATCGGCTAGTGTGGGCCGAGTTGAGCCCGGCCCGTAATGAGGGGGACCGGGCTGGAAACTCTATAAATAGTGCTCAAGTCTCTCCTCTAGCCCTAATCTCACATATTCTCACCTAAGGGACGTTGCTCTAACGTCAATTGTGAGAGGCAGCCTCATTAAGCCAGTGATTCGGAGGGTAATAGAGAAGAAGGATTTGCGCAAGGAACATTGTGTTTCCTCCCCTTCCGCTTAAGAACAATGGATCCTAAATCAGGTGTGTCAATCCTTCTATTTACAATTGCTTCTTCTTGTTCTGGTTATGGGGATCTTGGGTTGTGTATAATCTGCACCCAACATGTGGTATCAGAGCCTCCATAACCCTAGAACATGAATGCAATTGATTTTACCCTAATCTGTACGAATTAGCCCTAAATTATACTGATTTGCCCTAATTAGTATAATTCTTGCCATAATTTGCGATTTTCGAGATTTTAAGTTTGCTAAAAATCAAATTAAATTGCAAATTGGGACTCGGCTCGACGAGACGGTGAAAACCATCGGCGACGCGTTGTTGTGGGGCGCGTGCGCCCCATGCGCGCCGGACCATGTGAGCACGGGGGTGCGAGCCACGCGCCCACGCGCGGGGCGTGCGCCGCACACGGCCGCTGACGTCAGCGACCCGGGTCCGACCCGATGCGTGCGTCACACGTGCCTGCTGACGTCACGGTGACGTCAACATCCGGGTCGACCCAACCCGGCGACTGACCCCATGACGTCAGCATTACCCAATGACGTCACCAGCCCGGCGACCCAACCCGGTGGACCGACTTGACCCGGGGCCTGACCCGACTCGGTGGACCGACCCGACCGGGGCCTGACCCGAACCGGCGACCGACCCGACCCGAGGCCTGACCCGAACCGGCAACCGACCCGACTCGGGACCCGGCTCGAGCCGCGGTCTAACCTGGCCCGGAGTCCGACCCGCCCCGGGATCCGACCTGACCCGGCCAACGGTTGACCAGTCCGGTCAGCCGGTCGGACCGGGCGGTTGGACCGGACGGTCGGACCAAGTAGCCGGTCAAACCGCCACCGGTCGGACCGGCTCCAAGCCGGTTGTACGTCTGGCGCGTGAGCCCCACGCCCGCGCACTCAAGCGGCGCGTGCGGGAGCGTGTGAACTCGGATCGACGCGTGGCTGGCGGCGTTGGATTCGTATGGTCCTCCTCTATCTTGTGGCATATTTATTTTACATGTTTGGTGATTTTATTGGTGTGAAAATACATATTTAACCCTAAATACGTGTATTTTTGCGTATTTTTTATTGTATTTTCTGTTATTTTGAAAATACAACTGTTGGGTTATGGGTATATTATCACATAACCATTATAAAGGTGTGATTCATCAATAAAATCAAGCTTTATTGTGAATTGATGCTGGCTTAATGAGATACAATCATTATGAGATAGTTATTTAACTATATCTTGAGATAATGAGAAAAACTTTTGTTGCTCATGCATATTTCTTTTAACCTTTGAATGATTGATGTCTTAAGAATCTATGACCAAACTGATTATACTAATTTACACATCTGCCGAATGTAGATAATGCATGTCAGTTAAGTCGTTGTGCATTGTACTAAAGAAAATCATCTGGTCACTAGTTAATATCTATCAAATTGAATATTTTTATAGTTAAGGAGTATGACAATATTTATGCAGAACAATAGTATCTACTGGTATAGTTTAGATATTTGGTTCTGTGGTATGACTCGATTTATAGGCCACTGGTTGAAGTAATGATATTTGTTACTTAAAATTGACTAATAAATTAGTTGTTGGCCTTGGAGTCATGTTTTGCCTTATGAAATTCATGAGCTATAATAAATCGGTTGTCGGGCTTCTCAACGGTGTACCATGTATTGTTATTGATGTTGATTGGTGATAGATTATCTAGATCAACATTGAAAAGAATAATTGGAATTTGCAATTTTAATGCACAAGAGAAGTTTCATGTGTTGCTGTGATTGGTGATCTCATTGAAATCTATTTTTTAGATTATATATATATATATATATTTATATATATGTAAGATTAATGAATAAGGCAATGTAATTAGCATGATATGTGATTTGAGTGATATGTGCCCCTATCACTGAAGTTCGAATCACATGAATATGGTTTATGTGAGGTATAAATATATCCCTGGTATGAGAGAGTTTCAATGATTCAATTGAGTAGTGACCGCCAAAGTGGCACGCTTGATTGGATTTGAGAAATTTCAGTCTCGTATGTTGGTTGGGATGTCTCCTGGTCTAATGCATGGTCATACTCCCAAATGAGGTGATTGTGTATTAGTTCATAGAGGGATACATGATGATGTGGTGGAGGATTGTCTAGTCTTAGTGGTTCTTCTACCCAAAGGTGATGAATTCATGAAGATTGGAATATTTTCTCCTGACCGCTATCATGTGAGAAGTGTACAACTGCATGTCATGTATTCTGCCCAAAGGTGATTATATGATTATGCATGTAACTCTCTGGATGTGTACTTGTACTTCAAGTTACACGGTGCTCACATGATGCTAATTATATACATTACTTGTTTTTCAGTCACCTTTTCTGTAATTAATAACTCCATTATTATTAAGGTTTTCTAAGTTGTGGACATATGATTTATTGCCTGGGAAAAGAGCAATAGAATTTGCTTATTGTCCATGAAGTAGTCCATTTAGGAACACTTGAAAAGTGGTTTGCCTACTAACTGCACTGCTAAGAGATGATGAAAGCCTTAGTGGCTTGAAATTATGTCTTATCTAATACCGAAATTAGGACACATCTGCAATAATTGCGTTTAAGTCCTAATGACATATACATCTAGTATATGGTTAAAAGGTTGTCAGGCTTAATAGTGGCCGTGAGTATTTTGGCAAGTATGACAATGCGAAATAGCTTAAAGGGTTATTTGTTGAATACTTGGTAGATTCTGGGGTGGTAATTTAATTACTATACCTGTAAATCCTGACAAAAGACTTGGCCGAAAGGCAATATGTAATCTATGAAATATATTTGGAAACTTACTGACTTGTCTAAAGATCACAAGTTCTTTAGTTGCAAATTGGCGTACAAAACTAAAAGGATTTTCACTCTGAAAGAGGGGTGGATTGTTAATGGTGAAGAAATAATTATTTTTTTAATAGATTCTTTCAGAGTGAATGCGGCAAATTTGGATAGGCGAAAAGGCTCATTAATAGTTTTAGGCAAGTTTCCAAACAATATTAATAAAGTTTCATAGTGTTGTTATTTTGTTCAATTGGGAACAAAAATTATTCAATACACTGCAAGGTCAATGGGAGAAATTTTTATTTTTCTCATATTCTATGTACATGATACATATTTATATTAGCAGGAAGTGCAGTGCATTAAATAAAGTTCTATATCTACTATGTAAGTAGAGTTTGTAACTTTCTTATAGGCTGTTACTTGGGCTATTATGCTTCAAAACCTTATGAAGGAGTTGACAGTTTTGACTTTATGGATAGACCCATACGGTTGAGTTGAGACAATAAATTTGTTATATGTTTAATAACAAATGTCTCAAGGGGTCTAAATATATGGTGGTCAAATATTTTTTACTATAAAGAAACGGTATAGAAATGTGACTTATTATTTTCACAAATGATGTGGTTGCAGATCCACTAACTAAAAGCCTACGCCCATGTGTATTTGAGTGACATGTCATTAGCATGAGCCTAGGAGTATCTTCAGATACTGTTGTTTAGTAGGAGCTACTTTGGCTTTACTTTGATAAAGTTCATATCTGTGTTCGTTATTTAAAGTAACGGTTTGATATGTATCAACTTTTGCATTCAATGAAATAATTTTGAATGTGTTATTATCATGTTGAATACATATTGATAAAGTCTCAAGGTATTACTTTGAGTGAAGGCTAGGGGCAATTCATTGTTAGCCTTGTGCATATGTTCTTGTAAAAGGTTAACCATAAGGACAAGACATATGTGGGTTCATTAAAACCATAATTTCATTCTCTTGTGGCACAAATTTTTGTGTCGCCTAAGTAAGAGAATGGTGGGTTCATTAGAACCATAATTTTATTCTCTTGTGGCACAAACTTTTGTGTCGCCTAAGTAAGAGAATGGTGACTGACAAATGGATCTCTCTATGAGAGATGTTAGCCATTTGCTACACTACCATATTGGATTCATATCAATAAAGTTGAAAACACTTGAGACCATGGAAGGCTTTGTGTGTATACATGCAGTTACCACCATGATTCGGTGTTGGAGGCTTTATGGGATAGGATTGACTATTAAGAATTATCTCTGGACCAATGTGTGCACATATAATACAATTTCAATTAATATAGTCCAAATGGGAGAATGTTAGAATTTTTCCTAATATGTGGACTAAATTATTGACTTTGTTATTTACCATTTAACGTTTACCGTTTTACGAGGTTTGGTCTTAGGTGAGATAGAAGGTTTCTTCATTAGTCTAATATGGGACTGGCTAGTATGGGCCGAGTTGAGCCTGGCCCGTAATGAGGGAGACTGGCTGGAAACTTTATAAATAGTGCTCAAGTCTCTCCTCTAGCCCTAATCTCACATATTCTCACCTAAGGGACGTTGCTCTAACGTCAATTGTGAGAGGCAGCCTCATTGAGCCAGTGATTAGGAGGGTAATAGAGGAGAACGATTTGCGCAAGGAACATTGTGTTTCCTCCGCTTCCGCTCAAGAACAATGGATCCTAAATCAGGTGCATCAATCCTTCTATTTACAAGTGCTTCTTCTTGTTTTGGTTATGGGGATCTTGGGTTGTGCATAATCTGCACCCAACAGGACCCGCACTTGTCCGTCACGTACATCCCGAACGCCTCTCGCAAGTCGCCCATCTTCTCTTCCTCTCCCCCACCTTCCATGAACCCAACGAAGTCCTCCAAGCACAGGAGGCCATCGTCGTCCGAGTCCAGCAACTCGACCACGACCTCCACTTCCTTCAGGAACAGCTCTCCGCCGGTCAAGCCCACGCGTCACCTCAGCTCCGAAGGCGAAAGCTTGCCGTCTCCATCCTCGTCGAAGCACCAGAACACACGCTCGTACTGTTCAGCTTCAGCTAGCCTCACCATGTTATGACGTTACAACGAAAAGCGAGATTACTCAGCTAGAACTAAGAAAGACAGAAACAAGAGAAGAGAGGAGCGAAGGCGGAGTTTGAGTTTTTGCATGGTCAAGCATGGAGCTTATATACATGGTAAGTGTACCGCCTGAGGCATGGAAGAGAGAGCAGCGGGGATAGAGCGTAGAAGCTGCTGTGAGATTTCCCTTAAAAGCAAGTTGAGAGAGAGAGAGAAGGAGAGAGGAAGGACATAATAGATTTATGTGCGGACGCAAGTTTTGACAAGGCGAAAGGTTTTAAAGCGGTAGCAAAAGAAAGGCATCGTGGAATTTCAACCCTGTCTACGCTACGTGTGGATCGTCTTGTTCCACTTGATTGAAGGGAAACTTCGTCGACAATTCCGCCTGGGTGGGTGGAGGAATCTTCTTTTGGATGGAACAGTCAGATGAGGCAAACTTTTTCATGTTTGTCACTTATAATAAGGTAATATAGAAGTTAAAAATCCCATGATATGAACTATCGAGATTTTTATAGGAATCATTATGAATTCAAAACAAAAGAAGATGCAAATCATCTTTTATATCCAGTTTGTTCTCTTGCATCTATCCTCTAATATACGCTTGGTCTTTGAAGTGCCAATACTTGTTGATAATACTAAAGGAAAGTACATTTAGTAATGTTAGAAATATTAAGAATAATTCTGATGATTTTCTATATCTTTCAAATTCTATGAATGTCCTCTATAATTGTACTTTTCTTGATTGATATATTATGTTATTTAACAATTTTATAAAACTTATAGAAAAGCTAGTGTAATCTTCATTATGGTATATCAAAATATACATAAATACTATTTTCTATGTATCTTTCTTATTTTCAACTTGGTATCAGAGCTTTCGATCCCATGGACACTTAAGTGCACACCATGCACCCCAGTGCACATCCAAATAAATCCATTCCCACCATCGCCTCTCAATAGCGTTCACTTCATGTACACAAGTCCTGTATGAGGAAGCATTTAATCGAGTCATTTCTATAATAGTCGTGTTTTGACGCTAATTGCACCAACCGAATCGGTTGGTTGAGCCTTTTTCATAGAGGTGGCTTTTTTTCGATGCCAATCACACAAACCGCATCCTAGTGACTATTTTCCAGGCCAACCGCATCATTCGGTCGAGTCTTTTTCATGGAGGGTCGCTTTCTTTCAATGCCAACCGCACAAGCTGCAGCCCGGTAGCTATTTTCCAAGTCAGTCATGTAAGCCGTCACTAAGCTACTATTTCACAAGCTAGCCGCACCAGCCACTTGTTATTTCCTCTCTGACTCTCGACCTTTTGCATGTCGTTTCAAGAAGTCAACACCACCACTAGATTGCCACCCTCAAACGAGCCAAATTTGGAAGATGTTACCTCACACGCCACCACACCACGAATCAACAAGCCTGATGCCCATCGGCGTCATTAGAGAAACAAGTTTTTGTGGAATTGTTCAACATTAATTCAAACTCAAGTTGACATCTTCAATGCACTTTAAATTTGAGGGGATATTATAGATATTTAGAATAATTCTCATAATTTTTTGTACCTCTCAAAATTTCTCTTTAATTATGTGTATATTGATTGATATGTTATCTTATTTAATCATTCATAAAGCTTATAAATAGGCTAATGTAATGTTCATTATCATATATCAAAATACACTAAAGTTCTTTGATTCTCTCCTCTACAATATTATTTTTCAACTAAACCAAGTGGAGAAATAAGAAAGATATGCGGAAGAGAGTAATTGTGTATATTTCAATATATTATGACGAATATTACATCAGCCTATTTATAAACTTTATGAAATGACAAAATATGATAACATATAAATCACAATACGCAAAATCATAGAAGATATTCACACAACAATGAGAGATACAAATAACCATCACAATCATCCTAAAATCTCTAATATTTCCTTTCAAATCAAAGGTGTATTGAAGATGTCAACTTGAGTCTAAATGCAAGTCTGAACGATGTCCAACAGCTAAGACACAGTGGATGAGGTGGTGTTCGGCAACTATTCATGGCAAAACTTCCAAATCTAGTTGGCTTGAGAGTGGCGAGTCTAGTGATGGTATTGCTTCTCAAAATGACATGCGAAATGTTGAGAAGCAGAGGAGAAATAGAGGCCGATGTAGCTAGCTTGCAAAACAATAATTGAGCGACTCAACCTATACAATTGGCTTGTAAAATTAGTTACTGAGATGCGACATATGTAACTAGTATCAAAAGAAAAGCCACCTTCGTGAAAGGCTCAACTAGGTGATGCAGCCATTGTAGTTGGCATTGAAACACAACCATAAGCACGACCACAAGCACTTCCTCATATGAGAGGGCTCTCTGCAGACTATGCAATAGAAGTAATATTGGATTCAACATTGATAGTAGGTCCTATTGGGCAAAAAGAGGAAGAAGCAAAAGCAAAATGAGCTCTAGATGGGCACTTGGGAGTGCACCCAAAGCACTTTAAGATCCACTAGCTTTGACACTAAGCGACAAATAATATTGTGGAAGAGAGAATTAAGAAACTTTAGTATATTTCGATATATCATAATAAATTATGAAATGACTAAATAAAATAATATTTTAGGAAAATTTCATATAAGGGCCTGAAGTATTATCATTTTTTCAAATGAGGATGTGAAATGGACTTTATTTCAAATAAGGGCTTAGCCTCACCAACTCACCGATGAGCAAAAATTTTGACCTATTAGGGATATTTTTGTCCATACACAATTTAAATTTAATTATATTACATCCTTGGAAAGATTTTTTAAAACAAAAAAAAAAAAAAAAGAAAGAAAGAAAGAAAGAAAGAAGGGGCACACATAGGCCCTCCCACCTATGGCCGCCTCCCCATTACCCGATGACAGCTAGTGAGGTTGTCGACACCTGGGCAAGGGTCAACGACCCCCATTAACCAAAGGTGAGGGCCAAATAGAAGAGGGCAATCACCTTGTCCCAAATCTGGGCAAGGGTAATATATATATAAGCTTTATTTAGTTTTTTTATGAAAGAATAGAAAAATAAAAGGAAAAAATTAAAAAGATGAAATTGCCCTTCATAGCTAGTGAGTTTAAGCCCTTATTTGAGATTGATATCGTTATTTCATGCTCTTATTTGAAATAATGTCCACTGCATGCCCTTATTTGAGAAAATGAATGCACTTCAGACCTTTATTTGACACAATGTTCATTTGAGGACCTTATTTGAGGAAATGAAGGCATTTCAAGCCCTTATTTGAAATTTTCCCTAATATTTCAATAAAGATATGCATAATCAAATAGAGAGATACGAAAAATCTTCAAAATTATTCTAAATATCACTAACAAATATGATAACTCTTGCGTTTGATACAATCACATTTTACTTGGATTGTGTTAGTATTCTCTTAAGGGGAGAAAACATTTGCAACCACTCTCAATTGGCGTTGTTCAAGATAATATCCATCGACTCCATCTGACATCCGCACAACGCGCGGGTGAAGATACCTCTTGAATTTGGTTATGTAAAAAATCTAAGTTGGATAAGAATTAAGGCCAGCCTTTGCTCCTGGTTAGTATTTACACCTCCGTGTAACTTCTTTCCATGTTGTCTTCAATTACCTTAAGAATGCATTTTCACCATCTGATGTATTCCCTCTCTATATTTAGGATTACGGTTATAATTAAGTTGAATTGCATTCTCTCTCTGTATATGAGTCTTGTCCTTTTCATTTGATAATACACGTAACATTACATTTCTCGTTTATATCAAAACTCTTAACATGGTATCAAAACCCACGATCTACATCTTTCTTGTACGTGTCTAGCCTTATAGTCAAATTTCACGTGTCATTCATAATCTAATTTGCAAGTGAGAGAATGTGTTGAAATATACAATAAGGTCCACATACTCTTTAGATACGTGTGGATTTCCTCCACCTATCAATTTAAACTTTTAAGGTTAGACATTTTAACTCAATTTCTCCTAAATTTCAAATGAAGTTCAAAACAAAATCCTGTCCAAAGGTATATTTTGCACGGGTAATTGACTAGAGGTCCGACGAGACAATCCAAGTGGGAATCCAAGTCCGCCAACGTGATAAAACAGTCAAATTAGCTGTTCAGATGGTGGGCAGTTAGCAAATTGTCTGAACTGTAAGTGTAGGAGAAACTCTTTCAAAAGAAGCAAGAAGAACAGCTCAATATGAACGGATGTTCCGTAACATGAAATCAAACAATAATTCAAGCTCATGTACAGTGATTTGTCTATGTACAGTGAAATGTCTACATCATCATGACCTTAAATTCATCGAAGCTGATCACACCGTCTCCATCGAGATCGAAATGACTTATCATGGCTTTGCAGTCATCCTCAGCTTTGGACTGCCCGAGCCTAGAGAGCATCCTCTTGAGGCTCTTCGGCGTGATGGACCCGCACCCGTCCGTCACGTACATCCCGAACGCCTCTCGCAAGTCGCCCATCTTCTCTTCCTCTCCCCCACCTTCCATGAACCCAACGAAGTCCTCCAAGCACAGGAGGCCGTCGCCGTCCGAGTCCAGCAACTCGACCACGACCTCCGCTTCCTTCAGGAGCAGCTCTCCGCCGGTCAAGCCCACGCGTCGCCTCAGCTCCGAAGGCGAAAGCTTGCCGTCTCCATCCTCGTCGAAGCACCAGAACACACGCTCGTACTGTTCAGCTTCAGCTAGCCTCACCATGTTATGACGTTACAACGAAAAGCGAGATTCCTCAGCTAGAACTAAGAAAGACAGAAACAAGAGAAGAGAGGAGCGAAGGCGGAGTTTGAGTTTTTGCATGTTCGAGCATGGAGCTTATATACATGGTAAGTGTACCGCCTGAGGCATGGAAGAGAGAGCAGCGGGGATGGAGCGCAGAAGTTGCTATGAGATTTCCCTTAAAACAAGTCGCGAGAGAGAGAAGGAGAGAGGAAGGACAGAGTAGATTTCTGTGCGGACGCAAGTTTTGACAAGGCGAAAGGTTTTCAAGCGGCAGCAAAAAGAAGGCATCTTGGAATTTCAACCCTGTCTACGCTACGTGTGGATTGTCTTGTTCCACTTGATTGGAGGGAAACTTCGTCGACGGTTCCGCCTGGGTGGGTGGAGGAATCTTCTATTGGATGGAACAGTCAGATGAAGCAAACTTTTTCATGTTTGTCACTTATAATAAGGTAATACAGAAGTTAAAAATCCCATGATATAAACTATCGAGATTTTTATAGGAGTCATTATGAATTCAAAACAAAAGAAGATGCAAATCATCTTTTATATCCAGCTGTCCTCTTGCATCTATCCTCTAATATGTCTGCTTGGTCTTTGAAGTGCCAAAACTTGTTGACAATACTAAAGGAAAGTACATTTAGTAATGTTAGAAATATTAAGAATAATTCTGATGATTTTCTATATCTTTCAAAATTCTATGAATATCCTCTATAATTATACTTTTCTTGATTGATATATTCTCTTACTTAACAATTTTATAAAACTTATAGAAAGGCTAGTGTAATCTTCATTATGGTGTATCAAAATATACCTAATTACTATTTTCCGCGTATCTTTCTTATTTCTCAACCTCGATATCGAGCTTTCAATCCCATGGAAACCAAAGAGCACACCATAAACCCCAATGCACATCCAAATAAATCCATCTCCATCATCACCTCTCAATAGTGTTCACTTCATGTACACAAGTCTCGTATGAGGAAGCATTTAATCAAGTCCTTTCTATAATAGTCGTGTTTTGATGCTAATCGCACCAATCGATCATTTGGTCAATGCCAGCCACACAAACCGCATCCTAGTAACTATTTTCCAGGCCAACCGCATCATTCGGTCGAGTCTTCTTCATGGAGGTCACTTTCTTTCGATGCCAGCCGCACAAGCCACATCCCAATAACTATTTTCCAAGTCAGTCGTATAAGCCGCGTCACTCAGCTACTATTTCACAAGCTAGCCGCACTGGCCACTTGCTATTTCCCCTCTGATTCTCTACCTTTTGCATGTCGTTTCAAGAAGTCAACACCAACACTAGATTGCCACCCTCAAACGAGCCAGATTTGGAAGATGTTACCTCACACACCACCACACCACGAATCAACAAGCCCGATGCCCAGCGGTGTCATTAGAGAAACAAGTTTTTGTGGCACTGTTCAACATTAATTAAAACTCAAGTTGACATCTTCAATGCACTTTAAATTTGAGGGGATGTTATAGATATTTAGAATAATTCTAATACTTTTTTTGTACCTCTCAAAATTTCTCTTTAATTATGTGTATATTGATTGATATGTTATCTTATTTAATCATTCACAAAGCTTATAAATAGGCTAATGTAACATTCATGATCATATATCAAAATACATTAAAGTTCTTTGATTCTCTCCTCCGCAATATTATTTTTCAACTAAACCAAGTGGAGAAATAAGAAAGATATGTGGAAGAGAGTAATTATGTATATTTCAATGTATTATAACGAATATTACATCAGCCTATTTATAAACTTTATGAAATGACAAAATATGATAACGTATCAATCACAATATGCAGAATCATAGAAGATATTCACACAATGATGAGAGATACAAATAATCATCAGAATCATCCTAAAATCTCTAATATTTCGTCTCAAACTCAAGGATTGGGTGATCGGCCAAAGGATGGTCTTAAATCCCTATTATCAAACTGTTGTAATTTAAAATCGAAGGTTATAATTAGTAAAGTCAAGCAATTATCCCTCCCCTGGCATAAGGGTGAGGAAAAATCGCACATGCATACAATGCCCCAGGATCCCAGAAATATGGACAACCTGCAGTTAAGAAGGTCTCCAAGATTTGTCTTAGCAACTCCAGATGACAACAGTAAGAATTCCTTGAGAAACTCTGACAAGTACGTTATGAATGGTAAGCAATCACGGGGCCCTAGAAAACTCCCATCACTTCCCATTGGCGACAATGTTGAAGTCAAGGATGTCTCTAGTGGTAAATCAGAGAAAGAGCCTTTCAAGGATTATATGTCCTCTTTAATGAACCCAGATATGAGAGGACTGGATAAGAGTTACTTGAAGCAATCTCCAGCAAACTATGCCCTGCCTAAGAAATCTAAACATGATGGATCTTTTTGTGCTCCAACTACATTACTTGAGGCAGCAAGCGAGCAAACTTTTTCAAAAGCTAAATTTTCTACTTCTTTAGTGATTAACTCAAACAAACCAAAAGCTACTTTCTTTGTTGGAGATGCAATTCCTGAGGATGAAGCTAAAAAATGGTGGAAGTGGCGTTATGATATGAAGGTGATTGCTTAATCTGTTTCATTAATTTTTTGCTTTATACCCTCCTCCACAAGGTTGATGCTCTCTTCCAGCCTTAGGTGAAGCAAGAAAGCGCTTTGTGTGGACACTGTTATCGTTGTAAATGTTATAAATTTTTATCATTTGACTCTTTAACTGATTACTTATTTTATTTTCCTAAGAAAAATTCGTGTTGCTTTTTCAACATAACTGTTATTCATGACAAATTTTGTGTTATCTTTATAACTGCATAACACTCTAGATACAAGTTTGGGTAGTATCCCTTAGTTTCTCAAGGATCTTTACCTAAATGATACCTATCTTCAAGTGACATGTTGGATCATCTTTAAGTTAGTTTAATGCAGTGTAGTGAATGACATACTAAAGGAAAACCAAGAAATCAAAGAATCAATTGCTAGAATAGTTCTTTTTGTTAACATATTCTAAGCTTGTATCCATGTCTTTCCCATCAAGTTCATTGACTAAATTGTCATCACATTCTTGGACTGAATACTGATGAATGTAACAGTTGCTATGAATGTCTATCACTCAGCTCAATTTTACTGGACACCCTCGTTCAATTTTCCAGATGCTTCCTATCTCTTAGCAGCAATCTCACGGTTCAATCAATATGCTTTTCCAGACACCCTATTGGTTTCTTTCTAGGGGTTGGGTGGATAATAATTCAGCTCATCTGGAAGATAATGTTTTAGCAAATTAAGCTGTAAGGCATGATGACTGACAGATAGGTCCATAAAATGGAGCTTAATCAAATACTATTGCATATGGTCATAGCATAAGATGGTGAATTGAAGGAGGCACCTATTATGCAGTTCGAGTAAAGCATAATGGAAGCATGCAAGCATCTTTGTAAAAGGATTTGAATTGAAGAGAAATCGGTCACTCTCTGTGCTCTCAATTTTCTCTGATCTTAAGTTGGTCAACAAAGAACAACAATAACATTGAGGAAGTTTATTTGCAATTCTACTTTTCAGGAAAAGAGATTTTGAAACTTGCACAATGTTTCCAGTTTTTTGGCTTCCTTCTCTGTTTTGCCATGTAACCATGCACATACTATCATACGCTTTAACTGGATGCAGATGATTTTATGATGCATATTTTACTGGGTTTGGACTTGCCTGGCCATTGGATTATGGAACTGCCATTACATTATTAGGAATCCACAGTATTCGCATGCCTGTTTTCTGCTGACATAGATCAGATGTGGCTTGCTCCTTACTGAAAACTACCATTAGCTTTTCTAACAGAATGCACCTTTTTCTTGATCATTCCATGGTGACATGCTAAGTTAAATGATTTTCTTGTGCCATTTAATTGCTAGAATATTGATACTTTTCTGTATGGTTATTTGCAATCTGTCTTCCATAACACTGAAGACCTTCTTACTGATCTTGATGTCCATTGAGTTTTTTAGAGTCAAACATTGGAGGGTGGAAAGAAATCGCTGGAGTAAGTTATACCATGCAGTCTCTTATATTGTTGTTTTAGGTATCTCTTCATGATTTGTTTGTGCTCATTATCGTATCCTTCTTGTTTATGTTGTTTATGGTTTGGCATAGGTCTGATGATGAAGATGAGATCATTACAAATGTGAAATGCCATTATAGACAAGCTGAAGTTAACGGCTGCATTTTTGAAATTGGAGACTGTGCATATTTAAGGGTAAAGATTTTTACGTCAGTTAAATCTGCAAATCAATGTCAGTCTTTCATATAGTTCACATAAGCCGTCGTTTGTCAAATTAAAAAATAAAATAAAATAACATCTGAAAGTTAATCTTTTGCAAGATGAAGTAAGTCATCCGGCTACCAGCTTTGGCTTTGAAAAACTGAAAACTCATCCTTGTTTTGTATGTCGTTGTCCTAGTATAAAAAATATTGAAGCGATCCTTTTGATTTCTACTTTTGCTTAATACTGCAGCTGATTTTCCCTAAGCATCATTTCGTTGTTTAATAAGGATGATATGATTTTGCACTGCCATTTGACTTAGGCATATTTACTTGTGGACAAAGTTTCTCTTATTCTCTCATGCAATTGATTGTCTTGGAATCCAAAGCTCGGTCATACTGATACTATGCATGTCATAAATGTTAATGATGCGTTCTCTTTCAATTTTAAATACGTCAGCCCCAAAGTTCCTGTAATTGAAGAATTTCAATTAAGAAAGATGCTTTTGCCATTAAGAAAAATTATAACACTCTCCTTTTCCTTCCTCCCGATGCTCTATATCCCTTGGTGATGCATAAATCTCAAAAGTATCAAGATTAGGGGTGTTGTACGCCACTAAAATGACTTCCAGAGTTGTTGTGGTCTTCCAATGTTTGAGTTTCAAAAGTTCATTTTATATAGAGCAAGTCATTCCAATAGCTTAACACGTGTAATTGAGTTGGTTAAAGACATGCTAAACTATTACCAAAAAAAAATTTGGTGATATGCACAAGAGCAATTAGCTTCTTATGTCGGTGATATGGTGGTAGATTATGACGCCTTCATCTACTACTTTTGAAATAGTAAAACAAAAGTTGGTAAGCGACTCTAGTATTATTTGCTAATATAGAATTAGTTGGTATCTTAACAGGAGAAATGTTAGTGAATCACTAAACTTAAGGTTGGTAATTTCACATAAAAGTTAGAAAGGTCATTATGTAATTGAGCAACAAAAATAAATGTTGGTAACTTATAAAACCAATTGGTAATTTTTGAAGCACAAATAAATGTTTATGCTTCCCAAAATCCGTTAATAAATTTGATTATATATAAAACAAGACATCACTCAAAAAATGACGTCATTATATATATATATAACCGCTAAAGATGATTCGTAACTATTCTCGATACCATAGCTACGGTCATCCTCGTTCAATGGATCCTCATTGACTAGTTATTTAACTATCCTGCATGTTTTGAGTCAATCAATTGTTGCCACGCATCATGTAGTCATACCACTGGAAACTTAATTGTATCGTCGTGGCCCAGTTTGGCAATTTCGATTTTTTTAGGTCAAGAAAAATTGTTAATAGTTCCAACTTGTCGGAAATGTCCGATGATATTCTACAAATGATAGCCCGTCTGGCGGGTAGATTTTGTACCGGTAATTAACCGTCTTAACGGTCGGACGAGACAATCCAAAATGGGAATCCGGTCCTCAAACCTGATAAAACAACAGTTCCTGACAAGTTCTCAAATTGGTTGTTCGAATGGTGGGCAGTTGGCAAATTGTCTGAACAGAAAGTGCAGGAGGAAACTCATTCAAATGAAGCAAGAAGGACAACTCAATATGAGCGAATGGTCCATAAATATGAGATCAAATAGCAATTCAATTACATGTACAGTGAAATCTCTACATTATCATGACCTTAAATTCATCGAAGCTGATCGCACCGTCTCCATCGAGATCGAAATGATGTATCATGGCCTCGCAGTCATCCTCGGCCTTGGACTGCCCGAGCCTAGAGAGCATCCTCTTGAGGCTCGTGGGCGTGATGAACTCGCCCCCGTCCGTCACGTACATCCCGAACGCCTCTCGCAAGTCGCCCATCTTCTCTTCCTCGCCCCCACCTTCCATGAACCCAACGAAGTCCTCCAAGCACAGGAGGCCGTCGCCGTCCGAGTCCAGCGACTCGACCACGACCTCCGCTTCCTTCAGGAGCAGCTCTCCGCCGGTCAAGCCCACACGTCGCCTCAGCTCCGAAGGTGAAAGCTTGCCGTCTCCATCCTCGTCGAAGCACCGGAACACACGCTCGTACTGTTCAGCTTCAGCTAGCCTCACCATGTTATGACGTTACACCGAAAAGCGAGATTACTCAGCTAGAACTAAGAAAGACAGAAACAAGAGAAGAGAGGAGCGAAGGCGGAGTTAAGTTTTTGCATGGTCGAGCATGGAGCTTATATACATGGTAAGTGTACCGCCTGAGGCATGGAAGAGAGAGCAGCGGGGATAGAGCGCAGAAGTTGCTGTGAGATTTCCCTTACAAGTTGAGAGAGAAAGAAGGAGAGAGGAAGGACAGAATAGATTTCTGTGCGGACGCAAGTTTTGACAAGGCGAAAGGTTTTCAAGCGGCAGCAAAAAGAAGGCATCTTGGAATTTCAACCCTGTCTACGCTACGTGTGGATTGTCTTGTTCCACTTGATTGGAGGGAAACTTCGTCGACGGTTCCGCCTGGGTGGGTGGAGGAATCTTCTATTGGATGGAACAGTCAGATGAGACAAACTTTTTCATGTTTGTTACTTATAATAAGGTAATACAGAAGTTAAAAATCCCATGATATAAACTATCGAGATTTTTATAGGAGTCATTATGAATTCAAACCAAAAGAAGATGCAAATCATCTTTTATATCCAGCTGTCCTCTTGCATCTATCCTCTAATATGTCTGCTTGGTCTTTGAAGTGCCAAAACTTGTTGACAATACGAAAGGAAAGTACATTTAGTAATGTTAGAAATATTAAGAATAATTCTGATGATTTTCTATATCTTTCAAAATTCTATGAATGTCCTCTATAATTGTACTTTTCTTGATTGATATATTCTCTTACTTAACAATTTTATAAAACTTATAGAAAGGCTAGTGTAATCTTCATTATGGTATATCAAAATATACCTAATTACTATTTTCCGCGTATCTTTCTTATTTCTCAACCTGATATCAGAGCTTTCAATCCCATGGAAACCAAAGAGCACACCATAAACCCCAATGCACATCCAAATAAATCCATCTCCATCATCACCTCTCAATAGTGTTCACTTCATGTACACAAGTCTCGTATGAGGAAGCATTTAATCAAGTCCTTTCTATAATAGTCGTGTTTTGATGCTAATCGCACCAATCAGATCATTTGGTCAATGCCAGCCACACAAACCGCATCCTAGTAACTATTTTCCAGGCCAACCGCATCATTCGGTCGAGTCTTCTTCATGGAGGTCACTTTCTTTCGATGCCAGCCGCACAAGCCACATCCCAATAACTATTTTCCAAGTCAGTCGTATAAGTCGCGTCACTCAACTACTATTTCACAAGCTAGCCGCACTGGCCACTTGCTATTTCCCCTCTGATTCTCTACCTTTTGCATGTCGTTTCAAGAAGTCAACACCAACACTAGATTGCCACCCTCAAATGAGCCAGATTTGGAAGATGTTACCTCACACACCACCACACCACGAATCAACAAGCCTGATGCCCAGCGGTGTCATTAGAGAAACAAGTTTTTATGGCACTGTTCAACATTAATTAAAACTCAAGTTGACATCTTCAATGCACTTTAAATTTGAGGGGATGTTATAGATATTTAGAATAATTCTAATACTTTTTTGTACCTCTCAAAATTTCTCTTTAATTATGTGTATATTGATTGATATGTTATCTTATTTAATCATTCATAAAGCTTATAAATAGGCTAATGTAACGTTCATCATCATATATCAAAATACATTAAAGTTCTTTGATTCTCTCCTCTGCAATATTATTTTTCTACTAAACCAAGTGGAGAAATAAGAAAGATATGTGGAAGAGAGTAATTATGTATATTTCAATGTATTATAACGAATATTACATCAGCCTATTTATAAACTTTATGAAATGACAAAATATGATAACGTATCAATCACAATATGCAGAATCATAGAAGATATTCACACAACGATGAGAGATACAAATAATCATTAGAATCATCCTAAAATCTCTAATATTTCGTCTCGAACTCAAGGATTGGGTGATCGGCCAAAGGATGGTCTTAAATCCCTGTTATCAAAGTGTTGTAATTTAAAATCGAAGGTTATAATTAGTAAAGTCAAGCAATTATCCCTCCCCTGGCATAAGGGTGAGGAAAAATTGCACATGCATACAATGCCCCAGGATCCCGAAGTATGGACAACTGCAGTTAAGAAGGTCTCCAAGATTTGTCTTAGCAACTCCAGATGACAACAGTAAGAATTCCTTGAGAAACTTTGACAAGTCCGTTATGAATGGTAAGCAATCACGGGGCCCTGGAAAACTTCCATCACTTCCCATTGGCGACAATGTTGAAGTCAAGGATGTCTCTAGTGGTAAATCAGAGAAAGAGCCTTTCAAGGATTATATGTCCTCTTTAATGAACCCGGATATGAGAGATTTGGATAAGAGTTACTTGTAGCAATCTCCAGCGAGACTATGCCCTGCCTAAGAAATCTAAACATGATGGATCTTTTTGTGCTCCAACTACATTACTTGAGGTAGCAAGCGAGCAAACTTTCGAAGCTAAATTTTCTACTTCTTTAGTGATTAAATCAAACAAACCAAAGAAGTAGAAAAATTATAACACAAAGCTTTTGGTTTGTTTGATTTAATCACTAAAGAAGTAGAAAATTTAGCTTCTGAAAAAGTTTGCTCGCTTGCTGCCTCAAGTAATGTAGTTGGAGCACAAAAAGATCCATCATGTTTAGATTTCTTAGGCGGGGCATAGTCCGCGGAGATTGCTTCAAGTAACTCTTATCCGTCCTCTCATATTTGGGTTCATTAAAGAGGACATATAATCCTTGAAAGGCTCTTTTCTGATTTACCACTAGAGACATCCTTGACTTCAACATTGTCGCCAATGGGAAGTGATGGGAGTTTTCCAGGGCCCCGTGATTGCTTACCATTCATAACGGACTTGTCAAAGTTTCTCAATGAATTCTTATTGTTGTTGTTGTCATCTGGAGTTGCTAAGACAAATCTTGGAGACCTTCTTAACTACAGGTTGTCCATATTTCTGGGATCCTGGGGCATTGTATGCATGTGCAATTTTTCCTCACCCTTATGCCAGGGGAGGGATAATTGCTTGACTTTACTAATTATAACCTTCGATTTTAAATTACAACAATTTGATAACAGGGATTTAAGACCATCCTTTGGAGAGGACAGCAAGTTCTTGGAGACCTTCTTAACTGCAGGTTGTCCATATTTCTGGGATCCTGGGGCATTGTATGCATGTGCGATTTTTCCTCACCCATGCCCCAGGGGGTTGCCCCTCGCCGATCATCAGAGATTGGGTGATCGGCCAAAGGAACAAAAGGTCCAAAAAAAAAGAGAGAGAGAAACATAAAAATAATTAAGAATTAATAAAATATATTTAAAAACTAATAAATTTTGTTCACATCAATGCCGACCATGCCACATAAAACACTTGGTATCCACATCAGCAAATTCCAACCAAAATTGATCAAATAGACTGAATTGACAAAAAATGAAAATATTTAGGACTGAACTAACAAAATTGAAATATTTAGAATTGAGTTGATAAAAGTATAATAAATTTAAAACTTTTTAGACAATTTTCCTAAAACTTCACGCAAAGGGTTAGAATTAAATTTGTGATTTTAAAAAATTTATAATTAAATTAACATCCAAACAATGAGTTTCAGATTAATTGGATAATTTCTCGACTTACAAATCCCGTAATAAGCACCTTAAAAATCATGTCATATAGCAATCCTTATAAATTAAATTCTGAAAACATAGGAAGTAATTATCTTTTTTATCTAATTACTCTTTTACCTTTATCCTCATATATATTTTACTTCGGCTTGGAAGTAACAAAATTTGTTAACAGACTACATAATATAACATATATTAATATGATAACTCTTGGGTTTGATACGATCACATTTTATTTGAATCACGTTAATCCAATCTTATGGGGAAAAAGCATTTGCAACCACTCTCAACTTGCGGTGCTCAAGATGAAATGCATCGACTACGTGTTGCAAGCTATTATGATAAAGTCATTAAAAACATTTTTCACTCGCAGGTTTGAAGACACCTAATACATCTTGAATCTAATTATGTACAAAATCTAAGTAGGATAGGAACTAAGGGCAGCCTTTGCTGCTTGTTAGTTTTTTCACCTCGGTATAACATATTTCCATATTGTCTTCAATTACCTTAACGAATGCATTTTCATCCTCAGAGGTCTTCTCCACAAGGATCTCCTCAGATACTATAAGGTAAGATTTCTACACCACCCTTTACATAAGCAAAGGGGAAGAAAGAATGAGAGATGGAGTTTGAGCAAGTGAATTCACTTGTAAATATTATATATCACTATCAAATTCATTGAGGCCCTGTAACAGATAAGAAATCAATCGATACCCTCTATCTGATCAAAACAAATTACTCAAAACCTCCTCTACCTGATGGCAGAAGCATGATGAAAATCACGATATGTGCACCAAATCGTAGCTCAGGTCATCATCTCCAATGGTAATCTCTTGGCCAAGCTTACGCACCGAAATCTCACTGCCAAGGGACTTCTCTCGGTGCTTGGAGTTCTCATCTTGAAAAGGCAAAGGGGAAACCAATCATTTTGATGTTGTTGCCTCAACAACAGATAAAATTTCATCCATCTCCTCAAAGTATGGCCAACTTGTTCTGCTCCTATCCCCACCTTTGCTTTGCTGTTTAAGAAAAAAGAGCATTACACAGGCGTAAGAACTGGAAAGCAGAGTCATCGATAAAATTCATGTCGAGATGAAGGAGCAAGTCCGTGCAAATCGTGATTAGTAAACCCAACCAAATTCCAGTAAGCATGCAACCAATGCAAATCAGTTCAATCCACTTTTCTCTTGTTCTGGGTCCATATATCCTTGTCATACAAGTGCTGAGATTCAAATGGACGATAAAAATAACACTCTTCTAATCATAATCTCATTTGAATTGGTAGATGACATATCAGACAGAAAGTGTTTTGGCAAAAAAGGATTAATTTGACAAACTTACAGGATCCTGAAACCAGTAACCTATAGATAGTATCAAAAAAACTGACAGAAACAAGAAGTTATAAACATATAGGAACTTAAGTGTGTGCAGAAATACTTTTAAGTTCAATTAATACTGCGATTTGTGGAACAACTCGATGTTTTGGCAAAGAATTTTCACTACACAGAAAGACAAGATGCAAAGGAGAACCAACCTCGTATTTCTGAACTAAAGAGGTCCATAAAGATTTGCACTGTGCTGGACTGCGGGTAATTCCATCTCCTAATAAGTTTGTCGATATCTCCTCCCATAGGGCCATTCTGCCCTTCACAACTTGAAATTTGCTGTGCAACTGTCCTCGCAATTTAATCAACTCCTTAATCTCTTCGGGCTTCCATTTGTTCCTTTTCAGAGGCTTGGAATGTTTTGCCTGAGTAGTTGACATTTCCAAGGAGTCTTCGCCGTTATCCTCAGTTCCATCTTCTAAGGACTTCAACTCAGCAACGTTTATTTGGGCGGAACCGTTGACATCTCTTGCCAATTTATCCACAGGAGATGAAGTAAGACATGATTTCCAAGAATCATCTAAATTATCAGAACTGGGAGATGCAGTTTGTGTTTCGGCTGCATCGGAACTTGTAGTAGGAGTGTTTTCCTCATGCAAAAAACTTCCATCTTCAATGTCCTCACCTGGATCAAGAATTGTTTCAAAGTAAAGTCAAATCTTAACAAATAGGACATACATGTTCGCCATGGCATCAAGTTCAGATGCATGATTGCAGATACACCATGCCTAAAAGAGAATCTATACAACTTATCTAAAGCAAATGATCACCAAAAAAATAAGCATCAATCCACCACTGTGAGAATCTACACAGGTGTTGATTATAGAAATAGGAATTCAGTTGATACGCAAAGCACAGATTGAAAAATTTAATTAGCTCAGCATATAAACATGCATACACTCAGTTTGGATACGAGCATACCTTTTGTAAGGACAATATTTTTAGTAAACTTTTACCCTTACTTTGTTCGATTTTTACATCAGTTTACTTTATTTAGTTGCCACTTCAAATTATTAGTGAGGGGTTTGGTTTGAAACCCTCCACCTTTGCCCCAGCTCCAACCTCCAAGACTAGCCAATTTCTACTCCAGGTCACTCTCATAGCTGTCATGAACATGATAAGATGAATAGAAGTATAATAACCCAAAAGAAAAGAAAAGGAAAATTAAGCGGAGGTTTCTAATACCTCTTCTTTTCCAAAGTCAAGTACTAAAACTCATCAGAATTCTAGAGGTTTCCACAGAGAAGGATCCATAGATTATACAGTGACAGACATGACATAGAGCACAAAAGAGGACAAGACAAACCTTCAGAACTCGGCTCTGAATATTTCTCTGAATAGTAGTGGCTATTGCCATCTTCCACTTGCCTCTTGCTTGATTTTGTCTTCTTTGGACTACCGCCAACCATTTTCTTAAGTGCAGAAAACCCAAAGGTGACATGTGACTTTCCAGATAACCTATTGTCAATCTCATGAGAGAGGACTGCATCCGGATTTTCTACAGCGATGGCAATCACTTCAGGCCTTTTACTACTGTACTTTCGTACCATCTTCCTCAGAACTTCGGACACAGTTCTTTCCATGTGGGCCAGGGGACAGTTAACAGGACAGCTAGAAAGCGCAGCATGGGCAGCTTTGTGAAGCGCATCCAAAAGCTTCCCCTTGTCAAGCCACAAGCAACGAGTTGTAATTCGTATCTTTCCTTTTAAACTGCCTCCCACCACACCATCTACATTCTGAGGCCTCAGAATTTCCATGCTGCAAGAGAAGGACCATCAGAAACCAGGTGCATCAAAAGAACAAAATTGCTTGACATGGAAAAAGTATTCGCCAGCCTACCTGACCACAACAATGCCATCAGAAGCAATCCTTAGTCTCTCGTCTACGCAAAGCTCAGTTGATGTACCAAAAGCTTTATCGCCATCACTATACATCAACTAAAATATAGACCACAGATTGATTAGATTAAATCTGTTGATTTCTTTCAGACATTCAAGCATTTTAGAGGCACCAACCTGTAAATTCTCCTTCCCAAGGGAGATAAAACCATTAGAAAGGACTCTTCTGTTCCTCAAATGAGTAACCCCCAGCATCTCTCCATTTTTTATGACCTGATAACAGTTATTTTAAGACCACATACTAATCCAAATATAGACAAAATCTAATGAAGTACTGCCAGAAGAAGTCATAGTCATACAAAAGGATACCATGATCTACAAATGAATCTCAAACCAATGCATGGAAGTCAATGCAGGTGGTAAACCATACCCAGTGGGGGCACACTATCATTCTTTTTAGCATGTATGAAGTGATATCTTGCCAAGCACTCTGAACGAAATGGAGTTAAATTTCTTACAAGATCGACAAGACACATGCTCCCACGCACCTGACTCTTCTCAAGCAAACAGACAGGACTTTCTTTTATAGTTAAAAAAGGATTTTGCTAGAATAAGAAATTCAAGCTCACCAGAAATGTACAAGGAAAGAAATAAGCAAAGGAAAAGCAAAAAAAAAAAAAAAAAAAAAAAAAAAAAAAAAAAAAAAAAAAAAGGAAAACATCAAGAGTAATTTTCACTAAGTAGCAGCCAGATGAAAAACAACTGACTCTGACATGAGATCCAGATTGACTTATTAATGCTGCTGCAGTAACTTTCATATACTCAGGACAGATGATGTAACCAAGTAGATGGTTGTTGACTCCAAGTCCTAAATTAGCTGATAGAATGAAGGAAAAGGGAGTCAGAAAACAACCCTCTGTATGATCACATTATCTTATCTCTAATTAAATGATAGACAAGATTAACCTATCTATTTCTTCTAGGACCAAATCAAATCTGTTGGACATGATGTGAAATCTAGAAAAGTGATATGGTATGATATTTTCCCGGCAATGGTAAAAGAGAATTCCATGGTAGACACAAAGGCAGTGCTAAAGTTTAGAGAACCACTTGCAAGTAAACAAAAGGCATTAGTTCAGTTGTAGCCTCTATAATTATCACCAGAGCATCAACAATAGTGTCCAACCATCTATACTACGTGTGACATAAATTCAAGCAAGAAAAGGCAACAGTTTACATTCAGAACTCAACTTATTTGTGTGGCACAAGTTATTATTCTAAAGCATACCAGCTAGGACAAGAAAGCACATCAAGAACCATCAGACCTACATTTAGCAGAAATAGGTTTCTTAACCATTTTATTTATACATAAAAAAGAGTTCAATTAATAGGGGGAAAAAAACCCAATACAGAAGAAATTTACAATGACACTTGACCTACTATACCACAAAAAATCATCTTGGGACTTACAGTTGTATGCTGTATACCCGTTGATTTGCCAAGCAATTCATGTTCCTTCAAAAACAAGAGTTCTCCATGTATGGGAACAAAATGTTGGGGCTTCACAATCTTCAGCACTTCATCCTTCAAATATCAAGTTAACATCAGTATCCATACTACAATAAAAATCATGAAAGTGATCCCAACACGAAAGATAAAAAAGTTAGTCGCATAAACAAATTAAAAATAAGAACGGATAATCAAACTGGTTAGGCAACATAGGTAATTATAAGCCCAGAATAGTTTAACCAACAAGAAGAAGAGGAAACTCAAAGAAACATGAATCTCATGAGGAACAAGAAAACTCTTTACCAATTCTTCCCGATATCCATGACCAGATGTGTGCAGCCCCGAATTTCTACCCATTACTACAGTTGACCCAATATCTGCTAAGCGGTTCATCATTTTCATCACTCGCGACTCATTCCCAGGAATCACCTGAAGAAACCAAATGACATATTTTGATTGTAAATATTGGGAAGATATAATAACACTACAAGTATTAATGCTTTAAGGTGCTAATCAAGGAACTTTAAATGTACAAGACAGGAGCAACTCACTGAAAAGCCAAAAGGTGGCTTATCATACCAAAAATATTGAAAGTAAATTATCTTTATCAGCAAAATAGGAAAGTTAAGTTTAAGCCAATGAAGAACCATTCTGACCACATGGTGGTTCTTCCTCTTTATTTAAAGAATATTTAGAAAAAAATTAGTGCACATATTCCTTTGCATGTAAGGTTTAACAAACAACGCAATCATCACAATCAAATCAAGCATTTCTGTTAAACGTCATTAACTGATCCTGGGAAAAAGCGCTTCAACTCATTATGGAGCGTTTACCCACCAAGCATTAAGCAATTAATGTCTTGCATAATTCAGAAAACGACCTCCAAGATTCGATTACTATTTAGGCAAAGATTTGGTAAAAATATGCTCTGTCATTCTTGCAACTGATCCAAGAGAATCAAGCTTTTAACAACAATGTATATATGAGCTAATATTAATATATGGACAATTTGACCATTAATAAAGGCATAAGTATCTTAGATCACCAATTGTGACTGATATGGAACCTGCATTTATCTCATTTCAAGAGATCCCCACATATTTGGCAAGGATTCATGTATAATGAGATTGTATCATGCAAATAAAGGAGGACAATACAAGCTTCATTACCTTAGCAGAATATAATATTACGTCTTCCTTGTTCAATTTGAGGGAGTGACTACTTCCATAAGAAGCAAGGTTCAGGGCAGCTCGTGGTTCTGCCTGACATTGCAATGCAGATACCAACATGTAATTGCTACATTCTGGTTACTTAAAAGGACAAAAAGTAAAATCCTCCAAAGTTCCTTACTTGGGAGCCCGTTGTGACAATTAGTAGATCCTTCGGAGCGTATGCATCAATATCTTCCACTTTAATCTGTGCCAAAAAAAAAAAAAAAAAAAGTATAAATTGACACGAAAGGTCACTGGAGTAATCAAGATGACAAATACAATGCTTGACATAGCTTTTCACCATTTAACATTTCATCTATCAGCTTAAGCTTTTCGTTTAGTTGGCAGTGGCCCATGAAATTCCACACTATGGACATAAGGTGTCAACAAATCACTTTATAAAGTTCATACTAACCGAAATTGATCGTGAATTTTCAAAGCTAACAAAACCTGAATAAGAGCTTCTTAACTCCCACTCATGAAAACACAAAACATAGTCTACTGCAGAAAAGTGCTTATGACTTTCCTACCGAAAGGGGGAAAAAAAATATTTCGATTTATAAGAAACTATGAAAAGCTTCTTGACTATTAAGGACTTTGAATATTTCCACACTGAAGGATTTGAGGTGTTCATTGTTAAGTAAAACCAAATCTCAATTATTGAAAGTAAAATTGTAAGTGAAAACCTAAAAGCAAAAGTCATTCCAAAATGCATTGATACTGCAAAAAATAGTATGTTAAATCCTCTGAAATCCCATAATCACAATATACTATCATTTGCAAAGTCTTAAAATATCCACATAACTGGAGGTAAAAGCAATTAAAGGAAAAGATGGAAAAGCATAGGCTGATAATGCAAACACGACTTTGGCAAAGGATTCAGCCATGTCACTTAGAGGGACTATATATATACACATATATATGTACGTATATATGTATAAATATACACGAGAGACAAGAATAACAATAAAGACTTATTTTATGGAAAGGATACCATGAACATGGATTCTTCAAATGATTTTCCCCTGATGCTTAGAGGCTAGAATGACTTTGTAGCTATACGTTTATTGGTTAGGTTCAGACTAATAGTGATAGCCCATCACAGCAGTTACGAAGGCAAAACCGAGATCGTAACCCAAAAGATATTGGCAAGAGGATGCAAAAAGGCTCTGAGAGCTATACCAGTGTTGATGGATCAATCGATGCCTTCCCATCCTTCCAAGCTGCATCCAGATATGTCCTCAGCGACATGCCAACAAGGACCTAACAGGGTCACAAGCTATATGTAAGATCCACAGTCAGGAAGTTAAAGTACAATGCATGACAATATTGTAACAGCGAAAAGCATACCATCTTTCTGCCCATTAAATCTGCAGCAGCTTTTACACTTCCAAGCCTGTGTATGTTTGAGGCAAACTGAGTAGTAATAACCCTCCCTTTAGCAGCAGAAATATGTCTCAATAACGCATCTGCCACAGAAGTCTCACTTGTTGTCCTCCCAGGTGAGAGCACATTTGTAGAGTCGCTCATCATCTGAAAGCGAAGGGACTGAACAAGTTAACTAAATGTCCTTTCTTGAGCTTCTATCCATAAAGGAGATTCAAGGGGGGGGAGAGAGAGAGAGAGAGAAAGAAGGAACATTCATTTCCACCAAACCAGAACATGTATGTAGCAAGATTGGAGTGGCAAACATGAGATCATTAGCATATGGGTTGGCAGTTGAGTCTGAGGTATGTTAGCAAAGATTAACCATGTTCTCATAACATCAGCATTCATCGATATATATGCAATTTATATATGCAACAGTTCACTCTCACACTATTCATATTTATTGGTATGCACAAACGAAGAATGAAAGAGAACTTGAAAGGATGCCAACCAGAAAGTTTTGTGTTTAATTAAAAACTTCCTCCACCAAAAACATGTGTAGCCAAACAAGCCATAACAAATGAAATGACGAGACACAAGGAAGCCTACCAGTGTGACTCCTTCCTTCGCAAGCTGTTCCAGAGATTCACGGTCAAAAACATTCCCATCCAAAGGTGATTCGTCGATCTGTTGAAGATAAGAGCTTTTATACCACTTAAGCTTATATATATATAGATAGAGCAGGAAAGAACAAAAAGAAGAATGAATTCTTACTTTCCAGTCTCCAGTATGGAAAATTGTACCATCTCCACAGCGAAGTACTAACCCACAACAATCAGGGATAGAATGGGTAACCGTTATAGGCTCTATCTCAAAAGGCCCTGCCATAAATTTCTTCTTTGTTCTGAATACCTTCAACCTCGATGGAACAAAGATCCCATTCTCCTTCAAACGCTTCTTTATAAGCTGTATAATCATCACAAAAGGATTAGAAGAGATCTTTACAAAAGGTAAGGAAAAAGTTGACTATGTAATCGAAGAAACTTATATGATTAACAACCTGTATGAATCTAATTGATGATTAACTTTTTTTTCAAAGGATTTCATTAAAAAAAAAAAAAGAAAGGCAATCCAAGAAGCTCCAACCAGAGTTGATATGATGAGAATATAAACTGAATGCAAAAAAAACTTCCGACAAACGCACTATTAGTTCTTTACTCTAACTTGCATATACCAATGAGTTATGGTTAGCATCTAGAGATAAATTGTGATTAGTTGAGATGCTAGTACTTTGTGGCAGATGGGAAATTCCTTTCAAGAGTTAAAAACTCTACAAACTATAGCCAAAAAAAGAAAAAGAAAAGTTTAAGGAGTACCTCCATAGTAAAGGATGAAGCAAATATTGGTGTGCGGGAGTCCAGCGCTGGGATCACCTGCAAAGAAATGAAATATACTTTTAGCAACATAACATAAAATATATAATATTAGAGTAAGCACACTCCAAGCCTCTAATAGGGTAGAGACAACGAAAGGGATTAAAAAATTAAGAAAAGGCATCTACTGAATACAGAAAAAGCAAAATCTTTGAAGTTTTTGGGTCGAATAAATCTTTGAAGTTTCCCAACTGCTTTACTATTGGCAGGATAAAGCAGTTACCACCAAGCCATCAACAAAAAAAGATCAGTGAAATAGAAATAGTTGGAGACCCTACTTCAGCCTCTCCTCTGCATAAGCTATCAGAATATCTGCAGAGAGTTCATAAGCCTACATAATCCTTTTTTCCCATTTGTATATTGACGCCACAATTTTTTGCATTTGCCAAACTCACCCTAAAAGTGTTTAGAACATAATAAGTCTAAGAAGGCAACTGCAAGATGTAGGAAGAAAAATTACCCAAGGCAACGCACCAATGTGATCTTCATGGCCATGAGTAATAACAACTGCCTCAATTTTGTGGCTCCATCTCCTAATAAATGTGGTGTCAGGGATGATTTTTTGCACTCCAAGTTCATCGTAGCTGAAACCAGAAAAGAAGGGTTATCAAGAGAGTTCTCTACAGAAGCCAAACTTCAAAATATGAAAGTGCATATCTTACTTTGCAAACTTTTCTTTTTTTAAAAGGCAACTTACTCTGGAAACATGACACCGGCATCAATCAAGATATAGCGATCGAAGTTCCCAACAAGCATACAATTCATCCCAATTTCACCCAATCCACCAATTGGAAGAACACGGAGTGGTGGACCATTAGAACCTTCATAAAATTGTTCCATCTTACGCTTAACAGAATCTTCCATACTTTTTCCAGCTCCTTCCATTCTTCGAGACTTCTTGTGTGGAATTTTAGACCCACGCGTACCTAAAAGAGATAAAACCATACACATGACTTTCATGCAGACCATGCGACCTTGAGAAGAATAAGCAACTTGAGATATAATGCAGCTCAGTCTGCAATTTTGAGTGCAGAAACACGTATGCAAAAACATGAAAAACCTGCCGTTGAAGAGTGCAAGACATAATCCTGAATGGTGATATCTGGAACATGCGATTAAGGTGAGAGGAACCAAGGTAACTCTCCCAGAACACACGAGGCTGACTAAAATCCACCAACATAAGAACTGGAAAGACTGTATTCTGTCCAATGTTTTTCAAGTCAGAAAATCAATTTCTACAAAAGGGTATATCCCCCCCCAACCCAAGTTTCACCAGAACCACACCAATTTTTACTCTCTAGAAGCTTATGGAAAGAGAACTTATCACAGTCCAGAGCTACCAAGACAATAAAACATTTATCCTGAGTGCTTAATCACCGGCTCGCGGCTGACCAAGCCAATACCATCAAGAACTCAAAACCCACCGAAGCCCAACAGTACAAACAATCAAGACCGATTACATCTCAAGACTCCTTCCACTTTGAATAACTTTGAACTACGCCACGGCCATGAAATCCGTAAAGGGGCACTCACCAGCAACCGAGCAGGAAACAGGGGTCTTGCCAAGTTTCTTGTTCTTGGGGCAAGTGGGCAAGTAGGGACAGAGGGAGAAAGCACCAAAAGCGGCCATCTTTGGGCGGTGACAAGCCCGCCGCACGCGAGGCTGCGCGTGCGGAAACGGAGACGGCAGCACCCCGAACTTCATGCGTCGAATCGAGCCGCACCCATCTGCTCCAAGACCGTCGGGAAGAAGATAAACCCCTGCAAACTCGGACGGAGAAGCGAGAGCAGCGGAGGGTTTAAGGTGACGAGATTGGAGAGAGAGAAGGACGAGGCTGTCGGAGCGGGAAATGAAGCGGAATCAATCGTCGCCTCACTCTCTTCCCCTCTCTTATCATCTCCCGAGCGCTCTCACGTGCCGCGTGCCCTCCTCACGTGCATCGAACCTTGTGAAGTTGATCTCTTTGTTGTAGTCTATTTATTGGCACTTGCATCTGACATGGCAATTTTGGACATAGGCAAATTCTTAAAAGGTCTACACGGAAACAGAGGGGAGAAGCCTCCAAGGGAGGGTGACCCCTCATGCTCCTGTTCCTAAAGGATGGGGCAGATCCCTTGGTGAGGATCAATCGACTGATAGGCCTTGACCTCACATCAGGTTCCCTCCCAACGTAAAACTAAAGAGGGTAGAGACTGCTCCCTTGCCTCAATAAAAATAAAGGCTAGAATAATATCTCGTGAGATTATTCCCTCTTTGTCGAGAAGACAAAGATAAATAGGAAATTTGGAAGTCTCACGGTAAGGAAGGTAGATTCCACGTCGAGGCATATTTGCATACTCCGGTCACAGTGGAGTAGCCTGATATAGTAGTTACTCGTGTCTGGAGTAATTGAGAGTGGGTGCAAGGCCTAAGGCTAGCATGCCCTCCTCATGTGCATCGAACCTTGCATTATGAAGTTGATCTCTTTGTTCTAGTCAATTTGTTCACACTCACATTTGATATGGCAATTCGACTTGTTTGATTATGTGGGATTCTAAATTTGCTAACATGACTACTTTAGATTTTTAGTTCTCTTTTTTTCAGAGTGCTCTGAATCAATCTCTTTGTTTGTGGACTCTATTTGCTAACATGACTACTTTAGATTTTTAGTTTCTTTTATTTTTTTTAGTTTTCTGAATCGGTCTATTTGTTCTAGTTAGTTTATTCGCATAGATATCTAATATGGCAATCCAACTCATCCAATTCCACAAGATTATAATTTGATGGCCTGGCTTTGGATATTCAGTGTTTTAAATCAATCCTTTTGTTCTGGTCAATTTATTTGCATTGACATTTAATATGACAATCCAACTCATCCAATTCCAGGGAACTCTAATTCTACGTGGCTACTTTAGATTTTCAGCCTTCTTTTTTTAATGTTTTGAATCGATCTCTTTGTTCTAGTCAATTTATTCATACTTATATCTAATTTGGCAATCCAACTAATCCAATTATGCGAGACTCCAATTTGCTAAAATGACTATTTTGGATTTTTAGTGTTTTGAATTGATCTCTTCATTCTAGTCACTTTATTCGCAATGACATTTGATATAGCAATCTGACTCAGCCGCAAAACTCTAATTTGCTAACATGGCTACTTTGAATTTTCAACTTTCTTTTCTTAGCTCTGGCAGATTATAAATCTTCACATAATTTAAAGCCGAATCCAAAATATATTGCAACAGATGATCCTTGAATTGGATGACCAGAACATCGTCTTGTGGATCAATTTGACACTTATTACCAGTTGAATCTCGATAATGAAATACCTTCTTATGTGAATTTTCATTATTTTCTTACTAATCAATTATTCTAACTTGTGTATGATTTGTTACTAAAGTTTTGCTCAACATTATAAAATTGTTGATGTGATACACTATAGTCCCAAATCCGATGGAAGATGCCATATGATCTTATTCATAAGTAAGACTCACATGTTGGGGGAATGCAGATTATGCGCAACCCAAGATCTCCATAACCAGAACATAAACATGCAATTGTAAATTGAAAGATCAACGCACCTGTTTTAGGATCCATCGCCTTTCTTGAAGCGGAACCACGAACACAATGTTCCTCGCGCAAATCCTTCTCCTCTATTACCCTCCGAATCACTGGCTCAATGAGGCGGCCCCTCACGATCGGCGTTAGAGTAACGCCCCTTAGGTGAGGATATGTGAGATTAGGGCTAGAGGAGAGACTTGAGCACTATTTATAGAGTTTCCAGCCAATCCCCCTCATTACGGGCCAGGCTCAACTCGGCCCACACTAACCAACCCCATATTAGACTAATTAAGAAACCTTCTATCTCACCTAAGACCAAACCCCGTAAAACGGTAAACGTTAAACGGTAAATTACAATAACAATGTCAATTAATTTAGTCCACAAATCAGGAAAACTCTTACATTCTCCCACTTGGACTATATTAATTGAAATTGCATTGTATGTGCGTACATTGGTCCAGAGATAATTCTTAATAGTCAATCCTATCTCATAAAGTCTCCAACACCAAATCATGGTGGTAACTGCATATATACATACAGAGCCTTCCATGGTCACTAGTGTTTTCAACTTTATTTGATATGGATCAAATATGGTAGTGTGGCAAATGGCTAACATCTCTCCTAGAGAGATCCATTTGTCAGTCACCATTCTCTTACTTAGACGACACAAAAGTTTGTGTCACAAGAGAATGAAATTATGGTTCTAATGAACCCACATATGTCTTGTCCTTATGGTCAACCTTTTTTTATGTATCACAAGAACATATGCACAAGGCTAATAACGAATTACCCCTTAGCCTTTACTCAAGGTAATACCTTGAGAATTTTAACAATATATATATTCAACAAAATAATAAACCATTCAAAAATATCGTATTGAATGCAAAAGTTGAAATATATATATATATATATATATATATATATATATATATATATATATATATCAAAACGTTACTAAATTGTAACAAATGCAAATATAAACTTTATTTTAAAAAAATAAAATATAACTCCCACTAAATGACGGCATCCCAAGATGCTCCTAGGCCTATACTAATGACATGTCGATCAAATACACATGAGCGTAGGCCTTTAGTTAGTCATATCATCTGTAGGAACATAATCCACAGCAACATCACCATTCTGTATTGATTCCTTTACAGTCAAAAACTTGACTTCCATGTATTTAGACTCCTTGAGACTTCTGTTGTTGTTAATAAACAACACTGCAGAATTATTGTCGCAATGAAGCTGTATGGGCCTATCCACAAAATCAAAAACTGATAACTCCCTAATGAGGTTCCGGAGCCACATAGCTTGAGTAGCAGTAGTAGAACATGCTATAAACTCCGCTTGCATAGTGGAAGAAGATATGGATTTCTATTTTTCGCTCTTCCATGATAATGCACCTCCTGCCAACATAAATATGTATCCTGTTGTCGATTTCTTATCATCTTGACAACCAGCAAAATCTACATCAGAATATCCTACTAGTTGCAAGTCAGGAACATGTCTATAAATTAGCATATAATCCCTTGTTCTCTTTAAGTACCTTAAAACCTTCTTGGCAGCAACCCAGTGATCGCGTCCTGAATTTGATTGATATCTGCCTAGAAGCCCAACTGCAAAAGCAATGCCTGGCCTAGTGCAAACTTGAGCATACATGATACTTCCAAGCACACTAGCATAAGGTACATTCTTCATTTGAGCTTTCTCAAAATCTGAATTGGGGTATTGTGAAAGACTCAATTTATCACCCTTAATAACAGGAGCAACTCCTGGTTTGCAATCTTGCATATTGAATCTTTCCAAAATGCGATCAACATATGCCCTCTAAGATAAACCCAGTGAACGGCATAAGCGATCCCTATGAATCTCAATGCCAAGAAAAAAAGACGTCTCATCAAAGTCTTTCATATCAAAATTATTCGATAACATCTGCTTTGTCTCATGCAGTAAACCGATGTCACTACTTGCAAGCAGGATATCATCCACATAAAGTATGAGAAAAATATATTTCCTTCCACTGACCTTAGTGTATATGCACTGATTTACTTTGTTCTCAACAAATTCAAATGAAGTGACAACACTATGAAATTTGAAATACCACTGTCAAGAAGCTTGTTTAAGGCCATAAATAGACTTCTTCAATCTACAAACAAGCTTACCTGAGTCCTCATTTGTAAAGCCTTTAGGTTGCACCATATAAACCTCCTCATTGAGGTCTCCATTAAGAAATGCGGTCTTAACATCCATCTGGTGTAACTCCATATCAAAATGAGCTACTAACGCCAAGATCACTCTGAAGGAATCTTTAGAAGAAACTGGAGAAAATGTTGCTTCATAATCTATTCCTTCTCTTTGAGTAAAACCCTTAGCCACCAGTCTGGCCTTAAACTTTTCAATCTTTCCTTTTGAATCATTTTTAGTCTTGAATACCCATTTGCAGCCAATAGGTTTGCAACCTTCAGGTAATTCAACAAGCTCCCAAACACCATTATGTTTCATAGATTGCATCTCATCTTTCATCGCATCTAGCCACAAATCTGATTGAGGACATGAGATAGCATACTTATAAGTGACTGGATCAACAACACAGCCAATATCATAATCATGCTCTCCTAGGTAGACCACATAGTATGGTGGTATAGCAGAACGTCTTTCCCTAGTAGATCTTCTGAGTGGAGCTACTTCAACCTCGTTCTGACCCTGAGGAGCTTGAGGAATTGCATCAGGAACTGTCTCAACAATGGGATCTTGAGCCACAACAGGTTCATTTTGTAGCGCTAGAGGTTCCAAAATTGTCTGCACAGGATGAGATGAGGATCCAGTAACTCCCACCAAACTATCATCTTCAATAGTTTGTGAGCAGCTACCCTTTTCAGCCACATCAAGTTCCAAAAATTTTGCAGTCTGAGATTCCACAATTCTTGTACCTTCATTGGGGTTATAAAACCGATACCCCTTTAAATGATCTGGGTAAGACACGAAATAACACCGTGTAGTTTTGAAATCCAGCTTATTCAATGTAGGATTATATAACTTCACCTCTGCTGGACATCCCCAAACTCTAAGATGATTCAAACTAGGTTTACGTCCAGTCCACAACTCAAAAGGAGTCAATGGAACCGCTTTACTAGGAACACGATTAAGAATGTAAATAGCTGTTTTCAAAGCTTCACCCCATAGAAAAATAGGTAAATTGGTTCTACTAATTATACTTCTCATCATGTCCATAAGAGTTCGATTGTGCCTTTCAGTTACGCCGTTTTGTTCAGGACTTCTAGGCATAGTAAACTGACCTACTATCCCAGAATCCTCTAAATATTTGGCAAACGGCCCTTTAAGTTGTCCAGCGTCACCATGCCTACCAAAATACTCACCACCACGATCAGAACTGACAATCTTTATAACTTTTCCCAACTATTTTTCCACTTCAGTTCGAAAAATCTTGAATTTGTCAAGAGATTCGGACTTTTCTTTAATCAAATATAAGTATCCATATCGGGAATAGTCATCAATAAATGTGATGAAATAAAAGTTTCTGCATAAAGTAGCCGTGTATGGTCCACTAATGTCAGTGTGAATTAACTCCAACAAGCAGAACTTCGAACGGCTGATTTCTTCTTTATTTTCATCATCTTACCTCTACAACAATCTACGCAAGTCTCTTGATCACCTTTAAGAGTAGGCAAGATGTCAGCCTTTACAAGCCTTTCTACTCTTTCTTTTGAGATGTGACCAAGTCATTTATGCCACAGTGCATAAGATTGTTCCTTAGGTAGAGGCCTTTTGGAAATAACTTTTTTAGCTGAATATGCAACATACAAGTCATTGGGAGATAAACTCAATCGATATAATCCATTGGATAAATTGCAACACCCAATCTTATTGGAACCATAAAAGATAGCAATAGCATTACTTTTTATCTCAAAAGAGTATCCACACATGTCCAAACAAGACACAGAAACTAAATTCCGCCTAAATGAAGGTACGTAAAAAGTGTTTCTTAACATCATCCTAAAACCAGAATCCAAAACCAAAACGACATCTCCCACGAACTCGACGTCAACACCAATGCTGTTTCCTATAGTGAGCTTTGATTCATCCTGATTTGGCGTCCTTCTGTTTATGAACCCCTTTAGGCTCACTCTTCTTGTTTTTCTTAGACAACCAATCCTTAAACTTTTTGCAGTCCTTCTTTACATGTCCTCTTTCCCTACAAAAGTAGCAAAAAACAGCCCTTCTCTTGGGAAATGCTTTCTTAGGACCTAAACTATTAGAAGGACCAGCACTGTTAGAAGGACCAGCACCATCAGAATTTCCTTTACTATTGGAAGGTCCAGCTGCTTCAGAATTTCTCTTCTAAGTCTTCACACTTTTACCTTTATCAATGGTAGAACTTGAAGTATAAAGAGCAATGTGCCCTTTGTCTTTCTTCAATTTTTCTTCCTCTGCCACCACCCTGGAAATCAGTTCATTAACTGTCCAGGCTTCATCTTGGGAATTGTAATTAGTCTTGATGATCCCAAAATCAGGAGGAAGAGTATTCAAAGCTTGATGCACAATGCAGGTAGTGGGAATAGCAACATTAAGAGCTTGAAGCTTGGTCTATAAATCAACCATCCTCAGAATATAATCTCTTATCCCACTAGAACAATCATACTTCATGGTAAACAGTGTATGAATGTGTGTCCCTATCTCAGCATTAGACGACACATGGTACCTAGCCACCAAAGCTTCCATCATTTGCCTAGCATTACAGTCTGCAGGCAAACCACTCTTCAAGTGTTCCTGAATTGAACGCTTCGTAGACAACAAACAATTCTATTACTCTTAACCCAGGCAGAAAAGTGTGCTTTCTGATCCTCTGTACTTTCAGCAGTAATGGCTGCCGACCGATCAGCAGTAAGAGCCAAATAAACATCTGCCATCTCCATGGCAAACAGAAAATCTTCTCTCCACTTCTTAAAGTTGGAACCAGTGAGAACCTAAATAGTAACGGAGTTACCATTTACAGAAAATGTGACTGAAAGACAGCAGTATATAACAATTAGCATCATGTGAGTATTGTGTACACAAGTACACATCTAGAGAGTTACATGCAAAATCACATAATCACCTTTGGGCAGAATACATGACATGCAATTGTACACTCCCCACATGATAGCGGTCGGGAGAATATATTCCAATCTTCGTAAATTCATCACCTTTGGGCAGAAGAACCACTAAGACTAGACAATCCTCCACCACATCATCATGTATCCCTCCATGAGCTAATACATAATCACCTCCTTTAGGAGTATGACTACGCATTAGATCAGGAGACATCCCAGACAACATACGAGACAGAAATTTCTTAAACCCAATCAAGTGTGCCACTTTGGCGGTCACAACTCAATTAAATCCTTGAAATTCTCTCATATCAGGGATATATTTACCTCACATAAATCATATACATGTGATTTTAACTTTAGTGATAGGGGCACATATCACTCAAATCACATATCATGCTAATTAAGCTGTCTTATCAATTAACAAAATAGCATACCTGTAACCCAGCACTTGTATTTCCAAAATCACAGAAAAATACAAGAAAAATACGCAAAAATTCATTTAAAAAACACGTATTTTGAGCTTTATATGCAATTTCATATCAATAAAATCATCAAACATATAAAATAAATATACCACAAGATAGGAAATCTCCATACGAATCCAACGCCGCCAGCCACTCGCCAAAAGGAGTCCCCACGCGCCCGCACGCGCCACCTGAGTGCGTGGCGCGTGGGGCTCACGTGCCAGACGTCTAACCGGCCTGGAGCCGGTCCGACCGGTAGCAGTTCGACCGGTTACCCGGTCCGACCGTCCTGTCCAATTGCCCGGTCTGACCGGCTGACCGGACCGGTCAACCGTTGACCGGGTCGGGTCGGGTTCCGGGTCGGGTCGGACCCCGGGCCGGGTCGAACCCCGGGTTGGGTCGGGTCAGACCCGGGTCGAGCTGAACCCCGGGCCGGGTCGGACCCCGATTTGGGTCAGGTCTCAGGTCGGGTTGAGTCGGGTCAGGTTGGTCGCCGACCGGGTCGGGTGACGTCATCGAGCGGTGCGCTGACGTCATCGGGTCAGTAACCGGGTCGGGTCGACCCGGGTTGCTGACTTCACCGTGACGTCAGCGTCACGTGCGACGCACGCATCGGGTCAGACCCGGGTCGCTGACGTCAGCGGTCGCATGCGACGCACGCCCCGCGCGTGGGCGCGTACTCGACACCCCCAGCGGCACGTGGCCACGCGTGGGGGTGCGTGCGGCGTCCCACGGCGACACGCCGCCGACGGTTTTCACTGTCTCGTCAAGCCGAGTCCCAATTTGCAATTTAATTAGATTTTTTATTGAACTTTAAATCTCGAAAATCGCAAATTAGGGCAAGAATTATACTAATTAGGGCAAATCAGTATAATTTAGGGCAAATTCGCACAGATTAGGGTAAAACCAATTGCGTTTATGTTCTAGGGTTATGGAGGCTCTGATACCACATGTAGCGCGCAGATTATGCGCAACCCAAGATCTCCATAACCGGAACATAAACATGCAATTGTAAATTGAAAGATCAACGCACCTGTTTTAGGATCCATCATCTTTCTTGAAGTGGAAGTAGGAACATAATGTTCCTCGCGCAAATCCTTCTCCTCTATTACCCTCCGAATCACTTGCTCAATGAGGCGGCCCCTCACGATTCGGCGTTAGAGTAACGCCCCTTAGGTGAGGATATGTGAGATTAGGGCTAGAGGAGAGACTTGAGCACTATTTATAAAGTTTCCAGCCAGTCCCCCTCATTACGGGCCAGGCTCAACTCGGCCCACACTAGCCAGCCCCATATTAGACTAATTAAGAAACCTTCTATCTCACTTAAGACCAAACCCCGTAAAACGGTAAACGTTAAACGGTAAATGTCAATTAATTTAGTCCACAAATCAGGAAAACTCTTACAAAAAGTGTCAAAAAAATCCTAAACATTTTCACTTGGTACTAATTTAGTCCTTTCTAGCTAATTTTAGCTGGATTTTGCTAACTAGACATTAATCCGCTATTGTGGACAAATTTTAGTAATATTTTAAATAATTTTTGAATTATTTTATTTTCTTTTTCTTTTTTGTTTTTTTTTTTTCTCCTTCTCTTTCCTCCAACTGATTGTTGGACCTTGGTAGCTTGCGAGAGAGGACTATGGGTGAGGTCGAGGCCGACCTCACTAGCCTCTGGCAATGTTTGAGCCCTCGCCAAATCTAGGAAGAGTCAAGCCTCACCGATCATGGGCGAGGCTCGACCTTGCCGGGAGCCTCTTTGGGCATCACCTCTAGCAGATTATTGAGGTATGTCAACTGATTGGAGGAAGGAGGAGGAGAAGGAAAAAAGAAAAATAAAAACTCAAAAAATATTAAAATATTATTAAAAATTGCTCACGTTAACGATAACCGTGTCACGTCAGCCAACTGATGTTCAGTCAGTACAATCCAACCAAAATTAGCCGGAAATATTGAATTGGTACCAAATCAAAAGGTTTATGATTAAATTGGCATCAATGGAAGGTTTATGATTAAATTGATAAAAATATAAAATGTTTATGACTTTTTTGACACTTTTCCCCACCTATCGGCAAGATGTCCAATGAACCTAGGGGGAAATAAAATGGATGAATTCTCAGGTTAAGTTGGAAAAAATCTTGTTTCCCAAGAATCATCTTACAAATGCAGCTTCAGGGTTTGAACTTTTTTGTTTTGATAGTTTCCATATTCTTTTCTTATCCATAACTCAAACAATTTCCTTGGCCTTGCAGTTTATGCGGATGCAGACGAGACCAAATGCGGATGGATGAAGCCGAGAAGGTGAACTTCAAATTGAATTGATCCTAAAAACAAGGTACAGATACACACCAGCACCTTTTTTGACCATAAGGCCTTACTAGTTCGGTAGGGACTGCTGGTGAAAAACAGGCATAGTCTAGGAATCTAGTCCATGCACTAGTACATCAGTACAGCCTCAACCTCATAGACAAGGTGGTTTCTAGTCTCGCATAAAGCTTTGGTTGGACTAATCAAGCTGCGCATTACGAACGTCATGGTAAAGAGCGTATAAATAAATGGGAGATGGTCCACATTGGTTTTGTTATTGCGAGCATTTCCATCTCAAATCATACTACTCTACAGCAAATAGAGCATGGTTTGAATTCCATCATTATTATGTGGTGATCTTTGCACGTAATGCATCAGCAAGAAATGTGCAAGCCGTTATCTGTGGCTTGCACTTCCTTGTCTCTCTGTCTGGTTGCAGCTTTCTGCAGGATAACCAATATGGCTTATGCAATGCATACAAGGGCTACCATGATTGATATCAACTCGAGCATTGTGCCTCCCCATGGCCCAATTGATATGCTGCGTATGCTAACTTGTATACAAAGAGAGGTAGAAGCAAGGACCAATGGCATTGTCTTCGTGCATCAATGAGAGCAACTTGCTGGTTTTATACAGTTCCTTATTCCTGCTCACCATCTGCCGTTGCCTGGACTTGAGCTGCATACTGTAAGTTCCAAAGGATGTCTTCGAACGACGGACGGCTCCCATCAAAAGACATGCACTTTTTCGCTATGGAGATGACGATTGATAATGACTCTCGTGAGCTAGTGGTTAGAATAAATGGGTCCACCATACGCTGCCAGCCATCCTGGCTGTTCAATAATGCCTGTTAGAGCAACAGAAGAAAAAAGTCAACCCAGTCTCTTGTACAGCAGTTTTGGCGTGGTCTTTTTCTCCCCCTAAACAGCTGCTAAAATCATGAAGCATCCAAACTCTAGGCTATATAGTACATACCCTCCGGTTTCCAGATTTGGTATTGAGGCTCTCAAGGAGCACAAGATAGTTAAGTGAAGAACACTGCCTGTGCCTCTTGTTATGCTGGGAAGAGTTGTTTAATAGCTATGAGAGAGCAGAAGAGTTTTCTTTTCTTTTTTCTGGACAAAGGGCACTGGTAGGTCTCATCAGCTGCTTTCTTTTTGAGGATTCTTACCTCTCACATCTTCGGGTTTGTCTTAAGAAGCACTATAAAACATTTTAAACAAGATCTTCAGATCATACCATTTCATTTAGTAGAAACGCTTCTCTTCTACTCTCTATTGAAGGTCCAATGAAAGACTCCAGTATGATGAATCCAAAGCTGTAGGCATCATCCTCAAAAATTCTCCTTGGACTGAAATAGGAATTATCTGCTGTTAAAGACATGAAATGATTGAGACAAAAACAATTTCCAGTAATAAAAATGATGGAGCAAGATGGAAGAAAGCTATCTACTCGAATTCTTTGTTTACATAGACGACCTCCTTTCTCCTGCAGGAACACAACTTTTGCACAGAGCATGTCCACTTTTCTAACTGATATCCATGACCCCAACAAGATGATATAAAAGCAAAGAGTGTACTGAACTGCCATGAGAGAGAATTTTTACCTTGATCGAGGGCCTTCTGCTTCCCCCTGCCAAGTGGCAATGAAGACGAATATAAGTCACAATTGGTTCCGCCAAAAATTACTCCTTCACTTAACAAAGACATTAATGAACCTCACCTCATGCTTATCAATTTCTCCTGAGATTACAGATAACCCATAGTCACTCAACTTTGCCATTCCATGCTCGTTGAGCAAAATATTATTTGTCTTCAATCTGTTGTTGAAGAAACCAGGAATTATTCCAGTATGCAGAAAGTGCACGGCTCTGGCCACGCCAATCAATGCTGCCAACCTCTTCGACCAGCTAAGAACCTTTGCAGGATTGTTCCCTGCATGTATTAGACCAATTTGATTGCCCTTGCTGATGATTTTAGCATGGTGAAAATACGTTATGGCTGCTCATCAGGTAGCTGATATAGAATGCTCTTCATCAAGTCATCCGGGACTCATGGTGTCAATAGATAATCAACCCCCTATATCTCACACTAGAGGAGAATCTACACCCAACCTCAGTTGAAGGCTTTCAATTATCATTACAATCACATAGTGAAGACTTCAGATTGTATTTTTTGATAGCTTATTTCCTTAAGATACCTTCTCTGTACATTCCTAACAGAAGTTTGTGTTGAATTTTCACATTATAAAGGGCTAATACCACCAAAAATTCCAAAGCAGTGGACCTGTGCCACATTAAACCCAAACTAATTTTTCTGTCACAAAAAATCCCAATCTGGTACTCTGTGGTATTAGACCTATCATAAATCAATTATTATCCATTTCCCATATATAATCACAATAGATTGCTCCTGTACCTTTATGCTGCCTCTAGTTGAAAGGTTATTGCTCTTTCTTTTTCATAAGTTTCTGCTCCTAAATAAGTTATGTTTATTCAAGCCACATTTGCCACTCTTCGCCTTTAATTATGTTAGCATGGAATTCATACAGAGCATACCCAAAGGTCTGCTGCCGCAGACATTCAAGATAAGAAAAGTAAAGCTGGGGACATATGTGGAAACTTGCTAAAAGAAATAGTAGCACTGTATCAAAGGTTTTTAGTTTGTAAGCAATTTAGGGGCACGACGTGGTTCCAACAAAGCAAATAGTGATTACTCTTTACTCCTAAAATGAAGTAGCACAAAGCTAATCAATCTCACACCAACATTCTGTGCTTACCAGAGAGAAGAGCCTGGAAATTGCCGTCCGGCACATATTCATATATAAGAAAGACTTTGTCAATCCTTGGATCATGTCTTACATCTCCGTCAATACAGTGGCCCAGTAGGCATACCAAATGTGGATGCCGAAGCTTTCCTAGCAAATCCAATCTAAGCCTCAGATTGCGGATTGAATATTTTTTTGGAGGTAAACATCTTATAGCAATTTGCATCCCGTTATCTAGTCGTCCTCTGTAAAGCTGAAAATATATAGGAATTCTATGTTACGGCTAAATAAAGTACCCAGTCAAAGTACAATCAAGAGATTCTGACCTATCTCCACATTATTGAGAGGCAGGAGGATAAACATGAGGGAATTTACCTTCCCATAAGAACCTTCACCCAAAAGAGAAGTTTCATTGAAGTTGTTTGAAGCTACTTTCAGCTCCTCAAAAGAGAATGAGCGACATGGTGGGAGACTTTGCGCATTGATCTTTGCAGCTTCAGATATGAACCCTAAGCAGCAGAGCAAAAAGAGGCAGTCAGAGCCTTGCATATATAAAGACTTAAAAGTGTTATATCTGTGGTGTTCTCGCTTCCAAACAAGGAATTTCTTTGTAATATTTGCAAGAAAATGATCACACAAACATATTATTACTCACTCAGTTGAATAGCGAACAACTTACTTGCGCTCATCAAGATCTCAGACGAGAATCCTGCATCTGAGTTATCTAGACCTGGTTTGTGTAGCAAATGCTGCTCTGACATTCCTCGAGAACAGTATCTTTTGACTAGAATGAGAAAGGCAGAAGCCAGAACCACCAAAGCTACCACACCTCCTCCAATCACACCCACCGTTACTCCCACATTTTTCCCTCCAGAGCCAGATTTTTTCGCCTCACGAATTTCCAAGCAATAATATTGTGCATGCTGACGCTGTGAGTTAACAGATAAGCAATTCCCATCAGAATGAACAATTAGATCGCCTGATTTGGAATTTAGACAAGTAGGCAAACTGCCTCTCAATCTATTGTTGGTTAAATCAACAAAACCCAGCTTACTGCTGCAGTCCACATTATGCGGAAGCGACCCACTCAACATATTCGATGCGAAACTCAGATAACTGATGTTCGGCAGAGAGAAGAGTCCACTTGGAGGCACTCCTGTTAGACTGTTGTAAGAAACATCAAGATATTGAAGGTGATTCAGTTGGCTATATTCCTCTGGCACTTGGCCAGAAAAGGAGTTCTTATTGAGGAAGGCCATGACCAGTCCTTTTGGCAATGCAGGCAAGCTAGAACTAAGCTTGTTTCCACTTAAATTCAGAACACGTAGATTTCTCAATCCGCTAAGGTCCGGCAATTTCCCATCTATTTCGTTCCCAGACAGAATAACTTCACTCAAAGTGTTGACACTGTTCACTGAAGATGGGAATTCACCTCTCAGCCGGTTGTTCCTCAAGCTCAAAACTGTCAAATTTTGCAGTGCATCAAACCAATTGGGCACAGTGCCATTAAAGAAATTATCATCCAGCACCAGAGTTTGAAGCCTCACCATAGCTGAAATCCTTGGAGGAACCGAACCGTAGAGAAAATTGGAGCTAAAATCCAGATGTTCAAGCGAAGACAAACGATGAATTTTGTCAGGAAGAGGACCCCACATGCCCAAAGACACCAAATGAACAACTTTGAGGCTGGTCAACCTTGCCAAAGTGCTCACAAAAGAATCCATGGAGAAGTTCTGCGACAAGCTCTTATTCGGTACTGCAAACCCTTCAAAGTAACCGCCTTTGAGCACCTTATCACCGGCTAACTTGAGCTCGGTTACGAAGTTATTCTCGCACGTGATGTTAACAGTCGGGGATGGAGGGAGCGAGCAAAAATCCACTCCATGAACGTTCCAAATCTCTAGCTGCGGTGGATACTCCAACAGCTTTCTAAGCTGAAGCAGCACTTGGGTCTGCGACGACTGGAGTTGGTGTGTGTGTACAATAAGCATGCTCCATGCGAAAGCGAAGCAGAACAAGGACAAGAAGTTGCGAAAACCCATGAAAGATCTCTCCTTTCTAAGGGAAGTAATGTCCACAACCCACTTCACTGAACAAGATTCCAAAGCCAAAGAAGCTAACATAGCAAAACAAAAGCCACCAAAGCGACGAGTAGTGTTTGCTTACCCATCAGCGCCAAACATGGACCAGCATGAACTTGGTGGGTTCAGTTCAAGCAAAATGCGCAGAATGTTCCTCAAAAGGAAGAAACAAGAAGCAAGAAGTAGGAAAAATATGAAATCCCGGAATTCTCACTCTGTCGGTCCGTGGTGGGGATATGATGGAGTTAATGCATTTAAGAGCTACCGCGATGGACTGCCTGTCTGTCTTGTGGGAATGGGGAAAGGGACACTGGTCGCGGCTCCCTCGCTCATAATGACGGATGAAAACGATGCAGCACAAAGACGAAGAAGTCTCACCGGCTCTGTGAACCAGCGAGCAATACACGAACAGATTCCGGAGAAAGGGTTAATGACGTCAAAGAGAGAATGCTTCTTAAAACTCCGGAGTGTCAGCAGAAAGACCGCTCTAGCTGGCCCTCAATATTTAAGGAAGTGAAAAGGACATAGATTACTGCGTTCAGTAAAGAAAACACGTAAAAAAATCTGCTTTTCTTGTTTTGGCCGAGAATGTCTCAGACAGTAGCGAAAACGAGCCATTTCTTTTTCGAATTTCCAGCCTGCAACAGGGCATCGAAGCCTTTAGTTAGAAGCTGGTGGTACTATCACATGGTCTATCAGCTCCATGGGTGTCACATTTAAAAAAGTGGGAAGTGCAGGAAAAAAGTTTCAGTACTCCGAAGAATCGTCAGACATTAATGTCTTGAATCTGAACAGACGAGCGTTGTATTCGGATGTACGGCAGTATCAGTTGCAACAGTGGCAGTAGCCCTTGGATTGGAGAGCGGGTTATGAGTCTATGACTGGTCCACGTGCTCATTTACTTCTTGACGGGCGCTCGGTCCTCGGTCCCATCCCTGCGTTGCATCAGCCCAGTCCCTGTCCAGGAAGAAAGGCACTCTCTTTTGCAACTTGCCCCGATGAGACAGGTTGTCTCCAACTCCAGATAATATACAAAAAAAAAAAGGAGCCCCGACAGCAGATTCTCACAGGCACTTGCGCTTGCGATGTGTAGTTTAGTAACTTGGATTTGCATTGCGCGACCATATGCTGTTTTTCTCAGCATCTCTCGCTCCGTCTCAGACAAATAAACATGGGCACCGCCATCCTATGACACCACCAAAAGGAGGAGGAAAGCGAAATGCTGCCATCAGACTTTCAAGAAATGCAGATTCTCTCTCTCTCTCTCTCTCTCTGCCCCCTATGTTTTTATGAGTATATGTTGAGGTTGAGGACAAGCTATGGAATCCTGCTTCAGCAATGTGCAGAAGGAGGCCTGAGGCGCCTCCTTTAGAAAATTAAATGTTGGATAGTCTGGTCCAATCCTGACTAGCCACTAGAATTGATTGATAAATCAATATGACAAGCTACAAATCCCCATTATTCTAACGACCACAAACATTGTCAACATTCAACTATAGTTCTACGAATCATTTTGCGATTCAAACATGTACACCATGGAGTCAAGGATAAAATCCAATTCATATTATTGAAGAACAAATTATGAATCTAACCAAACAAATTCTGAATTTCATTAAGTTCGATGGATATAATATGTGGTACATGATAGTAGAGAGCGTTAAAATCGACGAATCCTTCTTTTGGTCAAGAGAAAATCTAAAGGTGGGGTGTGATGGGAAAGAGGAAGTGGATTGGTGAGTAGTACTTCGGGCACATATAGTGTAGCTCGTTGAAACGAAGCATGCCCCACCCTCATGTGCAATGTGCACAGGCCTCTTTATCAATTCATTCTTGGTGGTCATCTTTCTCTACGAAAGTCGAGGGGTCCTTATCCTCCAAAGTTACCAAAAGCTTCCCCTTTTTCCCTATGGGATAAAAAGTTAGAAAAGACTTGGCTGTGGAGCTGATACAAACGTCTTAAGCATCACTCATCCAAAAATCATGGCTAATTTTTTTGTAAATTATTGCTCAATTTATAGAATCATCCTTTAATCATCATTACAGGAGTAAGAAATTTCACTCGTTTGGAGAAAATTAATGAATTGTAGGTTGAACTCATGTTTATGAAATTATAGACTTGGCATATAATCCTACTATATGTCCTTCATTTATTCTTGTCAATATGTTAAAAAAGATTAATTATTAATCCACCAGCTGTGTAAATCGGTCCAAGTAAAAACAGATTTCGTAAACCGAATCAAAGCATAAAATAAAATTTAAAAAAAAAAAATCCTTAAAGAGAGGTTGTCCTTCATTCGGTTTCCCCAAGATGGGCCCCGCCGATCATCTGTCCGTTTGGGCTTGCTTTTCGGCCCATCAGCCTTCATCCGGATCGGCCCAATTGTCCAAGGAAGCCCGACCTGGTGTTTCTACAGGGGCCCAGCGCAGACGCACAATTTATATTTTCATTTTAAAGAAAAAAAGAGAAATGAAGGGCCTAATTTTCTTTTTTAAAAAAAAAAAAAAAAAAAACAGTACTAGGTCTAGTCTCCATTTTATCTTGAACTCTCAACAAAAATTCCAATCTCTAGATCTAGTCTCAAATCTATCCCCAATTTTATTTTATCTAAAAAAATCACTAATTTTCAATCCATTCTCAAATATACATCATTGTTTAGACCCAACTTGACATGACATTTTCATGTCCAAAACATGAAAAATTATCTCCAAAATGAATCCATTTTAGGATATGAAAATTAGGAACAACTACCAGCAAATTTTTGGTAGTAGGCTAACAAGAGTAGGTCTGAGACTAGAATAAAAATTAATGATTTTTCTCTTAAATAAAAAGAAAATCCAAGGTAGATTGGGGACTGGATATAAAATTATACGATTTTTTCAGACAAAGAAAAAATTGGGGGATTAGACTTAAAATTCGAAGGCTTTTTTTTTTTTTTTTTCTTTTAAAGGAAATTAGGAACACCAAAAGAAAAGGGGGAGACGGGACAAGAAGAACGTTATATCAAAAAAGTAGGCAGTTTGGGGTTGGTGGCGAAGTTGGGTTTTTTTGGTCTTTTGAATTGAGATTGATTGAAGGCAAAGCAGCATCGGAAGGTCCGAATAGCCCAACGAGGTTTGGTGGTCTGTCCTTCCCTTCCCTTCTCTCTCTTCTCCACCTTCTCCTTCTCCTTCTTCTCCTTCTGACAGCGGAGAAGAGACGACCATCTTCGCAGCATACTCTCTCTCTCTCTCTCTCTCTCTCTCTCTACAGGCGGGGGGGTGTTGGAAATGGCGAACTTGGAAGATGTGCCGTCCCTCGATCTCATGACGGAGCTCCTCCGCCGCATGAAGTGCAGCTCCAAGCCCGACAAGCGCCTCATCCTCATTGGTAAGAAAAAAAGTCTCCACCTTTGCCTAGAATCTGGCCGGATCTGGATTACCCATGTCGATTTTTGTGCCGTCCTGCGTCGGGTTTGGCTCGGTTTTATCGATTCGACATCCTCCCCTTAGATTCGCGACTCGACTAGGGTCGAATTCATGGCGAAACGCTTAGGGGAGGCTGAAATTTGCAGGCTTTTTATCGCGTGCGCCTCGCTTATGGTGTTGCCTCTGTTGGGTAGAGAGCTATCGGGTAGCTCGGAGGTTGCCTGGTGCGGTATCGAATTGGAAGAACGTGCGCTTTGGGCTGTCGGAAAATATGTTTGGAGTTGAATTAGGCCACGCGCATTGTGTTCTAGGAGCTACTGAATGGAAGGGTTTGTGGTACTTTCTTGTTGGGATTAGATGAATGATTGGGTGGGTTTGCCTTTTGTATTTCCTGCTTGTTGCGGCTTTGTTTCATCTTGGACGCTTGTTAGGTGTCGTGGAATATGGGGCAAGTGCCATGGCCCATGGCAGCATGACCATGCTTGTACTATACAGCGGTTGTTGGAGGATTTGTATGCATCGGTATTTGCGACATTTTCCTTATCTAAGACTACTTATGTGTAATTGCGCAGTCCTTTATTTCTGAACTCCATGGGCTTTTGTTTTAGAAGGATTTTTAATGTTTGATGAGCTGTCTTAGGTGGCTAAGATTGAATTTTGATGATCTCGACTATTGCAGGCCCACCTGGATCGGGGAAAGGTACTCAATCGCCCATTATTAAGGATGAATACTGCTTGTGCCACTTGGCCACTGGTGATATGTTAAGAGCTGCTGTTGCTGCAAAAACCCCTCTTGGAGTTAAAGCTAAAGAAGCCATGGACAAGGTTTAATTCTATCTGTTTTGTCCTGTTATCTTTTATCCTCAGCTTAATTTGCTTATGCTTCCTTTACTTGAGAATGATTCTTGATGAGGTCGCCTGTAACTTCTTACTAGGGTGAGCTTGTTTCTGATGACTTGGTTGTTGGCATTATCGATGAAGCAATGAAAAAGCCTTCGTGCCAAAAGGGCTTTATTCTTGATGGCTTCCCAAGGACTGTGGTCCAAGCTCAGAAGGTTCTTTTGAACTCGTCTTTGCTTTATTTTCTGTTTCGTGTTTCCTGCAGATGCACACAAAAACACACTCAGTGCAGTGTAGATTTGAGATATGAAATGCTGAGCTGATTCTTCTGACCCAACATTCTTTCTGGCAACAGCTTGATGAAATGCTGGAAAAGCAGGGTGCTAAAGTCGACAGGGTGCTCAACTTTGCTATCAATGATGCAGTATTGGAGGAGAGGATTACTGGTCGCTGGATACACCCTTCCAGTGGCAGGACCTACCACACAAAATACGCACCTCCCAAGGTTCCTGGGATTGATGATGTAAGCTTCTTGCCTCCAGTAGTCTCTTAATTAAAGCATATACTTAGACCTCAGGACTATTGCTCAGACAATATAGGTATTGTAGCTGGGTAAGCTTTTGGGCAATACTAAGTGTTGCGGCTCTATTTTGTTGTAGGTCACTGGGGAACCTTTGATTCAGCGAAAGGATGACACAGCAGCTGTTTTGAAATCAAGACTGGAGGCATTCCACAGGCAAACTGAGCCGGTAATGTGCTGTCTGGGTTTCTTCAGTTCGATTAATTTGAATGTCATGCTGTTTAGATAGGGAGCTAATGATTCATTTCCAGTTGTGTAGTTCATCTTGTAGATATACCTGCTGATATTTGTCTAGATAGGTGTTTTGGATCTCAAATGTTTTCTTGATGTGTAGTTGAATTTATCGATGCCAGCATTTACTTTTGAAGTTTTTGACATAATTACCATGTCTTTGCAGGTGATTGATTATTACTCCAAAAAGGGAATGGTTGCAAATCTTCATGCTGAGAAACCTCCCAAGGAAGTCACAGCAGAGGTCCAGACTGTGCTTTCGTCATGAGAAATGTTCCCTGCCAAATGTTCCCTGCGGAATAATTTAACTCTAGGATTTTGCATTATCAAACTCCAAAGTACCTTCGATTGAGCTGAATACCCCCCTTTCCCTTCCCAATCCCCCTCTTTCGTCATGCTTCAAATTTGATTTCCGGCTGCTATTCATACTTTTTGAGGGTTAGTTTAGTTCAGTGGTCAAGAATAAAGTTACAAACAGAAATTGAACAATTCTACTGGCATGTGTTGTGGGCATGCTTTTACAGCATTTAATTGGCTGATTACATCAGTTGTTTACTGCATGTTCGAGCACTTTCTGGCACGTGCTGTGGACATGCTATTATGGTGATCTTTTTGTTCATTTGGCTACTGATGTTTAAGCTGAAGCAAACATGAAGCTCACTAATTGACGCAATCATCCTATATAACACAGGCACCGAGGGAAAAAGGTCCTGTACCGATAACTTATATAATTCGTCACATGGTGAATTTTCACTGATGATAGCTAGTCTGTAGGGTGCGTAGGCTGTAGCTTCGGGGTGGGGTAGTTTTTTTTTAGAAATGCTTCTTTTCTATTTCTATTTCAGGGACAATTTATGGGTAAAAAACCCGTTTGGTAATCGCACAAAATTTCTACTCTAGAAATAGAAAAAGAATAGAAATGCGTTTGGTAAAAAACAGTTTCTTTTTTATATTTATTTATTTTTTATTTTTGTTGGCCGATCGCCGTTGGACGCCGTCGCCGCCGCCCGCCGCCGCATGTTTGCCGCGGCCGACCGCGGCCGATGGTGGTGCGGCCCGGGCGGCGGCGGCGATCGGTCGTCGGCCGGCGGTCGGCCGATGGCGACATGCATGGCGGCGGGCGCGATCGGCCGGGCGGCGGCGGTCGGTCGGTCGGCGGTCGATCGACCTCCCGGCGGCCGGCGGCGGTCGGCCGGCGGCGACATGCGGCGGCGGGCGGCGGCGGCGGTCGGCCGGCGGCGGCGGCGGCGTGCGGCAGCAAGTGGCGGTCAACGGCGGTCAATGGGCCTTGTGCAAGAGAAGAAAAAAAAAAAAATTTTCACTTATTTCTTAAACTTGTTCTAACCGAAGAACTTTTTTTTACTTGGTTTTGTTCCAAAACTATTAGGGCTAACTTTTTGTTCCAGGGAATAAAAAAACAACTCGACGTTACCAAACGGTTTCGCTCTTTTTTATTCGGGGAACAAAAAAACGAAATTGGGAGAAGTAGAAACGTTACCATGCGCACACTAAGTAGGCTGTAATTAGTCACCTTGGGGTCTTTTTTCTTTGTCCTCTGCTAGATAGGCAATTGGGTTCTTATTCATAACAAGCTAATGCAGAAGCAATCTGCTAAGATAATTGGATCACTTGAGTACATTGATTCAACAACTTGAAGTGAAGTAGTTAGTTTTGTTTTGTGGGTTTTTGCCCGTTTCGCTCTCCCTTTTGCATCTTGCTTGTGCCCCGTGGCAGCTGTCATTTTTCAGGGACCAGGAAGAAAAAGAAATGGCAAGTGACTGCACTAGTTACTAACGACTCAAGGGAGAACAAACAAGCGGTAGAAACAACTAGACAAGGTTAAATCCATGAGCCTATGAGATGTCCTAAAAACGAGTAAAAGAGAGATACAGACAATGCTTCGGAAGCTGAAGTGGTCGCGATATCTGAAGTCAAGTCATTGCCAGACTGAAATGGCAAAGAATAAACAACGTTGCGATTGGCGCAACCGTACTTGGAACACAAACCAAAACTTCCTGTTAGATTTGGGTTTTCAAGCCTATGGTTTTCGTTGACGTTCCTATCTATTTGAAATGAGCCAAATGTCACAGCAGTCCCGAAAATTTGAAGACCGATAGTGGTGGAGAGAAATAGGGTAAACGACTGTGTATAAGTTAGCCAGTCAGAAGAGCAAATATCAGCTGATTGTGCAAACAGTGCGAGCATTCCAGTCATCCTAGGTATACAGAACGATCAACAACCTCCCATGATATCATAGTATCCAAAGGGCCTTAAAGATTTTCAAATGGTCCAGAGAAGACAAGATATCTGTTATTTGCAGCAGCACATGTGCTGAAAGCTTCCACATCATCTGTTGGAGGAGTTGAGAACAGGGAACTCCAAAGCACAGACCCTGCTAATTACATGTCGACTGCGATCTTAGCGTCCAGATAAGAGAACTCCTGGAAATAGGCCTTGAAATGCTCATATGAATGGTAAACATCATCAACTGCGCACATCTCTCTGATGCTGTGCATCGACAACTGCGGAGCACCGACATCAACAGTGCGAATCCCCACACCACTTGCTAAAATGGGTCCTATGGTTGACCCGCAAGGCATGTCATTGCGCACTACAAAATCCTGCACGCCCAAAAAAAAAAAAAAAAAAAAAAAAAAAAATCAAAGAAAATCTAGTCACCAATCAAACCATAGGAAAAGTAACAAATAAAAGAGGAATTTTTTTCCAGCTCAGCGAGACACTAGCCTGGATAGGAAGGTCGTGCTTCTGTGCTATCTCCCGGAAAACAAAGGATGTCACAGCATTGGTTGCATAGCGCTGATTGGCATTGTGCTTAATGACAAGTCCTCCATGCATCTTAGGCTGATGATTGTCTTCATGTTTTTCCTGAGAAGATAACTATAAGTCGGGGAGTACGAGGGACTAAATCTATGAGTTACAGAGCTCTGAGAACAGTAGCAACGTTACCATATAATTTGGATGAAGAGCATGAGCCATGTCTGCAGATACAAGAAAGCTCCTCTGTATCGCCTTCTGAATCAGCTGCGGAGAAACAAGAGAATTCACAATGATCAACGATAATGTCACTAGTCAGCGCAAACATCCCCTTTTAACAACAAGCTACAAAATAATGCAAGAAACCATCCATGCAACCAGAAAGACAACTTAAGGAAATTGCCAAAAGTAGGATAGAAGAGTGTCATACATTGGGGTCCGAACCAAAGCAGCTAGTGATTCGTGACAAGGCGTCAAACATGGCAGGAGATCCAGCTCCCTGGGCTGAATTAGATCCAACCTCTTCGTGATCAAACAATGCCACCATTCTAACACCAGTCTCATCGTCTAGGCTGCTTTCAGAAGAAGTGGCATCTATCAACGCCTATCAAAAGAAAAAATAAAGGCATAAGTGGTGACGTTAGTACTTATAGTTGGCAAGTATGACAATGGAGCTATCTCTCACAATACCAAACCAGTCACAGTATACTGTTCTCCAAATCCAGGAAAAAGCCTGAGTCCATCAAGCAAGATGCTGCTCATCTCTTACATTTTTAAATTTTAATTGACATTGTTTCCAACATCATTTAACTTTGATGTTACTTTACAAAGATCTGAGGTCATTATTTTGAAATGTAAAAGGAACCATGGATGCTCAAAGCCAAAGATCTCCAGTCATCTGACTCTGATACTTAGACAAGAGGACAAATCTAATCACCAAGAAAGTCATTGAGGTCATGTCAGCAAAACCTAAGAAGAGGATTCTTTTTCCCTCTCATGTCTACTGGATAGTGTTCTAGTGTCACAACAGAGGCTTCGCAACCAATATGTTTCCTCCATTTGATCCGATAGATACAGAAATCTTCACCTGGCATTCAAAAGCCCACAGGAGAAATAGAAACATACAACGAACCTTCAGTTTTTGCACATTGATAAAGCAACAATTCAGACTTATTACTTATGGCTGTTAGAGAAACAATGCACATTTGATGTAGGAAACTTACTACTATCAACAGAAGAAAGAGAAGAACCTCTGCGGCTCTCTTCACATCTTCTGCAATTACTATGATAATAACAAGTCCATACCTTTAAAGAGCAAAATGACATGCACAGATTGTCAAGTCTTCCTGAAAAAACAAACTCCTTCAGAGCACCAGCTACCACACTAGGTTGAGTGTCACATGCTTGTAATTCAAAATCGCAAATTTCACCGGGTGCACAACCAATTTGGTTCGCCAACATCTACAAGTAAAAGGAGGACAGTCAGGGAGAAGAAAAAAAATCCAAACATCCATACCGTATAAAACCAAAACTTGAATTTAGCAGTCACCCTGAAAATTCCAAAATAAACTCGCTTTGGTGCTCACCCCAACAAATTGCGAAGTACTTTAACATTTACAAGAGTAATATATCCATTGTTCAGGGCATAAATAATTTATACTGTCCATGTTTTTTTCTAGCAGATTAACAGTTTGACAGTTTTGATGAAGTGCTGGATTTTAATATGGTTGCACTATATAACAGAGTCCATGCAAAAGATCAATAGAGCTTAAACATTATCAGCTAAACATGGAAAATTGATGAGTATATTATTCAGCTAGCCTGGAAAACACACGCTACCACCTAGATGTGGCAAAAATGAACCTGAATTCCAGAACCTGAGATTCCTCAGGAAAAATCAGGGTATGGTTGAATGTTCTTTCAACCCACCAATATCTGGATCAACCCAACCTGGCTTAAATTTCTGAGTTGGATGGATGGGTCACCCAATAGGTTAACTTTTTTATTCTCTTTATAGAAATCTTGAATCACATGAAATCATTCAACTTCAGATCTTTTTACCCATGATATGAGTGATATATCCCAAGGTAATAACATGATTTTACAATGTGACCTGCGTTGAATTATTGAATCATTGAATCAACAGATGTAATTGGGCAAGATAATTTAGACATAACCAGGATTAGTTGGATTATAAAGAAGAAATACTAAATTAGTGATTTCATCCTAAAATTTACTTAATCCCATTACAACGAAGTTTCTTTTAAAGTCTAAAATTTGTGACAAAAGGAAATTCAAAATCTGAGATATTAACAGAATATAATAAAGAGAGTATAATAAAGAGGTCGTGCAAATTGAATCTTCATCATTCAACTTTAGATCTTTTTACCCAAGATATGAGCAATATCTCATCATAATCACGTGATTTTGTAAAATCACCTGTGTTGAAATGTTGAATCAATAAAAGTAGTAATTTGGCAACATAATTAAACATAATCAGATTTAGTTAGATTGTAAAAAGAATTTACATAACTAAAATACAAACTTAGTGATTTCCTTCAAAAATTCACTTAATGCCATAACGGCAATATTTCTCTTCAACTCTTAAATTGATTGAAAGAGAAATATCAAAATTTGAGATATTAACAAAATAATCTTAAAAGATCATACAAATTGGTCTCTAAGTCCCTCTCTCTCATATAAGTGAAATTCACCACTGTTGGTAATACAATAAGAAGCCTAATCTCTGTGTTTTGCTTAGTGCCTCAGAAGTCAACAAATTGGATATTAACCTAAAATGAACATATCCCTTCCACCACATCTCAAATTCTTAATCCAGTGGTGTGGTGTGTCAGGTAAACTAGTTTTGATTCTTTTGAAGTTATTTTAGGAACCATTACAATTAATGCATTAGATTTCTATCTGTTGTTCCTTATGAAGTATATTTATACATGGAATCTATGCATACATAAGAGGATGCTCATTTGTTGAACACAAAAATGGATGCAATTAGGTTAGGGTAGAACAAACTGTGACCAAACGACCCATTGTATGAACCTTATTGAAAGGAAACAAACCAAACTGAACAGGAACTGACCCATCCCTTGACAGATTCCAACTTCCATTTGAAAGGATTAACAAACACTTAGGAAAGCACAAATTTTGGGAGTCGGTTACCTGAAGTAGTAGTGGGTGATGCTTTGGTTTACCAACGATGCTTAAATCTTCAGGACCATTTTCAGCAGCTGGTTTGTTCATCTCGGCCTGCAAAAAGGATTCACTAATAATTGAAGCAAGATAAAAGTAAAATTTAAGTAAGATGCCCATACTCCTATGTGTAATCAAGCTAAACTTAGGAAGCATCAGTTTATTGCCTTGTTGACAATAAGTTCATAGATGAAGTAACTCAAAAATTTCCGGTTAAATGCCTTAGTTGATGTAATCAATGATTTATCTTGTCTTAGCTCCCTTTTGGTTTTGAGAGCTATTTTGTACACGGCTTTAGTTTTTTGGCTCTTTTTGTATAAAGTTTGCACCCCCTTGATGCCCTATTGTTGGACCTTTTATCTATTGGGAAAAAAAAAGAGTAAGAAGTTTCCTGCAAGAAATAAGCTGCCTGTATATTGTCAAGCTCAAGCATAGAGGAAATTCAATTAGGCTTTCAATTATCTCCACGGGGACATGAGTTAATGCTGACTCTTCAAATAGTAGTTGATTGATTTAGGCTCCGTTTATTTAACAGAAAATTAACAATTTTGAAAACATTTTCCAAAAAAATGATAGCATGTATTGCTCGAAATAATTAGTCAATGAAAAATGTTTTTAGTATTGACAACAATTTATGTCTAAACATTTTTGCGGCCGGTGAAAATATTTTTCATTAATTCATTTTTGTAAGCAATACAAGTGGATCATTTTTTAGAAAATGTTTTCCAAATCATTCATATTTCTGCTGAACAAACAGACCCTTAGATTCTTTCATGAGAAGATAATACGATGAATCCATGTACAGGAATATGGAATCAAGGCTGTCAAGAAACTAAATCTCAAATGGAGCTAGGGAATATAGAAAACCAAGTTTAGCCATATAGCTACTGAATGTGGTTAAGGATGTGGCATCAAAGATAAAATAGTAAAAGAGAACATTTAACAAAAAAGCATGCTAAGATCATGTTCCAAAGTAAAATTAGAGTAAAGAAATAAGGATTTTCACGGACAAAGAAAATATTTTCCATTCATTCATAGTAATCAATCTTTGGAAAATGTTTTCCAAATCATTCATTTTCTGCGAAACAAGCAAACCCTTTTCATGAGAAGATATTATGATGAACCCATAAATAGAATATGGAATCAAGACTGTCAAGAAACTAAATCTCACCTGGAGCTAGAGAATATAGAAAACCAAGCTTAGCCATGTAGCTACTGAATGTGGTTATGGAAGTGGCTTAAAGATAAAATAGTAAAATAGAGCATTTAAATAGAAAGCAAGCTAAGATTGTGTTCAGAAGTAAAATTAGAGTAAAGAAGTAAGGATAGTTCTCATGAAAAGAACCGCCTTGAGCTCATGGTCACAATGTTACAAACAGGCAGCAGTATGTCCAATTTTCTAAAAGAATGAGAAGGAGAACCGTCAAGGTAAACTATCAACAAGAATCATCTCTAACCATAATTGACTAAGCACTGGTAAAATAGAACTCTCACATAGATACAAGTAGCAAGAAAATGAAGCTAATCAATAGAACGAGTAATGTCATTTTCATAGATTCAGCATCTATATAAATCCTTGACGAAATGGGATTGATATTTCTGAGCTGAGTGCTTAATCTTGACTGATTTTCATTTTACCTTAACAATTTATTCAAACTAAATCTCTGAGCACCATACAGTTGGAAACATTTAGTTAAATACAAAAATAAAAAATAAAAAAAGGAAGTGTTCTGAGATTACCATAATAGATGTTGCCAACACCGGAATAAGATGAGTCTGCGTGTTCACTTTAAATCCATCATTTACACCTCTGTCCAAAGATGAGTCAGATGCCAAGGCACATACAGGGTATAGCATAAGAAACATAATTCCACGCCGCATAACATTAGAACAACAGATAAAATAAAGCAAAGACCTATCCAAGTGGATTGCTAAGGTTGGAATTCGCATTATTGGCTCCTCTAATCTGACAAGTCGATGTGAATACGAAGCGGAACCATTGTTCTCTTCTCGTATCATGACACGTCCCGCAATAGTCATGTCCCGATCAAACCAAGTATGCCATAGCCCACCTCCGTAAGTTTGCACACCTACTTGCAGACACCCACCTTTGCTCACCTGAAGAAGCCGCCATTCTCCCAAACTAAGTCTCATGTCACCCTTTTCGTGGAATCATATGGGGTTCATATTTTGAGGCATTGAGCAAATGAAAACTCAGATAGCATCAAGTTGATTACCTTGGTGACAGGCTTCAGTTTCAAGCAAGGACTGTCAGTGTGAGCCCCGACTATATGGAACCCGTTTCCGGCAACATATCTAGCCAATCATTCGAATAAGACCCAATAAGACATCGATTGAAAACAACCAAGAGTGGTCCAAGAAAATAAAGGAAAGGTTATTCCCGAAAACGAAGCATACTTTTTACCAACGGCGAAAGCCACAATGGTAGAGTGATTCCTGGTGAAGAAGTACTTCTTTCCTGCTTCCAAGTTCCAATCTTCTCTCTCCGAAACCTGCTCATAACCCGCATCCCGCAGCAGCCTCTTCGACTCATCTACAGTGAGAGAGAGAGAGAGAGAGAGAGAGAGAGAGAGAGAGAGAAATCGATCAAAATCACCATTAGGCAGCAGTACGAACGAGCCACCGACCTACCCACGAATGGGTAGTCGGCAAAATCGTTTCTTTCAATCGAAAGACGCGAACTTTCCACCCACTTTTCAATCGGGTCGCTTCTTTTTACGAACGACATCGGATCAAACAGAGGAACCCAGAGAGAGAGGAGAGTTACCGACGGCGTGAAAGGCAGTGGGGGAGGCGTTGAGGAAGGCGACGAAATCGGAGACGACGCTGCTGGCTTCCTTGCCCATCGTCTCTTCCTCTCGCGTCTGATATCCGTCGATGAAAGTGAAGAAGCTGGACCCGTGTTCTGCTATTATAACATAACGAGGAGCTGCTCAAGAGCTCAAAAGCGGCTTTCACGTGGGATCGCGTGAGGTTTTCTCGGACAGACAGAATGGAATACTTTATTCCTGTCAAAGGTATCAATCAATCGGATCGAATTGGGTTCGTGTCATCTTCTATTTGCTTGTGTGACATGCTGGTTGCGGCCACCGTACAGCGTTCTTGATTGGGTTTGGCCGGACGCTTCCCTCTCCCTCTAAAATATATCATGACGACCCGGTCGAACCCACTAATGTTATCTTTCATGTGAATTTCATTTCCATTCCATAGTGACCGGATCCGGCCAGGGCACGGAACAATCGTAAGGACTATCGCTCTCGGCATGCTTCTAAGATGGCGAACCAAATATAAATGAACTGGACGCAACAAACAGATAGAAGGGTCTCTTAATTTTATAGGTGAAATTAAACAGTTAAGCGTGCTAAGGTGATACTAGGATGGGTTCTTGATTACAAATTTAGGCCGTGAAAGAACTGCATTTATTTAACAGTAGCCGACTAAGCCTATTATGCGTTCCGTAGTGCATGTGACTATTAGCACTTCCGCTGACGTTTGCTGTTATTTGAATACGGAAAACAGATTTTGTGATCAGATCAGGAGGGCTTAAATTGTGGAATGGTTAGTGGGATCGGTTCCCAAGCGCATGAGCGAGTGCAAGCACGACAGAAGGATGTATTCAAGTTCGATGAGAGGGCGCCGTCCCTCTGATGAGAGTCGTACAGCGGAATTCGTCTTCTAACTTATGCCACATTACCTCTCCGATGAGACCAACAGTATGTCGTCTGCAAATGCAACTCTTTTCAGATGTGGTTACTTGAAAGCAAATAGCATTGGTCCAACATACCAAGAAAATTTTTTACGACAGGACCACATAAGAGGTAACTGCATACTCAATGATCGATTAACCAGAAGACTATGATGGGTCCACTGTTTCTTCTTTGCCTTTAAGAAATGCGGGGAGCCACTTTGCTGACAGTTTTGGTATGCGCTTGAAGTTGTTCTTGTAATCGATGTAGTACAGCCCGAATCTTGAAGTATAGCCATCTCCAAACTCAAAGCTGTCGAACTGACACCAGTAAAAATATCCCTTCACATTTACTCCTTTCCTGCAAGACGCAGCAAAGAAGGAAGGTGTAAGGAAGTAAATGAGTTAAGCTCGGGGATTGCCTATCTGGTATCTTATAGAAATTCCTTTAAACCGTTCACTTTTCAATTGTGTGTCTGAAGTTCTCTCTTTGCTAAAAATAAGCTAAAAGATCCCTTATTTTTTTTTTTTTTAAATTTTTTTCAAGTAAGCATGGTTAGAACCAAATCCTCGTTGCTATATGTATGGTTAGAAATAGAACCGAATCCTCGTTGCTATATGTGATGATGCTTAAAATAAATATTTTTGGCTCAAACTACTTACTTCATTGCTTGCTTGATCCAATGCAAATGTTGCAGGACAAACTTGATGCGGTGTTGATCCTTCAGTGCTTCCTCAATAGGCCTGGCGTCAACTTTTGCTTCGGTGACTCCTGTCAATCAAGACTAGTCATTTAGGAAAGAGTGTTTTCTTCTATAGGGACGAACAAAATCCTTTAGGATTCAGACCATTCTCGGTGACGTAGATTTTAGGGCGTTTGTACTTCTGCTTTATGTGCTCCAGAAACTTTCGTATCCCCCTTGGATATATATAGATAAAGCTGCTTCCTTCAGCCTGCAATGTGCAAAAAATGTACAGGAGCAACACCTACAATGAGAATTTTCTTACAAAAACTAAAACTAAAACTTCTGCCTTCCTTGCTTCAGTGATCTCATACCTTTTCGCCAATCGGAACTCCATCTTTATCAGCTGCAACAACCAAAGAGAGCACATCTCAGATGCTGTTTTCAGCTTCTTCCTAGGTCATTCTGGGATAAGATATTATGAAATATATACCTCGGATGTCTGTGAGCCAGTCAAGACCGAAGCTAATTGGTGGTGCAGTTGGATCTCCAGTTACTGCTTTGGCATATCTGGTTGTGTAGTAGTTGAAGCCAATAAAATCGAACGATCCCTTGACCAGCTCTTTATCTGCGTTGGTAAAAGTGGGTAGTCTCTCTTTTACTATACTTCTCATGGAAGCTGGATATGATCCATAAACTAGTGGCTCCATGAACCTGTCACGAGGCAATGTTTTTGAGTAGTTGAAAGATAGGGAGGGAGACGGGAGGAACATTGAAGTGAAATGTGAAGATTTTGGTTACATGATGTGATCAAATGAAGAGAGTATCCAAGAGAGATACCATCTTAAAATACGGAAGCAGAATAAAGCAAACTACGTTATCACTTTTCCTGACATAGTCTAAAATCAAGCAGCATAAAATTCATTCATTTTAACCTGAGGGACAATCTTTTGGAGATGAAAAATAAGTAACAAAGTTATAATTACGTAGTATCATGATTTCATCATGCGAACATATGTATCATTTTTCCTTTTTGTTCTTCATATAGGATTCGAGCAATTTTACTTACCATCCCGAGGTGAAGTCCAAAGCTCTATCGGTGGCTTCTTTATCTTTTGCTGATTCTGAATAGGGCTCATAATACAGAGCTACAAGGGCTATACCAACTTCTCCACCTTGTTTGGCCTAGGAACAAATTTTGAAGGTATAGTAATTTTAAAGATACCAGAAACTAGAGCAGATAATACAGATGTGATAATCGGTAAAACAATCAGAATAAGGGTGAAGTATATGGCTCACTTGGAACTTATCCTTGTAGAGCCTGGCAGCAGCAGCATGAGCAAGTATTAGGTTGTGACCCACAACGTAAGGCTCAGTGGATGAATTACCAGCTGGGCATGTATGAGCTGGTACGGAGCACCTCCCAGGCGGCGCAATTCCATAATCATAACCCATTTGGGCTACGATCAGAGGCTCGTTCACTGTGATCCACTTTTTAACCCTATCTCCATATGTTTTGAAACAAATTTCAGCATAATCCTTAAAATCGTCCCTGCGAAAAAAAAAAAATAGAGAAGAATTGTTGGGTGATTACAGTCACGTTTAATATATGTAAAAGAAGACACATCACATGACATCAATATGGGAAAAGAGCTTGTCATGCTGCTCACACAAATTTCCGACTCAAGGGCCCTCCATATTTGTGTTGCAGCACTTGTGGTGGATCGAAGTGAAAAATTGTTACAAGTGGCTCAATGCCTACATTAAATCACAAGAAAAGGTCAGATCTCAGTTAGCGGTCGGTGTACGGAATTTCACCAATTTCACCTTCGTAGGTGAGTACTGAAGGAGGACAGGACTACTATGTCACTATGTCGTCTAACTCTTAGAGAAATGCTTACAACTGGAGAAACAGATAGCTATCAAAGTACAATAGAACAATATTAAGTTTTTTTTGGTCAGAAAGAACAGTATTAACTTGGTGACAGGAATGTCTTTCTTTGATGCTGCAAACTGCTAAGGAGAAAGCTCGGAGCAAGATATTTCTGAAATGGGCACGGACTGAAGCAATTTATCACCTCTGGAGGGAGAGACAAGATGCAGTCCATAGTGGCATTCATCCTTCGGTTGATTGAGTACTCAAGAGTGCTATTTGTTATTCGTACTAAAATGTCCATTCTCTTACTTGCCAAAAACTTAGTTTTGACCGCACAAAATAAGGATCTTTGCTCTAGATGGAGAGTATCTTTGCCTGCTTATCTTGGGAGGATTATTGAAGTTGCTCCAATGTTGAAGTACTCTGTGGCTATGGTCTTGGAGCAGTCTGGTAGGATCCTTGGAGACATTTGAGTCTTTGGGACATCATGTGAGGGTACTGGGGTTATTAGGTTTTGATGTGTGATTCAGGACATTATATTTCTTTGGGTTCAGAAATTTTCTTTTGGGATAATTGTTGGATTGACTTGGAAAATGCGAGCTTTAGTGGACATCGTACCCACATAGGTTCTGTGCTCAATATGATATCTTACATATGGATTAAAAAAGAAAAAAAGCAAAAAAAAGAAGAGTTACCGAGAATCTGTATCATTGTAGTACTCACCATTTTTCATTAATTCATCAATCAGATTGTTGTAATGATCAATGCCTTCTTGGTTCACTCCACCGCTCAAGGATCCACCTACATATTCCAAAGTAACAGAAGTTCTGCGTTCAAAATTTGTCAAAGAAAAGCTAAAAGGTCCGACAAATTGTAAATTTTATAACATAAGCATGAGTTTCAGGGAAGCATGTTGGATGGTAAACTATACGGAAAGTGGATTTTGCTACTGAATGATGGGGATGACGCTTACTAGGCAGAATCCTCGTCCAGGAAATAGAGAATCTGTAGGCATCCACGCCAAGTTTTTTTAGCAACTTCACATCTTCCTGCAATGGCATATAAACCAATATTCCACCCAGACCCTCTTAGAAAATATAGTGTAAGTTCTGATATCAAAGGCCAGAAATGTGCTCAAGTGATGTTATGAAAATCCTACCTTATAACGCCTATAAGAATCCACTGCAGTTTCTGGGGTACTCTTGTCTGCAATCTTTCCTGATTAACAAAACGATACCATCAAATACATTAGATCCCGACAATGTGCCGATGGCGTCTGCTTAAACTTTAGTCAGAAACAACTGAGTGTCATTAAATAACAGAAGACAAAATTATTGAATGGGGGTTGTGCAGTGTAATCCACCAGGGAATCTCTCAGCATAGGTGTCCCAGGTACTTGGTCCTTTCCCATATTTCCTGGCCGATCCTTCTATCTGCACAAATCAAAGCAACATAAGGATTAGGGTCAGCTATAGGTGATATCTTGTTGGGATTAATTCAATCACGCTGCGTTGCTACTCGAGCTGAAGGATGAAATAACAGTAAGGGATCGTGACAGCCAGAGGATGGTGACATGCCATGGCACTGACGATTTGGAAATGACAAGGCTGAGATATCTTAGGATAATAAAAAGATAAATGTACCTGCACAGCAGAAGAGGCAACTCAAACAAGAAGTCAGCAGGAAAGTCTGACCTCTTGACGTTTAGTTCAGACTGTGATCCGTTGACATCCGTACCTGAAAAGATTTGCGAATCATCACTATGTGGGAGCCGCTGCTGCCAAGCTTTGACAGAGAAGTTTTAAGTAAATGGGTTGTTCAGGATGGAGCTCTAGGATGGTTTACATTCCATAGATTGAGTAATGATGCTATAGAATCAATTCCATGTGCTTTAACCAACTCAACCAGGGCAGTTGAGTTGGTGCATCAAATTAGTCAACGGCAAGAAATTGCTTCTTTCCAAGAATATGTTTGAAAAAAGTTGTCTTGGGTAACATTTCTCAGCTATTTTGATCAGAAAGAAACAACCCATCGGTATTAAACCACTGAAAATCTTCAAGAGAAGATAACCAAGAGAAATAATATGACGTACCGTGACCGAGACAGAGGAGTAAAGTGGCGCATAGGAAGGGAACGAGAATCTGGGCGACAGTCATCCGCGACGATGACGGATTTGACGCCATGGTCTCACTGCAGAAAGAAAGGTCAAGTCCTTATGAATTATGACTCGTGATCTCTACCTAATCAATACAAAAATCATCAGAGGATCAACAAAGTTTTTCTTGTTCTGTAGACTAACCGTCCCTGAAAACACAGGAAAGAGATGACAGAGCCGTCGGGACTACTCGTTGAGAGTTATCCCCTTGAATAAAGCATGACTCAAGCGATCCGTTTTTTCAGGCACACAGCTATGATCATTTACTGTAAGTAATGTGAGCAATGATTAGTAAAAGAAAACCACCGGGTCATTTACTCAAAGCTTCTATATAACGCACGTACGACAATATATAACCAAACGCCCTCTGATCTATTGATGGCCTGATGCTATGGTCTTGATCCGTTGCGACTTGCAGAAATGTTCTTTTTTTCGTCCGCGCTCCGCAATGGCTTGAAGCCCTGCTTATCACCCAATCTTGGTTCTACTTCCTCCAGAAAAATAATGTGTGCAATCCCAAAACAGATTCCCGCTCTCTCGCATTCTGGATTTCCCACGTTTACTTTGGAAGCACCCAATAAATTCTTGCCTTCCCGTCATTTCATGCTCAATCAATTATCATTTGCGATGTCGATTCGTATTCATAGCATTCAATGAAAAACTACTTTCAGTTCTCTCCGATGAAGGTTGTTGCGAGCGACAAGGAGTTCAAGTCCGAACCCATTAGCATATATATTGGACCCACCTCACTCGATTTCTTCCTATTTATTGCAATGCCACATAAGTTAAAAGCATAAGCCAAGCTACTCTTTCTATTATCCAAGTCACCACCACTAGGATATGCATCAACAAAGCTTTATAAAGTTAAAAACACCATGACATATTTGAAGTGCCTCTCAAATATTTTAATAATCACAGATTCCCAATGCTTTATTCTTGAATTAAACATGTATTTGTTCACAATTCCCACTGTGTGAGCCGTGTCTAGTGTGGTCGGGTATACACCATAGTATATATTAAACTACCAACCGCTAACATGTGAGGCACCTTAACCATGGATTCCCACTTCATTTGTTTTTAGTGAATGCTTCTAAGAGAGCTCGAAGTGATTTTCTAAAGGGAAAAAGTCACGAAAAATCCTGAACTTTGCCCCGAGTGACACATTTACCCCAAACTTTTTTTTGTGTTGTGAAAAACCCCAAACTTTCCAAATCATGACACATATACCCCACAAAGGCATTTTTGTCTTTTTAGTTTATGTTTTTTCTTTTTTCTTTTTTTTTTCTTCTTCTTCCCTCCGTCGGCCATGGCGGAGCCGGCATCCGGCGAGGGTCGCCCTCGCCGGCATCGGGCGAGGGCCGTCCTCGCTAGACGATGCGGGCAAGGGCCGTCCTCGCTAGACGCGGGCGAGGGCTGCCCTCGCCGAATGCCGGCTTCCCTTCGCCGGTTGGCTGGCGGAGGAAAGAGAGAAGGAAAAAAAAAAGAAAAAAAGAAAAAAATTTTTAAAAATGAAAAGACCAAAATGCCCTCCAATTTTGGGATAAATGTGTCACACAACAAAAGTCCAAGGTTTAAAAGTTTGGGATAAATGTGTCACGATTTGGAAAGTTTTGGGTTTTTCACGGCACAAAAAAAAGTTTGGGATAAATGTGTCACTCGGGACAAAGTTCAGGATTTTTCGTGACTTTTTCCCTTTAGAAAATCACTTCGAGCTCTCTTAGAAGCATTCACTAAAAACAAATGAAGTGGGAATCCATGGCTAAGGTGCCTCACATGTTAGCGGTTGGTAGTTTGATATATACTATGGTGTATACCAGACCACACTAGACACGGCTCACACAGTGGGAATTGTGAACAAATACATGTTTAATTCAAGAATAAAGCATTGGGAATCTATGATTATTAAAATATTTGAGAGGCACTTCAAATATGTCATGGTGTTTTTAACTTTACAAAGCTTTGTTGATGCATATCCTAGTGGTGGTGACTTGGATAATAGAAAGAGTAGCTTGGCTTATGCTTTTAACTTAGGTGGCATTGCAATAAATAGGAAGAAATCGAGTGAGGTGGGTCCAATATATATGCTAATGGGTTCGGACTTGAACTCCTTGTCGCTCGCAACAACCTTCATCGGAGAGAACTGAAAGTAGTTTTTCATGGAATGCTATGAATACGAATCGACATTGCAAATGATAATTGATTGAGCATGAAATGACGGGAAGGCAAGAATTTATTGGGTGCTTCCAAAGTAAACGTGGGAAATCCAGAATGCGAGAGAGCGGGAATCTGTTTTGGGATTGCACACATTATTTTTCTGGAGGAAGTAGAACCAAGATTGGGTGATAAGCAGGGCCCAAGCTATTGCGGAGCGCGGACGGAAAAAAGAACATTTCTGCAAGTCGCAACGGATCAAGACCATAGCATCAATGGCATGCTATCAATAGATCAGAGGGCATTTGGTTATCTATTGTCGTACGTGCCTTATATAGAAGCTTCGAGTAAATGACCTGGTGGTTTTCTTTTATTAACCATTGCTCACATTACTTATAGTAAATGATCATAGCGGTGTGCCTGAAAAAACAGATTGCTTGAGTCATGCTTTATTCAAGGGGATAACTCTCAACGAGAAGTCCCTACGGCTTTGTCATCTCTTTCCTGTGTTTTAAGGGACGGTTAGTCTCCAGAACGAGAAAAACTTTGTTGATCCTCTGATGATTTTTGTATTGATTAGGTAGAGATCACGAGTCACAATTCATAGGGACTTGACCTTTCTTTCTGCAGTGAGACCATGGCGTCAAATCCGTCATGGTCGCGGATGACTGTTGCCCAAATTCTCGTTCCCTTCCTATGCGCCACTTTACTCCTCCGTCTCGGTCACGGTACGTCATATTATTTCTCTTGGTTATCTTCTCTTGAAGATTTGCAGTGGTTTAATACCGATGGGTTGTTTCTTTCTGATCAAAATAGCTGAGAAATGTTACCCAATACAACTTTTTTCAAACATATTCTTGGAAAGAAGCAATTTCTTGCCGTTGACTAATTTGATGCACCAACTCAATTGCCCTGGTTGAGTTGGTTAAAGCACATGGACTTGATTTTATCGCATCATTACTCAATCTATGGAATGTAAACCATCCTAGAGCTCCATCCTGAACAACCCATTTACTTAAAACTTCTTTGTCAAAGCTTGGCAGCAGCGGCTCCCACATAGTGATGATTTGCAAATCTTTTTTCAGGTATGGATGTCAACGCATCACGGTCTGAACTAAACGTCAAGAGGTCAGACTTTCCTGCTGACTTCTTGTTCGGAGTTGCCTCTTCTGCTGTGCAGGTACGTTTATCTTTTTATTATCCTAAGATATCTCAGCCTTGTCATTTCCAAATCGTCAGTGCCACGGCATGTCACCATCCTCTGGCTGTCACGATCCCTTATTGTTATTTCATCCTTCAGCTCGAGTAGCAATGCAGCGTGATTGAATTAATCCCCAACAAGATATCACCTATAGCTGACCCTAATCCTTATGTTGCTTTGATTTGTGCAGGTAGAAGGATCGGCCAGGAAATATGGGAAAGGACCAAGTACTTGGGACACCTATGCTGAGAAATTCCCTGGTACACTGCACAACCCCCGTTCAATAGTTTTGTCTTCTGTTATTTAATGACACTCAGTTGTTTCTGACTTGTGTTGTGTGTGCGCTGTGGAAGTATGGTTTTAGTATTGGTTATAGATTTTGATTAGTGATGTGTGCAAGTGCATGGTATAGTTTGTAGAGGATGGATAAGGGATAAACTAGGATAATTGAAGGATAGAGGACATGGGGAAAATAGTTTCATTAGTTGAACAAAATAGTTTGATGGAGGTACAGTAGAGATCTTGACCTCTCATGGGAGTAAAGAACACTTGGAGTGCCATAACTTGGCATCGGGGGGACACTTAAGTGCCATAACTTTTTTTCGGTACACTTAAGTGCCATTTTTTTTTTCAAATGGAACACTTAAGTACCAATATCGGAGTAAAATGGAACACTTAAGTGCCACTCCGGCGAAAATCCGGCCAAACGCAATTTTCCGGCGATGGAGGTCCAAAACGGCGTCGTTTTTGCATGCCGACGTGGCAAAAAAATGCAAAAACGACGCCGTTTCGCGTGCCCGACATGTAAAAATAATAAAAAAATTTAATTAAATTAAATTAAAACTTAATTTTAAATAAAAATACTCTAAAAATTAAAAATTAAAAAATTAAAAAAAAAAAAAAAGTGGGGACGAAGGGGCGGGCGGGCCGAGGGCCGAGCCCGCCGCCGCCGCCCTCCGCCTCCCCGCCGTCGGGGGAGGGTCGGCGGGGGTCGCCGGCCCCCGGCCGCCGGCGGCGAGGGCCGCGAGCCCTCGCCGGATCGCGATGAGGGCCCGCGAGCCCTCGCCGGATCCGGCGAGGGCCGCGAGCCCTCACCGCGATCCGGTGAGGGCCGCGGGCCCTCGCCTCCCACCGTCGCCGGGAAGGGCCGGCGACGGAGGGGGAGGGTCGGCCGGGTCGCGGCCCCCAACCGACTAGCGGCGAGGGCTCGTGGCCCTTGCCGGACCCGGGCGAGGGCTCGGCCCTCGCCGCGATCCGGCGAGGGCTCGCGGCCCTCGCCGCGATCCGGCGAGGGCTCGCGGCCCTCGCCGCCGGCCGGTCAGCCGGGGCCGGCGACCCCGGCCGACCCTCCCCCTCCGTCGCCGGCCCTTCCGGCGACGGCGGGGAGGCGGCGGCGGCGAGGGCTCGCCCTCGGCCCGCCCGCCCTTCATCCCCCTTTTTTTAGAGTATTTTAATTAAATTAAGTTTTAATTTAATTTAATTAATTTTTTATTATGTAAACGGCGTCGTTTCGCCGAGTCGGCGCCGACTCAGCTCTCCGGTGAGCCACGCAAGCATTAAAAATTAATAAACACGTGCCACGTAGGATTTCCGGCAAGGTCGCCGGAAGTGGCACTTAAGTGTCCCATTTGAAAAAAAAAGTGACACTTAAGTGTAAAAAAAAAATTATGGCACTTAAGTGTCCCCCGTGTCAAGTTATGGCACTCCAGGTGTCCCAAACTAGAGGTGAAGTGTTCACCTCACACACAAGGTGGATGGTTTACCTCTCACACACCTCAAATGATGAACTCTATGCCTATTTATAGGCGTAAGTTACCGCCTTAGAGGATTCTAAACTTCTCTTGAATGTTGGATTTATCTAGACTTTTCTTACATGCTAGACATTTCTAGACTTCTCTTACATGCTGGACATCTCTAGACTTTTCTTTTTTTTTTTTTTTTTAAGGATTCTTCTTGACTTTTCTAGCTAATATCAATGTTGAAGTTTCTAGAAAATTTTAGAGAAAATGGATCACAATTTCCAACACTCCCCCTTGATCCATTTTCGGGATACTCCGGACTTGTGTTATAAAGCCTCGGACGTACCTTGAGATTTTTCTTGTACTTTATCACATGTCTTTTATTCCATCTTCATTCCACGATCTCTTACATTCTCTTGTCGAACCACTTGCACTTGCCTTTGAATGTGCATGTTTTTTTCTTCAACGATGTCCCATATGTCTCAGGACATCAAAATATTCTTAGTTGTGGTTGTTAGCTCGGGCTCTGACTCTGGCTCTCTTAGGCTCTAGCTCTGGCTCCGGCTTTGATTCTGGCTCTGGCTCCGGCTCGGCTCTTGTTGGCTCTCGCTCGGGCTCTGGCCTTTTTAGTTGAGGATGGTGAGGACAAACGCCCATAACCATCCGATATGCCTGGCTTTGATACCATGTTAAAAAATATTTGTGTTGTGTGTGCACTGCGGAAGCATGGTTTTAGTATTGGTTATAGATTTTGATTAGTGATGTATGCAAGTGCATGGTATAGTTTGTAGAGGATGGACAAGGGATAAACTAGGATAATTGAAGGATATAGGACATGGGGAAAATAGTTTTATTAGTTGAACAAAATAGTTTGATGGAGGTACAATAGAGATCTTGACCTTTTATGGTGGAGGGTTCACCTCACACACAAGGTGGAGGGTTTACCTCTCACACACCTCAAATGATGAACTCTATGCCTATTGATAGGCGTAAGTTACCGTCTTAGAGGATTCTAGACTTCTCTTGAATGCTGGACTTATCTAGACTTTTCTTACATGCTAGACATTTCTAGACTTCTCTTACATGCTGGACATCTCTAGACTTTTCTTTTTTTTTTTAAGGATTCTTCTTGACTTTTCTAGCTAATATCAATGTTGAAGTTTCTAGAAAGTTTTAGAGAAAATGTATCACAATTTCCAACACTAACTAAAGTTTAAGCAGACGCCATCGGCACATTGTCTCGGATCTAATGTATTTGATGGTATCGTTTTGTTAATCAGGAAAGATTGCAGACAAGAGTACCCCAGAAACTGCAGTGGATTCTTATAGACGTTATAAGGTAGGAATTTCATAACATCACTTAAGCACATTTCTGGCCTTTGATATCAGAACTTACACTATATTTTCTAAGAGGGTCTGGGTGACATATTGGTTTATATGCCATTGCAGGAAGATGTGAAGTTGCTAAAAAAGCTTGGCGTGGATGCCTACAGATTCTCTATTTCCTGGACGAGGATTCTGCCTAGTAAGCGTCATCCCCATCATTCAGTAGCAAAATCCACTTTCCGTATAGTTTACCATCCAACATGCTTCCCTGAAACTCATGCTTATGTTATAAAATTTACAGTTTGTCGGACCTTTTAGCTTTTCTTTGACAAATTTTGAACGCAGAACTTCTGTTACTTTGGAATATGTAGGTGGATCCTTGAGCGGTGGAGTGAACCAAGAAGGCATTGATCATTACAACAATCTGATTGATGAATTAATGAAAAATGGTGAGTACTACAATGATACAGATTCTCGGTTACTCTTCTTTTTTTGCTTTTTTTCTTTTTTAATCCATATGTAAGATATCATATTGAGCACAGAACCTATGTGGGTACGATGTCCACTAAAGCTCGCATTTTCCAAGTCAATCCAACAATTATCCCAAAAGAAAATTTCTGAACCCAAAGAAATATAATATCCTGAATCACACATCAAAACCTAATAACCCCAGTACCCTCACATGATGTCCCAAAGACTCAAATGTCTCCAAGGATCCTACCAGACTGCTCCAAGACCATAGCCACAGAGTACTTCAACATGGGAGCAACTTCAATAATCCTCCCAAGATAAGCAGGCAAAGATACTCTCCATCTAGAGCAAAGATCCTTATTTTGTGCGGTCAAAACTAAGTTTTTGGCAAGTAAGAGAATGGACATTTTAGTACGAATAACAAATAGCACTCTTGAGTACTCAATCAACCGAAGGATGAATGCCACTATGGACTGCATCTTGTCTCTCCCTCCAGAGGTGATAAATTGCTTCAGTCCGTGCCCATTTCAGAAATATCTTGCTCCGAGCTTTCTCCTTAGCAGTTTGCAGCATCAAAGAAAGACATTCCTGTCACCAAGTTAATACTGTTCTTTCTGACCAAAAAAAACTTAATATTGTTCTATTGTACTTTGATAGCTATCTGTTTCTCCAGTTGTAAGCATTTCTCTAAGAGTTAGACGACATAGTGACATAGTAGTCCTGTCCTCCTTCAGTACTCACCTACGAAGGTGAAATTGGTGAAATTCCGTACACCGACCGCTAACTGAGATCTGACCTTTTCTTGTGATTTAATGTAGGCATTGAGCCACTTGTAACAATTTTTCACTTCGATCCACCACAAGTGCTGCAACACAAATATGGAGGGCCCTTGAGTCGGAAATTTGTGTGAGCAGCATGACAAGCTCTTTTCCCATATTGATGTCATGTGATGTGTCTTCTTTTACATATATTAAACGTGACTGTAATCACCCAACAATTCTTCTCTATTTTTTCGCAGGGACGATTTTAAGGATTATGCTGAAATTTGTTTCAAAACATATGGAGATAGGGTTAAAAAGTGGATCACAGTGAACGAGCCTCTGATCGTAGCCCAAATGGGTTATGATTATGGAATTGCGCCGCCTGGGAGGTGCTCCGTACCAGCTCATACATGCCCAGCTGGTAATTCATCCACTGAGCCTTACGTTGTGGGTCACAACCTAATACTTGCTCATGCTGCTGCTGCCAGGCTCTACAAGGATAAGTTCCAAGTGAGCCATATACTTCACCCTTATTCTGATTGTTTTACCGATTATCACATCTGTATTATCTGCTCTAGTTTCTGGTATCTTTAAAATTACTATACCTTCAAAATTTGTTCCTAGGCCAAACAAGGTGGAGAAGTTGGTATAGCCCTTGTAGCTCTGTATTATGAGCCCTATTCAGAATCAGCAAAAGATAAAGAAGCCACCGATAGAGCTTTGGACTTCACCTCGGGATGGTAAGTAAAATTGCTCGAATCCTATATGAAGAACAAAAAGGAAAAATGATACATATGTTCGCATGATGAAATCATGATACTACGTAATTATAACTTTGTTACTTATTCTTCATCTCCAAAATATTGTCCCTCAGGTTAAAATGAATGAATTTTATGCTGCTTGATTTTAGATTATGTCAGGAATAGTGATAACGTAGTTTGCTTTATTCTGCTTCCGTATTTTAAGATGGTATCTCTCTTGGATGCTCTTTTCATTTGATCACATCATGTAACCAAAATCTTCACATTTCACTTCAATGTTCCTCCCGTCTCCCTCCCTGTCTTTCAACCACTCAAAAACATTGCCTCGTGACAGGTTCATGGAGCCACTGGTTTATGGATCATATCCAGCTTCCATGAGAAGTATAGTAAAAGAGAGATTACCCACTTTTACCAACGCAGATAAAGAGCTGGTCAAGGGATCGTTCGATTTTATTGGCTTCAACTACTACACAACCAGATATGCCAAAGCAGTAACTGGAGATCCAACTGCACCACCAATTAGCTTCAGTCTTGACTGGCTCGCAGACATCCGAGGTATATATTTCATAATATCTTATCCCAGAATGACCTAGGAAGAAGCTGAAATCAACATCTGAGATGTGCTCTCTTTGGTTGTTGCAGCTGACAAAGATGGAGTTCCGATTGGCGAAAAGGTATGAGATCACTGAAGCAAGGAAGGCAGAAGTTTTAGTTTTAGTTTTTGTAAGAAAATTCTCATTGTAGGTGTTGCTCCTGTACATTTTTTGCACATTGCACGCTGAAGGAAGCAGCTTTATCTATATATATCCCAGGGGGATACAAAAGTTTCTGGAGCACATAAAGCAGAAGTACAAACGCCCTAAAATCTACATCACCGAGAATGGTCTGAATCCTAAAGGATTTTGTTCGTCCCTATAGAAGAAAACACTCTTTCCTAAATGACTAGTCTTGACTGACAGGAGTCACCGAAGCAAAAGTTGATGCCAGGCCTATTGAGGAAGCACTGAAGGATCAACACCGCATCAAGTTTGTCCTGCAACATTTGCATTGGATCAAGCAAGCAATGAAGTAAGCAGTTTGAGCCAAAAATATTTATTTTAAGCATCATCACATATAGCAACGAGGATTTGGTTCTAAACATACTTACTTGAAAAAAAAAAATATATATATATAAATAAGGGATCTTTTAGCTTATTTTTAGCAAAGAGAGAACTTCAGACACACAATTGAAAAGTGAACAGTTTAAAGGAATTTCTATAAGATGCCAGGTAGGCAATCCCCTGAGCTTAACTCATTTACTTCCTTATACCTTCCTTCCTTGCTGCGTCTTGCAGGAAAGGAGTAAATGTGAAGGGATATTTTTACTGGTGTCAGTTCGACAGCTTTGAGTTTGGAGATGGCTATACTTCAAGATTCGGGTTGTACTACATCGATTACAAGAACAACTTCAAGCGCATACCAAAACTGTCAGCAAAGTGGCTCCCCGCATTTCTTAAAGGCAAAGAAGAGACAGTGGACCCATCATAGTCTTCTGGTTAATCGATCATTGAGTAATGCAGTTACCTCTTATCTGGTCCAGTCGTAAAAAATTTTCTTGGTATGTTGGACCAATGCTATTTGCTTGCAAGTAACCACATCTGAAAAGAGTTGCATTTGCAGACGACATACTGTTGGTCTCATCGGAGAGGTAATGTGGCATTAAGTTAGAAGAAGAATTCCGCTGTAAGACTCTCATCAGAGGGACGGCGCCCCCTCATCGAACCTGAATACATCCTCTTGTCGTGCTTGCACTCGTTCATGCGCTTGGGAACCGATCCCACTAACTATTCCACAATTTAAGCCCTCCTGATCTGATCACAAGATCTGTGTTGGAAATTGGTGATCCATTTTCTCTACAATAATCAAGAAACTACTAGCTTAATGGAGAAGGAACAAGTCGGCAAGTCTAACGTGCATGAGAAACACGTGAAGAAGCCACATACTATCAAGAAAAGAGGGGCATACATTATAAAAATATTATAATAGTTGCTGGAGTCTTCAAGAGAGGAAGCAAGCTTCAACTTGCATGCTTGAACGTGAAGGAAAAGTGCAGCCCACAATTGTTGACTACTTAACCATGAAGAAAGAAGGATCAAGAGTACGTGGGCAGCAAGAATAGAAAAATGGAGAAAATGGGAGAAGCCACCCGAAGATCTGAAGAAGCCGCAACGGACAGAAGCTAAGGAACGAAGCTGAAATTTTATATTATTTTATTGTACTTAGTCGGTAGATTATGGCGGTGACTCACGCCTATAAATAGGCTTGTAATTTGATCATTTGAGAATTGTGAGAGGGGAAACCCTCCACCGTGTGTGAGCGTGTGTGAGAGGAGAAATCCTCCACCGTGGGTGAGAGGTCCTCCACCATGTCACCATGAGAGGTCTTAGATCTCCACTCTATGTCCATCAAACTATATTGTCTAACTAATGAAACTATTTTCCCCCATATCTCATGTCTAATATCCTTCAATTATTCCATCCTCTACAAACTATACCACCCACTTGCACACATCACAAACCAAAAACTATAACCAACTACAATCATGCTTCCGCACGCATATCCAAAAATATTTTTAACATGGTATCGAGCTATATTTTTTAACATGGTATCGAGCCGATGCACCCAGATTCGTAATCGAGCCGGTGTAAGAGATCGTGAAGCCAAAGCTAGGCATATTCGGATGGAGCTATGGGCGTTTGTCCTCACCATCCTCAACTAAGAAGGCCAGAGCCCGAGCAAGAGCCAAGAGAGCCAGAGCCTACGAGAGCCAGAGCCAGAGCCCGAGCTAACAACTATAACTAAGAATATTTTGATGGCCTGAGACATATGGGACATCGTTGAAGAAAAAACATGCACATTTAAAGGCAAGTGCAAGTGTTTCGACAAGAGAATGCAAGGGATTGTGGAACGAAGATGGAATAAAGGCATGAGACAAATCACAAGAGAAATTTCAAGGTACGTCCGAAACTTTATAACACAATGTTCAGATTATCCCGAAAATGGATCAAGGGGAGTGTTGGAAATTGGTGATCCATTTTCTCTACAATAATCAAGAAACTACTAGCTTAATGGAGAAGGAACAAGTCGGCAAGTCTAACGTGCATGGGAAACACGTGAAGAAGCCACAAACTATCAAGAAAAGAGGGGCATACATTATAAAAATATTATAATAGTTGCTGGAGTCTTCAAGAGAGGAAGCAAGCTTCAACTTGCATGCTTGAACGTGAAGGAAAAGTGCAGCCCACAATTGTTGACTACTTAACCATGAAGAAAGAAGGATCAAGAGTACGTGGGCAGCAAGAATAGAAAAATAGAGAAAATGGGAGAAGCCACCCGAAGATCCGAAGAAGCCGCAACGGACAGAAGCTAAGGAACGAAGCTGAAATTTTATATTATTTTATTGTACTTAGTCGGTAGATTATGGCGGTGACTCACGCCTATAAATAGGTTTGTAATTTGATCATTTGAGAATTGTGAGAGGGGAAACCCTCCACCGTGTGTGAGCGTGTGTGAGAGGAGAAATCCTCCACCGTGGGTGAAAGGTCCTCCACCATGTCACCATGAGAGGTCTTAGATCTCCACTCTATGTCCATCAAACTATGTTGTCTAACTAATGAAACTATTATCCCCATATCTCATGTCCAATATCCTTCAATTATTCTATCTTATCCCTTGTCCATCCTCTACAAACTATACCACCCACTTGCACACATCACAAACCAAAAACTATAACCAACTACAATCATGCTTCCGCACGCATATCCAAAAATATTTTTAACATGGTATCAGAGCTATATTTTTTAACAATCTGCTTTCCGTATTCTAGTAACAGCAAACGTCAGCGGAAGTGCTAATAGTCACTTGCACTACGGAACACATAATAGGTTTAGTCGGCTACTGTTAAATAAATGCAGTTCGCTCAAGGCCTAAATTTGTAATCATGCGCTCATCCTAGCATCACCTTAGCACGCTTAACGGTTTAGTTTCATCTATATAATTAAGAGACCCTTCTATCTGTATGTTGCATCCGGTTCATTTCTACTTGGTTTGCCATCTTAGAAGCATGCCGAGAGCGATAGTCCTTGCGATTGTTCCCTACCCTGGCTGGATCCGGTCACTACGGAATGGAAATGAAATTCACATGAAAGATAACATTAGTAGGTTCGACCGGGGTGGCCATGATATATTTTAGAAGGAGAGGGAAGCGTCCGGCCAAACCCAATTAAGAAGGCTGTACGGTAAGCCGCAACCAGCATGTCACACAAGCAAACAGAAGATGACACGAACCCAATTCGATCCGATTGATTGATACCTTTGACAGGAATAAAGTATTCCATTCTGTCTGTCCGAGAAAACCTCACGCGATCCCACGTGAAAGCCGCTTTTGAGCTCTCCATGTTATAATAGCAGAACACGGGTCCATCTTCTTCACATTCATCAACGGATATCAGATGCGAGAGGAAGAGCCGATGGGCAAGGAAGCCAGCAGCGTCGTCCCCGATTTCGTCGCCTTCCTCAACGCCTCCCCCACTGCCTTTCACGCCGTGGGTAACTCTCCTCTCTCTCTCTGGGTTCCTCTGTTTGATCCGATCTCGTTCGTAAAAAGAAGCGACCCGATTGAAAAGTGGGTGGAAAGTTCACGTCTTTCGATTGAAAGAAACGATTTTGCCGACTACCCATTCGTGGGTAGGTCGGTGGCTCGTTCGGACTGCTGCCTAATGGTGATTTTGATCGATTTCTCTCTCTCTCTCTCTCTCTCTCTCTCGCTGTAGATGAGTCGAAGAGGCTGCTGCGGGATGCGGGTTATGAGCAGGTTTCGGAGAGAGAAGATTGGAACTTGGAAGCAGGAAAGAAGTACTTTTTCACCAGGAATCACTCTACCATTGTGGCTTTCGCCGTTGGTAAAAAGTATGCTTCGTTTTCGGGAATAACCTTTCCTTTATTTTCTTGGACCACTCTTGGTTGTTTTCAATCGATGTCTTATTGGGTCTTATTCGAATGATTGGCTAGATATGTCGCCGGAAACGGGTTCCATATCGTCGGTGCGCACACTGACAGTCCTTGCTTGAAACTGAAGCCTGTCACCAAGGTAATCAACTTGATGCTATCTGAGTTTTCATTTGCTCAATGCCTCAAAATATGAACCTCATATAATTCCACGAAAAGGGTGACATGAGACTTAGTTTGAGAGAATGGCGGCTTCTTCAGGTGAGCAAAGGTGGGTGTCTGCAAGTAGGTGTGCAAACTTACGGAGGTGGGCTATGGCATACTTGGTTTGATCGGGACTTGACTATTGCGGGACGTGTCATGATACGAGAAGAGAACAATGGTTCTGCTTCGTATTCACATCGACTTGTCAGATTAGAGGAGCCAATAATGCGGATTCCAACCTTAGCAATCCACTTGGATAGGTCTTTGCTTTATTTTATCTGTTGTTCTAATGTTATGCGGTGTGGAATTATGTTTCTTATGCTATACCCTATATGTGCCTTGGCATCTGACTCATCTTTGGACAGAGGTGTAAATGATGGATTTAAAGTGAACACGCAGACTCATCTTATTCCGGTGTTGGCAACATCTATTATGGTAATCTCAGAACACTTCCTTTTTTTATTTTGTATTTTTGTATTTAACTAAATGTTTCCAACTGTATGGTGCTCAGAGATGTAGTTTGAATAAATTGTTAAGGTAAAATGAAAATCAGTCAAGATTAAGCACTCAGCTCAGAAATATCAATCCCATTTCGTCAAGGATTTATATAGATGCTGAATCTATGAAAATGACATTACTCGTTCTATTGATTAGCTTCATTTTCTTGCTACTTGTATCTATGTGAGAGTTCTAATTTACCAGTGCTTAGTCAATTATGGATAGAGATGATTCTTGTTGATAGTTTACCTTGACAGTTCTCCTTCTCATTCTTTTAGAAAAATTGGACATACTGCTGCCTGTTTGTAACATTGTGACTATGAGCTCAAGGCGGTTCTTTTCATGAGAACTATCCTTACTTCTTTACTCTAATTTTACTTCTGAACACGATCTTAGCTTGCTTTCTATTTAAATGCTCTATTTTACTATTTTATCTTTAAGCCACTTCCATAACCACATTCAGTAGTTACATGGCTAAGCTTGGCTTTCTATATTCTCTAGCTCCAGGTGAGATTTAGTTTCTTGACAGTCTTTATTCCATATTCTATATATGGATTCATCATAATATCTTCTCATGAAAAGGGTTTGCTTGTTTTGCAGAAAATGAATGATTTGGAAAACATTTTCCAAAGATTGATTACTATGAATGAATGAAAAATATTTTCTTTGTCCATGAAAATCCTTATTTTTTTACTCTAATTTTACTTTTGAACATGATCTTAGCATGCTTTTTTGTTAAATGTTCTCTTTTACTATTTTATCTTTGATGCCACATCCATAACCACATTCAGTAGCTATATGGCTAAACTTGGTTTTCTATATTCCCTAGCTCCATTTGAGATTTAGTTTCTTGACAGCCTTGATTCCATATTCCTGTACATGGATTCATCATATTATCTTCTCATGAAAGAATCTAAGGGTCTGTTTGTTCAGCAGAAATATGAATGATTTGGAAAACATTTTCTTAAAAATGATCCGCTTGTATTGCTTACAAAAATGAATTAATGAAAAATATTTTCATGGGGGACGGCAAGCATCGCTCACCCCGGGCGAGTCGTCGCCAACTAGGCCTTGCCAGGGCCGGCGAGCAACGGTCGCCGGCCCTCGCTGGGGCCGGCGACCGACACCGGACCCTTCGGCAATGGGCGGCGGCGACGGCGGCGGGGGAGAAGAGATCGATTTTATATTTTTAAACAATTTTTAAAAATAAATTTTTCTTTTTTCTTTTTTAGTTTTTGGTGAAAATTAGATAAAATGAATAAATCTATTTTTAAAAAATGAATAAAAATAATTAAAAAATCCACCTGGAAAATAAAAAAATAATTTAAAATGCCGCATCGCAGTCTTAATGGAAAAATTAACGGCGTTGGTTTTAGGACTCGTTTGTAACATTTCGACAAGTTTTAGGACTGAAATAAACATTTTGTAAATTTTAAGATTGAAATGCACTTTCATGACAAAGTTTTAGGACTTTCACAGCACTTATTCCTAGAAAAATATAGTGTAAGTTCTGATATCAAAGGCCAGAAATGTGCTCAAGTGATGTTATGAAATTCCTACCTTATAACGTCTATAAGAGTCCACTGCAGTTTCTGAGGTACTCTTGTCTGCAATCTTTCCTGATTAACAAAACGATACCATCAAATACATTAGATCCGAGACAATGTGCCGATGGCGTCTGCTTAAACTTTAGTCAGAAGCAACTGAGTGTCATTAAATAACAGAAGGCAAAATTATTGAACGGGGGTTGTGCAGGGTAATCCACCAGGGAATCTCTCGGCATAGGTGTCCCAGGTACTTGGTCCTTTCCCATATTTCCTGGCCGATCCTTCTACCTGCACAAATCAAAGCAACATAAGGATAAGGGTCAGCTATAGGTGATATCTTGTTGGGGATTAATTCAATCACGCTGCGTTGCTACTCGAGCTGAAGGATGAAATAACAGTAAGGGATCGTGACAGCCAGAGGATGGTGACATGCCATGGCACTGACGATTTGGAAATGACAAGGCTGAGATATCTTAGGATAATAAAAAGATAAATGTACCTACACAGCAGAAGAGGCAACTCCAAACAAGAAGTCAGCAGGAAAGTCTGACCTCTTGACGTTTAGTTCAGACTGTGATGCGTTGACATCCGTACCTGAAAAAGATTTGCGAATCATCACTATGTGGGAGCCGCTGCTGCCAAGCTTTGACAGAGAAGTTTTAAGTAAATGGGTTGTTCAGGATGGAGCTCTAGGATGGTTTACATTCCATAGATTGAGTAATGATGCGATAGAATCAATTCCATGTGCTTTAACCAACTCAACCAGGGCAATTGAGTTGGTGCATCAAATTAGTCAACGGCAAGAAATTGCTTCTTTCCAAGAATATGTTTGAAAAAAGTTGTCTCGGATAACATTTCTCAGCTATTTTGATCAGAAAGAAACAACCCATCGGGTATTAAACCACTGAAAATCTTCAAGAGAAGATAACCAAGAGAAATAATATGACGTACCGTGACCGAGACAGAGGAGTAAAGTGGCGCATAGGAAGGGAATGAGAATCTGGGCGACAGTCATCCGCGACGACGACGGATTTGACAATCCGCCATGGCCTCACTGCAGAAAGAAAGGTCAAGTCCTTATGAATTATGACTCGTGATCTCTACCTAATCAATACAAAAATCATCAGAGGATCAACAAAGTTTTTCTTGTTCTGTAGACTAACCGTCCCTTAAAACACAGGAAAGAGATGACGAGATGACAAAGCCGTAGGGACTTCTCGTTGAGAGTTATCTCCTTGAATAAAGCATGACTCAAGCGATCCGTTTTTTCAGGCACACCGCTATGATCATTTACTATAAGTAATGTGAGCAATGGTTAATAAAAGAAAACCACCAGGTCATTTACTCACAGCTTCTATATAACGCACGTACGACAATAGATAACCAAATGCCCTCTGATCTATTGATAGCATGCCATTGATGCTATGGTCTTGATCCGCTGCGACTTGCAGAAATGTTCTTTTTTTTTGGTCCGCGCTCCGCAATAGCTTGAAGCCCTGCTTAGTGCTTATCACCCAATGTTTGTTCTACTTCCTCCAGAAAAATAATGTGTGCAATCCCAAAACAGATTCCCGCTTTCTCGCATTCTGGATTTCCCACGTTTACTTTGGAAGGACCCAATAAATTCTTGCCTTCCCGTCATTTCATGCTCAATCAATTATCATTTGCAATGTTGATTCGTATTCATAGCATTCCATGAAAAACTACTTACAGTTCTCTCCGATGAAGGTTGTTGGGAGCAGCAAGGAGTTCAAGTCCGAACCCATTAGCATATATATTGGGGGGAAAGTACCAAAAAAGTCCTAAACCTTTTTTTGGTACCGATTTAATCCTAAACCTTTTTACGTTGTGCCAATTCAGTCCTTTCCGGCCAATTTTGATCGGATTTTGCTGACTGAACGCCGGCCGGCTGACGTGGCCTGATCGGCACCGACGTGTACAACTTTTAATAATATTTTTATTTATTTTTTTCTCTTTTTATTTTTATTTTAATTCTTTTCTTCTTTCTTTTTCTTTTTCTTCTCATCTTCTTCCTCCAGCCCGGTCGCCGGAGCTCGGCGACCGACCAAAGGTGACGGCCGGCGAGGTCGACCTCGCCGGCCACCTCGCCGTGGCCGCGAGGGCGGCCTCGCGCCGGCGAGCGAGGCTCGCCCTCGTTGGATCTAGCGAGGATCGAGCCTTGCCTATGGACGACGAGGCTCGACCTCGCCGGATCCGACGAGGGCGAGCCTCGCCGCTCGGGCGCAAGGCCACCCTCGCGGCCCGGGTGGTGAGGCTCACCCTCGCAGATTTGGCGAGGGTCGAGCCTTGCCCATGGCCGGCGAGGGCGAGCCCCGCTAGCTCGGCGCAAGGCCAGCTGCCTCGGAGAACCCTAGGAATCACAAAAGCCCCACCCCGACGGATCACCGCGGCGGGAGAAACAGGCGAAAATCCGGGGCCGGAGCCGCGCGACCGAAGACGCCCTGAGCTCCCGTAAACCCTAGAGACGATGATGATGACGAGCGGAGGAGGGAGGAAGTTTCTAGGGCGAGATTAGGATCAGAGAACGGAGCTGGGGAGGAGTCCAGCTGGCCTCGCGCCGAGCTGGCGGGGCTCGCCCTCGCCGGCCATGGGCGAGGCTCAACCTTACTAGATCCGACGAGGGCGAGCCTCACCACGCGAGGGCGAGGCTTGCTCGCCCGGCGCGAGGCCACCCTTGCGGGCACTGGCGAGGTGGCCGGCGAGGTCAACCTCGCGCTGGCCGTCGCCTCGGCCGATTGCCGACCTCCGGCGACCGGGCTGGAGGAATAAGATGAGAAGAAAAAGAAAAAGAAAAATAAAAGAATAAAAATAAAAATAAAAAGAAAAAATAAAATAAAAAATATTAAAATATTAAAATACTATTAAAAGTTGTACATGTCAGCGCCGATCAGGCCACGTCAGCCGGTCGATGTCCAGTCAGCAAAATCCGGTCAAAATTGGCTGGAAAGGACTGAATTGGCACAACGTAAAAATGTTTAGGACTAAATCGGCACCAAAAAAAGGTTTAGGACTAAATCGGCACAAAACCAAAAGGTTTATGATTTTTTTGGCACTTTTCCCTATACATTGGACCCACCTTCACTCGATTTCTTCCTATTTATTGCAATGCCACCTAAGTTAAAAGCATAAGCCAAGCTACTCTTCTTATTATCTAAGTCACCACTAGGACATGCATCAACAAAGCTTTATAAAGTTAAAAACATCATGACATATTTGAAGTGCCTCTCAAATATCTTAATAGTCACAAATTCCCAATGCTTTATTCCTGAATTAAACATGTATCCGTTCACAATTCCCACTGTGTGAGCTATGTCTAGTGTGGTCTAGTATACACCATAGTATGTATCAAACTACCAACCGCTAACACGTGAGGCACCTTAGCCATGGATTCCCACTTCATTTGTTTTTAGTGAACGCTTCTAAGAGAGCTTGAAGTGATTTTCTAAATGAGTACTTTTGGGTTTTGCATTTCGAACTTTTAATCTGTCCAACACACTTTTGATTACTTTTCTTGAGATAACTTTAAATTCTTTTGGATCTATCCTGTGCGACTTTCATCCCACAAATCTAATTTGTTGAACCCAAGTCCTTCATCTCAAATTGTTTTGACAATTGTTGCTTCAATATGTTGGTATCCCTCATGCTCAATCCTGCAATGGGCATATCATCTACATATAACAACAAAATAATATGGCAGTCATCAAATTTCTCGAAGTAATATCAATGATCCATTTCACTTCTAGTGAACCTATTACCACAAGTAAATGTGTTAAATTTCTTGTACCGGTAGTTGGAAGCCTATTTCAAACCATAATTAGAAATCGTTCCCGAGAATAAAATCAACAAAAATCATTTCTGAACAAAAATTATTCTTAGGAATAAAATGGTTACCAAATATGCCTGACATATTCTATCGGGTTGCACTGTCATCAGCCCTAATACGGCTCATTTTAGCAAGCCCACCAATTATTAAGGGCACTTCCATTTCTTCAAAAAACTCACCTAGTCATCTTCCAATACTCAATCATCAGAAGTGGAAAAATCTTAGATAAGCTCAGTTTATAGACAATCACATTGCAAAAATCTCTGAAAAGTTTTCATTTTCTCACAGGATACCATGTTGTTTTCGCATTTGTGATTGACTTGATTTATTGTTTTATGCAATATACTTGTGGTAAATCTTTTTTTTTTTTTAATACTAAAGCAAAAAAAACCTATCATTCAATGTATGGTGAATGAGGACAATGAGCAATCAGATATGATGGGTTTTGCATGGAGGGGTGAGTTTAATGAGCAATCGGATATGATGGGTTTTTGTTTAGGTGAACTACATTTGTTGCATGGTGGAGTGAGTGCACTAAGCACATGCGATGACAAGTCATGTGCGGAGCCCATGCATTTGATGGTACAGAGCGTATATCTCAACATGGCATGACAAGAGAAAATTAGCATATTACGATGATGCCATGTCAGCAAAATACTAGTTCACTCACTGTGCAAGTCGTGTTATGTTAGGATGCACATGTAAGTAAATTGTATTGGAAAAGTCTCAAATTAAAAAATTGATGCGGTGTGGAGTAGTTAATATATCTTAGTTGGCCTATAACTAATTAGCTTAAGCTTTTGAGTAAAGGTAAGTGTAACTAAATATATTGACAGGTTAGGATTTGGGCTCCCTCTTGGTAACCTTCCCTAATAAAGGTATCAGGCTTCTATTGTACACTCCTAACAAATGGTATCAGAGCTAATGGTTGCAGTTGAGCATTGTGGTGTGGCAACGTCGCGCCATAAGTTGGTGCAGTAAGATACTTGAATTAAGAGGGAGTGGGCCTAACATTGAGCTCATATGTGAGGGAGAGATTATTAGGGAAAAGTGCCAAAAAAGTCCTAAACATTTTGCCTTTGTGCCAATTTAGTCCTAAACCTTTTTTTGGTGCCGATTTAGTCCTAAACCTTTTTACGTTGTGCCAATTCAGTCCTTTCCGGCCAATTTGGCCGGATTTTTTTGCCGACCGGACGCCTGGCCGGGTGACATGGCCTTGTCGGCGCGACGTGGACAACTTTTAATAATATTTTAATATTTTAATTTTTTTAAATATTTTTATTTTTATTTTTATTTTTATTTTTCCTCCGGCCGGTCGCCGGTCCGGCGACGGCCGGCGAGAGGCGAGGCGACCTCGCCGGCCGGCGATCCGGCGAGGCGAGGCCGGCCTCGCGAGGCCACCTCGCCGATCCGGCGAGGGCGAGCCTCGCCCATGGACGGATCCGGTGAGGTCGAGCCTCGCCGGATCGGGCGAGGAGGAGCCTCGCCCATGGCCGGCGAGGCTCGCCCGCCGATCCGGCGAGGGACGGCCATGGCCTCACCGGATCCGGCGAGGTCGAGCCTCGCCGGCCATGGGCGAGGCTCCTCCTCGCCGATCCGAGGTGGCGAGGCTCGACCTCGCGAGATCCGGCGAGGCCATGGCCATCCCTCGCCGGATCGCCGGATCGGGCGAGGAGGAGCCTCGCCCATGGCCGGCGAGGCTCGACCTCGCCAGATCCGGCCATGGCGAGCCTCGCCCATGGCCGGCGAGGCTCGACCTCGCCGGATCCGGCGAGGGCGAGCCTCGCCCAAGGCCGGATCGGGCGAGGTGGCCGGCGAGGTCGGCCTCGCCCTCGCCGGCCTTCGCCTCGGCGGTCGCCGGACCGGCGACCGGCTGGAGGAAAAAAAAATAAAATAAATAAATAAAAATATTTAAAAATATTAAAATATTATTAAAAGTTGTCCACGTCGCCGCCGACAAGGCCACGTCGCCCGAACGGCGTCCCGGTAAAAAAATCCGGCCAAATTGGCCGAAAGGACTGAATTGGCACAACTTAAAAAGGTTTAGGACTAAATCGATACCAAAAAAGGTTTAGGACTAAATTGGCACAAAGGCAAAAGGTTTAGGACTTTTTTGGCACTTTTCCCGAGATTATTATGATGTACATGTGAGTGAATTGTATTAAAAAAGTCTAACACCGGAGAATTGATGTGGTGTGAAGTAATTAATATATCATAGCTAGTTAATAACTCATTAGCTTAAACTTTTGAATGAAAGTAGGTCCAATCGGATATATTAACAAGCTCGGATTTGGGCTGATGATGAAGGTACGTGCTTTTACTATACACTCCCAACATGTGGGCCAACTAAATTTCAAACTCTCAAGTGCATCTCTCTCTCTCCACCCTCATAGTCTCTCTCTCTCTCTCTCTCCTCTTCTCTTCTCTTCTCTTCTCCTACGAACCATGCCACCGCCACCACCATCGCCTCTGCCTTTGTAACCTCCATTGTCGGCAAATCATCGCTCATCTCTCCTTCTCCATTTTCTCTCTCTAAAACCTTCTTCGATGACGTTCTGCTCGCTCTCTCTTCCCTTGCCAACTCATGCAACGATGCTCTACTCTCTACCATGTCGCCACCTCCGCCTCGAAAGGTGCATATTTTCCAATTTACTCCAAAATGTTTGTAGTATTTTGCTTTCATTTATAAAGTTGGGGATATATTTTGAAGGGTCTTTTGTTTTTCTTCACATTAACAAATTTGCTCTCTCTCGTCCGACAAACCACGTGGCCGCCTCGTTCGTTGCCTCTACTATCACCTCCATTCATCTCTCTTTCAAGTTTTCCACTCAGCTTAGGGTTTCATTTCTTTGCTTAGAAATTTAAAAAATAAAAAATAAAAATTAGAGAGAGCTCAAAAGGTACAGGTTTTCCAATTTATTCCAAATCTGTTATAAATTTACTCCAATTTTTTAAATCACTACTGTATATTCTTTATTCAAACTCCTTGTTCGATAAAATGCTTGAATCATATCAATGTAAATAAAGCTTCAGATATGATCAAGATTAGCTCCTTTGTTCAATGAGTTCATTATGCAAAGTAAATAGGCTAGACAAATCCATTCGTTATTCACTTCAGAATCGATTTCCTAGGATCTCAGTTTTGATATGACTTTGAGGTTTGGCGACCCAATTAGTTATTAATTGCATAGAATATTATGGAGTAATTTTTAACCCCTAAACAAAAAGATTAAAATTAAATTACATAACATATAATTTTAGGAGCATTTATTATATAATTTATAGTTTGCATTTATATATAAATATAGCCATGTTGAAGCATATGTAACTCATTCTCTTCTTATAAGTTTGTTAAATTTTGGAATTGGGTTAAATGAGTTTTGATATTGCTTTGTAAAGTGCATGGTAGGTGCTCAATTTGCTCAGAAAAGCTACATACTACTCACTAACTTGTGGTTGTTCACCCCCCTCTTTCCAAACCTTTTCAAGTTCTTGGTTAGTGGGGCAATAGAGCAAGGGTGATGTCAATAGAGACTTTTGGGAGTTGGATTTAGTGGTTTGAGGAGGCATCCTTCGGATGCAGTTACGGTTGTGTCATCCCCATTTTGATGGCTTTTGGGGTGTGACAAGATATGAGAAGAGGAACAAACCCACCTGAAAGGTAGTAATCCCCCTAGAAGTTTGACAGTAAAAGGGACACACAACTGCCACTTGCAAATGGAAAAGATAGGAGAGAGTGCAAATAAGCTCAGATTCAACGGTGAAATGGCCTCTTCTTACCCTTGGTCCTTTGCCCATGGAGAGAGTTGATACAGTTGTACAGCCTCGTTCAAGGCACGGTAGCAAGAAATAAGTAGTTGCACGGCAGCACCATCGATGCAAAGCTGATGAACAATGCCGAATACACGCACATGACTGCGCAGCCCAAATAAAGGGAGAGATGACTGTCCAGCTCAATTCTTTTGGCTTCTTCTTATTCTCTAGCTTGTTCAGAAACCAAACACAACCAATTTACCATCTAGTCTTGGTTCGATTTTTGCATGAGCAATGTAACTAGGGAATCGTGTATGAAGCAGGCTGTGGTTTTTCTTCTCGACATTTACTTACAAGGAATCGATACAGGAAATGCTTATGCTTTCAGTTTTATGAGGGGGATTCCTAATATGGCAATACAGATTGCTAATGAAAGCCAGAGGACAGAAATGAGGCCCTCAAAATTTTGTGCCAGTTTATTCCTCTGACTCCAAGGAACAGCTTTTGTAGGAATCAAGCTACAATGGATTAGCTACACACTAGTAGAGCCTTGGTGGTCTTCCACATAAGATGGATACCCAAAAAGTGTCAAAAGAACTTAAAACAACATGCACCAGGAAGTCTAATTTCCTCTTCTGAGCATACTGTCTAGAGTTTAGCTGATCTGACAGAGGTGGCAAGATTGACAAGTTCTCTCCTCAAGATCTTCCCTGCTGGAGATTTTGGGATGCTACTGATGAAAGCTACCCGCCTTATCTTCTTGTATGGAGCAACCTGGGGCAATATTCAAAGTAATAATTTGGAATCACTAAATATATTGTCAACTCTAATTGAGATCTATGATAAAAATTCTAGGATAATCCTATATTCCTCCGTACATATTCCAGAAAGCTGTCCAAAGTACAGTTCCCAGGAGTCAAAACACTTGAACGAAGAGAAGACAACGATTAAATGACCCATAGGGTATGCTAGCACATACATATCCATGGCACGCACAGAGTATGTACAGATGCTCCTGGATGCATGAGATTGAATGAGCAGAAAATCATGCATTTGCATTCAGTCTGAGAATTCTGCATAACTGCAAGAACATCTAAGAGGAGAGGAGAAGGCGCAACTCAATGGGCTGTTGAATTCTTGTACATTATGTGTCTCTCATAATGAGCAGCATCAAATGTGATCTGCTTCCCACCATGTTATGTAGCAGGAAACGGACCCCAGAGACCAAAGTTGTAATTCTTTTGCAGCATAGAGCATAAGATAGCACAACTCAATGCAGATAAATGTAGATATGTGCAGCACCTTAAAGCCTACAGGCTCCCCTGACATTTGTTTAGCAAAAATCATCTCCGTTCTATATGGGAGAGAGAAGTACACTGACTGAGTGGATTCCAAAAAATACCTGTTTAGAAATGAAGTCCATAATCTGAGATTCAGTAACGTTGCTTCCAGGCTTTCTAACCACAAAAGCCATGGGAATCTGCCCCACTTCTTCATCAGGATAACTGCCTCCATATAATCACAAAGGACAGAAAAGGTGGATCAACATAAGCAACATATGACTACTGTGAGTTAAGAATTGGCAAGAAGACAAACAGTCCAATAAATTATGATGAACTTGTTTTATAACAGAAATTTGACTAAAATGCCATTATGTAAACTGATGTAACATCCTCAATGAGTGACAGTCTCCAGAAAATGCAGAGCACATCCTACCAACGGATGCAAATTTAATGGTGTGGGAAAAATTTGAGATAGGAGCCAGTAATTCATGCGAATCATACCAATAATTAAAACTAAAAGAATATATGACTTCTGCAAAATGTAATTTGAGCGATTCATACAAATCATACCAAATATTAAAACTAAAAAGAACATGACTTCTGACTTCTGCAGTATGTAATTTGAGTGATATGAAAAGACTTAAGGAAGTGAAGATGCATACGGAATCACAGCAGCATCCACAACATCAGGGTTGGAGTGAAGAAGATGCTCTAATTCAGCAGGAGCAACCTAAAAGATGCATACAATGATCTGTTACAACTTGATAAGAAAAGGCAACTGACAAGCCAAAAACCAGTGGGGAAAAAGGCCATTTTGAACTAGTTACCTGATATGCCTTGTATTTAATCAACTCCTTCAGTCTGTCCACAATGAACAAGAACCCCGCAGAGTCAATATAACAAAGGTCACCAGTCCTCAACCAACCATCTGAATTAATTGTTTCAGCAGTCGCCTTCTCATCCCCTACATAACCTGCAATTCACCTAGTTTTAACACCATTCTAATGTGGGGATTGCAGAGAGTTTTTATTCAATGGGTTAATGAGCTCAATTTTTTTAATCGTGAATGATAAAAGATACCTAAAAGGCAATAATAAAACTTGCTAGCATTTATTATCTGCAACTAATGCAGCACCAGGCTGAGTTTGCATTCTGGCCAACATAGATTCATTTTCTTTTGTTTCCATCATGAAACAACCAATTGGCCAGTATTGGCTGATGTAATTTACTAATCCTTGGATTTTGGATCCACAATGAGAAAAAGGTGCAAACCTTGGCGGTCATGATGAAGAAATGAAATACAAGATACGGAGCAATAAACTGTTAAAGGAAGATGTGGCCAAAGAAGTGACAATGAATAACTGCAGGTAAATTGTATATGGAGTCCTGCTGTCTACAGTAAATCAAGTAACACCAACCAGAAAAAGAGACAGTCATTTGATGCTGGGGAAGAAGCACAATAAATTAATGCGTAACTTTCAGTCACAAGTGTCAAAACAAAGAGCAAAGAAATGTGTTATTTCCACACAATTGAATAAAGCTCCTAGTTATGGCCGATCTTTACCTTTCATAATTGTTGGGCCTCGCAACCATAGCTCTCCTCTCTGACCTGGGGGCAGGGCATCCCCAGTGGTAGGATCAACAATCTTTGCTTCCATATTTTGAGGAATGCGACCAACAGAACCATGGTGGTTTGCCTCATCAGGCCCCAGTGTCCTAGTTGCCACTCCACAAGTCTCTGTCAGACCATATCCCTATTATACAATGAGAGTATTTGACCCTTAGAAATCTGAGGCAGTATTAGTAGCATCGTAGTTCTCTCACATCATAAACAACAAATCGAAGAATAATTTGATATTATTAACATAAGCAGAGCTGAAACACGAGTCTGATACTTTCTTAGATTAGTAGGGGCAGGAAGCCACTGTCATATTAGTCGACAAAGTACATGATGGATGGGTAGAGGTTAGAGCTTGATAAACTAGTTATTACTCAAAGTAGTTGTCGTAACCCACATAGCTCAATCAATACATTCTGTTATTTTCAATCAGTCCTTCAAATTATTAACAACTCAAGAACACCCATAGTTATATCTACAATGATCCAAACCCGATAACAGGGGCTTAGGTTCCAAAGGAAGCAGCCAAACTCCCAGCGTATTTAGACAGCTACACTCGAACATTGAGTGGTGAACCCGGTTACACACCATGGGACTCAGGATCTAACAATGCACCACCCGCCGCTACGCTCCACCTAGGACCATAGTGCAAGAGAGAGGTGCTCATACTGGCCTGGACTGTCTCTGAAAAGAGTGAAGCTGACAATTAGGAGAGACTTCGTCTCATGTGACATGTAAAACGCCATTTCATTCTATTCAGCAGGCAGATATTGGCTCGAATTAAGAGAGGTCCCCGCTTCCAGGTCATTGTCTAAATAACTTCAAAACCAGGAATCGAGAGGGTTCACATTCAAATTGAACATTCGTTAATAATTTAGTCACGCATGCTTCAGAAGATTTGTTAAATATTAGCATTCGACCAAGTATTGTTTTAGTAGAATATGACGCAAGGTAAACAACGACGCACTACCTATCTGCATAAACAATTAAGCATCGACGAAGGCGTCGCACTTTTGATTTCGACCCCACGTGGTGTCACGTCGGAGTTAGTACTCGCAAATGTTAAAAATAAATTTACCTGGTTTACCTCCACATGGGGGAACTTCTCTCTGAACCGGCCGACGACCTCCTTCCCGAGCGGAGCGCCGCCGCATCCGACCGACTGGAGGGAGCTCAGATCGTAGTTCCCCACGATCTGCGACTTCACGAACGCCACGATCAGCGGCGGGGAAACCGGCATGTACGTCACGCGGTACTTCTCGATCGCCCCTAACATGGCCACGAAATCGAACTTCTCCATCAGAACCAACGTCTCCCCGAACGCGAACGCTTTGAGCAGCACGAAGAACCCGAACACGTGGAACAGAGGCAGCGGGACGAGGAACACGGGGTGTGGCTCCGACTCGTCTCGCTCGGGCCGCATGTGATAAAGCCCCGCGATCAGCGCAATCAGATTGCGGTGAGTCTGCAGGACTCCTTTGACTCTGCCCGTCGTGCCCGACGAGAACAGGATGGCCGCCGAGTCGGACTGCTCGACTCGGTTCGGAGGCATTGTCTCCGCCACAGGACCGTCGCCGCTCGAGCTGTACTGAGTCAGCATGGACTCGAACTCGGGGGAGTCGATGAGGACCGTGCCGCGGGGAACAGGAGGGAGCTTAGGAGCGATCCGTGAGGTGGAGAAGGCGATGGCCGGCCGGCAGAGGTGGAGCCGGTGGGCGATCTCGGAGGGGGAGCCGAGAGGATTGGCGGGGGAGACGACGACGCCGATGGAGAGGAGGGAGAAGTAGATGACGGGGACATGCAAGGAGGTAGGGGCGAGGAGGAAGGCGACGTCGCCCTTGGAGAGGGAGAAGCGGGACTGGAGGGAGAGGGCGAGGGAGCGAACGCGGCGGAGGAAGTCGGTGTAGGAGAGGCGGTGGCCGGAAGACGCGTCAACGAGGAAGGTGGAGGAGGAGGAGGAGGAGGAGGAGGGGGAGGAGGGAGAGGGCGTAGTGGGAGACGGAGAGGGGCTGGGAGGGAGGAGGGAGAGGGGCTGGGGGACGGAGGCTGTGGAAGGTCTTGGTGGCGGAGCAGTAACCGCTGCTGGGGTCGACGGTGGAGCGGCCGGAGGGGTCAGACGGGCCCGCCATGGAAATGTGAAGCAGAAGCAGAAGCTGAAGGAGAAGAGAGAGACAAGCGAGAGCGGGGAATGCGTCAGTTATTACAGTTGGAAGCCAAAATCTGACGGCGCTTGTTGAGTTGTCCGTCAGCTACGAACACATTAACGCCGTTCTCTGCTGCTGCTGCTGCTGCTGCTGCTGTTACTGCTGCTGCTTGCACGAAAACGATGACAAGACAGAGAAGAAGCAAAACTAAATAAGGAGTCTTGACTGAGATGATGAGCATGTCCCTCCGCCAGAGTTTTTGATTAAACTTCCCTCATACCTTCGTCGTTACTACAAAGGGGGAAGTATCACCTAACTATAAAAATATTCCTTTAAAAGTAGGGAAAATTTTAAAAAGTAGGCCTCCCTAATCCAACCACTTTAAGCTTGTTATAAATGACTTTGGATTTTAGATTCCTTGGTTCTACGCCTGATGGGGGACTTTCACCCCCTGGTAGGTTTTCGTGCGTCAGGCTTGAGCTTTTTAAGGTCTTGCTCAGAACCAACCTAATCCAACCACTTTAAGCTCGTAATAAAATGACTTTGGATTTTAGATTCCTATCATATGATGGTGGACATGTCACGCCAATGTCGGTGTCGGTACTATCTGTCGACACGGAAACCCATGAGACGAGCCATTTTTGTTGCTGCAAAGATATTTAGCAACAAGGCATTAAATGCATCTTATGGTTTTAGCACCAAGGGAGTAATAAGAGTATTAATTAGGGCTGATCAATTATATGGTTAGTAGGTTTCCAATAAGGAATTCGAAACCTAACCTATTAGAGCGGTTCCTAGACTTTGGAATCAAATTCGAAACAGGTAGATTTAGGAGTCAACTTACTTACGTTGCTCAACCTAATTGTCACTAAATTTTTTTTTGGCAAAATTTCTTAATAAATATATTTGTGGAGTTTGATTTTGAACCGATTTAAAATGGTTTCTATCCAATAACCAGCTTCGAAATCGGTTCGAAACGGTTATACTTAGGAACTAGCCTCACAAGGCCGATTTCTGAGTAGAAACAATCAATTCAAGGCTAGGAATTAGAAACCGAACCCCTGAAGGCTGCTTTCCAAATTTTTTATCCAAGAACCAAATCAATCCTCATGTGAACTGGTATGGTATCAACATGGTTAGATTGGTTCAGTTCAATTCTCGAGTTGGACCTATCCAGTTGCTCTTCTTTAGTGTTGACCATGCAACGTCGAGAAAAGTTGGTCTACCATGAAATTGGCATCTTTTCGTGGATTCACCTAGAGTGGGAAGAAGTTGGCAAGTACTGATATACCTCTTCATCTCCCTAAAACATGTCCCGATATGTCTGCAAAAGCATATATATGATGGTGATCGACGTCCTTTGGATTCGCTTGAAATTGACATCTTATGGTTCTCGGACGAGCAGCATATGTTTCAATCACGCACCACACACAGAAATCATTGGGGGGGGGGGGATGAGCTTCGATGCCAAGATGATGATGACCCATGATCAGTCCCTTCGTATAATCTGTAATAGATGGGCTCAACAAGCCCAAGCCCATGTCTCCCAAGCCCCAATCCATTTTAATTTTCTTCAGCAGATTAAGTGAGAGGTCTCCGGCGAGCATAACAAGGAAAATTAGGCGGAGCATCATCCCTTGAAGAAGGAGAAGCGGAAAAGGAGAAAAGAGGAAAAGCTTAGCGTGAAACCGATTCGGACTGCATGATTTGCCAAATCAACTACAAGTAACGCTTGGTGAGTATTGAAGCCGACAATTTGTCTGATAGGAGTAATTTTCTAATTTAGGGCACAAGTTCAAACTTATGTGAATTCTAAACTACGACGATCGATTGAGAAGCTATTAAGCTTTAGATTTATATGGAAATGATTGAGGCGTTGTGGAGCTCTGGGGTTTGAACAAATTTGATTCCGAAGTATAGTTCGATGGGAATGAAATTCTGAAGTTTGTGTGCGAGTTATGCATAAGGAAAAGGATGAATGCGTGCTTTGAACGAGGTTACTCATTAGTGCGTGGAAGTTGTTTTATCGACGATTAAATGTAGTTTAGTCGAGTTGTTCGTTAGGGTTTCATATTACTCAATTTATATCACTTTATGATTAATCAGTAGGAATGCGAGTGCATTGGCCCGATAACTAACATAGGTTGGTTTTCAACTTTTTCCCAGGTGAGCGATGCTATTTCTTTTAAGAACTTGTAAACTCATGTTTTCAAAATGATAAAAATTTGATATTTTATGAGTCATGAATAAACAACTTTGTTATATAAAATTTGGATCGGACATTTATTATGTTTTGATATTTGTGAATGGTATGAGAAATATTTGGTAAAACTATATATTTTGTTTGATGAACAAAGTTGAGAAATAATATATATATATATATATATATATATATATATATCGATTTGTGAAATGATTATGACATGCATTTTATTTTATTCGGTTTATAAAACCGATATATGAGACAAGTCTTAAAATGATTTGAGAATATTTTATAAAAAGTATCTCTGGCAGATGAGTTGAGTTGCGAAAGTTGTTAGTGATTAATTTGTGAAATGCATTTTGACATGTAAGATTATTTATGGATTGAATTTCTGGTGTTGGTGGATAAGTTTAGGTGCTCAATATCGCTGTGAGCCCAATGAGGGGCTTGTAAATATGCACATATTAGTATAGGATATTCTTGTAGGTCGAGCCATCGACTAATAATGGGTAGAGACCTAATCAACGGAGAATCTTAATCGTCCTGTCACTAGGTGTTGTGTCTTGACCATGATTTAATATTGAGCAAAAGATTAGTCGATTGATAGACTAGTTTCATAGAGATGGATCAGTGGTATAAACTATTGATGCATGGCACGAGATTAGTCAATGGAATAGATCATTAATATGTATTTTTATGAGATTGACCAATGCACTGGACCATTGGTGTTTACCTATTATCATCACCTTAATTAGTGATTGATAGAGCGAGAGCATTATCGCAAGAATTATTGAGAGCTGTATATTTGAAGTATAGTTTGAGGTTGCGTCTTTCGGAGAAAGGACAGCCGTGTTACTTCTTTATCCATATAGGATTTGCGGTGTGACATTAATCATCCTACGCTTTGATGGAGCTAAAAGCAAATTACTATCAAACCTAAAAGCAAATTATTCAAGAGTCTCGTAGCAGAAGACAAAACCGATGAGGAAAATGAAACAGGGCAAAGAAGAAATTGGCATCAATTTACTGGGCAAAGGCTATTGGAATTTATAATCCAGAGAAGACACTTTGTTTGTTGCAATTAGAGCATGAAATTGAGAAGACGATAACAGTTATATAATATTCTTATCTTTATGTAAACTTACAACTCTTGTAAAAGAAGAAAATAAGATATAACATAAAATTGGAGGTGAGGTACGGATATCCGAATCTCCTTAAGGCGATTAGTTCCTGCCAATAGTGCTCCGCAGATTCATGAACTATGCCTCTCAAGATACAACATCTCGAACCTATTTGGATTAGCACTATGCAAACAGGACTTAGTCGAACCGTTCAATTGAACCAGCACACTCAGAAAAATCAGAAGAGGAGAAAAGTATATCAGAGCTTTTTGGAATCGAGTTGAGAAATCTAAAAACGGTAAATGAAGCTCTATGCTTCCATCTATTTATAGAGAATTTTAGTTCATGTACAGAAGAGATACATGAATTAAATAGACGCATGTATCCACGAAATTCATGAATAAAAAAATACGTGAATTCAAGAAATTCGTGAATCTAAATATACATGAATTCAAGAAATTCATGAACTCAATAAATTCATGAACTAAAAGATACATGAATCTAAGAAATTCATGAACTCAATAGATATATGAACATAAAATAATAGGAAATTCATGAATCCAAAAAAAGATACGTGAATAGAAAAGACGTATCTTAATTTATTGGTTTTCGTTGATCCATTAACCATAATTACAACAGAGGCTCCATCCTTCTCCTTTTGCGACGACCTGAGCGAAGATGGAAGAATCCTGAAGCAGATATATATTGCAACCACAATTATGTAAATACCAGAAAAGGAAAATAAGCCACATGTATTGGTGACCGTGAACATAGATAAGAATAATATGCGAAGTAATCATACATATTTCGATGATACCTAATGGAGAATAATAGTCGAACTCGAGTTGCACACCAAGTCCACTCTCCGTGCCCAATGCACACACTGGATATAGAGAACAGGGCTCTTCAAACTACCGACGACTAAACAGGCTGACGACGGCTATCCGACGAGACGGAGAATATTGAAGATTAATGTTCATAGTAATCATTCGAAAAGATGGCACGACCTTTGATGAAGAATTTCTTACTATTTTGATAACTTCTAATGAAGAGTACATATATTCTATTAGATGACTTATTATGATAATCAGATCAAGTACGATCAATCAAAATATGTATGAAGGATCTCTCATATATGTGCATAATTATGAGAAATATGAAAAGTATCATGACTATCTCTCGCAAACATGGACCAACATAACCTGTGCTCCTCTGTGCATGTATAATTGGATGCCAGCCAAGTACAGTAATGAAGTAATCCCCAAGAAGTTCGACAGAAAAAGGAGACCCAACCGCCACTTGCAAATGGAAAAGAAAGGAGATAGAGTACGAGCAAGCTCATGTTCAATGGTGAAATGGCCTTTTCTTACCCTTGGTCCTTTGCCCATCGAGAGAGTTGACACAGTTGTAGAGCCTCATTCGAGGCATGGCACGCAAGAAGTAAGAAGTTGCGCGGCTGCACCATCCAGGCAAACCTCATGAACAATGCCGAGTACACCCACATGACTGCACAGGACTGATAAAAACGAGAGATGAATGGTCCGATACCAAACCTGTTTTTTTCTGATGTCCATTCAGATGCCTCGGTCGTTACTGCAAGACGACCATCCATTCAACAACCGCATTATATCACGATGAGAATGGATACTTGATGTGGGAATAAGAATGGGAATGCAAATACATGATTTAGAAAAAGATAGCCTTGACAATTCCATCAATGGATAAACATGTGCAATGTGAAAATGATAAGATTCGAAGTTTGGGTTCACAAACCGAATCATTTTCGTGCTTGCTCGCGTTTCCCTTGACCGAAGTCCATTTTGTTTATGCTTTACTCGCCGAGAGGCTGTGTAGGGGTATTCCGATAGAGAGCCTGGAAGTGGCAATCGAACTGAGACTGGCCGGTCCGCCCTGATCCAACTGAATTAAGTCCTGATGACTTTGGATTCATGATTCCTATCATATAATGAATATCTCTGCATCATTTTATTCTTGGTGTCAGTATCACCTGTTGAGATATAGCCCGGACCATTTGTGTTAGTACAAAGACTTCTATGACAACCCTGGTCGGACAAACTTATGTTTTGTTTCATTTTCATTCTCTGATCAATCTGATTATCAAACGCAAGTGCTTTCTGCTTAGGGGGGAAACAATTCAACATCCGCTAGTATGGCACCAATTCAGGCCGTGAGCAAACCACATTCATTTAACAGAACCAGTAAAATCTGTCTTGCGTTCTGTAGTGCATGGGACTCTGAACACTACTGATTCTCGCTGTTTTAATTTCATTGAGGAAAACATATCTTAAAATGAAATCAGGAGGGCCTGAATTGTGGAATAACAAGCGGGATCGGTTCCTGATGCATGAGTAAGCGCAAGCACAACAAAAGGATGCACTCAATTTCAAGTTCAACAAGTGGCCCAGTTCCTGTGAGAGTCAGCAGCAGAATACTTACATCTAACTGATTTCTCATACAATGCACCGCATTTCCTCTTGGTGGATGCCAATAATACATCGTTTACAAAAATGCAACACTTTTCACATGTGGGTACTTGCTAGCAAATAGCATTAGATCTGATGTACAAAACTATTTACAACAGGATCAGGTAAGATTAGGTACATACGCTAGTGATCTATTTAAAAGAAGACAATGACACGTCCGCTGTTTCTTCTTTGCCTTTGAGAAACACAGGGAGCCACTTTGCCGACAGTTTTGGTATGCGCTTGAAATTGTTCTTGTAATCGATGTAGTAAAGCCCGAATCTTGTTGTATAGCCGGCTCCAAACTCAAAGCTGTCGAACAGAGACCAGCAAAAATATCCATTCACCTTTACTCCTTTCCTGCATAACGCAGTAAGGAAGTAAACAAGTTGAGTCAGGGCTTTGCCTATCTGTAGCCTTATAGAAGTTCCTTTTTCTAGGCACTTTCTAATTTGGAGTCTGAAATTCTCAATTTACTAGTGAAAAGATTACTTTTTTGTCAAGTGAGTATGATTAGAACCAATACGATGATGCTAAAATAAACACTTTGCCTCAAACTGCTTACTTCATTGCTTGCTTGATCTGATGCAAATGTTGCAGGACAAACTTGATGCGGTGTTTATCTTTCAAAGCTTCCTGAATAGGCCTGTCGTCGACTTTTGCTTCGCTGACTCCTGTCAATCAAGACTAGTCATTTAGGAAACAGGCGTCCTCATTTATGGGGACCAATAAAGTCACTTGGGATTTCAGACCATTCTCAGTGATGTAGATTTTGGGGCTTTTGTACTTTTTGTTCACGTGCTCCAGAAATTTTTGTATCCCCACTGGATATATAAAAATAAAGTCGCTTCCTTCAGCCTGCAATGAGAAAAAAGATGCTTTGAGTTTTTAGGAACAACACCTACAATGAGAATCTTCTTCCCACTAAAGCTTCTGCTTTTTCTTCCTCCGCACCTTTTCACCTATAGGAACTCCATCTTTATCAGCTGCGACAACCAAAAAAGAGCAAGTCTCAGCTGTTGTTTTCAGCTTCTTCCTAGGTCATTTTGCGATGAGATATATCAAATATACCTCGGAGGTCTAAGTGCCAGTCAAGACTGAAGCTGGTTGGTGGTGCATTTGGATCCACAGTTATGGTTTTTGCATATCTGGATGTGTAGTAGTTGAAGCCAATAAAATCAAATGATCCCTTGACCAGCTCTTTATCTGCATCGGTGAAAGTGGGTAATCTCTCTTTTACTATACTTCTCATGGAAGCTGGATATGATCCATAAACTAGTGGCTCCATGTACCTGTTAAGAGGCAATGTATTTTTAGCGGTGAAAGATAGGGAGGGAGATGGCGATGAACACTGAAGTAAATGTAAAAACTTTAGTTAACACGATGTGATCAAATGAAGAGAATATTCAAGAGTGATACCATCTTAAAATACAGAAGCAGAATAAAGCGAACTCCATTATCACTTTTCCTGACATAGTCTAAAATAAAGCAGCATAAATTCATTCAAGTTGAGGGAACAATCTGTTGAAGATAAAAAATAAGAAGCAAAGTTAAAATTACGTTACATCACAATTTCATCTTGCAGACTTATGTGTCTTAATTTTTTTCTTTGTTCTTTTTTTTTTTTCATTTAGTAGAGGTAAGAGATATATTGACTTTAAGCAAAAGCTATACAGCAAATACCCGGCACCAAAAACTTACACTCAATAAGACAATAAGTCAAACCGAGTGGAAGGGTACCGAGATAGAGGAAGAACAAACAGCAAAGCAACTTTTTCTTCGTTCTTCATACAGGATTCAAGCAATTTTACTTACCATCCAATGTTGAAGTCCAAGGCTCTTTTTGCAGCTTCTTTATCTTCTGCTGATTCTGAATGGGGCTCAAAATACTCAGCTACAAGGGCTATACCAACTTCTCCACCTTGATTGTGCTACAAAAAAAAATTTGAAATTAGAATTATTAACATTGATGTGACAATTGGTGAAGCAATCAGAATAAGGATGTAATGTTTGGCTCACTTGGAACTTTTCCTTGTAGAGCCTGGCAGCCGCAGTGTGAGCAAGTATTAGGTTGTGGCTCACAACATAAGGCTCAGTGGATGAATTACCAGCTAGGCATCCGAAAGCTGGTAAGGAACACCTCCCAGGCGGTCCAATTCCATAATCGTAACCAAGTTGGGCTATCATCAGCGGCTCATTTACTGTGACCCACTTTTTAACCCTATCTCCGTATGTTTTGAAACAAATTTCAGCATAATCCCTAAAATCATCCCTGCAAAAAATAAAGAAAAGAATTGTGTTTAATATATCTAAAAAGAAAATGAAGCATATAACTACAATATGGGAAAAGAACTTGTGATGCTGCTCACACAAATTTCTGACTCAAGGGCCCTCCATATTTGTCTTGCAGCACTTGTGGCGGATCAAAGTGAAAATTGTCACAAGAGGTTCAATGCCTACATTAGATCACAAGAAAAGGTCAGATCTTAATTAACAGTCGCTGTATGGACTTTTACCTTCATAAGTGAGTACTAAAGGAGGAAATTACTGCTATTTCACATATGTCATCCAACGCTAAAAGATATGCTTACAACTGGAGAAACAGAAAGCTAACAAAGTACATTTCGAACAGTATTAAATTGGTGACTGGAATGTTGAATTTTCTTTGATGCTGCAAACTTGTTAAGGGGAAAGCTCTGAGCAAGAAATTCCTTAAACTGGCATGGAGTGAAGCTATCTATTACCATCAGAGGGAAAGAACAGTCCACAATGGCATTGATCCTTCACTTGATAGAGTGAGTGTACTCTTATTGTTATTCATATTAAAATATCCATTTTTTCAATTGCCAAAAAGTTGACTTCGACTGCACAAAGTAAGGATCTTTGCTCTAGGTGGGGAGTTTCTTTGCCTGCTTAACTTGGGAGGATTGTTGAAGTTGCTTCCATTTCGAAGTACTCTGTGGCTATGGTCTTTGAGCAATCTAATTGGATCCTCTGTGACGTTTGAGTCTTTGGGACATTTTGGGAGGGTATATGGGGTTATTAGCTTGTACTCCATTCAATAACCTACTTACCGAAAGAAAAAGGAACAGTAACCGAGATCCTGTATCATTGTGGTACTCACCATTTCTGATTAGTTCATCAATGAGATTGTTGTAATGATCAATGCCTTCTTGGTTGACTCCACCGCTCAAGGACCCACCTTCATGTTCCAAAGTAAAAAAAAAAAAAAAAAGTTTTATGTTCAGCGGGGTAGAATCAATCTTTTACATATTGTCAAAGAAAAGCTAAAAGGTCCAACAAACTGCAAATTCAATAACATAAGCATGACTCTCAGGGCAGCAAGTTGGACGGTAAACTATAGGGACAACGGGTTTCGTTACTGAATGATAGGGATGATGACTTACGGGGAAGAATCCTCGTCCAAGATATAGAGAATCTGTAAGCATCCACGCCAAGTTCTTTTAGCAACTTCACATCTTCCTGCAATGACATATAAACCAAAACATCACCCAGGGCAGTCTCTAAACTCTTAGAATATACAGTATAAGTTCTCATATCAAAGACCAGAAATGGGTTTGTGACTTTGTGTGATGTTATGACATTTCTACCTTGTAACGTCTATAAGAATCGATTGCAGTTTCTGGTGTACTCTTGTCTGCAATCTTTTCTGATCAACAAAATGAGACCATCGGGTATGTTAGACCCAAGTCAATGCATCAATGGTGACTGCTTAAAACTTTTAGTCACAAAAAATTTGAGTGTGATTAGATCACAATAGACAAAACCATTGAACAGTGGTTTGGCATTGTAGTCCACCTTGGATTTTCACAGCATGGGTGTCCCAGACACTTAGTCCTTTCCCATATTTTCTGGCTGATCCTTCTACCTGCGCATATCAAATTAACACACGGATTCAGCATCAGTCATAGGTAATTTCTTGTTGGGGGAAAATTTTCTCAAGCTGCATTGCCACTCGAGCTGAAGGATGAAATCAATGGTAGGGGACTGTGATGCCAGAGGATGATGATATGCCATGGCATTAATGAGGTTCAAAATGAGAAGGCTGAGATATCCTAGGATAATAACAAGATTTATGTACCTGCAGAGCGGAAGTAGCAGCTCCGAACAAGAAGTCAGCAGGGAAGTCCGATCTCTTGACATCTAACTCAGACTCTGATCCGTTAAAATCCCCAACTGCAAAAGATTCACGCGAATAATTATTATTTGGAGCTGCGCCTGCCAATTGCCGACAGAGAACTTCTAAGTAAATGGGGTTATTCACTCCCATGTACTTCAACCAACTCAACCAGGGCAATTAAGTTGGTGCACCATATCAATGGACGGAAAGCCAGAATAGTTCTTTCTAAATCCAATAAATGTTCCTAACAATATGTATAACTATTTTTTCTTGGTTAACATATCTCAGCGATTTCGACCAGAAAGAATAACCCATCAGTGATTAAACCACATGAAAATCTTCAAGAAGAGAACCGAGAGGAATATCAGGACGAACCATATCTGAGAGAAAGAAGCAAAGTGGCGAATAGGAATGGAACGAGAATCCGGGCAAAAGTCGTTGGCGATAATGATAGAGGAGACATCATAGTCTCACGGCAGGAATCAAGGTAACTCAGATAGCCGTCTCTAAAAGCAATGGATAAGGTGACAAAGCTGGGGGACTACTTGTTGAGAGGTTTCCCTGAAAACAGATGGACTCAAGGTGATCCGTTTCCTCAGGGATCTCTATATAGGAAAGCCACCATGATCACATACTCAAAGCCTTCACCTTATTTGGAGACACTTTCCATATTAGGAGTTTTCACAATGCGTGTAGGAACAAGGATAATCGAATGCAGTTTAATCTATTGATAGCAAGCAAGCCATTCATGGCATGGTCTTGCCCAAGCTTCTAGGCCCCGCTTCCCACCAGATCTGCGTTCTACACCCTCCCAAAAAATGATGTGTGCCCTCCAAACATACTTCCCCTCTCAACTTCTGGACTTTCCTTGTATACATTGGAAGCACCAATTCACGTGCAATGATTCATCATTTGCAATGTGAATCTTAACATTTCATGAAATACCGCTTTGAGTTCTCTCAATGGTGATTTTAAGTAACCAATCATTTCTTGACACATGTCACATTTGACACTGATGGGTGCGGATAGTACTCACCAACGGTTATGGCTAATTCCACCTCGACAATGACATTTTATTGCCCAAGGTCTGATCTTGACAAGACACCGCTTTGGTATTGAAGCGCACAACAATCCTATCACTATCTAAAAGGCTAAATATAATTGGGTCCCGAACGATATGCATTTGGTTCGTCACATCCTTTCATCACTTGTCATCCATAAACCACCATAGAGCATTGACAATTCTATCTATGGTTATGGCTAATTCCACTCAACAATGACATTTTATTGCCCAAGGTCTGATCTTGACAAGACATCGCTTTGGTATTGGAGCGCACAACAATCCTATCACTATCTGAAAGGCTAAATATAATTGGGTCCCGAGCGATATGGATTTGGTTTGTCACATCCTTTCATCACTGTCATCCATAGACCACCATCAAAGCATCGACAATTCTATCAACGGTTATGGCTAATTCCACCTTGACAATGACATTTTATTGCCCAAGATCTGATCTTGACAAGACATTGCTTTGTTATTGGAGCGCAAAACAATCCTATCACTATCAAAAAGGCTAAATATAATTGGGTCCCAAGCAATATGAATTTGGTTTGTCACATCCTTTAATCACTTGTCATCCATAGACCACCCTAAGAGCACCAACAATTCACCAACGATAACATGAATAGTGATTCGAGCAATGGGTATTCTCTCTCACCTTTTCTCCCTAGAAAAACGTCTTTCCCCTCATCTTTAAGCTTGGTATCCTCTACTTTTATTCTAAAGATTTCAGTGCTAACTCAAGCATCGAAGGGTCAATCCGCGCATAAAACCCGGACGCCTTGACCTGATGACCGTCATGTCCCAGATGAGAGAGAGAGAGAGAGAGAGAGAGAGAGAGAGAGAGAGTTTTCTAAAAAAAATGCAATAAAGCCAAATGTCAGCATAAAGAAAAATTTCGATATTTTCTCGTTCTGGCTAGTGCAGCTTATGCTTTTGTTTCTTTCACAAATGAGTTATAAATATATCCAATTAGACCCACATTTACTTATAAACTTATCAAATGTGAGATTCTTAAACTAGGTATCCTTATACATCAACTTATCTCGAGTCAAGTCTTCATCCATGTGCGACTTCATCCTTAGTCTTTTTCTCCAAATCGAACCATGAAATCTACTATCGGGCCTGCATTGCTACACCATTATGCCCACCTGCTCGAAAGCTGAGTTGATCACAAGATTCTGTCCATGAGATATTCACCAAATAACGATATACTTTCAAAATGGCCTGCCAATCAACCATCGACTATTTTACCACTTATTGGGAGTAAAAATCAAAAGTGTAATACCTTCATCCATGGAGATAGCCCACAGGGAGTCCAAGTTCGAGCTCGTGATTAACTTTCACTCAAAAAAATTTAAATCAATAAGTTATGTGTCAACTAATATATGAATTTAACTATTTCACACCACACCACTTATTCAATTTAAGATTCTTCATCAAAGCTAGACCACTTGGTGCACAGTTGTGAAGATCCCCCTGCAACCCTTGTATTTTGTGTCATTTCCTTTTATATAACTATTAATCCTCGACATTTTGTTGCTTATTCTGCAGACCCCTGTTATCGATCTTGGCGTGCACCGTTGTGCACCGATTAGATTTGGTGGGCAAGGGGTGCACATATCACCCGATGCACCTCAGGTTCGACTACTTTTCTTCCTTAGGGATCATTAAAATATTTTAAAGTTCTTCATATTTCTCTCTTTCGCATCAAATATTGTACATGGTCACCTATACATGTGGCTCAACTTTCTTTTTCTGGTTTTTACATAATTGCGGGTTGTTCACATATATATGTTCCATGCACCAGATTTCTCACCACAAGGATTCTTCAATCTTCGCTCAGGCACTCGCAAAAGAAGGATGGAGCCTCCGCCCAGTAACTTGTCGATTTTGTCTTGTTGCACGAGGCTCTTGAATAATATGCTTGTGCAGACATATCGGATTTACTTTATGCCGGACATGATTTAGGGAGAAGAACGTTATTTCAGTGCTTGCCAACTTGTTCTTTTGACTTCGACCAAAAAAAAAACTTGCCCTCTCCACTCCACGCAAATCCACAAAAAAAAAAATCCGGATTTCGGGATGGCCCAGCCTTTCTCAACAATGCGTCATTAATACCGAAGGCAAGAAATGGGATCGGTTCAACTCAAGAACCGAACTGGCCGGCTCTCGAATCATTTAAAATCTGATTCCAAAAAATTTGGGAACCACTCTTACAGGATAGATTTCAGATTTCTAATAAAGAACCTATGAACCATGCAATCAATCACCCCTAGTTAATACTCTTCCTCCAGCCTTGTTGCCAAAATCTTAGGATACATTCTATATTCCTTGAAGCTAAATATCCCTGCAGTAACAAAAATGGTTTTATGAACATCTCAACCGATTGGAATGACGTAGAGATATCCATCTTAAGATCAAAATTTAGAATCTAAAATCATTAGTATAGATTGAATTGGTTGGATTAGGGAGGCCCGGTCGGTCTCGGTTTAAAGCATAGAGCCAAAGACCAAAAGCTTTATCTCAAAAAGAAAAGGAGATAATATTTTCACTGTTAGGCGATAATTCATCATTGTAGTAACGACGAAGGAATGAGAATGCACTTCTGATAAAGGGGCGTTCAATAGTGGACCAAAGTTATTTTAGTGTCTCTGATAATGGCGAAAGTGGGACATGCTCATCATCTCAGACAGAATCCTTCTTATTAGTTTTTGTTTCTTCCATGTCTTGTTACCGTCCAGTGAAAGAAGCGGCAGCGGCAGAGGACGACGTTATGTTTTGTAACTGTAATAACTGACGCACTCCCGCTCTCGTTTCTCTCTTCTCTCCTTCATCTTCTGCTTCCCATTTCCATGGCGGCCCGGCCTAACCCCTCCCGCCACTCCGCCGTCGACCCCAGCAGCGGCTACTGCTCCGCCACCAAGACCTTCCAGAGCCTCCGACCCCCAGCCCCTCTCCCTCCTCCCTCCCAGCCCTTCTCCGTCTTCCACTACGCCCTCTCCCTCCTCCCATCCTCCTCCTCCACCTTCCTCGTTGACTCCTCCTCCGGCTACCGCCTCTACTACCCCGACTTCCTCCGCCACGTTCGCTCCCTTGCCCTCTCCCTCCAGTCCCTCTTCTCCCTCTCCAAGGGTGACGTCGCCTTCATCCTCGCCCCTACCTCTTCGCATGTCCCCGTTATCTACTTCTCCCTCCTCTCCATCGGCGTCGTCGTCTCCCCCGCCAATCCTCTTGGCTCCCCCTCCGAGATCGCCCACCAGCTCCACCTCTCCCGGCCGGCCATCACCTTCTCCACCTCTCGGATCGCTCCTAAGCTCCCTCCTGTTCCACGCGGCACCATCCTCATCGACTCGCCCGAGTTCGAATCCATGCTGACTCAGTTCGGCTCGAGCGGTGACGGTGCTGCGGCAGAGTTGATGCCTCCAAACCAGGTCGAGCAGTCCAATCCGGCAGCGATCATGTTCTCGTCAGGCACAACGGGCAGAGTCAAAGGAGTCCTGCTGACTCACCGGAATCTGATTACGCCGATCGCGGGGCTTTATCACATGCAGCTGGAGCAAGCCGAGCCCGAGCTGCCCCTCGTGTCCCTCTTCACGCTACCTCTGTTCCACTTGTTCGGGTTCAACATGCTGCTCAGAGCATTCGCGTTCGGGAAGACAGTGGTTCTGATGGAGAAGTTCGATTTCGTGTTCATGTTAAGGGCGATCGAGACGTACCGAGTGACACACATACCGGTGGCCCCGCCGCTGATCATGGCGTTCGTGAAGTCGGAGATCGCAGGGAAGTACGATCTGAGCTCGCTCCGTTCCCTCGTATGCGGTGGCGCTCCGCTTGGGAAGGAGGTCGCCATCCGGTTTAGAGAAAGATTCCCCCATGTGGAGCTCGCTCAGGTAAATTTATAATTAATATATGGTGGGGCAATATCAAAATTGAGACGCTTTTGTCAATGGTTATCTGTTTATCCACTAACTACAAAATTTTTCACATTTTAACAAAATTATACTTGGTCGGATGCTAATCCGTAACACAGCCTCAGATGGATGCGTGATTAAACTATTAATTAATATTCAATTTGATTGTGAACTCTCATGATTCCTGGTTTTAAAGTGTTCGGACAATGAATCTGGTATGTGATCAAATGAGAAGAAGTCTCCTCCAATTGTCAGCTTTTGACTTCTTTTGGAGACAGTCCAGGCCAGCATGAGCACCTTTCGCTTGCTTGCGCTACGGTCCAAGGAGGAGCGTAGCGGCAAGTGGTGCATTATTAGATCCCGAGTCCCATGGAGTGTAAGTGAGCTCAACACTTGAAATTTGTGCAACTATCCGACCAAGTCAGCGAGTTTGGTTACTTCCATGGGAACTTAAGCCCCTGCCCGCTATCAGGATTGGATCACTGTAGAAACCAGGGTGTTCTTCAATTGTCAATAATTGGAAGGATTGATTGAAAGTAACACATGTATTGATTGAACTCTGTGGTTTAAAACGATTACCTCAAACAATAACTAGTTTATCAAGATCGAACTTCTACTCACCCATCTTGTACTTTCTCGACTACTATGCCAATGGCTTCCTTCCCCACCTAATCTGGGAAACTATCAGACTTCTGTTTCAGCTCTGCTTTATGTTTGAAATATCAAATTGTTCTTCTGATTTCTAGGTTTATAATGGGACAAAACTATGATGCTACTAATACTACCTCAGATTTCTAACTTCAAGGGTCAAAACTCCTATTGTATAGTAGGGATATGGTCTGACAGAGACTTGTGGAGTGGCAACTAGGACATCGGGACCTGATGAGGCCAACCACCATGGTTCTGTTGGTCGCATAATCCCAAATATGGAAGCGAAGATTGTTGATCCTACCACTGGGGATGCCCTGCCTCCTTGTCAGAGAGGAGAGCTGTGGTTGCGAGGCCCAACAATCATGAAATGTAAGGATTGGCCATAGTTAGAAGATTCATTCAACTACGTGGAAATAACAACTTCCTTTAACAATTCTGACTGGAAGTTATCCATCAGTTTTTCGTGCTTCTTCCCCAGCATCAAATGTCGGGCTCTTTTTCTGGGTGGTCTTACTTGATTTGCTGCTGATTGCAGGACTCTATTTACATTTTATTGACAGGTTTCCATTGTTGCCTCTTTGGACACATCTTCCTTTAACAGTATATTTCTAAATATGTTGCGTTTCACCTCCTCATAATGATTGCCAAGGTTCACATCTTTTTGTCTTCATGGAACCCAATTCCGAGGATTAATAATTATAACAGCCAATACTGGGCGAATTGGTCATTTCATGATGGACACAATAGAAAATGAATCTACGTTGGCCAGAATTTCGGTTCCCCTTGTCAACGGGAAGTTCAAACTGCTAGCTTGTAAGTTAGTTGCCTTAGACATGGTGCTATGTGAATAATAAATGCTAGTGAGTACTACTACTGCCTTCCGAGTATTTTTTTTCCATCATTCACAATTCAAAATTGATCCAATGAATAAAAACTCTCCAAAATCCCCACATTAGAATGGTGCTTAAAATAGGTGACTGGAGTTGCAGGCTATGTAGGGGATGAGAAGGCAACTGCCGAAACAATCGACTCAGATGGTTGGTTGAGGACTGGGGACCTTTGTTATATTGACTCGGAGGGCTTCTTGTTCATCGTGGACAGATTGAAGGAGTTGATTAAATACAAGGCATATCAGGTGACTAGTTCAAAATGGCCTTCTTTTCCAGTGGTTTTTTGCTGGTCGGTTGCCTTTTCTCATCAGGTGGCGATGGATCATCGTATGCATCTTTCAGGTTGCTCCTGCTGAGTTGGAACAGCTTCTTCACTCCAACCCTGATGTTGTGGATGCTGCTGTGATTCCGTATGCATCTTCACTTCCTTGAACCTTGTCTTACCTCTCAACTTTACATTTTGCAGAAGTCAAATCTTAAGTGTTCTTTTTAGTTTTAATATTTGGTATGATTTGTATGAATTGCCAGCTCCTATCTCAAAACTTTTTCGACACCCTTAAATTTGCATCTGTTAGTAGGATGTGCTCTGCGTTTTTTTCAGATACTATCGCTCATTGAGGATGTTACATCAGTTTACATATTGGCATTTCAATCGAATTTCCGTCATCAAAAGAGTTCATCAGAGTTCCTTGGACTGTTTTTCTTCTTGCCATATCTTAACTCACAGTAGTCATATGTTGCTTCTGTTGATCCACTTTTTCTGTGCTTTGTGATTATGTGGAAGCAGTTATCCTGATGAAGAAGCAGGGCAGATTCCCATGGCTTTTGTGGTTAGAAAACCTGGAAGTAACATTACTGAATCTCAGGTTATGGATTTCATTGCTAAACAGGTGCATTTTGGAATCCACTCATTGAGTGTACTTCTCTCCCATAAATCAGGGAGATGATTGTTTCAAAACATATAGCAAGGATGCCTTTAGTCTATTGTGTGTATCTGCATTAATTTGCACCGAGTTGCTGCTATCTTATGCTCTGTGCTGCAAAAGAATCACAACTTGGTCTCTAGAATCTGTTTCCTGCTGGATAACTTGATAGGAAGTAGATTCCACTTGACGCTGTTTAATACAATAGAGATGGTAAAATAAGAAAAGTAACAGTCCATTGAGTAGTGCCTTTTCCTCTCCACTTAGATGTTCTTGCAGTCATGCAGAACTCTCGGACTGAAAGTGAACACAGGATTTTCCACTCATTCAATCTCATGGATGCAAGGATATTTGTACATAATCTGGCATGCCATGCATATGTATGTGCTAGCATGAATGGGCCATTTAATTGTTGCGTTCTCTTTGTTCAAGTGCTTTGACTGCCGGGAACCATACTTTGGACGGTTTTCAGGAATATTTACACCGGAATATAGGATTACCCTAGAATTTTTATCACATTCTGAATTAGAGTTCACAATATATTGAGTGGTTCGAAATTATTACTTTGAATATCACCGCAGGTTGCTCCGTACAAGAAGATAAGGCGGGTAGCTTTCATCAGTAGCATCCCAAAATCTCCAGCAGGGAAGATCTTGAACAGAGAACTTCTCAATTTTGCCGCATCTGTCAGATCATCTAAACTCTAGAAAGCATGCTCAGCTGAGAAAACTACACATCCTGGTGCGTGTTGTTTTAAGTTTTTCTGACACTTTTGGGGCATCTATCTAATTTGGAAGACGAGCAAGGCATTATTAGCGAGTAGCTTATCCATTGTAATTTAAAACCTACGAGATAATTGGAACACGATTTTAAGGGTCCCAATTATGTCCTTTGGCTTTCGTTAGCAATCTTTTTTGCAATATTAGGAATCCCCCCTTTAAGACCGCAAGCAGTAGCTACATTCATATGAGATTTTGTTTAGGACTATGCATAAATTGACTGAGTATTTGAGTTACATAACATATGTTGAGGCTAGTCATGATGCGGTAAATCAACTTCTGATGAGTCATTGATATCATGATGGATCTTTAAGCAATGGATCCTCATTAGGTGATGATAAATCACATCATATTCATGCGTTGTCAGTTTAGCATTTTGTTCAACTGGTATGGCAATTGGCTTGCATCCTGATAATCCTACTTCTGAGACAATTTCTAAAACGAATTTTCATTGATCGAGACAAATTCCTCTATTAGACCAAGCTATCTCAATCTTGAAGAAATATTTGGGAGGCCCCAAATCTTTAATATGGAAAGCATAATGCAGGTGTTTCATTAAATTTTCCAATGACAAAGTTATCATTTCCCATGATAAGTATGTCATCAACATATATCGGCAAATAAATTGATGAAGTACCTTCAATTTAGGTAAATAGAGTATAATCATGTATAGAATGTTTGAAACTTGTCTTTGTGAGTGCAATGGTAAATTTTGCATACCATTGCCAAGATGCTTGCTTCAGCCCATATAGAGATTTATCGAGACTAACATACCCAAGACTCCCTCTGTCTCCATAAACCTTATAGGAATTTCATATGTATTTCTTCATCCATATCACCATGGAGGAAGACATTAGTAATGTCCATTTGATGCAATTTCCAATCACGAAGTGCAGCAATAGACAAGAAAGATCGAATAGTTACCTCCTTGGCGACCGGAGAAAAAGTCTCATAATAATCGAAATCTTCTATGAATAAATTCTTTGGCAACCAAGCGAGCCTTGTAGCATTCAATAGAGTCATCTGCTATGTCTTTGATTTTATATACCCATTTGCAATCAATTGGCTTTTTGTGTGAGGGTAGAGAGACAATATCAACTCATCTTCCATGGCATGTTGCCATCATAGATCACATGCCGATGATGGTTCGTGTTTCTCCGATATGCGACTAATACAACACATGTTATGATGATAGTCAACTAAATGAAATGTAAGAGAAGATGGGATAACGTGTATCTGGAGAATCCAAGATGGGACATATACAATCTTTGGTCTATGTAGGAGGACGAACATAACATCGAGAACGTTAAGGCTGCTTAGTATGCATCCATTCGAGAACTAGCGAGCAAGAGTCATCAATACACAAATGTGGAGATCCCACTGAAGAGGTAGGTGTCACTATTGAGGTGCAAATGATCTTCATCAAATGATGATATTGGTGATTTGCTATCTCGATTCAAACAATTTGAAACAACTAGCATAGATGATATGTGATTTGCTACAATGAAAACATATGAAGAACTCGTAGACAAATCTTCTTCTGATAAGAATTGGCCGTTAATTGACGTCGAGACAGACGATTTAGATGAAAAAATTGTCTCCCGAAATGGAGATATATCATGACAAAGAAATGCCCTATAGATATTCCCATTACTCGGTAACATTTCTGCAAGGGAGGATAGCCCATAGAAATGCACCAAAGTGCGCAAGGATCCATCTTATTCTTAGGGCCATATTCATGGCATAGCATAATTAGCCAAAAACTCTTAAGTAGTTGATCTCTGGCTTCTTTTCGAAAAGCATTTCAAATGGAGTTTGTTATTCAAGAATTTGAGTCAGCATGCGATTAATAAAATAGGCTATTGTGACTGCACAATCATCCCAAAAATCTTCAGGGACAAAGGCTTGATATTTGAGTACTCGAGCTACTTTTAGGAGATGTCGATGTTTGCACTCTACAATCCAATATTGTTGGGGATTCTAGGTGGTGCAAGAGCTTTCATGGAGTATCCCATGGAAGAATAGGAAAGAAGTGCATTCGGTGGTGAAAAACCTATGCATATTATCTGTACGAATTCTTTGGACAAATTTGTCAAACTGATTATTTTAATCATAGAGAAGAAATTTGACAAATAGGAAAAGATTTGAATTTTAGATTGCATAAAAAAACTCAGGTGGCCAAAGTATAGTCATCTACCACAATGAGAAACAAATGCAACCCATCATGATTAGGGATATGATAAGGCCTCCATATATCCATATAAAGTAAAGAGAATGTGCTACTAGCTCGAGATGTATTAATTGGGAATGATGCTCGTGATTGTTTAGCTAATGGACAAATGGAACATTTGGGGTCAGAAAAATGAGTGCTATGACCCAATGGTTGATGAGAAATGATAGTCTTATTGCTAGTGGTAGTATTATAGAAAATGCTACTTTTCAATGAAGATAAATAAAGATCATTAAGAAAAGGGAAAAAACCACGAAAAACCTCAAACTTTGCCCTGAGTGACACATTTACCCCGAACTTTTTTTTGCGCCGTGAAAAGCCCCAAACTTTCCAAACCGTGACACATTTACCCCAAACTTTTTTTGCGACACCAAAAATCCTAAACTTTCAAGTGTGACACATCTACCCCAAAATTGAAGGACATTTTGGTCTTTTCATTTTTTAAATTTTTTTTTTTTTTTTTTTTCTTCTTCCCTCCGCCGGCCATGGCGGAGCGGCGGAGGGAAGTCGGCTCCGGCGAGGGTCGCCCTCGCCGACATGGGGCGAGGGCCGCCCGACACCAGATCCGGCGAGGGGTGCCCTCGCCGGCGTCGAGCGAGGGCGGCCCTCGCGGCGCCGGCGAGGGCGGCCCTCGCCGGATCTGGCTTCAGCGGCCCTCGCCGGCACCGGCTTCCCTCGCCGGCTCCGCCATGGCTGGCGGAGGGAAGAAAAAGAAGAAAAAAAAAAAAAAAAAAAGAAAACTAAAAAGACAAAAATGCCCTTATGGGGTAAATGTGTCACAGATTGGAAAGTTTGGGGTTTTTCATGGTGCAAAAAAAAGTTCGAGGTAAATGTGTCACTCGGGGCAAAGTTTGGGGTTTTTCGTGGTTTTTTCCTTTAAGAAAATTAATCAAAAATATAGTCCTTGTGCAATACTACCCAAGCCCATCATTTTGCCAATCAAATAGTCTTGATAGAAGCGACTTTTGGAGTTGAATATGACATAATAAGAATTGTCCTTACATATCTTGGAAACATATATAAGGTTGAATTCAAACTTAGGAATATAAAGGACATTCTTAAGGATGATATTTGGACTAAGATATACAATGCCAATTTTTGCAACATAAGTAACATCCCCAGTCGGAAGATGTATCGATATGGAAAAATGGGGTTTCTTATGGCAAAGAAAGTAATCGATCATTATATATTATGTGGTTACTAGCACTGAAATCAATTATTCATGCATTAACTGAAACTAAATTTGAATTGTAGAAAGTACCTAAAAAACCAAGAGTCTTATCGGTAGTCCTCAATTGGCTGAGAACTCTCATAATATTTTGGTATCGATCCTATGTAATTATTTGAGATGCCCCTTCAGCCCCTTACTTTGAAACCCGATGAGCAAAACATTCGTTTTCCCTTTTTTTTATAAATTATTTGGCTTTTTTATAAATTATTTGGCTTTCCATGTAATTTTCAACACATATCAATAGTATGGTGTAGATGTTGGCAATATCCACAAAATTTACCCCCTTTTGGGTTTTGCCCACCTCCTTTATGTGATAATGTGGCGCTTCATGGACCGTTCGATGGTTTAAAAAAGGGTGTTGACATGGCTTGATGTGGGCCATTGGATTTGGCCAAGTGGGTGGATAGATGTTGGCCATCGGATCCTTCTAAATTATCTAAGCCATCCACTCGAACCACCGTGGATTTACTTCTTCTGCTAAGTGAGAAGTAGATGTTGCTCGGTGTGTTCCATGGAACTCGAGAGCTTGCTGCGTTTGCGTCACCAAAGCGGCAAGAGTGATGCTGTCCCCTACTCAAACGTACTCTGCCATGGCCAAACGTTGGCTTTCCTCTTGGACAACCAACCGATATATTTGGCCAAGCGGCAACATTTACTCCATGGCAAGAATCTGTGATCAGAAATGCAAGTAAGTCTCACTCAAAATCAATAGAAATCTCATGACTTTCTCTCTATCCTTCATGTTTCGGTATTGTCTAAGTGTGGACTTAAGTCCACCTCAAGCTCATTCCATAGGGCCAAAAGTTGATTGAAGCAAGCGGTAACCGAAAGGTTCCCTTGCTTCAATTCTGACAAGGCTTGGGTTAATGAGAAAAGCTTGGTGCAATTGAGTTTGTCTTATATCTCACAGATGTTTTTTCACATGGCTATTAAATCTTCGATTGGTGGGAGACCAGTAGCAATCTCGAGACTCAAGCAATTCCAATCCATGTGCTTGCAAGCTAGTTGCACTTGCACTAGTATCACTATAGTCGCTTATTTGTCAAAAGGGCTACGGTTCTATCGAGAAAGTCGTCTTTGTCCTTTGTCACCAAGGCTCGCCAAAAGTCCTGAGGCCCACATCATATACTTATCCAGACTAGTGAGTTCCAGGATGATAATCCTCAACTCGGGCTCGTTTGCCGGTGACGTGTATAATGGGTCGCCAGGCTCCAAGTAGTCGCTTGTGGCTAAAAACGCATAGGGCACAAAGCCGATTTTTTTTTTTTGTCAGTCCTATTCTATACCTACTCTACACTCACTCTCAGACTTTTGCCCTACCTCTTGCAGGGCGTGAGCATCGAAACCCACTCCTGAAACTTGCGCGTCTCCACCCCATCCCTCCTTGAGAACGTGGGGGTTTGAACCCCTCACCTCCTCCTTCCATGTTGGAAGAGTGGCCATTGGGGCGAATCCCGGTTGGATTACATGTTGGAATACCTACTAGGGATTTGTCCCCGGACGCGCTGGATTCAGATTCAGTCTCTGACCCAGAGATGTCCATCCCGGACCGCCGACTGGTTCCTTGATCAGATGGGGTCGGCCCACCTCCATTGGGCTAAGTTCTGATTCTTGAAGTTGCTTCTCCTCCGAGTGGGCTCTCTTGGTTCCAAGGTTGACCCAGCCCGGTTGCCCATTGACCTTGAAACTGAAACCAGTGGGCCTGTGGCCACTGGACTGGGCCGGGATACAGAACAGAAACAAGAACCGATATAGCAAGATGTTCAGCTGGAGTTTGTTCTTCTTGGGTCGGATCAATCTATTCAGTGGATTGACTCCGGGGTGCGTTTTCACCAGAACTTGTATTTTGATTTACTGCATGGTATCGTGAAGTATGGGTTCCTGCCAAAGTGCCGATTTTGTTCTGCAAAAATAGGGATGCAACAACAAATCAGAAAAACAAAAAAACGGAGGCAATATTAGAAGATGTTCGCGGAAGCTAGGTCAAGAAGGGAAGCTATGATTACCAAGACAGAAAATGGAGAGTATTGGGGGAAATTGTAATTGTATTACTTTGTGTTTGTACATGTGTTGCAAACCTATTCACAATACTAAAAACATGTATAGTAAGAAAGAATATACAAAATGACGTTTCTCATTCGATTGTCCGGATACCTAATCTTACAAATAGATTGGACCAATTAACCCATAATTACAATAATCGGAATCAGAATCAAATCATATTTTCAACAGGTATCATCGAAATATATATGAATACTTCGCATATTGTTCTTATCTATGTTCATGGTTACCTATGCATGTGACTTACTTTTTTTCTGGTTTTTACATGATTGCGGGTTGCCACATTTATCTGCTTCATGCACCAGATTTCTTACTACCACGATCCTTCTGTCTTCACTCAGGTACTCGCAAATGAAGAAGGATGAAGCCTCCGCCCAGTAACTTGATGCCAATTTCTTCCCTGCCCTGATTCATTTTCCTTATTGGTTCTGGCTTGTTGTACGAGACTCTTGAATAATTTGCTTTAAACTCCATCAAAGTGTAGGATAATTACCCGAAAGGAGAAATGGGTCATCATTATCTTGGCATTGAAGCTCATATCCGCATAATTTCTGTGTGTCGCGATTGAAACATATACTGCTCGTCCAAGAACCATAAGATGTCAATTTCAAGCGAATCCAAAAGATGTTGATCACCAACGTATATATACTCGTGCAGACATCAGGACATGTTTTTGGGGGATGAAAAGTTATTTCGGTACTTGCTAACTTGTTCTTCGCACTCCTAGTGAATCCATGAAAAGATGCCAATTTCATGGTATGCCAGCATTTCTCAACATTACATGGTTAATGCTAAAGGTGAGCAATTGGACAGTTCAGCTCAAGAATCGAACCAAACCAACCTCATTCTTGGCCTTGAACTAGTCGTTTCTACTCAAAAATAGGCCTTGTGAGGCCAATTACCGGGAGAATAATTTCGAACCAATTTCAAAGTTGGTTATTCGACAGAAGTAGTTTTAAAACAGTTCAATATAAAAACTCTACAAGTCTTCTTTTAAGAAAATTTTGTAATAATAATAATAGTGAGGTTGAGCATCTCAACATAAGGAGGCCGGCTTCTGAATCGATTTGTTTCGAATCTGATTCCAAAACCTAGGAACCACTGTGACGGAGTCAGTTTGGAATTCTTTATTAGAAACCTACAAACCATATATTTGATTGGCTCTAGTTAATACTCTTATTACACTCTCGTCGCCAAAACCTCAAGATGCACTCTAAATGCCTTGATGCTACATATCTTTGCAACAGCAAAATTGGTTCATCTCATGGGGTTCACCTCAACAGGTAAAACCAACACTGAGATTGGCATTGTGACATCCATAATTTTCATATTAATTATTATGTGACATTCTAAAATTTCTATATCCAATAATGATACTTAGATTGTTAAGATAAGTATTATTTACCTTAGAATTTGAGTGGATACGTTGAAATTTTAGTTGAATCGTGAATTTCATGAGACACATACGATAATTTTTCATAAACGTAATTGTCCCGATTCTGACAAATTGAATCAGATTGATAAATGTTGATGTGTGTATTAATAGCAGAACGGATTAATTGATTAATATAGACTTAGTTGTTAATAGGTACAAGTATTTGTTTAAAATCTAGTTAATTAGTGTTTATGGGTAATTAATGTCACTATTGGCACCAAAGAAAGAAGGATGCCCTGTGATGGAGTTTGCAAGATGCCTCGGAGTTATTATACCCCATGGGTTGGGATGCCACTCACATGCCCTGGGAGCCTGGGAGAGTTGTGAATGTAAAAGTAAAAGTAATAATGAATATAATACATGACCATGTGTAAAATCAAACATTTTTTTTTTTTAAATTGATAATTTGTGTGAAACATGAAGTGTCTCATGAATGAGTCTGGATGGAAGTGTTGTTGGATGATTATTACAATAGTAAATGAAAATGGGAAAGCTAAAATCTACTCATGTTTTTATCACATTTACTGGATTGTTATTCATTCTCTTTGTTTATACTAAATGAGGTGATAAGAGAATTCTTTCAACTTAAAACTAGAGATCACTATTTTTATATTTTTTAGACACGTAGGATGGACACCCCTTAACCTTTGCGCTATAAAGTTCCTCTGTACTACGAAGGTCTTTATGAAAGTGTGCTTGAATTAGAGTTTGGAATAATTTATACCAAGTATAGTTCTATTGTGTGGGTTGATGTAGAAGGTTTCATGGAGCGAGTTCACTATAGATTTGTCTCTTGGTATCGAAACCTGGATGGCGAGTTGGTTGGTTCATAAATATTTGATTGCGCTTTCGCATGCTAAAAGAGAATAATACTATGAGAAAATACATGTCACGGATGACGTTTTAGGCATTACGGATAATGTTCTAAGCGTCACAAGCATGATGTAGAGATATCATATGATTATAATCTAAAATCCATAATCAATAGGAGGTTAAACTAGTTGGATTAGGGAGGCCTATTTTAAAATTTTCCCTATTTTAAGGGGAATATTTTTGTAATTACATGATACTTCCATTTTTATAATAATGAAGAAGGGATGCGAATGCACTAGTGGATCCAAGTTATTTAATGTCTCTGATAATGACTAACTAGTGGAGGTATGGCTAATTCCACCTCGATAATGACATTTTATTACCTGAGGTCTGATCTTGACAAGACACTGCTTTGGTATCATTCTATTGGAGCACACAACAATTCTATCATTATCTAAAAGGCTGAATATAATTGGGTCCTAAGTGATATGAATTTCGTTTATCACACCCTTTTACCACTTGTCATCCATGGACCACCACCAGACCACCGACAATTCACCGACAATTCACGAATCGGATGGGTATTCTCTCTCTCACCTGTTCTCTCTAGGAAAAGCATCTTTCCTCTCATCTTTAAGCTTGGTATCCTCTACTTTTATTGTAAGGATTTCAGTGCTAACTCAAGCATCAAAGGGTCAATCCGCACGTAAAACCCGGACGCCTTGACCCTCTGCCCGTCATGTCCCAGATGAGAGAGAGAGAGAGAGAGAGAGAGAGGGAGAGAGGAAGAGAGAGAGTTTTAAGAAAAAAAAATGCAATAAAGCCAACATCCATGTCGGCATAAAGAAAAATTCCATGTAAGCAATTGTTAGCCGCGCCCAAACAGTGGAAGAACGAACAGCTGCACTATTTAAAAAGTATAGGAGCCATTTTGAAAAATAATATAATATTGGACGGTATGGAATGTCGAGCAAAATGAAGAGGCCGGTGATATAATTATAACCAAAAAAAAAATTAATTTGACCACTTAAAGAACTAATAATCTCATATTTCATTAGTAACTTTCAATGTTAAAAAAATAACAGATCTTAGAGAATATTATTTATGCGTGATTATCATTACATGCATGGAACAATGGAAGCAGCTTTCAATAAAACTATGTGTAGTAAACTTTCAAATGATCCAAAGTGTAAACCGGCTATAAACAAGGCGTGAGCACAGATTCACATTGGTTCGAATGACGCACGCTAGAATTGCACCTTCATCTAACAGAAGAGGGGAACATTTCCAGGATTCTCTCCAGTTTAATAATCTCCTCCCCTTAAGCTCTCTTCTCATCTTCACCAATTCGTTTCAACATAATTTCAATCAATCAGTCGATTGGATTGGTCTTTTCACAATTCCGTGAGTCTTGATGTCAGTTTCCACTGAAATTCCTGACGCTTCTCTGTTATTTTTCTTCCAGCACAATGATCTTAGGGGTACTTGTTCACAGGACTCCTCTGCAAGTTTTGATGTAATAAGAGTCAACCTTCTTGTCATGTTCCTCTGTAAGTTTTTTGTTGTTCTGGCTAGTGCAGCTTATGCTTTTGTTTCCTTCACCGATGTCTGCAATCTATGGAGAGCTGATCGCACTTTTTCTCGAGATCAACACGCAATTCTTTTCCCTAGTGGCTTTCAAGAGGAATAATGTTGTTCGGCATGGCAATGCCAATCCTGGCATGTAGTTCTTAGCATATCCTTCATGTCTAGCATGCGAATAAAGCCTAGAATTATGAGTTATCAGCTGCATGTTGATACTGAATTCTGTTTGGTGCTGAAACGGATATAAAATGAAAACCCAGAAGTAGGAAATAAGGCTCTGGTAGAAGGAGCTTCGATCAGAATTCAGCAAGTCTCTGATGTTATGCTGATGTCTATTTGAATTATGATTCTCCAACTGAAGAACACCAATATTCTGTACAGTGTCATCTCATCGTGTGATGTCCTTTACTTAAAATTCTATTTTTCTCCGATTCCTCATTGCTTGCTCAATGAGTGTTGTATTTTTGCAATTTCCTCACCGAGTTTGACAGAAGTCGGGAGCTCTTAGAATAACCTGGTCACCAGAATCAGGAGATTGGGAGTTGGGATCCAGGAAAACAAAATTAGAGAGAAAATGAGTGCTGCCTATCCAATAAAGAAGCTCAGCCGATCTACAAATTGGCAATGTTCTCCAGTTTTCCTCATCATAGCACATATCATCGACACCGTTGTGGCTTCGGTTGTTTTACCCTTTTGAGAATGTGTTGTGCTAATCCTAGGAAACTAATCTACTCCTTCAATACAAATACTTGAGCGGAAGGAAGCATTCGTGCCATTTTCGGGCATTCTGGAACATTCCTGTCGGCCCTGAGACGACCCATTTTTTGGGCCCAATCACCAATTGGGGAAATTGTCGTCGCCGTGAGTTCCTCTCTTTCTTGTCCTTTATGGTAGAGAATTAAGGCGGGTCAGCTTCTCAACTAGCTTCTGTTGTAATTCACAGGAAGTGATGGACACCAAAAAATCTCCATACATGATATCAGGCAATATGACAGCAGGTGACCAAACTTCCATCTGTTAATCTTCGGCTCTTAGGGCGAGGAGACACTCATCTCTTCATTTTGTCCTGTGCAGTCATGTGTGTACTCGGCATGTTCATGACGCTTGCATGGATGGTACAGCTCGGATATCTTCACCTGAGGAGAAGGCCTAGAGGGAGGTTAAGTCCGAGCTCATCAATACATTCAGTTGGACTCGTATTTACTTAAAAGTTTAAATCAATGAGTTATGAACCAACTAAAACATATTCATTACACCACTTATCTAATATGGAATTCTTAAACTAGGTATCCTTATGCATCAACTTATCTTGAGTTGAGTCTTCGTCCACGTGCAACTTCATCCTTAGTCTTTTTCTGCAAACCAAACCATAAAGTCTACTATCAAGCATGCATTGCTACACTATTATGCCCACCGGCTCGAAAATCGAGTTGATCACAAAATTCCTTCCTTGAGATATTCATCAAATACCAATACACTTTCGAAATGGTCTACCAATCAACTGTCGACTCTGATACCATTTATTGGAAGTAAACACCAAAAGTCTAATACCTTCACCTATGGAGATAGCCCAGAGGGAGTCCAAGTTTGAGCTCATGATCAACATTTACTCAAAAACTTAAATCAATAAATTATGCACTAACTAATATATAAATTTAATTGTTTCACACCACACCACTTATTCAATTTAGGATTCTTCATCAGAGCTAGACCACTCAGTGCGCGGTTATGCACACCTGCGTGCAACCCTTGTATTTTGTGTCATTTTCCTTTTATAAAACTATTAATCCTCAGCATTTTGTCGCTTAGCAGACCCCTTTTATCGATGTAGACTCGGTGGGCAACGGGTGTACATATATCACCCGATGCACCTCAGGTTCGACTACTTTTCTTCCTCAGGGATCATTAAAAAATATAGGAGTTCTTCACCTTTCTATCTTTCGCATACAATATCGTTCATGTCCGCTATACATGTGGCTCAACTTTCTTTTTCTGCTTTTTACATAATCGCGGGTTGTTCACATGTATATGCGTCATGCACCAGATTTCTCATCACAAGGATTCTTCAATCTTCGCTCAGGTACTCGCTAAAGGATGGAGCCTCCGCCCAGTAACTTGATCCCAATTTCTTCCCTGCCCTGATTCATTTTCCCTATTGGTTTTGTCTTGTTGTACGAGACTCTTGAATAATATGCTTGCGCAGACATATCGAATCTACTTCATGTCGGACATGATTTAGGGAGAAAAAAGTTAATCCAGTGCTTGCCAACTTGGTTCTTTTGACTTCGACCAAAAATAAAACATTAAAAAAAGAAACTTGTCCTCTCCACTCCACGCAAATCCACAAAAAATGCGGATTTCAAGATAGGCCAGCCTTTCTCAAGGATGCATCACTAATACTTAAGGCAAGCAATGGCATCGGTTCAACTTGAGAACCGAACCGAATCAAACTTATCCTACTACTTTTTAGCAAGTGCACATGGAGATCAATTTAATTCCTAGGAAAAAAAAAATTGGAAATTAGCCTTAATGAGTTCGGTTTCCAACTTCCTAGCCTTGAACCAATTGTTTCTACTCAAGACCCAGCTGCCAGTTTTTTTAGGAAGAACCATTTTGAACTAGTTTCAAAGTTGGTTATTGAGTAGAACTCATTTTAAATGAGTTCAAAACCAAACTCTATAGGTCTCTCCATTAAGAAATTTTGCGATGATGATGATGATGATGATGATGATGATGATGATGAACATCTCAACATAAGTAGGCCGGCTCCCAAATTGACTGGTTTAAAATCTGATTACAAAAAATTGGAAACCACTCTTATAGGGTAGATTTTAGATTTATGATAAAAAAAAAACCTACGAACCAAGTCTTGTTGTCAAAACCTTAGGATGCATTCTATATTCCTTGAATCCTTACAGTAACAAAAATGATTTTATGAACTTCATCTCAACAAACAATACCGGAATTGGCATGATGTAGAGATATCCATCATAAGATCAAAATCTAAAATCTAAAATCATTAGTATAGATTGAATTGGTTGGATTAGGTAAGGCTGGCCGGTCTCGGTTTAAAGCATAGAGCAAAAGACCAAAAGCTTTATCTCAAAAGGAAAAGGAGGAAAAGGAGAGAATATATTCACTGTCAGGTGATAATTCATTATTGTAATAACGACGAAGGAATGTGAACGCACTTCTGATAAAGAGGGTTTCAATGGGGGACCCAAGTTATTTTAGTCTCTCTGATAAGAGAATAACGGCGAAGTGGGACATGCTCATTATCTCAGACAAAATCTTTCTTTTTAGTTTCTGCTTCTTCCATGTCTTGTTACCATCTAAGAGAAGGAAGGAGCAGCAGCAGCACCAGCACCAGCAAAGGACGACGTTATGTTTTGTAACTGTAATAACTGAAGCACTCCCGCTCTCGTTTCTCTCTCTCTTCTCCTTCGGCTCGTGCTTCCCATTTCCATGGCGGGCCCGACTAACCCCTCCGGCCACTCCACCGTCGACCCCAGCAGCGGCTACTGCTCCGCCAACAAGACCTTCCACAGCCTCCGACCCCCAGCCCCTCTCCCTACTCCCTCCCAGCCCCTCTCCGTCTTCCACTACGCCCTCTCCCTCCTCCACTCCTCCTTCTCCACCTTCCTCGTTGATGCCCCCTCCGGCCACCGCCTCTCCTACTCCGACTTCCTCCGCCGCGTTCGCTCCCTCGCCCTCTCCCTCCAGTCCCGCTTCTCCCTCTCCAAGGGTGACGTCGCCTTCATCCTCGCCCCTACCTCTTTGCATGTCCCCGTTATCTACTTCTCCCTCCTCTCCATCGGCGTCGTCGTCTCCCCCGCCAATCCTCTCGGCTCCCCCTCCGAGATCGCCCACCAGCTCCACCTCTCCCGGCCGGCCATCGCCTTCTCCACCTCGCAGATTGCTCCCAAGCTCCCTCCGGTTCCGAGAGGCACGGTCCTGATCGACTCGCCCGAGTTCGAGTCCATGCTGACTGAGTACAGCTCGAGCGGCGACGGTCCTGTGGTAGAGACTATGCCTCCGAACCGAGTCGAGCAGTCCGATTCGGCAGCCATCCTGTTCTCGTCAGGCACAACGGGCAGAGTCAAAGGAGTCCTGATGACTCACCGGAATCTGATTACGCCGATCGCGGGGCTTTATCACATGCAGCTGGAGCAAGCCGAGCCCGAGCTGCCCCTCGTGTCCCTCTTCACGGTGCCTCTGTTCCACATGTTCGGGTTCCACGTGCTGCTCAGAACATTCGCGTTCGGGGTGACTGTGGTTCTGATGGAGAAGCCCGATTTCGTGGCCATGTTAAGGGCGATCGAGAAGTACCGAGTGACGCACACGCCGGTGTCCCCGCCACTGATCCTGGCGTTCGTGAAGTCGGAGATCGCATGGAAGTACGATCTGAGCTCGCTCCGTTCCCTCGCATGCGGTGGCGCTCCGCTTGGGAAGGAGGTCGCCATCCGGTTCAGAGAAAGATTCCCCCATGTGGAGATCGCTCAGGTAAATTTATAGTTAATATATGGTGGGGCAAGATCAAAATTGAGACGCTTTTGTCAATGCTTATCTGTTTATCCACTAACTACTAAATTTTTCACATTTTAACAAAATAATACTTGGTCGAATGCTAATCCGTAACACAGCCTCAGATGGATGCTTGATTAAACTATTAATTAATATTCAATTTGATTGTGAACTCTCATGATTCCTGGTTTTAAAGTGTTTTGGCCAATGAATCTGGTATGTGATCAAATGAGAAGAAGTCTCCTCCAATTGTCAGCTTTTCACTTCTTTTGGAGACAGTCCAGGCCAGCATGAGCACCTTCCGCTTGCTTGCACTACGGTCCGAGGAGGAGCGTAGCGGCAAGTGGTTGCATTATTAGATCCCGAGTCCCATGGAGTGTAAGCGAGCTCGACACTCAAAATTTGTGCAAACTATCAAATTTAGTCAGCGAGTTTGGTTACTTCCATGGGAACTTAAGCCCCTGCCCACTATCAGGAATGGGTCACCGTAGATATAACCAGGGTGTTTTTCAATTGTTGTTAATTGGAAGGATTGATTGAAAGTAACAGATGCATTGATTGGACTGTGTGGGTTAAAATGATTACTTTAAGGAATAACTAGTTTATCAAGCTCGAACTTCTACTCGCCCATCTTGTACTTTCATGACTACCATGCCAATGGCTTCCTTCCCCTCCTAATCTGGGAAACTATCCGACTTCTGTTTCAGCTCTGCTTTATGTTTGAAATATCAAATTGTTCTTCTGATTTCTAGGTTTATAATGGGACAAAACTATGATGCTACTAATACTACCTCAGATTTCTAACTTCAAGGGTCAAAACTCCTATGTATAGTAGGGATATGGTCTGACAGAGACTTGTGGAGTGGCAATTAGGACATCGGGACCTGATGAGGCCAACCACCATGGTTCTGTTGGTTGCATAATCCCAAATATGGAAGCGAAGATTGTTGATCCTAGCACTGGGGATGCCATGCCTCCTGGTCAGAGAGGAGAGCTGTGGTTGCGAGGCCCATCAATCATGAAATGTAAGGATTGGCCATAGTTAGAAATTTCATTCAACTGTGTGGAAATAACAGCTTCCTTTAACAATTCTGACTGGAAGTTATCCATCAGTTTATCATGCTTCTCCCTAGCATCAAATGTCGGGCTCTTTTTCTGAGTGGTCTTACTTGATTTGCTGCTGATTGCAGGACTCTATATACATTTTATTGACAGGTTGCCATTGTTCCCTCTTTAGACACATCTTTCTTTAACAGTATATTTCTACATATGTTGCATTTCACCTCCTCATAATGATTGCCAAGGTTCACATCTTTTTGTCTTCATGGAACCCAATTCCAAGGATTAATAATTATAACAGCCAATACTGGGCGAATGGGTCATTTCATGATGGACACAATAGAAAATGAATCTACGTTGGCCAGAATTTCGGTTCCCCTTGTCAACAGGAAGTTCAAACTGCTAGCTTGTAAGTTAGTTGCCTTAGACATGGTGCTATGTGAATAATAAATGCTAGTGAGTACTACTACTGCCTTCCGAGTATTTTTTTTCCATCATTCACAATTCAAAAATTGATCCAATGAATAAATACTCTCCAAAATCCCCACATTAGAATGGTGCTTAAAATAGGTGACTGGAGTTGCAGGTTATGTAGGGGATGAGAAGGCAACTGCCGAAACAATCGACTCAGATGGTTGGTTGAGGACTGGGGACCTTTGTTATATTGACTTGGAGGGCTTCTTGTTCATCGTGGACAGACTGAAGGAGTTGATTAAATACAAGGCATATCAGGTGACTAGTTCAAAATGGCCTTCTTTTCCTGTGGTTTTTTGCTGGTCGGTTGCCTTTTCTCATCAAGTGGCGATGGGTCATCGTATGCATCTTTCAGGTTGCTCCTGCTGAGTTGGAACAGCTTCTTCACTCCAACCCTGATGTTGTGGATGCTGCTGTGATTCCGTATGCATCTTCACTTCCTTGAACCTTTTCTTACCTCTCAACTTACATTTTGCAGAAGTAAAATCTTAAGTGTTCTTTTTAGTTTTAATATTTGGTATGATTTGTATGAATTGCTGGCTCCTGTCTCAAACTTTTCCGACACCCTTAAATTTGCATCTGTTAGTAGGATGTGCTCTGCGTTTTTTTTCAGAGACTATCGCTCATTGAGGATGTTACATCAGTTTACATATTGGTATTTCAATCGAATTTCCATCATCAAACGAGTGCATCAGAATTTCTTGGACTATTTTTCTTCTTGCCATATCTTAATTCACAGTAGTCATATGTTGCTTCTGCTGATCCACTTTTTCTGTGTTTTGTGATTATGTGGAAGCAGTTATCCTGATGAAGAAGCGGGGCAGATACCCATGGCTTTTGTGGTTAGAAAACCTAGAAGCAACATTACTGAATCTCAGGTTATGGACTTCATTGCTAAACAGGTGCATTTTGGAATCCACTCAGTGAGTGTACTTCTCTCCCATAAATCAGGGAGATGATTGTTTCAAAACATATAGCAAGGATGCCTTTAGTCATTTGTGTGTATCTGCATTAATTTGCACTTAGTTGCTGCTATCTTATGCTCTGTGCTGCTAAAGAATCACAACTTGGTCTCTGGGATCTGTTTCCCGCTAGATGACTTGATAGGAAGTAGATTCCACTTGACGCTATTTAATACAATAGAGATGGTAAAATAAGAAAAGTAACAATCCATTGAGTAGTGCCTTTTCCCCTCCACTCAGATGTTCTTGCAATCATGCAGAACTCTCGGACTGAAAGCAAACACAGGATTTTCCACTCATTCAAATCTCATGGATGCAAGGACATTTGTACATAATCTGTGCATGCCATGCATATGTATGTGCCAGCATGAATGGGTCATTTAATTGTTGGGTTTCCTTTGTTCAAGTACTTTGACTGCTGGGAACTGTACCTTGGACAGTTTTCAGGAATATGTACACGGGAATATAGGACTACCCTAGAATTTTTATCAGTCTCAATTAGATTTCACAATATATTGAGTGGTTCCAAATTGTTACTTTGAATATCACCGCAGGTTGCTCCATACAAGAAGATAAGGCGGGTAGCTTTCATCAGTAGCATCCCAAAAACTCCAGCAGGGAAGATCTTGAGGAGAGAACTTCTCAATTTTCCCGCATCTGTCAGATCATCTAAACTCTAGAAAGTATGCTCATATGAGAAAACTACACTTCCTGATGCTTGTTGTTTTAAGTTCTTTTGACACTTTTTGGGGCATCTATCTAATCTGGAAGACGAGCAGGGCATTATTAGCCAGCCAGTAGCTAATCCATTGTAATTTAAAACCTATAAGAGCTAATTTAGTAATAGCTGTTTCTTGGAGTGAAAGAGGACATAATTGGCACACAATTTTAAGGGTCCCAATTATGTCCTTTGGCTTTCATTAGCAATCTTTTTTGCAATATTAGGAATCCCCCCATAAGACTGCAAGCAATAGCTACACTCATATGAGATTGTTTAGGACAATGCATATATTAACTAAGTATCTGAGCTCCATAACATATGTCGGGTGTAGTCATGGTGCGGTAAATCAACTTTTGATGAGTCATTGATATCATGATGGATCTTTAAGCAGTGGATCCTCATTAGGTGATGATAAATCACTTCATATTCATGCGTTGTCAATTTAGCATTTTGTTCAACCGGTATGGCAGTTGACTTGCATCTTGACAATCCTACGTCCGAAACAATTTCTAAAACGAATTTTCATTGATTGAGACAAATTCCTCTATTGGACTGAGTTATCTCATTCCTGAAGAAATATTCGGAAGGCCCCAAATCTTTAATATGGAAACCAAAATACAGGTGTTTCATTAAATTTTCCGAAGGCAAAGTCATCATTTTCCATATTAAGTATGTCATCAACATATATCAGCAAATAAAGTGATGAAACACCTTCAATTCAGGTAAATAGAGCATAATAATGTTTGGAATGTTGGAAACCTGCATTTGTGAGTGCAATGGTAAATTTTGCATACCATTGTTGAGATTCTTGCTTCAGCCCATATAGAAATTTATGGAGACGGCATACCCGAGACTCCCTCTATCTCCATAAACCTTATGGGAATTATATATATATTTTTTCATCCATATCACCATGGAGGAAGGCATTAGTAATGTCCATTTGATGCAGTTTTCAATCACGAAGTGCAGCAATAAACAAGAAAGATTGAACAATTACCTCCTTGGCAACCGGAGAAAAAGTCTCACAATAATCGAAATCTTCTCTGAGTAAATTCTTTGGCAAACAAGCGAGCCTTGTAGCGTTCAATAAGTCATCTGCTATGTACTTGATTTTATATACCCATTTGCAATCAATTGGCTTTTTCTGTGAGGGTAGAGAGACAATATCAACTCATCTTCCATGGCATGTTGCCATCATAGATCACATGCTGTTGATGGTTCGTGTTTCTCCGATATGCGACTAATACAACACATGTTATGATGATATGTGACTAATACAACACATGTTATGATGATAGTCAACTAAATGAAACGTAAGAGAAGATGGGATAACTTAAACTTGGAGAATTCAAGATGGGACATATACAATCTTTGGTCTATGTAGGAGGATGAACATAATGTCGAGAACGTTGAGGCTGCTTAATATGCATCCATTCGGGAACTAGCGAGCAAGAGTCATCAATACACAAATGTGGAGATTCCATTGAAAAGGTAGGTGTCACTGTTGAGGTAGGCAAATGATCTTCATCAAATGATGATATCGGTGATTCGATATCTCGATTCAAACAATTTGAAACAACTAGCATAGATGATATGTGATTTGCTACAATGAAAACGTATGAAGAACTCGTAGACAAATCTTCTTCTAATAAGAATTGACCTTTATTTGACGTCGAGATAGACGATTTAGATGAAGAAATCGTCTCCCGAAATGAAGATATATCATAATATCTCGACTGACAAAGAAATGCCCTATAGATATTCCCATTACTCGGTAACCTTTCTACAAGGGAGGATAGCCCATAAAAATGCACCAAAGTGCGCAAGGATCCATCTTATTCTTAGGGCCATATTCATGGCATAGCATAATTAGCCAAAAACTCTTAAGTAGTTGATCTTTGGCTTCTTTCCAAAAAGCATTTCAAATGGAGTTTGTTATTCAAGAATTTGAGTCGGCATGCGATTAATTAAATAGGCTATTTTGACTACACAATCATCCCAAAAATTTTCAAGGACAAAGGCTTGGTATTTGAGTGCTTGAGCTACTTTTTAGGAGATGTCGATGTTTGCACTCTACAATCCCATATTGTTGGCGAGTCTAGGTGGTGCAAGAGCTTTCATGGAATATCCCATGGAAGGATAGGAAAGAAGTGCATACAGTGGTGAAAAACCTGCGCCCATTATCTGTATGAATTCTTTGGACAGATTTGTCAAACTGATTTTTTTAATCATAGAGAAGAAATTTGACAAAAAGGAAAAGATTTGAATTTTAGATTGCATAAAAAAACTAAGGTGGCCCAAGTATAGTCATCCACCGCAATGAGAAACAAACGCAACCCATCGTGATTAGGGATATGATAAGGCCCCCATATATCCATATAAAGTACAAAGAATGTGCTACTATTTCGAGATGTATTAATTGGGAATGATGCACGTGATTGTTTAGCTAATGGACAAATGGAACATTTGGGATCAGAAAATTGAGTACTATGACCCAATGGTTGATGAGAAATGATAGTCTTATTGCTAGTGGTAGTATTACAGAAAATGCTACTTTTCAATGAAGATAAATAAAGATCATTAAGAAAATTGATCCAAAAATATAGTCCTTATGCGATACTACCCTAGCCCATCATTTTGCCAATCGAATAGTCTTGATGGAAGCGACTTTTGGAGTTGAATATGACATAATAAGAATGGTCCTCAATATCTTGGAAACATGTATAAGGTTGAATTCAAACTTAGGAATATGAAGGACATTCTTAAGGATGATATTTGGACTAAGATATACAACACCAATTTTCGCAACATAAGTGACATCCCCAGTTGGAAGACGTATCAATATGGAAAAAATGGGGTTTCTTATGGGCAAAAGAAAGGAATTGATCATTATATATTATGTGATTACTAGCACCGGAATCAATTATTCATGCATTAATTGAAACTAAATTTGAATTGTAGAAAGTACCTGAAAAATCAAGAGTCTTATCAATAGTCCTCAATTGACTCAGAGCTCATAATATTTTGATATTGATCCTATGTAATTATTTGAGATGCCCCTTCAGCCCCTTACTTTGAAACCTCATGAGCAAGATATTATTTTTCCCTTTTTTTTTTAATTATTTGGCTTTCCATGTAATTTTCGACACATATCAATAGTATGGTGTGGACATTGGCAATATCCACAAAATCTACCCCCTTTTGGGTTTTGCCCACCTCCTTTATGTGATGATGTGCCGCTTCATGGACCGTTCGATGGTTTTAAAAACGGTGCTGACATGGCTTGACATGGGCCATTGGATTTGGCCTAGTGGGTGTGTAACGACCCGGACCCCACTATATTGTCCACTTTGGACATTGAGTTCTCACGGCTTTAAAACGCATCACATAAATTAGAGGGATCTAAGTCTTATAAACTAGCTCCAGGACTCCCCCTTAAACGATGTGGGACTAGATAGACATGCCCTTAACCTCACCCGCGTACTGCCAAAGCGATCTCAGTCCATCCCTCTGTACTGTCTCGGGTCTAGGTCGTCACATTCTCCCCCATTAAGGCATAGCGCCCTTGTTATGGCCCCACATGCGGTCGACAATCGGCTTTGATACCATTTGTAACGACCCAGGCCCCATTGTGTAATATTGTCCGCTTTGGACACTGAGTCCTCACGGCTTTAAAATACGTCACACATATTAGAGGGACCTAAGCCTTATAAATTAGCCCCAAGACTCCCCTTAAGCAATGTGGGACTAGAGAGACATGCTCTTAACCTCACCCGCATACTACCAAGGTGATACCAATCCATCCCTCCATACTATCCTAGGTATGGGTTGTCACATTCTCCCCCCTTAAGGCATAGCGCTCTCGCTGTGGCCCCACATGCTGTCAAAAGTCAACTCTGATACCATTTGTAACTACCCGGGCTTCACTGTATAATATTGTCTGCTTTGAACACTGAGTCATCACGGCTTTAAAATGCGTCACATAGATTAGAGGGACCTAGCCTTATAAACTAGCCCTAGGACTCCCCCCTAAGCGATGTGGGACTAGAGAGACATGCCCTTAACCTCACCCGCGTACTACCAAGGCGATCTCAGTCAATCCCTCCGTACTGCCCTGGGTCTAGGTCGTCATAGGGTGGATAGATGTTGGCCATCAAATCCTTCTAAATTATCTAAGCCATCCACCCGAACCCCCGTGGATTTACTTCTTCTGTTGAGTGAGAAGCAAATGTTGCTCGGTATGTTCCATGGAACTCGAGAGCTTGTTGCGTTTGCCTCACCAAAGCGGCAAGAGTGATGTTGTCCCTTACTCGAACATACTCTGCCATGGCCAAATGTTGGCTTTCCTCTTGGACAACCAACCGATATATTCGGCCAAGCGGCGACATCGACTCCATGGCAAGAATTTGTGATTGGAAATGCAAGTAAATCTCACTCAAAATCAATAGAAATCTCATGAATTTCTCTCTATCCTTCATGTCTCGATATTGTCTAAGTGTGGACTTAAGTCCGCCTCAAGCTCATTTCATAGGGCCAAAAGTTGATTGAAGCAAGTAGTAACTGAAAGGTTCCCTTGCTTCAATTCTGACAAGGCTTGGGTTAATGAGAAAAGCTTGGTGCGGTCGAGTATGTCTTACATCTCACAGATGTTTTCTCACATGGCTATTAAATCTTCGATTGGTGGGACCAATAGCAATCTCGAGACTCAAGCAACTCCAATCCATGTGCTTGCAAGCTAGTTGCACTTGCACTAGTATCAATATAGTCGCTTATCCATCGAAAGGGCTACGGTTCTATCGAAAAAGTCGTCTTTGTCCTTCGTCACCAAGGCTCGCCAGAAGTCCCGAGCCCACATCATATACTTATCCGGACTAGTGAGTTCCAAGATGATAATCCTCAACTCGGGCTCGTCTGCCGGTGACATGTATAATGGGTCGCCAGGCTCCAGGTAGTCGCCTGTGGCTAAAAACGCATAGGGCACAAAGCCGGTTGGATTACATGTTGGAATACCTGCTAGGGATTTGTCCCGGGACGCGCTGGATTTAGATTCAGTCTCTGACCCAGAGATGTCCATCCCGGTCCGCCGGCTGGTTCCTTGATCAGATGGGGTCGGCCCACCTCCATTGGGCTAAGTTCCGATTCTTGAAGTTGCTTCTCCTCCGAGTGGGCTCTCTTGGTTCCAAGGTTGACTCAGCCCGGTTGCCCATTGACCTTGAAACTAAGACCAGTTGGCCTGTGGCCACTAGACTGGGCCGGGATACTGAACAGAAACAAGAACCGATATAGCAAGATGTTCAGCCGGAGTTTGTTCTTCTTGGGTCGGATCAATCTAATCAGAGAATTGACTCCGGGGTGAGTTTTCACCAGAACTTTGTATTTTGATTTACTGCATGGTATCGTGAAGTATGACTTCCTGCCAAAGTGCCGATTTTGTTTTGCAAAAATAAGGATGCAACAACAAATCAGAAAAACAAAAAAACGGAGGCAATTCCAGAAGATGTTCGCGGAAGTTAGGTTAGGAAGGGAAGCTATGATTACAATGACAGAAAATGGAGTGTAGGGGGAAATTGTAATTGTATTACTTTGTATTTGTACATGTGTCGCAAACCTATTTACAACACTAGAAATGTGTATAGTAGGAAAGAGTATACAAAATAACGTTTCCCATTCTATTGTCCGAATACCTAATCATACAAATAGATTGGATTAATTAACCCATAATTACGATAATTAGAATCAGAACAAATCATATCACCAATGGGTATCATCGAAATATAGATGAATACTTTGCATATTATTCTTATATATGTTCATGGTCAATTGGTCACCTATACATGTGGCTTACTTTCTTTTTCTGGTTTTTACGTGATTGCGGGTCGCCACATTTATCTTTTTCATGCGCCAAATTTCTCATTACAACGATCCTTACTGCAACGGTCCTTCTGTCTTCACTCAGGTACTTGCAAATGAAGAAGGATGAAGCCTCCGCCCAGTAACTTGATGCCAATTTCTTCCCTGCCCTGATTCATTTTCCTTATCGGTTCTGACTTGTTGTACGAGACTCTTGAATAATTTGCTATAAACTCCATCAAAACGCAGGATAATTACACGAAAGGAGTGATGGGTCATCATCATATTGGCATTGAAGCTCATATCCGCATAATTTCTATGTGTGGCGATTTCAACATATACTGCTCGTCCAAGAACCATAAGATGTCAATTTCAAGCAAATCCAAAAGATTTTGATCACCAACATAAGGAAAATTACCAAAAAAATCCTAAACCTATTGCAATTGTGTCAATTCAGTCATAAATTTATTTTGTTGACCAATTGAGTCCTAAACTTTTTATAATTATTCCCGATCAGTCCATCCGGCTAAAATTGGCCGGCCGACGCAGTTTGGGACTAAATTGATATAATTGCAATATGTTTAGGATTTTTTTAGTAATTTTCCCCACCAACATATATATACTCGTGCAGACATCGGGACATGTTTTTGGGAGATGAAAAGTTATATCAGTACTTGCCAACTTGTTCTTCCCACTCCTAGCAAATCCATGAAAAGATGCCAATTTCATGGTATGCCAGCATTTCTTGACATTGCATGATTAATGCTAAAGGTGAGCAATTGGACAGGTTCAACTCAAGAATCGAACCAAACCAACCTCATTCTTGGCCTTGAACTATTGCTTCTACTCAACGATAGGCCTTGTGACGCCAATTCCCAGGAGAACAATTTCGAACCAATTTCAAAGTTGGTTATCCAACATAAGTCGCTTTAAAACGGTTCAATATTAAAACTCTGCAAGTCTTTTTTTAAGGAAATTTTGCGATGATGATGATGATGATGATGATCTCAACACAAGCAGGTTGGCTTCTGAATCTATTTGTTTCGAATCTGATTCCAAAACCTAGGAACTACTATGACGGAGTTAGTTTGGAATTTTTTATTAGAAACCTACAAACATATATCTGATTAGCTCTAGTTAATACTCTTAGGCTGCGTTTGGTCGTCCGGATTTCTAAATGGGATAGGACTGGATAGGATAGGATAAGAAATCCATGGATTTCTTCATATCCCATCAACTATTTGGTGAACTACGGATTTAAAGTCGGATATCCTCGTATCCTATCCAATCTATTGTTTGGTAAACTATGGATTTAAAGTCGAATATCCTCGATTTCAATATATTCACTTTGAAACATGAATTATTTTTCTCTCTTACAAGTTTTTCATTTGTTTCCATTTTGTTACAGGTCCAACACCAAATCAAACAAATGCCCAATTAGAACAAAGCATAAAGTCCAAAGTTTATTCGCTTTTTTTTTTCAGCTATCATGAGGATGCAATGACAATTAATCACGTTAACGAACGATCTCTGAACAAAGAGACAAGAAACTATTTATGAAAATAAAAGACAAAGGCAACGAATATTATAGATGATGGTTTTCTTGGCAATGAAATAGAGATAAAGTTTCAAGCCATATCCACCTCTTTTCAAGTCATGGCTACAACAGAAAGGTCCAAAAAGATAACGTTAAAGCTTATAGCTAGCCCCAAAAACCCTTTTAAAAAAAAATAAAGAAGAAAGAAAGAAAAAGTATGGAGAGAAAACATATCTCCTACAAACTCATAAACAACTCAATCATCACTCATTCTCTTCTCTCATCTCTTGGAGAAGTAATTCCACAAATGCTTTCCTATCATCTCCTTGAAATCCCAAAAATAGATGAATATTCTCAGGATTCTTCACAATTTTTCTGCATAATTTTATTCTATCCATAGTACCTAAAGACATTTGAAGAAGCTCCTCATTGATTTTTCGTTTGTCATTATCCAAATCCTTGGCATGTCCAATGCGGCTAGCGATCATCTCCATTCTCTCGTTAGCTTTCTCCAAGAATGAGCCAAAAGTTCCTGCTATCTCAACTAAGCCAGCAGCTCATTTGTCACTTGCTTTAGCTCTTTTTCTTCTTGAAGAATCAGAAACATTTTGTATCTGAGAAGATGATAGTGGCGGTGAGTTTTGACTTACACCGTTGGTTGCCATATTATCATGATTTTCACATTCATCATGATCTACAGCTGCATGAGCTTCTGAAGGGTCTTCACTGAGATTTCCCTTGGCACGGTCTTTTCCAAATACGGCTGCTAGTTGATCATATTGAGGGAAGGACTTCCCTCTCAAAGAAGCAACTCCTGGATAGGTCTACAAAGAAAATTATATTATTTTGTTAAAAATGAAACAATTAATAAAGAAGAAAAATGAGAAAAAGTGACACAAACCTTACAATATTTTTGCCAACTATCCTCAGAAGGAATATCAACACAATGCTTTTGATGGTCCCACCCAAAGCCACTTTGATTCCTCAAGTCATATATCTGATTATACAACTTTTTTAAGTTTTTCATTTTCGACTCTATATGATGATTATCCTTAATGCCAGAAGAATGGAACTTTTTTTCAAACGACCTCTCCAACATAACCATGTAACCACTCTTGAAGCCGTTATCGGCTTTCATTCCTCGCGTAACTAATTCTTCAAGACCATCTAGAAGTGCATTTTCTTCATCTATTGTCCATATACGTCAATCTCTATTTGTTCCCCTTCCTTGAGTTTGACTAAAATCGCTACCTTCCATTCCTGAACATCTCATTGCAATTTCAAAATATTTAATGATGGAAGATAACATGGTGAAGAAAATTTAATGATAGAGACAAAGAAATAGAAAACTAACTCAGCAGATATGTCAATGGAGCCACTCCCAGATTTCTTAAAGTAACAAAAAACAGAAAAAAAAAAATTAACTCAACAGTCAATCAGCCACGATATTCATCGACACTTAACACAGACACTGACAGAACAACAACTATCGTCGACACTTAACAAAGACATTGACAGAACAACAAATGCACTACAGATTAACCTTAAAACAGCAGATCAAGCATGAATCTTAAGCTCTTAAAAACGAAAATTGGAATTCAAGTTATGATAATCACACCAACTTTTATTACAAAAGGAGTTATGTTTAGCTTTTTTGTTTTCCTTATCTCAAATCTCTAGCACCCCCTCTTCCCACCCCCACCACAAAGGAAAAAAAAAAAAGAACAATGTTTCATTCTTTCACACCAAAGGCTGGATAAACATCGAATCTATCACAAGCTAAAAGCAAGAAGCAAACTTTTCGATCAATGCTAGAATGAAGAAAAAGAAGCCAACTTTTAGAATAATTTGCAGCACATGCCCATTCAAAATTCCAATCCAGATTCATAAAAAAACCACCCATAAATTGTACATCCTTTTAGAATAATTTGCATTACATGCACATTCAAACTATCAAATACAGATTCATAAAAAAACCACCCATAAATTGTACATACTCTGATGTTTCACCTTTCATAATAAGTCAGAAGAGAATCAAACCGAATACTTCAGGGAAAATCCATAATAAGTCAGAAGAAAATCATACAGTGTTCGTGGTCACTGCTGCCGGGAAAGGGCTTTGTGAAGATGAAAATCGATGGCTCCTGGTCTTGGCTAGCCGATTCGTCGGAGGGGTCAGTTCTCGGAGTCGCTCGGGACGACCGGGGGACGTTGATCCTTGGGTTTGCAAAGAAGGTTGTGGCCTCCTCTGCTCTGCACACGGAAAAACTATCCCTCAAAGAAGTGTCTATCGCTGGTTAGGCGAGGAAAGGGAGCGAGAATGATTATTTACCTTTGAAAATCCGTCGCTTTCGTAAAATTTTGATGAGAATCGGAGAGCTATTAAGGAGATACCATCAGAGGGCGCAATATGGAACTCCACAGAAGAAGGATGACACACCTTTTTTCTCTTTTTTAGGCCAGCAATGGAACTTTAAACGAAAATAAACTGCTTCGAATCTCCTCAGCTAAAACATAAATCAACAAGGGACCGTGTCATGGTGATAAAGGCAAAGGGGAAGATGACTACGATTGCTTTGGAAGCTGGGTTCAACGAAGACGACTCCATGTCGAGATTTTCTGGGAGGATTTCTTCTCGCTTTTATTACAATTTTTGACGCTCCCTTTCTCTCTGTGGTATGCAAGCTTAAGATAGCCTATAATGGAGACTCAACAAAAGACTGTGGATACTTGGAGATGGTGAATGATGGGCGGAGAAAGACGAGTGGACAGCGAGGAAGAGGCGACCAATTTCTGAAGGGATTTTTCTTGATTTTTCTCGGTGGTCTCAGGCTTCAATGTTGATACTTTGGAAACAAAGAGTCGTCTGTGGGTGAACGACGGCGAAAGAAAAAAAAAACCATAGGGTTTTATGTTTTGGATAAGAGAAATCCTATCCGACCTTATCCCACCCCCCCTCGAATTTTTTTATTCGGTCTATATCCGGTCTATATCCGACCTTATCCCATCCTAGACAGCTACCAAACACGAGATAGGATAAAACATATCCTATCTTGGTTTTTATCCGGTCGACCAAACGCAGCCTTATTACACTTTTGTCGCCGAAACCTCAGGATGCACTCTAAATGCCTTGATGCTAAATATCTTTGCAATAGCAAAATTGGTTCATCTTATGGGGTTCACCTCAATAGATAAAACCAACACCGAGATTGGCATTGTGACATCCACAATTTTCATAGTAGTTATTATGTGACATTCTGAAATTTCTATATTCAATAACAATATTTAGATTCTTAAGGTAAGTATCATTTACCTTAGGATTCGAGAGGATACATTGAAATTTTAGTTGAATTGTGAATTTCATGAGACACAGACGATAATTTTTCACAAACATAATTGTCCCGAGTCCAACAAATTGAATCAGATTGATAAATGTTGATGTGTGCATTAATAGCAGAATGGATTAATTGATTAATGTAGACTTAGTTGTTAATTGGTAGAAGTATTTGTTTAAAATCTAGTTAATTAGTGTTTATGGGTAATTAATATCACTATTGGCACCAAGGAAAGAAGGATGCCCCGTGATGGAATTTGCAAGATGCCTCGGAGTTATGATACCCCATGGTTTGAGATGCCACTCACATGCCCTGGGAGCCTGGGAGAGTTGGGAAGGTAAAAGTAATAATGAACATAATGCATGACCATGTGTAAAACCAAACATTTTCTTTTTAAATTGATAATTTGTTTGAAACATGAAGTGTCTCATGAATGAGTCTGGATGGAAGTGTTGTTGGATGATTATTACAATAGTAAATGAAAATGGGAAAGCTAAAACCTACTCATGTTTTTATCACATTTACTAGATTGTTATGCATTTTCTTTATTTATACTAAATGAGGTGATAAGAGAATTCTTTCAACGTAAAACTAGAGATCATTTACTAAGCTTTAGCTTATCCTTTTATTTTTATTTTTTTTAGACATGTAGGATGAACACCCCTCAACCTTTGCATTATGGAGTTCTTATATACTACAAAGGTTTTTATGAAAGTGTGGTTGAACTAAAGTTTGGAATAGTTTATACCAAGTGTAGTTCTACTATGTGGGTTGATGTAGAAGGTTTCATGGAGTAGGTTCATTATAAATTCATCGCTTGGTATCATAACCTGGCGAGTTGGTTGGTTTATTGGGGGGCTTCGATCTTGATGATGGTGGTGACATAGCGGAGAGAGAAGTTGTCAACTCATGATTTCGGTGTGGACTTTTATATAGACAGACTTTTAAAAATGCATTATAGAGATAGGTCTTCCCAACCCTTATCAGACTTTGGTATTTTTGGCTCTAATGTAATAAAGTTGTAAACTTAAATATGATATATCTATATATATATATATATATATATATATATATATATATATATACACGTTATTTATTCTTGTACAACTTTCCTTGTAATAGGAATATTCATAAATGTTTGATAACACTTTCACATGCTAAAAGAGAATAATACTATGAGAAAATACACGTCACGATTGACGTTTTAGGCGTCACGAGTGATGTTCTGAGCATCACAAATATGATGTAGAGATATCCATCATATGATCGGAATCTAAAATCCATAATCTACAGGAGGTTAAAGTGGTTGGATTAGGGAGGCCCACTTTAAAATTTTCCCTAGTTTAAGGGGAATATTTTTATAGTAACTCGATACTTCCATCTTTATAATAATGAAGAAGGGATGTGAATGCACAAGTGGATCAAAGTTAGTGGCGGAGGGATACGCTCATCATCTCAGACAGATCCCTTCGTATTAGTTTTGCTTCTTCTATGTCCTGTTACCATACAAGAAGCAGCAGCAGCAGGAGAGGACGATGTTATGTTTTTGTAACTGACTGACATCTCAACGCAGGCCATTTGATTTTTCCAACCGTAATAACTGACGCATTCCCGCTCTTGCTTCTCTCTCCCTTCCCCTTCAGCTTCTGCTTCTGCTTCCCATTTCCATGGCAGGCCCGACTAACCCCTCCAGCCACTCCACCGTTGACCTCACCAGCGGTTACTGCTCCGCCACCAAGACCTTCCACAGCCTCAGACCCCCAGCCCCTCTCCCTCCTCCCTCCCAGCCCTTCTCCGTCTTCCACTACGCCCTCTCCCTCCTCCCATCCTCCTCCTCCTCCTCCTCGTCCTCCTCCTCCACCTTCCTTGTTGATGCGTCTTGCGGCCACCGCCTCTCCTACTCCGACTTCCTCCGCCGCGTTCGCTCCCTCGCCCTCTCCCTCCAGTCCTGCTTCTCCCTCTCCAAGGGCGACGTCACCTTCCTCCTCGCCCCTACCTCCTTGCATAGCCCCGTTATTCACTTCTCCTTCCTCTCCATCGGCGTCATTGTCTCCCCAGCCAATCCTCTTGGCTCCCCCTCCGAGATCGCCCACCAGGTCCACCTCTGCCAGCCGGCCATTGCCTTCTCCACCTCGCAGATTGCTCCTAAGCTCCCTCCTGTTCCCTGCGGCACGGTCCTCATCAACTCCCCCGAGTTTGAGTCCATGCTGACTCAGTACAGCTCGAGCGGCGACAGTCCTGTGCCGGAGACAATGCCTCCAAACCGAGTCTCGCAGTCCGACTCGGCAGCCATCCTGTTCTTGTCGGGCACGACGGGCAGAGTCAAAGGAGTCCTGCTGACTCACCGCAGTATGATCGCGCTGCTTGCGGGGCTTTATCACACGCGGCCCCAGCGAGACGAGTCGCAGCCACTCTCCGTCTCCCTCGTGACGCTGCCTCTGTTCCACGTGTTTGGGTTCTCGGCGCTGGTCAAACCGTTCGCGTTTGGGAAGACGTTGGTTCTGATGGAGAAGTTCGATTTGGTGGCCATGTTAAGGGCGATCGGTGAAGTTCCGAGTGATGGACACGCCTGTGTCCCCGCCGCTGATTGTGGCGCTTGTGAAGTCGGAGATGGTGGGAAAGTACGATCTGAGCTCACTCCAGTCGCTTGGATGCCGCGGCTCTCCGCTCGGGAAGGAGGCCGCCGACCGGTTCAGAGAGAAGTTCCCCCATGCGGAGATAAACCAGGTAAATTTATTTGTAATATTTGCAAATACTTACTCTGTCATGACATTAGGTGGGTTCAAAATCATAAATGAGACGCTTTGGTCAATGCTTAATTGTTTATCCAGATAGATACTTGTGTCATTGTTTATCTTGCGTCGTATTTTACTAAAATGATACTGGGTCGAATGCTAATCTTTAACAAACCTGCCGAAGCATGCGTGACTGAATTGTTAATGAATGTTCAATTTGAATTTGAACTCGCATGATTCCTGGTTTTGAAATTTTGACAATGACCTAGTACTGGTGACCTCTCTTAATTCAAGCCACTCAATATCTGCTGGCTGCATAGAATGAAATTGTTATGGCAGATGCGGAAACTCAAACAAAATTAAAATTGAGAACAATAAAAGAACACCAGATTTACATGGAAACCCTTGTGGGAAAAAATCACCGGGAGAAGAAAAGCAAAATCTACTATAGAAATCAAGGATTACAAAAAGTGGCTCTAAAAAAATTTAAACTCTTTGTCTCAACTTCTTATATATAGGTAAGAATCAAATCTAAAGTAGAAAACATCCTTTTAGGAAACCTTCTCCAACTAGAAAAACCATTCAATTAGGAAACCTATTCAAAATAGAACACCTACTTGAATTAGGAAATTTTCCTTTTTGGACTCAAACTTGAGACATATCTAACATTCTCTATCTTGACTCGATATTTGAGTTAAGTTACAATCGCTTGGCTTGAATTCTACCTAAGTAACAAATAATCTCCCATTAGAGTAAAACTCAGTTGTAGCAAATATTAACCAAACCCAAGCAACGCTTGAATTTGGTAATAGGCAAAAGCTTCGTTAAGATATCAACTAGATTGTTTTCTATACTAATATTGAAGACCTTAATATAACCATCAGCAAGAATGTCTTGAATAAAATGATATCGCACATTAATGTACTTTGTCCTCTCATGATATATCTAATCTTTCATAAGATATATAGTACTTTGATTGCGCAATGGACAACAGTCACACCATGATCCACACTGAGCTCTTTACATAAGCTTCTTAACCATATGGCCTTTGAACTACTTCTGCAATAGCCATATATTCTGCTTCTATAATAGACAAAGCTACTATATGTTGTACAACTTTCTAACTAACTACACAACCTCCAATAATAAAGATGTACCCGATCAAAGACTTCATCTTATCAAGGTCACCAGCAATATCATGATCAACATATTCTATTAGAATGTCACCAATTTTCCTAAACTCTAAACCAAAATCAGAAGTATCTTTCAAATATCTCAAAATCCACTTCACAGCTTATCAATGAACTTTTCCTAAGCATAATAAATATCTACTTACCATGCTAACAGCACGTAAAATATCAAGTCAAGTACAAATCATGGCATATATAAAGCTACCAACTACACTAGAATATGTGTTAAATTAACGTCTCAAGTTTGGATTTGGATAATGATTTGTTAAATCAAATTTGTTGATAAAGATTTCCCAAATAAAAGAAAATTCGCTAGACTCTTGAAAATTTACGAAAGAAGAAAGATAAAATAAATGGAAGCAAAGTTTCTTCTTTGTCGTGGAAGCCTACGGAATCCGAAACGCGTGAAGATGAAGTCCATGCGCGCAGCTAAAACGTGATGGGCCCAGGTCAAACTTTAACCTGGGCACACGTATAAAAGTAGAAAGAATCGCATGTCTTCTTTTCCTTTTCTCGGACGGCCGAAACCCTACGAAACAGAAAAGGAAGGCTTCACCTTTGTGTGTGCAGCGTCCCTCTGCATGTGAAGAATGGAAATTGGTGGGGCCAAGGTCAAACTTTTGACCTTAGCCACACGTATACATATAAAAAGTGGACATCTCAGTGATGTTTCTTCTTTTGGCTGTTGCACCCTTGCGAAGCCGCACGTCCGCGATCTTTGAAGCCGCAAGCCGCGCGAAGCTTTGAAGATGCGGACCAAACACAAACGCTAGAGTTCCTAATTTTGGTGTACATAGAGCATTTCCTATAAAATTTGAATGCGCGGTAATTTTATATCGTGAGTTTATATCTAAGTGAATTGTTTATTTATAAACACTTTGAGTTTGAAGTTAAATCTAGATATGGAAAACACTTGAACGTTTGAACGATTGTAAACTCTGATTCTCCGATTATAGTGAATTATTTGATGCTGGCTCTACCCGTGGACGTAAGTACTGATACTTGGACCAAACCACGTAAATTTCTGACGTCCTTATTATTTCTCATTTACTTCTCTGGCGATTTCGTGTTGACGTAAATTGCAAGATCCTGTCGTTTCCGCATATTATATCCCAACAATATGGAATACGTGATATATATTTTATGCCATCATTTGTTTATGGACATAAATTAGCTGATAATTTAAAATGAGCAACAAGAGGAGTACTTATTGGTTTGCCATCTTTCATGCCAAAACGATCTAACACCTTCTCAATGTAGCTCTTCTGAGAGAAATATAATTTTCCCCTTTTATGGTCTCTGTGAATTTCCATGCCTAGGATTTTTTTTCATTGCACCTAAATTCTTCATCTCAAATTTAACGCTCAACTATGCCTTCAAATTTTATATATCAGATATATCTTTTGCCGCAATCAACATATCACCAACATATAATAAAAAATAAATGAAAGAGCCATTAGGAAGTTTCCGCAGATATACGCAACTATCATATTTGCTCCTTTAATAGCCGAAATGCACCATAAACGAATCAAACCTTTTATACCATTATCTAGGCGATTGCTTCAAGCCATATATGTCTTTCAATAGACAAAAATGATCTTCCTTACATTCAAATTGTAAACCTTCTAGTTGACCAATACAAATTCTCTTCACCGTGCAAGAAAGTTGTTTTCACATCGAGTTGCTCCAACTCTAAATCACGCATGGCAACTAACGCAAGAAAAATCGAATAAAACTGTATTTAACGACAGATGAAATCACATCATTAAAATCAATTCCCTCAATCTGACTATAGACTTTAGTAATTAAACAAGTTTTGAACCCGATGTCTTCAACTCCAAGAATACCTTCCTTTCTTTGAAAACCCATTTACAGCCCATGATTTCTTTCCTATTGGCGGTTTGACAAACTCCCAAGTTTGATTCTTTTCAAGAGATTCCATCTCTTCATTTATAGCAACTAACCACTTTACTGAATATTTTGAAGAAATAGCTCCTTTGTAGGTTTTAGACTCATTATACTCTACTGACTCTAAAATTGAAAGAGCATAAGCCACAAAATCTAAGAACCCATATCTATTTAAAGGCTTCATTGTCCTTCTTGTTCTATCTTTGGCAATAGAATATTGTTCCTTTGGTTCTTTTAACTCAATATTATTAGCAGACGATTGAATTGGTTGCAAAGAAATTACTTCAAGCTCTACTTTCTCTACAACACTTTTCGGATTTTCATAACAAGAAATAAATGATTCTTTTTTAGGATGAAGCATAGCAGATTTATCAAAAGTAACATCTTTGCTGATAATAATCTTAGATGAATTAGCACACCAAAGCCTATAACCTATTACACCATAAGCATAACCAAGAAAGATGCAATTTTTTGCTCTAGGCTCTGATTTGCCTTCACTAACATGTGCACATGCTAGACATCCAAATACTCAAAGAGAAGAATAATCGGCAGGTTTACCTGACCATACCTTCTCAGGTGTCTTGCACTCAATAAATGTACAAGGAGAACAATTTATTAACCTAGTAGCTGTATTGACTACTTCAGTCCAAAACTCCATCCCTAAACCAGTGTTAAACAATAGGCATCTAATCCTTTCTAATAAGATTCTGTTCATGCATTCTGCAATATCATTTGGCTGTGGTGTATTCATTGTCATAGATGGCTCATACCTTCAAAGTTGCAAACTCATTAAACTCATCTCCACAAAATTCTAGCTCATTATCTGTTCTCAACTACTTAATCTTGTTACTAGTTTGCTTCTCAATTAATGCTTTCCATTGTTTAAACGTAACGAAAACATCACTTTTATGTTTTAGAAAATATGCACAAACCTTTCTTGAAAAATCATCAATGAAAATGAGTAAATAACTCGAAGTAAGGCCTTTCGAAGGAACTTTCACAATCCCCCAAAGATCAGAGTGAATATAATCCAAAGCGCCCTTCATTGTGTGAATTCCTATCTTGAAACTAATCTTTTTTTGTTTTCCGAAGGCACAATGCTCACAGAAATCCAGTTTTCCAATCTTTTGACCACACGGAGGACCTCTCTTACTTAGCTTCTCCATTCCTCTAATATTCATATGCCCTAATCTTATATGTCATAATTTAGTGTTGTTTGATTCTGTCATAGCAGCTAAGATTGCAACTGAACCGATAATTATAGTGCCTTGCAACTGATACTAAGTACCAATTTTCAGCCCTTTCATCATTAGAAGTGAACCTCTCATAATCTTCATAATTCCACATTTAGTTGTAAACTTACAACCATTAGCATCAAGTATCAAGTGTACCCAAAGAGGTGAGGTTTTTTTTCAAATCATGAATGTGTCTGACGTTATCCAAAGTCCTGAAGATGCCGTTGTACATCTTAATGTTGACAGTTTCAATCCCAACTGCTTCGCCCTTAGCATTGTTTCCCATTAGAATAACTCCATCGTTAAATTCTTTGTATGTGGAGAGCTAGTTGTGATGAGGGCACATGTGGTACGAGTAACCAGAATCAATAATCCAACTATCGTTGAATTTGTCTTTATCATCTACAACCAATAACCAATCTTCATTTTCTTTTTCAATAACACCAACTTGAGCGGGGTTTTCATTTCCTAGATTCTGCATGATCTAGTGATTCTAACCATTTTACCTGTTTGCATTCTCTTGATTTTGCTAATTCATGTTATTTTTTCTTTGTTGTTTTGCCTTCAGTTTCAGTTAATTTATCTTGATATGCCCATTAAACTTACAATGGTTGTAAATCAAATCACTATGCTTTGATTTTAATTTGGAGTTGCCACAATTACTTCTTTCAACAAACCTTCCTCTAGCAACTAAACCAGCCTCATGATCATTACTGCATTCAAAATTCAATTATGTATCTAGTTTTTGCTGATTTAGAAGACTAGTATTGACATCTTCGACATCAATAGTTTCTAGTTTCTCTAAAAATTTTATAAGAGGAATGTAGTGAAACTAATAATAAGAGAGCCTAATCTTCATCTTCAACCTTAATATCAATACTTCTTAAATCAGAGATAATAGCATTGAATTCATAAATACAATATGTAAGAGAAGCACCTTCAGCCATACGAAGAGTGAAGAGTTGTTACTTGAGCTTCATGAACCTACAGCTATTGTCTAATCTAGTACCTCCTACAAAACTTCATTCATGAGACACAATTGAATAGTAGATAGAGCTCTTTCATCGAATTCTTCCCGCATTTCATCTGACGTGTTTCCAATTTCTTCCCTTTCCAAAACAGAGTTTTCTTCAAACCCTGCTGCGTAAAAACAGCCAACATACGAACTTGCAATAGGTTGAAATTGCCGCTCCCATCAAACTTCTCAATATCAAATCTCATTGTTAAACTTGAAACCATAACTAGAAGATCGAGAGAAAAAAAAAATCCTAAGGCTCTAATACCATATTATTATGGCAGATATGGAAACTAAAACGAAATTGAAATTGAGAAGGATAAAAGCGCATCAGATTTACGTAGAATACCTTACGGGAAAAAATCACAAAAAGAGGAGAAGCAAAATCTACTATAGAAATCAAGGATTATGAAAGGTAGCTCTAAAAAATTTAAACTCTTTCTGTCTCAACTTCTTATATATAGGCAAGAATCAAATCCAAATAGGAAACCCTCTTGAACTAGAAAAATCATTCAATTAGAAAACCTATTCAAAATAAGAAACATATTTGAATTAGGAAACTTTCCTTTCAGACTCAAACTTAAGACATATCTAACAGAAATGACGTTTTACATGTGATCAAGTGAGAAGAGGAATCTCCCCTAATTGTTAGCTTCAACTCTTTTCAAAGACCATTTAGGCCAACATGAGCACCTTCCTCTTGCACAATGGTCCTAGGAGGAGCGTAGTGGCGGATGGTGCATTGTTAAATCCTGAGTCCCAGGGCATCTAACCGAGTTCAACACTCAAAATTTGTGTAGCTAACTACGTTGGGGTATTCTGTTGCTTCCTTTGGAACTTAAGGCCCCATTATCGGGTTTGGATCATTGTAGATATAACCAGGGTGTTCTTCAATTGTTAAAATTTGAAGTATTGATTATAAGTAATAGAATGTATTGATTGAACTATGCGGGTTAAAACGATTACTTTGAGCAATAACTAGTTTATCAACAGGAAGTTGAAACTGCTAGCTTGAAACGTAGCTGCATTAGATATGGTGCGTTGCAGATAATAAATGATAGCAAATTTTATTACTGTCTTCTAAGTATCTTTTACCATTCGCGATTAAAAAAATTGAGCTTATTAATCCATTGAATAAAAACTCTCTGCAATCCCCACATTAGAATGGTCCTAAAATTAGGTGAATTGCAGGTTATGTAGGGGATGACAAGGCAACTGCAGAAACAATTAATTCGGATGGTTGGTTGAGGACTGGTGACCTTTGTTATATTGACTCCGAGGGGTTCTTGTTCATCGTGGACAGACTGAAGGAGTTGATTAAATACAAGGCATATCAGGTGACTAGTTCAAAATGGCCTTTTTCCCCATTGGTTTTTGGCTTGTCGGTTGCCTTTTCTTATCAAGTGGTGATGGATCATCTATGCATCCTTTAGGTAGCTCCTGCTGAATTGGAACATCTTCTTCACCCCAACCCTGATGTTGTGGACGCTGCTGTGATCCCATATGCATCTTCACTTCCTTGAGTCTTTTCATATCACTCAAATTACATATATCAGAAGTCGGAACTCATGCTCTTTTTAGTTTTAATATTTGGTATGATTTGTATGAATCATTTAAATTACATTTGTAGAAGTCAGAACTCATATGTTCTTTTTAGTTTCAATAATTGATATGATTCGCATGAATTGCGGGCTCCTATCTCAAACTTTTCCCACACCATTAAATTTGCAGCTGTAAGTAGGATGTGCTCTGCAGTTTTCTGGAGAATATCACTCATTAAGGATGTTATCAGTTTACATAATGGCATTTTAGTCAAATTTCTGTTATAAAACGCATTCATCAAAATTTCTTGGACTGTTTTTCTTCTTACCATCTCTTAACTCACAGTAGTCATACGTTGCTTATGTTGATCCACTTTTTCTGTCCTTTGTGATTGTATGGAGGCAGTTATCCTGATGAAGAAGTGGGGCAGATTCCCATGGCTTTTGTGGTTAGAAAACCTGGAAGCAACGTTACTGAATCTCAGATTATGACCGTTTCTAAACATGTATTTTTTGGAATCCACTCAGTGAGTGTACTTGTGTCTCCCATATAGAACGGAGATGATTGTTGCTAAACAAATGTCAAGGGTGTCTGTAGGCTCTAAGGCGCTGCACATATCTGCTTTTATCTGCATGGAGTTGTGCTATCTTATGCTCTGTGCTGCAAAAGAATTACAACTTGGTCTCTGGGGTCCGTTTCCTGCTACATAATATGGTAGGAAGCAGATCACATATGCTGCTGTTCATTTTGAGAGACATGTCCCTCAGACTTTGAGTATTGCCTTGGAACTTTTCAGGAATATGTACACAGGAATATAGGATTGCCTTAGAATTTTTATCATAATTCTAGATTAGAGTAGACAATATTTCTAGTGGTTCTAAATTATTACTTTGAGTATTGCTGCAGGTTGCTCCATACAAGATGATAAGGCGGCTAGCTTTCATCAGTAGCATCCCAAAATCTCCAGCATGGAAGATCTTGAGGAGAGAACTTGTCAATCTTGCCACATCAGTTGAATCAGCTAAACTCTAGACAGTATGCTCAGAAGAGGAAATTAGACTTCCTGGTGCATGTTGTTTTAAGTTATATTAACACTTTCTGGGGCATCTATCTAATTTGGAAGACCACCATGGCATTACTAGTGAGTAGCTAATCCATCGTAATTTGATTCCCACAAAAGCTGTTCCTTGGAGTGAAAGAGGACTAAACTGGCATAACAATTTGAGGGCCTCATTTCTGTCCTCTGACTTTCACTAGCAATCTGCATTGCAATTTCAGGAATCCCCCCTATAAAACCACGGCCTGCTTCATACATGATTCGCTAGCCACATGCGTACAGAAACCCAAATCACCTGCCAGACTTGGGAAAGTGTAGTAAGAATGTCGCATGCTTTTCCGCTTCATCTCTCACGTGTTCCTGGAATCAGTAACTATGGATGATTCCCATTCAATTTGCCTATTTTAAGCGTTCTTAGACCGTATGAACTCTGACACGTTTCGAGTGTATATTGTCAGCATGAATAGTTTAGATGCAATTGATTGATTCAGTTGCAGTTGTCACGATTCATGATTCTTTTATACTCATGTACCCTTGTAAATGGAGCTTGGATTATTGAGTGAAAAGTAAGTGATGCAAAGGGGATGAATATAACCGGTCCGTGAGAGTGGCATCAGGATGATTGGCACTAGAAATTCTAGGATAGAACAAATATATCTCTACAAAATTATGAAAGCAAGTTTGGCCTAATATTCACAAACTGATAGGGAGCTGATACCGCTAACCTAATGAGGCCATGGTAGGCCGAAACTAGTTATTATGCCCAAAGTGATTTACTGTTTTGCTTAATGAACTAGACATTCGGGTTAAGTTGGGTGTGATACAATCCAATATAAGGAAGCTATTCGTTGTATTGTTTTCTTGAACAACATAGAAAGAAGACTGGCATGGTGTTATCCGCTCAACGGGCACTACACGGGCTATTCCGTGGCCAAGGAACTGTCAACCCAATGATATAGTCTTGTTGAAACCCATCAACCACTTCCAGAAGGTCCGCATTGTTAGATAATGAATATTCCTTCAAAAGATGCGCTCCTTCACGCTTATATATTTGTATGCCACATTGCTAGTGGCCTAATAGGAAATGCTTATGCTGTGTGGAATGACTCCACATGGAGACCATCTCTTCTAAAAGATTCCACCCGTCAAGTACAATAATAATTCCTTAGGTAGCAAATTGAAAAATAGGAACAAGGAATCATGATGGTCGGAAAGCCGTTCATGCATCTGAACCAGAATTATGCAAAAGATACTGACCGCAGACATCTCGGAATCTACTGCATCTCGTACGTGTTTTATGTTGTTCTTTCGCCTCCAAGTCCAAGTTAAAGTTGGACTTTCCTATTTTAGCGGCCAAATTCTCCAACGCAAATTCAAATTTCGAGGAGTTGATCTTCGGATCTTCTTCGCTCGATTTCAAATGTCCGCAACATATCCAATTAAGAATATTCGGAATTTCACGTTTGACTCAAACTTAAGACATATTTTAACAGCTCCACAGAGAAATTGCTAATATTGTGGTAGGACAGCCTTTCTCTTACTATGGGCAGTTAACACTCTTCCTCCACTCCTTGTTGCCACCACCTATGGGTGTATCCAAATCCCTCAACGCTAAATCTCTTTGAAATAACACAAATGATCCGTGTAATGAGCTTTATCTCAGCACGCGAAACCGACACCAACATTAACATGCTGTAGAGATACTTATTATAAGATAGGAATCCAGAATCCAAAGTCATTACTAACTTGACTTGGTTGGATCAAGATGGCTCGGCCGGCTTCGGTTCGATTGCCACCTCCAGTCTCTCTATTGGAATACCTACACAACCTCCGGCCCCCCAAGAACGTGCGATTACAGAGTTGGTTGGCGTGCCGGAACTTCGCATCTGGTCATTTTCACACTGCCCATGTTCATCCCCATTGATGGAATAGTCAACACTATTCTATTCTAAATCATGTATTACGCATTCCCATCCATTCTCAGCGTGATATAATGCGGTTGTTGGTTTGGATTGGCCGTCTTGCAGTAACGACGGAGGCATGTGAATGCACTTCGAACCAAAAAAAAAAAAAAAAAAAGGTTTCGGTGGTAGACCAAGGCAGTCAAACCGCTCGTGCGTCGACCAAAGTAAGTTTAGTTGACTTTTGGCAGATGGACAGCTTTCTTTCGATGCCCTTTTTTGATTCCAAAAGTTGGGTCCGCGCGCCGCGACAGAGTCCACGTCATCAGAAAGCGCGAAGCCGCAAATTGTATTAACTTTTATAAAGCCACTTTCCAAAATCAAATCGACTAAAATTACGTCCACCTCGTCGACATCGTATGAGCCAACTTCAGGCAGCTTTTAGCCGTGGCCATGGTTCTCTTTTTGCACTAGCGGGCCTAAACAAATTAAGGCTTGTCGATCATCATTTCTTCCGCGAGGCATTCACTTTTCGATACATGATTTTCTATTGAAAGTCATGTTTCGTTTGAAATCTTTGCACGGCTTCGTATCTTTTTCTTCGTGTAACTATTCATTGTCAATTGAAACGGATCGGCAAAATCTTAATTCCCAAATCTTTCACTCAATTTGAATTTTAATAAGTAGAAAGTCAAATTTAGAATTTCTTTCTTTAGGAGTAAAGTGAGGCGTTTATTTCTAACTCTCTTATATTAAGCAATGAATTGATCAACTAATTAAATATTGTATTAGTAGAGTCTCGCAAGATTAGCAACCGATACATTAGGTATCGTTTTATAGAATTAAGAATGGAATTGTCTTTCCATCTATACCCAATTACATCTGAATTATGGAATAAATTAGTGTACAATATAAATGCAATTTTTGACAAATACTGAGGAAATAACCTAAGTTTTAAAAATTAATTTGTTTCTCCTTCACTGCATTGGGCTATGATTCGACCAACGTTTTCGACAGTCAACTGATCATCTTTACCGGTGAAGATTGAAGATGGCAAAGTCAGGAGCTTTAAAGCCTCTAGGGAAAAGGCTGGGTGTCAGCCCCACTCAGGATAAGAGTTTCCTGCCAGCAGGTCTATCTACTCCTATATTTAATCCTAATCATTGCCAAGCTCCTTCGGCTTACGTTCACACCCTAGACAATGCTGGTCTAGCCGAATTATCCTTACCACCCAAAATCGGCACATGAGGCCTACCAGGATGTTTGCCACCTCATGTGGCAATACTACACCGGCCAGCCTTACACGTTGAATGTTTGGCATTGGTCCATTCGGTGGACCATCTTGACTGTCTAATTATTAGCTCTGTTTTGGTTGTTTGGACCAACAGTATTTTTCCATTATTTGAATTAACTAGGCCGGCCACGTTTAAGTCATTACTATTATTCTGTACTGGATTGGAATCGGGCCTTTTGCAAAAATTCTTACAGGGGTGAAAAGTTCTGCCCTACGTTATTAATGCTATCGAATGACCAGATGAAGCAGGAACTTAGCCAGACACCATTGGATTCCCTTGGAGTGGAAGTGGCTGGTTAGACGATCCTGGTCTCGCGATGGTATCGTTGACCGCATTAATGACCATAGGCTTGAAAGGTGCCTCACTATATTGGGGACCATCTCGGTTTGCTGTTCTTCAAGAAACCTCTGCATGGTTGACACCATGTTAGGGTTTTGTGCCACTTCCCTCATTTGTTCTTCAGTGAGGTCTTGGAAGATCAACATTTCCCTTTCTTCAGCCGATTCTCAAGTGATTGAAGGTTCAAAGTGCACGGCCCTTTCTCGTTATCGCTTGGATTGTCGCCGACAGCATCGCAAGTTTCTTGTTGAATTCTAGTTCTTACCATGATAATCTTCTCAAATTAATCAAAAGTGTCTTATTAGACGTGTCAAAAAAATGTTTCACCTAAAAAGTGAAATGCCATTTTCCAAAAACGTTGATTTTGGAATTTTTTTTTTTTTTTGGGGGAAAATAGTTTCAACTAATCTTGGACATGAAAGTAAATGGCCAAAAGTTTAAGTGTATGACTACTGGGAACAATTTTTTTTTTTTTTAATGAAGATAATAAATGGAAGACAAAGGATCACAAAAAAGTAAAGCACAATCAATCTTCTATGGTTTTTAGTGAACCCTTACAAAGAGCACAATGTGGCTTTATATAGCCTACAATAGACAATACTTACAAACAATTACTAAGGACCACATGCCATTCACAACCCCTATTATATATCAACATTTATCCACAAGAAGCTTCAATTCCCGAAATTATCAACTCCATTAACCGACCGATACATCTTCATGTCGACATACAAGTGGATCTTCATTTCACTCACTGATCATTCCACTCCAACACTTGGTCGCAGTCCGTCAATGCTCACTATCAATAACTCTATCAATGGTTTCATCAATCAACTCTCGGGGCTTTCTGGTGATCATCAACCAAAATAGCTTGACTATGTTTTTTTGTGGTGTTAACACTACCATATCTCATAATGGTTTACCTTGTTCTTTCGTCTCCACAAGAATCCATGCAAGAAAAAACACCAATTTCCATGGTAGGCCAACCTTTCCCTGACGATTCGTGGCTAAAAATCCTCCGACACCGTTGTTGCCAAACTCTCATGATATATCTAGAATTCCTTGATACTAAATTTCTCTGCAGTGCACATATGGCCCCTCATATGGGGCTACCCGCACCGAGATTCACACAATGTAGAGATATTCCTCAATCGATTCGAGTCATCAAGCATTCACACGACCCCCTTGCCTAGCCGCAAACTAACTAATCCTCCACGACACGTTCCCATCTAGCTTGCCTCTTTGTCCTTTTCTCATTGGAAATTCATGTGAAGGTGCGCCGACGCGCTCCATCGGTCCGAGTGCCTCATCGAACCACATAAACAAAAACGGAATTGAATTGTTACTTTAATGAGTTCACTAATATGATATATTCTCATCTCTAAGTGATTTTCATTAATGATCCTTGAATTTCGGGTCATCTTGCTATGTCGGTTTTTAACGTTTAATTTGTTCATTGTGATTCTTGAATTTTAACCCAATATATAATATGGGTTTTGGACGTTTAATTTGTTCATTGCGATTATGAATTTAAATTTAATGGATAATATCATTCTTGAATTTTAATTAATGAAAGAATAATTTGGGTATTTTTATATAATTTAAGAATTGGATTGTATATGTGCTAAAAGTTTAGGGACCACCATATTTAATAAACTAAAGCTCAAATACCATATTCAACAAACTAAAATTTAATTTTTTTACCTTTTGGATAGAAAGGACAAAGGGACTTCTTTTCGACATTAAATTTGAACACTACAAATGCTTGGAGCTTGAATTGGTTTTTTCAAGCATTTATTGAAAAGGGCTTTCAATTCGAGCCATTCAATCCAGGTACATAGAAATAGGATTTTTTTTCCTTATTTCTTAGTTCAAAACGGGCCCCAATCTATTACTGTACTCTTTTCAAAATCTATCTATCCTTACAAGTAGGGGAGGGCTAGGACGAGCGCGACTCTCCTTCTTTAAAGCCAATTAAGGATCCTTTGACCTCAAAAAAAAAAAGAACCAGTAAGTGTGGACCGAATCAATCTCAAATTATGAGACTTTGATATTTCTTTTCTTTTTCAAAGAAGATATCAACAGCAGGGAAACGAGATTCAAAATAATTTGAGAATAGAAATTCTCATTGTGCCCAGAGAAATCTATATTCAAAATAATTTTTTTTAATCGGTCCCATTATATTTCTACTCTAACGCTCACTTCAAACTTTTATTCTGTCTCTTTGCAAAGTATGAAAGTCGAAATCCACTCCTAAAACTAAATCATCCCTATTGCTATCTCTAACTCCTCCTTTTAAGTTAGAAAGGTAGTTACTCGGGTGGTTATATTCAAAACAATTAAAAAGCTCTCTTTTTAACGACTAATCTTACGGATAAGAGACTGCACGTTCAGTCAATGTCTAAGAGCACTTCACGTCGTTTTCATATTCACCGACTACCGCGATAATTTCTTTTTTGAATTTGATAATATAAACTCATCATTAATTTATTAACGCTGAAAATCCGCGAAAAGTTAGCGGCGGCAGAGAAAGGAGGACGTCATGCTATGTCTAAACACTAAATTCAGACACGGTTTGGCTTAGATTCACGTCCTCCTTAAATTTAGATTCTGCCTTTTGTCCAACAGCCACATAACAGAACCTTCCGACCAAACCAATCGCCATGGCCGAGCCGACCGGAGCCTCCGCCGCCGCCTCCTCCTCCTCCGCCTCCGCCGTCGACCCCGACAGCGGCTACTGCTCCGCCACCCGGACCTTCCACAGCCTCCGCCCCCCCGTCCCCCTCCCCCGGCCTCCCACCCCCTCTCCGCCGCCCACTACGCCGCCTCCCTCCTCCCCGCCTCCGGCTCCGGCACCGCCTTCCTCGTCAACGCCTCCTCCGGCCACCGCCTCACCTACCCGGACTTCCTCCGCCGCGTCCGCTCCCTCGCCCTCTCCCTCCGATCCCGCCTCTCCCTCTCCAAGGGCGACGTCGCGTTCCTCCTCGCCCCTCCCTCCTCCCACGTCCCCGTCGTCTACTTCGCCCTCCTCTCCATCGGCGTCGTCGTCTGCCCCGCCAACCCGCTCGGCTCCCCCTCCGAGATCGCCCACCAGGTCCGCCTCTCCCGCCCCGCCGTCGCCTTCTCCACCTCCCAGCTCGCCCCCAAGCTCCCCGCGTTCCCCCGCGGCACCGTCCTCGTCGACTCCCCGGCGTTCGACTCCATGCTGACCCGGCACGCCTCGGGGGCGGCCGAGGCGCTGCCGCCGAGCGGGGTGGAGCAGTCCGACCCGGCGGCCATCCTGTTCTCGTCGGGCACGACGGGCAGGGTCAAAGGAGTGCTGCTGAGCCACCGCAACCTGATCGCGATGCTCGCGGGGCTCTACCACGTGCGGGGGGAGCAGGACGAGTCGGAGGAGCAGCCGCACCCCGTGTCCCTCTTCACGCTGCCCCTGTTCCACGTGTTCGGGTTCTTCATGCTGGTGCGGGCGTTCGCGTTCGGGGAGACGGCCGTCCTGATGGAGAGGTTCGACTTCGTGGGGATGCTGAGCGCCATCGAGAAGTACCGGGTGACGTACATGCCGGTGTCCCCGCCGCTGATCGTGGCGTTCTTGAAGTCGGACATCGCGGGGAAGTACGACCTGAGCTCCCTCCAGGTGCTCGGGTGCGGCGGCGCCCCGCTTGGGAAGGAGGTCGCCGACCGGTTCAAGGAGAAATTCCCGCACGTGGAGATCGTCCAGGTTAGTTTATCATTCATCATTATCGTTCATGTGACCCCCAACATGACATTCGGTGGCGGTGGCGGTGGGTAGGGGTCAAAATCAAGAATTGAGACGCTTTTTGAGACGCTTTTTGTCAAATGCATTATAGTTTATCGCGACCGATAGTGTGACATTGTTGACCTCGAAATGATGGGCTTCTAGAGCCGGTTGACGAGGTTAGGGAAGACCCCATCTTCTACTAACCTTCTGACTTTCTGTTAAAATAATACCATGGGTGAGTGCGAATCTGCATCATAACCTGGAGACGGGTGCGCGATTAAACTATTGATTAATGTTCAATTTGAATGCGAACGCTACTGGTTCTGATATCTGTGGGCTGAATAGTATGAAATGGCATTTTACATGTGTTCAATTGAGAAGAAGAGGTCATCCCATAATTTTCAGCTTTGAATACTCTTTTGTGGAGACAATGGAGGACGGCATGAGCACCTTGGAGTAGGCATAACAGCAAGTGGTGCATTATAGGATTTCGAGTCCGATGGAGTGCAATTGAGTTCGACACCTGAAATTTGTTTAACTGTCTAACCAAGTTGGCAAGTTCGGTTGCTTCCTTTGGAACTTAAGCCCCCGGGATCAGATTTGGATCATTGTGGATATAGCCAGGGCGTTCTTCAACTTATTTGTTAATAATTCGAACGATATGCTGAAAGTAACACAATGCATTGATTGGACTGTGTGGGTTCAAATTATTCCTTTAAGCAATATCTAGTTTATTAAGCTCTAACTTCTACTTGTCTGCCAAACTGGGAAACTATCAAAGTTCTGTTTCTGCTCTCCTTACATTTGAGATGTCAAATTGTTCTTCTGATTATTAGGTTTATAATGTGTGAAAACTACGATGCTCTTAATAATTCTTCAGATATCTGACTCAAAGGGTCAAACTTCTCATTGTATAATAGGGATATGGCCTGACAGAGACTTGTGGAGGGGCAACTAGGACGTTGGGGCCCGATGAGGCAATCCACCATGGTTCTGTCGGTCGCATTGCTGAAAATATGGAAGCAAAGATAGTTGATCCTACCACTGGGGATCCCCTGCCTCCTGGTCAGAGAGGAGAGCTATGGCTACGAGGCCCAACTATCATGAAAGGTAAGGATTGGCCATAATTAGGAGCTTTAGTAAACTGTGTGGAAATAACACCTTCCATCAGTTAATCGTGCATCTTGCCTAGTCTCAAAAGACTGGCTCTTTTTCTGTGTGGGATGTTACTTGATCTGCTGTTGATCACAGGACTCTATATACATTACAGTTTTTCATTGTTGCTTCTCTGGACACATTTTCCTTTAACAGTATCAAGCATTGCACCTCTTCATTTTGCACCTTTTTGTCATTGTGGATCGAAATTCCGAGGATTAGTAATCATGACAGCTGATACTGGGCCGATTGGTTGATTCATGATCAAAACGGTATAAAATGAATCTATGTTGGCCAGACTCTAAATTCCCTTGTGAACAGGAAGTTCAAATTGCTTGCTTGAAAGTTAGCTGCATTAGACATGGTGCTATGCAAATAATGATTGCAAGCAAGTACTATTACTGCCTTTCCATTATTGTTTATTATTTATCATTAACAAATTGAGCTCATTAATCCTTTGAATAGAAAGTATGTGAAGTCCCCATGTTAGAATGGCACTAAAAATGGGTGACTGGAGCCGCAGGTTATGTAGGGGATGACAAGGCAACTGCCGAGACAATTGACTCGGATGGTTGGTTGAGGACTGGTGACCTTTGTTATATTGACTCCAAGGGGTTCTTGTTCATTGTGGACAGACTGAAGGAGTTAATTAAATACAAGGGATATCAGGTGACTAATTTGATATGGCATTTTCCCTGGATGGTTTTTGGCTTGTCTTCTGCTGTCTTTTCTCATGAACCGGTGATATATTATCGCATGCATCTTTCAGGTTCCTCCTGCTGAGTTGGAACATCTTCTTCACTCCAACCCTGATATTGCGGATGCTGCTGTGATTCCGTATGCATCTTCACTTCCTTAATCCCCTTCTTATCGCTCAAATTACATTTTGCAGGAGTAACAACTCATTAGACGTCATAGACTCTTAACCCATATGGATGTTAGATGGATCATAAATGGGTTAGTTATATTCAATAAATGGATCATAAATGGGTTTAAACACAATATGGGTGTTAAATGAGTTTATAACTTACTTAAACCCGACCAACCTTCTCTCCTCATAAATGGGTTACTCGATCTCATGCTCACTTAGCCACAATTTCACCTCACTTGGGTATGAGTTTTCGTAGATTGGGTTAAATATAGAAGTGTTTTTAGTTATATTCAGTAAATTGACCATAAATGGGTTTAAACACAATATGGGTGTTAAATGGGTTTATAACTTACTTAAACCCAACCAACCTTCTCTCCTTATGGATGGGTTACTCAATCTCATGCTCACTCAGCCACAATTTCACCTCACTTGGGTATGAGTTTTCGTAGATTGGGTTAAATATAGAAGTGTTTCAGTGATATGGGTAGGATTGGGTCAAGTATGGGTCACTAGATTTGTATTGCATGAAAATAAGTCAAAATGGGTTAAATGGGTCTATTTGGGTTGGACCAGTTTCAACCCCACCCATTTGATGGGTCTAGAACTCATATATCCTTTTAGTTTTTAAATCCTTGGTATGATTCATATTAATCGCTGGCTTTGCTTCTATCTCAAACTTTTCCCACACCCTTAAAATTTGTTGCATCTCTTAGTAGGATGTGCTCTGCATTTTCAAGGGACTATTGCTGATTGAGGATGATACATCAGTTATATGGACATCAGTTATAAAACAAGTTTATGAGATTTCCTGGACTGTTTGTCTTCTTGCCTTCTCTCAACTGTACAGTAGTGATATGTTGCTTTTGTTGATCCACTTTTTCTGTGTCTTCTGATTATGTGGAAGCAGTTATCCTGATGAAGAAGCAGGGCAGATTCCCATGGCTTTTGTGGTTAGAAAACCTGGAAGCAACATTACTGAATCTCAGGTTATGGACTTCATTGCTAAACAGGTAATTTTTGGAATCCTCTCAGTCTGTGTACTTTTCTCTCCCATAAAGCGGGAGATGATTGTTTCTTAACATATAGCAAGGGTGCCTTTAGTCTCTGGGATGCTGTATGTCTCTGCATTAATTTGCAACGAGTTGCTGCTATCTTATGCTCTGTGCTGCCAAAAAATCACAAGTTGCTTTCTGGGGTCTGTTTCCTGCCACATAACATGAGAGGAAGCAGATTCCACTTGATGCTTTTTATCACAATAGAGATGGTAAAATAAAAAAAGTAACAGGCCATGGAGTAGCATACCTTGCTCTCATACCTTGTGGGTTTGAGTGGACTGAAAGCAAACACAGGACCTTCCACTCATTCCATCTCATGCATTGAAGTTAATCTGTTCATAATCTGTGCACACTGTGGATAGGTATGTGCTAGCATACCTTATGGGTCATCTAAACATGGTACTGCTTTTTGTTCAAATGTTTTGACTCTTGGAACCATAATTCTGAGAGTTTTTAGGAATTTATACTCTGGGATATAGGATTTTAGCCACAATTTATAAATTAGAGTTGACAGCAGGTTTGGTGGATCCAAATTACTAGTTTGAGTATTGCTGCAGGTTGCTCCATACAAGAAGATACGGCGAGTAGCTTTCATCAGTAGCGTCCCAAAATCTCCAGCAGGGAAGATCTTGAGGAGAGAACTTGTCAATCTGGCCACATCTGTCAGATCAGCTAAACTCTAGACAGTATGCTCAGAAGAGGAAATGAGGCTTCTCGACGTGTTGTGTTTTTGAGGCATCTATCTAATCTGGGAGGCCATCATGGCATCACCAGCGAGTAGTAATCCATTTTAATTTGTTCAAACAAAAGCTAATCAAAAAGAGCTCTTCCTTGAAGTGAAAGAGGACTAAACTGACACCATATTAAAAGCCTCGTTTCTGTTGTGTGGGAATTTAGCAACCTGTGTTGTAATGTTAGGAATCCCCCTTCGTAGAACTGCAAGCAGAAGCATTTCCCGTATTCATTCCTTGTGACTAAATGTCAGTAAGAATTACAACAGCCTACTTCATACGTGATTCACTTCTCATTCCATTGCATCAATCTAATTATCTGAGCATAATGTTGAGCTAATTATGCTACTCATGCAAACCACCAAACCAATCGCTATATGTTAAAGTGACTGTGTTTGGCTTCTGAACAAGCAAGATATGATGAATTAGCACTCTTCAAATAGTTTGTAAATGTGTTCATTATTTGATAATAGACATGGACGTCATGACATGCTAGAATATCACCTAACGTAAATCAATGTCCTGTGGCAGATAGTTTTTAGATAGACCTGCTCAGTTGGTTTCAAAATGAGTGCGTGGACATGTCCAATGAAGACTGAAAACTGGAATTTTTACAGAAGGTAGAAGAAAGTATGTACTCTACGATGTTAGAAAAGACTAACCATTTCACGAGATGCTCGCGATTCTTTGACTAATGTGAATTGCGATCTTCATTGTTATCGGCAATCAACCCTCTTCCATGGAAAAATCCGGGAATATGACCCCTTTTGGTGACTATCAGATAAGATATGAACATACATACCTCTTCCCCTAGCTTGAAATGTGAACTTTAGTGGAAATATCGAACCATATGGCAATACCAACGTTAGTTTTTACATTCACTATGCCTAGTTTGGTGTAGCCAATCAGAAATGAAATGTTACATGCATGTGTGCATAATAAACCAGACCCTTGACATACAAAATTACGTCTGGATTTCTCATCTCTACTCCAAATTTAGATAATATTTATCCCAAAAAATGTTTAAAATGAAAAGGAAATCCATTTAAAGAACATGGTTCATACTTCAGTTCCTTGTGCTGCGGTTGAAATTGTGTATGGCTTCTGGTTTGAGTACTGTAGATTTCTGTCCCTACCTCGAAAAACACAGAAACAGAAAGGATTCCTTCTTAGTTCAAACTAGGTAAGCTGGGGATGGGGAAAGCTACATTATTGCATTAAGAAATTCTGAAGAACACAGAAATTAAGACGTTGCCATCAATAACATCACAATCTGTCACTGAATGCATCACTCAATCTAGAAAAAGCAATCGAGCAGATAATGGCGACATGTTGGAAAGCTTGACTTATCTAAAAGCGGTAGGTAAACATGACATCCACCCAAAGATGCATGTCGAGATGATATCAGCCGCTAGACCAGAATAATTTGGCACCATCATCTCTAAAGCTTGTATATTAAGAAATTAAATAAAGACAGATGAGCAGGAAAAAAAGTACCCTTAGTTAAGTGAGGAAGCTGAAGTTTAGTCAGTAAAATTTTTTTCTCCTTTCTTGGCTTTACGTATACTGCATCCCACAAGATAAACGAGCACTGGTTAACATCACTGCCTGTTGATCTTTTCCAAGTTATTTCCTAATAAGCTGTCTGTTTTGGAAGCTGGGAACTTCCAGAATAAAAGGAGTTGGCGTATGAATTGGAGTTTCTATCTCTCCTTTAAGAGCAGGAAAATGATAAGAAACTGAAAACAATTGAGCTAGACATGACCACATATTTAAATCCTTATGGAGAGAATGTATATGAATCTGTAACTTTCGGTTGAGCACTCACATATAAAGAACAGCCATTTTATCTAACCAAATTTTAAGTACCCTTCATTTATTTAACCAAGGTTTTAATATAAGTTGATTCCCCTTTTCTTTTCTCTTTCCCTGTTCATGCTCTCTCTCTCTCTCTCTCTCTCTCTCTCTCTCTCTCGAACCCGAAATCTCCGTCCGTACCAGATTGATTGTATAATAATTATATCAGAATATGTACTGGACACGAAGCTGCGTTTAGGGTTGAAGCTGATGAAAATGGCAGCATGTAACATGGAATAGTATTGCATGTGGTACAGAAGTTATTTGTTGTTAGCTTAACACAACCCCTGACAAGGTTTGTCTACAGAAAAATAATGACAACAATTTCCCACTTCTGAAATCTTTTTTTTTTTCTCTGTTCACGATCTGGAATAATATCTCTAAGTAAATCAGTGCTACTTCGGCCAGTAACACTAAATTATGTCTATTTTGCTAATTTGGTAGAAAATGTAGTCCCCGACCCTTTCGAATCTAATTGGGTTAAGTGATACTAAAATTGAATATGGAAACCCTACTCTTTTTGAGGTTTAAAGTTGCAATCCCATTGGGCCCTGTTTTCTAAAATGAGCGATATTAAATATTTCAATAAAATAACAAACTGTCGGTGAATATTTAGATCGATGGATTATAATAAACATAGAAAATCCGTCATGTATTCATAAACTAATCAAATCAATCTTTTATATGTATACCGAATATTTATTTCGTTAGTTATATTGTTTGGTGATAAAGTAATTGTCAATCATTTTGCATTGTAAAGTTCCGGTATCCTTCTAACCACTGCAATATCTACCTTTTTTTTAACGTTTTTGGTAGTGTTGTGTGCCAGCTTTCGCACATAAAACAAAAGGTCTACTTTTTTGATCCAGTCGAAAGTGAGCCATTCATGTCAGAAGCAATGGATTCTCAAAATAAGTATTTCCTCGTGACTTTCCACCTTCAAGTAATTGCACTGGGTAGAAACCAAACCCAAAAACCTACACTTCTCAAAGTGCAGGAAGATTATTCCAATCGTTTCACCACTCAAATCACTTTTTAAGGATCACTTCAACCTCTAATGATGCATGTGATGAAAGAATGTTCAGGCAAAGCAAAGCAAGTTCCTTGAGTTATGAGCAACATCGAAAGAGGGACAAGGTTCCATGTCAAAACGTAAGGTTCACTCGAATGGAGCATCAAGGTAAGGAGATATTCCCCAAAAGTGGTGGTTACATTTCTCTTTTGTTGCCCTGAAGTCATAGATGATTCTAGTCATTTCTCTTGGTTTTCATTACGCGCCCCAAAAACCTAATCTCTCTCTCTCTCTCTCTCTCTCTCTCTACAGGTCGATGCCTTCTTCAGCTCAACCTCGTAGATGCCCTAGCAGTGAGGTTGGTACCCACTCCAACACGTGGCATCATCCCCGCATTAGCTTTCCAAATCAAGGGAAAAAGGTCAGATAATTAAGGGCCCCGAGGAATGGGCTCCAAACCCCTTTCCTCATTTCGAATTTCTTAATGCCTCGACGTGCTCCAAACCCACTGGATGCAGATGCTCGAATCATGGAGCAGCCTAACTTTCCCTCTTAATATAGAAAAAGAAAAAAAAAAACAGATGTGCGATTTACTATGAGAACCGTCCTATTACTTGTTATTAAATGGTGACTGGGCAGCATAATAATGTCTCTTCTGCTCATTCAGTCGTATACTTTATGCAACTTTCGGACAAAAACCATGGACATTGGCCCTTGATGCAGACTAATAGCCTTGCTTGAACATGCTCGATAGATCTTTCACAATCTCAAGAACACATACATAACGCGACATGCCATGTAGAGCTTTTTCCATTCCTTGAACTTTGATAAATTATCTTGAAGAAGCATTAAGATAAAAGGCATTGAACTTTGATAAATTATCTTGGAGAAGCATAAAGATAGAAGGCACTGAGGAACCCTTCATCATCATTCGCTCGATCATCTCCTGAGACTATTGGCGAGATGGAGCCACCAAATTCCCATCATTCATCTCGATGGAACATCATTAGTTCTTGACTGAACAGTCTCCAGGACACATAACCTAGGATTCACGAACCGACCAATGACTAAGTTTGCTGGTTATGCACGCACGAATGATCCGTGCGTCTTCGATCACGCGAACTCATGGCGACGAAAGTAAAATGCTACGCCGATCTCTCCTCTTAAGTGGAGACAGATGTGCCAAACATCGATGGTCCTCCTGCATTTCTTTTATTAGGTCACGACAACGACAAACATTATTTAAAAGAAGGGAGCTTGCAAATCTAGCAAATATTTCTCAGGACCAACCCCGAAAGTCGATGAGAGAGAGAGGTTCTCTCGTTGGAGATGGAGCTGCCATGTGGACGATATCTACGTTCCTTTCACGGATACAGGAGATTATAAAAACTTGGACGTGACGTCCATGTTCTTGCTCAATTATATATATGCCTGTCTTGAAGATATTTTGCAAGAATAGCATATATTCCCACACTTCACCATACGTACGAAAAATTGTCTAGACGTATAGTTATTTAGAGATGCAAGAAAAGATCAATTAATCATGTAATAACGACAATGAGATGATGGATACATGGACAAGGCACTCATAGATCTCGATAATTCTAATATGATAGTTGAGTTTCTTCTTTCGATAGGAGTTACCTAACTCTTGTATCTTATTATACGACCTAATTATATAGATCAATATGTCACTTACTCGATAGTTCAATCTATGTATATGCTCGCCTGCGAATTCGATTTGATGATATATGATATCGATCTCTATTTCGATAGAAGCTACCTAACTCCCGTGTCTTATTATACAACCTAACCATATAAATCAATCAATCACTTACTTGACAGTTTCAATCTATGTATATTATATATGCACACTTACAAATTCGATCCAATGATAAATCACCGCATATAAGACGAGAGTTAGGGTTTTTCTTAAGTCAAGACCAAAAATTAGTCAGACATTTTTGCTCTAATTTTCATTATCATGTGATCAGCACTAGAAAGGGGCATGCTTTGTTTTTTTCTTTGTTCCCTCTAATTATTATAGTAAGGAATGGCGAAGCCCTAGATACCCCTCCTTTTGGCTGGACTGTCCAGCATTTTTAAATATTCCTCGAGACCTAACTCAATCGATTCGCACGCATTTTAGGAGAATGACGCGAGGGAAGATCTTGTCTGCTTTGGTCGACCCTATGCTAAAAGAAGTCTTATTCACTTTGAAAAAGCTATGCCACTTAACGTGAAGTAATGATGGATTGATTCTATTTCCGGATAGCCACCAGCAACATATCTATGCCCCAATGACGTTGGACCAACGTGTGTAATCTTTTTTTTTTTTTTCATTTTGGTCATTATTCAGACATATTTACATGCATAAACTTAGACTAACCTAGCGACACAGAGAGAGAGAGAGAGAGAGAGAGGTGCATTTGCATCGTTTTTCCAAAGACAGCCTCCATGGAAGATGACAGGGAGAATTCCTTGCTAGGTCGATTAATGGATGTGAGAACTCGCCAAGTGGCTAGCGATCCCGCAACTTCAACTAAATATGGACGCAAGGGGAAAGCAACGTCTTTAGATAGTGAGACAACGTCGTGTATTTTGTCTCTTTTCTAACGGCTGAACCCAGGAAAAGATATGGTCAAAGGTCCCCGCAAAGTCCTCGTCACTCCCCCCACCCCCCACTTTCTGCTGAACTAATCTTTCCTTTCTTTCTTTATCAGCGTGGGATGGAGCTGCAATTGGCGAGAGGAAACGGTGACCTGAAGAGAATCGATGGATATTTGTTCTTGGTCGTTCCCCGGGGGCAGCAGCTGAAGGCCAAAAGCTCCATGCACAAAAGCCAACAATCGGTCCAGACATCGAGAGCACCTTCCAGGCATGGACACGCGTATGCATCCGATGGCGAAGTGAAAAGTTCGACAGGAGATGCGTGGGCCACGTACCCTGAGCGATCATAAAGCTCGGCGCCCACCACTGCAGGGCGGGCCCTAGCGAGGCTTAGAAAAACGAGACGTGACGGCTTTGGAGTGGCATCTTTTGATTAAGAGAGAGTACCCCGAATGGACCAGTGGCCGCTCAGGACATTGGACGAATAGATCTCCAGGATCTCGAAGCTCATAGGTGCACGTCGGTTTCAGAATTCCCCTCATGAAAGTCGATGCCCCAGCTCGTATGGGAGAACGCCAACGTAAGGGGCCTGCTCATGATTCCACAGATCAGCTGTCCAGCTGACCATTGGCGCAGGGATAGGACATTTCCAAGCCATCGCACTCGAGGAGTTTTGGTGGTCTCAAACGTTCAATTATTACTGCTACCTAATAAAGAAGATCTCTCTCTTATGTTCCAATCTAAGCCCACAAGATTCAATCATATCCCCTCTTTGGACTGTGAACCCGCTGGGATTTCTCCACTTGTATCGCTAGTTTTCGGCAACGCTGGCCCCACTCCTTTCCGCACAATATGTCTTCAACAGTTCGGTCTCTCTCTCTCTCTCTCTGGCTCTTCAAATATCCAACGCTTTGCCTACAACCGCCATGCTTAGGGTTGCTTTCATCGGTAGCATTTTGTGGACTCGAGAACGATTTGAATAGTGCATATGAGTCCGTACCTTATCCTCGTTCATTCGTTTCTTAATTTTAGGATGTCTACATCTGACTGATAGTTATCAAATCAAGATTGTCGTGACGTCTTGAAATGACAGGGCATTACTCACTTAGAATGACTTTTAACGGCGGTTCTTTCTCCAATTATTCAAATCAATGCACAAGATTTTGCCACCATGCAGAATCGCTTCATATAAAGGACGAATTAATCTTTATAAATTTCATTTCATCATTAGTGTGAACTACCATAGGTATGAACAAACAAATCAATGTGCAAGAGATAAAAATGCACAGGATCCTCCGTGTACAAGGCTAGTTGAGCATGGACTAGTTTATAGTTATGTGGGTCATATTCAAGAAATAGACACTTCACAAATAAAAACCAAGGATGGGGTCAAAATTGATTACACACACACATATATATATTAAAAAGACTGTGTAAATAAGTGGAAATGAAGTTTTTTTGGAACTACCATGGGTTTATGCAAGGGAATTAGTTGTTCCAATTTGGTCAATTTTGATTAGAAATCATAGACATTGATGTCCATCGTCCTACATAGCATAGTAAGTGTTAATGTTGATAATTTTTAATTATAATTTAATGTATTCTCAAATTATTCATTATTTATTTTTTCTCTTCTTTATCCTTTTTTTTTTTTTCCTTTTCTTTCATTCTTTCTTTAGCCAATCGCCAAACCTCAAAAACCTTGTCCTACCACAAGCAAGGCCGACCTCATCCAAAGTGGCAACGAGGTTGAGTCTAGCTAGATCTAGCGAGTTCAAGCCTCACCCTTACCATCCAATTTTTGTAGTTGTCACCACACAGCCATGGGAGTAACAAATCGACCTAGGTAGTCAAAGGTCAATCCAAGGGCCATGATCATCGAATCTTGGCCCCTAGTGATGGCTAGCTAACAAGGGTCAAGCCTCACCCAACAACAGTGACGTCGAGCCTCACTAGGGGCGGGCAAGGCTCACCCTCACCGATAGCTAGTGGTGCCAAGCTTTGCCAAAGGCCCACAAGGACCTCGTCGACCCTCACCTTTGGCTGGTCATCAAGATCTAGCAACCGACTAAAGGAATAAAGAAGGGAAGGAAAAAAAATAAGAAAAAAGAAAATAAAGTTTTAAAAATAAATAATTTGAAAAAAGTTAAAATATTATTAAAAATTCTCAATATTAGTGATTTTCAGTTAAAAATTGATTAGATTGATAGAATTTGTATAAATACAAAAATTATATGATTCAATTGATAAAAAGTTTAAATGAATTGGTATAATCATAACAGATCTAGGACTTGTCTGGGTGATATTTGCCATTTATGTGGGGTGTGAAACATGTGCAGGTTGTCTAGATTGGATGTTTCTTGCTCGTTCAGTGGATGCAAACCAATGTGGCATGTTCAATGTCTTCATGTGGAGTCATCCTTCTGTCGAGATAGATATCCACAGATCCTGTATATAATAGGGATGATGGATGTGACCGGTCCTTCCATTATTGGCCAAACCTTTGTGGTACAACTACAATGAAGGAATCCTACTTTTGGCGGTAGTGGTGATGAACCATAAAAATAATCCAGCTGACTCCTTCTAGGAGTCCAGACTGCCAGCACACATGGTGAAACCAGGAATGCACGTGAGAAACACGTTGAGATCCCACCCTTTTATATGACTTGTAAAGTAGGATTTACGACTTTCCATTGATGGCACGAATCAAAACGAATTACGAGCAGTGTTGTAACAACTAAGGTGGACCGTCATCCCCACTTTGATCTCTTTTTCCGTCATGTTAAATACTATGTATGATGGCGTGATGATCAAACGCCAAGGACAAGGGAATTTCAAGTATCGGATATCATACTGACCTTTTCATAGCATAAGAGAAGCAAAGGTCAATCACTTTGTGTTTGAGGGAGAGAAAGAGAGATAAACACTTAAATTGGATAGGAAAAAGAGTCGCGAGATCATCCTCAATAGGTAATGCCAATCAAGTTAAACTGAGAGCACCGAGTAATAAAGTTTAGACACTAATCGGGATTATCGCAATCTTTATATAATGGTGTCTTAGCATATGAAGATGAGGAATTGAATGGCAAAACTAATCACATGTGGTCCAATGAAAGCTTCTTTTGCGTGTGGATTAAGAAAGTTCATAGAGCTAGTGGTAGGAGAGAGGCCAATCGTTGAACAAAGAAGTCGATTATTCTAATGACTTTTAATCGTGGATGCAAAGTCATGTCCTTTCATTCTCATTGCTGGTAAATGAGTTTAGAATTATAGATCACCCGATTGCTATTGGCAGATGAAAGATTATGCAAATGAGATTCCCTAATTTGCCCCCGTTTTCGCCTGAATGCAACAGAAGATGAATTGTGCGCAATTCAAAACACCATTCCTTCACTTGAACGGGTAGCTAAAGCCCCAAGTCCAACTTTAACCCAAAGTAAGGGTGCCTTTGGAAGAGAATTCAAGAGAGAGAGAGAGATGTCTATGGATAATTCAGGGTTTTTTAGGACCTATTTGGTGACTAACTAAATAGTAATTATTTCCGTTCTTTTGGTCCTTGGAATAAAAAGAGAATAGAAATCAATTTAATAATATTTTGGTTCTCATAAATAGATTTTAAATAGAATCAAAAGATAGAAAAAAGTTACTCATTTATTCCCGGAACGATTTAACAATTAAATCCAAACCATTTTCATTTTTTCTCTTTTCTTTTCTTCGTTTTCTCTTCCTCTTCTTCTTCCTCTAGTTGTCTCCAACTATAGCAATGGCCGGCAACCGGCTAAATGAGATCTAGTGACCTCGCAATGGTTGGGCAAAGCTCAACCTCACCTTGGTCATGGCTAAGGCCAGCATCCGACTAGAGGAAGAAGAAGAGAAAGAGAAAATTGTAATAAAATTGTTAAAAAAATTCAAAGAAATTTTAAATCACAAAAAAAAAAAAAAAAAGAGAATCGTACCAAATGTATTTCTACTTCGAGAATATAAATTTTGTATAATTACAAAACGCTTTTGAATGCTCAAAAACTCATGTAGGAAATAGAATCGAAAAACTCTATTTTTAATTAAAAATTATTGATAATAATAGAATTGTTGGTCCATAGTCCAAATTCTTTTTGATTGGTCTGATTCTCTACTCGGAATTCATTCTTACTGGTTCCAAAAAGTTGGAACTAGGAATTTGAAACCAGATCGATTTTCAAGACATATTTATCCGATTTATAGATAGAATATATTATTAATCTTGAAAAGATGCTTGCCGAAAATGTTGAAAGCCACGTAAGGAGGGGGAATTGAGGCGCCCGAGACTCCTTTTTCCAAAACCGTGCCAATAACGGAGGAGGCGCCAGTCGACACCTTCCTTAAAATACGCAAAAAAAAAAAAAACAAAAAAGCCAAAGGGGGGGGCAAATTCGGCAACGTGGGACGCGGTCCCCACACCCTTCCAATCGCGGGCCGGGCGGAGGGGAACAAACGGCAAAACCCCCACGTCAGGTGTAGGTGATCTCTGTCGCCATCCCGCCGTCCACGTGGCGCCATCCCGGTCGCGCTAATTATGGAAACAACCCCGCCCCCCCGCCCGGGCCAATCTCTATCCGGATTCCCCACGTCGGCCCACGTGTCCCGCTTCTGGAAGTCCCCACGAGGGCGACCGCCACCACCACCTCCACCACCACTTCCTCCTTCCTTCCTTCCTGCTGACCTGCGCGGCCCCCCTCCTTTTTTGTGCCTCGGCTTCTTTTTATCTCGACACCTCGCGGCCTCCCATTGGCTCCGCCTGCTTTCGGTGGGCCCCGCCTTACCATTTCAAAAGATCTCCCAGCATCTCTCGCCCCGGTCGGCGTCTTGAATTTTCTCATCCTTGGACTTGGACTATGTATTATTATTAGTCCTTATTTCTTAATATAAAAAAAACTTTAAAAAAAATTATTACCACAAAAAAATTCCCTGATAAATTTATTCTAAATTAACTTAAATTGATCAAACCTATGATAAATCCATCTTTTATTAATTTCCATTAGATTTTACTAGTTGACAGATATACCGATTTGATACTTTAGCTTCTAATTTGTAATTTTGAATGATATTAATTTAATTTAACCAAAATTAATGGAGAGTAATATATCACAAATATATTAATTCGAGATTTTTGGATTTGTCACGAATATACTAATTTGAAGTTTTTTATAGTCAAAAAGTTAATTTAGAATAAATTTATCATGAATATATCAGTTTTGAGATTTTTTATAATATTAACACAAAAAATCACCGCTCGCGGTGGCGCAACTGGCTTTGGGCTCCCTCCCCCTTATGAAGGGGAAGAGTTCGAATCCTAAAAGTGTCGCATTTGAGCGACTCAAACGTGGCTGGGTTTGTGGTGGTGGCTCGCCCGCCCGGATTTACGTCTCAGGCTGCTGGCCAGGTCGGCGGCGGTTCCCGGATCAAAAAAAAAAAAAACACAAAAATATTTGAATGGTAGAGTTTTCTTCTGACGAGATTTATTTTTCATTTGTATTGACACGATAGACGGAATATAAAAGCAAAGATGTTCGCAAATTAAATTCAAAATTAGGTAGACATTGCGGAATCATGACAGCATGCTTCTTTAATGTAATCAAGGAGTATATTTAAGCCTATTGGAATCGAGTTACAAACAAATATATCTAGCGGTACGGCGAAATCTCATTAGATTTTTGCATACGATCTAGTTAGACTAGTTCGCGTAAGTACAATGATTAGATCAATTCGACGGACTTTAGCCTTCAATATGGTAGCTTAATATAGCGTTGGCACTGTTTCCCTACGTTCCCGCGCACCGTGCTCCCCGCGGGCCCCACCTCTCTGGCCACGCCACGTTTCGCATCGCATCCCAACCAATGGCTTGCTGGCGCCCTCTCCTCTCCTCCCCCGCGCCGCTGCCGTTCGAGTCGATCGCCCCGCACACGTGTCCCGCATCACACGTGTCCCCGACTACAGTCCTTATAAATGCGCATCTTTCCCCGCTCTTCACTTACGACAACCTTCAATCTTTTCCTCCAAGGTGAACTCCTCGAGGAACTCGGTAGGGTTTGAGAAACAGAGAGAGACAAGAGAGAGAAACTGTAGATCGAGAGCGTTAGATCGGAGCGGTATCGATGAGACATAGTTGGTTCGGTTTTTGCTTGAATTAGCGAGGGCGGGAGATCGTGTAAGAGAGAGAGAGAGAGAGAGAGAGAGAGAGAGAGAGAGAGCTGTGGAGATAGATGGACGGTAGAGGAGGGTGTTGCATCGCCAGATACGCCCCCGGCGGCGGCGGGGGCGGCGGCGGCCCCTATGACATGTCCAAGGTGGACCGCATAATGCTGAGGTTCCGCCCCATCGCCCCCAAGCCGGTGAGCGGCGGCTCCTCCTCCGGCGGATCTTCCCCCGAGGGCAAGGACGCTCGCGTCCGGCCCGGCCGAGGCAGGAGACGGCAAGCGAGGGGCGTCAAGAACGCCGACGCTGCCGCCGCCGCCGCCGCCAAGCGCTCCAGCAGGAAGAGGAGGGTATGCAGCAAGGAGAAGGCCGGAGACGCGTCGCCGCCTCGACAGAAGGTGACCCTGCCGCTGCTGCCGGAGATGCCCGAGCGCAGAGTCGGTGGCGATCTCGGGAACGTGAAGGCGGGCTTGGTGCAGGCTGCTGATTATTCCAGACGTGCCGCGGATCCGGGCTTCTGCAGGGACAAGGCCGAAAGGGAAATGCGGGACGTACCGAAGTGGCTTAGATTCGACGATAACGCCCCGAATCCGGCGAGCGGAGGCCATTTTGGCGCGACGATAGCGACGGCGCCGCCGCTGCTGCAGCCTTGGGGCACACCGTCCCCGTGCGTGACGGTGGAGTGCGTGACGGACACGTTAGTGGACGGGAAGGCGCTAGGGCGCACCGATGGCGAGAGGAGGAGGAACCTGGAGCGGGATACGTGCCCAGGGTTCACATCGGACGGCCTGGGGAGGGTCACGTGGACCAACGGGGCGCTGCGGAAGATGGTGGGGCGGCAGGAGGAGGAGGAGGACTGCGGGGTGTGGCTGGCGGTGAGGGAGGAGGTCGGGGCGAGGGTGGGGAGGATGATGTGCGGGGCGTTCTCGTGTCGGGTGAGGATGGAGTACACGCGCGGGAGGGAGAGGAGGGCGGTCACGCTGCCCTGCGACGTGTGGAGGATGGACGGCGGAGGGTTTGCATGGAGGCTGGACGTGGAGGCTGCGCTGCGCTTGGGACGGTGATAACCCAAAAGGGTGATCAGGACGAGATAATAACCGAGTCTCAAAACCTAAAGACTCTTCAAAAAAAACCTCCCTGGGAAGAACTTAACCTAAGCCGTGCATGTGAATACGGTTTGCTTTTTCTCAGCTTTTGTCGTCTTTGTCCCTTGCACCTCTCTCTCTCTCTCTCTCTCTGGTTATTTGGCCTTTTCCTGAGAAGCCGTTTTGGAGCAGGAATGCCCTCTATGTAAGTACATATTATTATCTTTAGCTCTGTAAGATGTTCAAGCTTTAAGCAAACTTTGAATGTCCGATCTGCTGGTTCTTGAATTTCCGGGCCCAAGATCACTGTGCATGCACGTTAGCGGTGACAGGGGGGGAGGTGAGGTGTTCGTCACTGCACATCTGCAGTGTCCTTCCGTCGCACCAGTCCAAGTTAATACGGAGTCTTCGGGGAGAGATAAAAATAATAATGGGACGAAAGAACCATGCGCGAGCGCGAGGGACAGGTGGTGGACGTGGAACGGAAGGGAATTCGAATACCCCTGCGAAAAAGAGGGGAGGCGTCCATTGGAAGAGGCCTTCACCTTGCTTTCGGATCTCTCTCTCTTTCGTGCCGAACAACCGGGTACGTGTCCCGGGGTTTTGGGGAGACAGGTGGGCCGATGATTCACGTGATGTGACACGAAGGTGGAGACGTGTCCTTTGCCATGCAAGCTTTTCTCCATTCTTGCACAATATTTTCTCATTCTGCCATCCGAAAAGATCTGACCGCCAGATTTCTCTCCTCTCTTTTCTGGTCGCTCCACTTCCATTTTCTTTCGCTCCTTTCTCTCTCTGTGGAAATTAACCCATGCTCATGAGCTCCTGCACTCTCTCTCTCGAGATTTTCTGAGAACCGAGTGTTCTTCCCACTTTCATATTATTCTTGGAAGTCCCGTTCAGATCTCCGAGCTTGGTCCTTGGCTATGCCCCTAAGCGCAAAAGATCATCCTTTGATTCGGTAGATCGATCTCGAATGGTCGAAACTAGAGGCTTAGGGCTTCCTTCTGTAGGGGACTGGCGCAAGTTCTCCAACTTCATAGGAGGGGATGAGATGATAAGAACATAAGGCCCGTCGTATTTCCTGTTTGCCCGGCACGTAAAACTAACGGATCCCTCCGGCATAAGCTTAAGGGCAAACCCTAATTCCCATATTAGTCGGTGCATCTTTCTTCCAGGCATGTTTTCACTGGTTAAACAATATTTTACAGCAGAATAAGATCCCAGTTTAGAAAGATAACAGAAATATATAGGTATTGCGCTAGGATATTTTTAACCATTTGAGGTTTCTCGTGTGAAATTAGTTACCCTTTTAATGTCCAAGTGGAAAGTAAAATCTAAATACTCACTTGTTAGATTAGATGGTCTTAAATAAAGAGGAAAATGGTCACTTGGATGAGGTTATCATGATTCCATGTGTTCTGCGGGTGCTTATGGTGCTTATGAGTCCCATCAAGCGAGGTGTGTTTTTGGGGTAAGTCGGATTTATATATAGAACTGACACGTTTCGCGTACGGGGAAATGTATGATGGTGCGGAACTCTTTATCGTCAGGACATGACATAAAGGTATATAGTAGTCGAGCTGAGTGCGAGCTCGTGATGAACTCTCGGTTACAAGTCGATGGAGGTAAGGATTCAGTTCCCGAGCAGATACTTAGAAGAGTCATGGAATCTGCCCAATTGCGGCATGCATATTTGGTATCTGGGTCCGGGCCATTGATAGCTCTGATTGGTAGATCGTGACAATATGAACCAAGCATTGATGTAGATCGAGTGAGTCGAAGGGTAGTCGACGAGGCTCCCTGTCATTATCCGTCGACTCGGCTCACCAGAGCTCTGGCCAACAGGGTAGTCGACAGAGAAGAATGGGGAGCCGCGAATGAGATCTTTGTTTGTGGAGAACAAACGCTTTAACGCGACAAACTGCTGCCCATGTTGCTACAGGGAGAAACACTGCTGGCCCATGAGGTGGAATCGAAGACAAAAAAAACCAATGTTCCGCGACCAGGCTGGTCTCAAATGGGCCATATCTTGTTTGATTTTGGGCCAAACTTCGATTGGTTCTTTGGCAATTTCGAACACCCATGATTCCATCTGGAATTATTGCTGAAATCGCCCCAAAATTAGACATCGTTGCGCAGCGGCAACCTTCGAACTTTGAATGGTTACATGCTCCCTCCTCGAACTTTTATTTTTGGTTAGGGAAAATGGCACAATTAGTCCCTGAAGTTTTATGTAATGTCCAATTTCGTCCCTATATTTTTGATTGGCTCAATTTGATCCCTGAATTATCGATAAATGTCCGATCTAGTCCCTGACTATTTGAAAATGGATCAATTTCGTCCTTCCGTTAACTTTCCGTTAGTTAAACTTAACGGAATGGGGGTATTTTGGTCTTTTTCTATCTTTTTAATATTTTTATCTTTTTTTAATCTTTTTTCTTCTTCTTCTTCACTCTTCCCTCCGCCGGCCATGGCGGTGCCGGCGGAGGGAAGCTGGCGCCCGGCGAGGGCCGCCTCGCCGAGTTCTTGGTTCGCGGGTCGCGCCATAGGCGAGCGCAAGGCTTGGCGCAGAGGTCGGAGGGGATCGTGGTGGTGTCGACGAAGGGAGGCCGAGGTTCGAAGCGGGTGCAGGGGATTGGGTGGTGGCGTCACTGGAGCTGCGGTGAGAAGAGAAGAGGGAGGCCGAGGAAGTATAGACTTGGTGGAGGAGCCATGCGATCGGCGTCCTCATCTCGTGGCCTCGTGCGGCGGGGCTCGGCGAGCCCGGCGGGGAGGCGTCGAGGTCCCTCCCGTGGGCCGGCGAGGGCGGTCCTCGCCTGCGTCGGGTGAGGGCGCCCCTTGCCCGACGCCGGCAGGGGCGGCCCTCGAGCCCAGACGCCGGAGCCCCTCGACGAAGCTGCCCGAGGCCCTTCGCCTCGCCTCCGCCCCAGATCTGCTCCCCCTCGCCTGAGATCCGCCGCCGCGACGCCCCCGCTCCGCCCTCGGCGTCTCGAATCGGCCCGCCAAGAAGACCCCGACGCCGCGACGCCGATCGGCCCCCGCGCCGGCACTCGACGCTCCCAGATCCGACACCACTCGGCGAGGGGCCCTCGCCAGATGCCGGTGGAGGGAAGAGAGAAGAAGAAGACGACCAAAAAAAAAGTAACGGAAAAAAAAAAAGTGACGGAAGGACTAAACTGAACATTCCCTAATAGTTTAGGGACTAAATTGAGCCAATAAAAAATATAAGGACGAAATTGGACATTACATAAAACTTCAGGGACTAATTGTGCCATTTTCCCTTTTGGTTATACTTGTCAACTTTTCCTTCGCGACAGCTTACCCATCGCCATTCGTCGCTGTATTTCTGATTTAGAGCGCCCATTCTCCCTCGTTATCAATTTTCGACGGATCCAATTATTTCAACCCCGAACACATCTATGTCCTCTTTTAACTACGTCATTGTGGAATTGAATTAATCGAACACCATAACTGGAGTCGTAATGCAAAAGAGCCATTAACAAGAGTAACCACTATTAAGTTTGCTCGAATAATCACCGGTTATATGACTTGTTATCCTGTAGCTGAAAACTTGTCACGTTCAAAAACATGAACCTTCTATACCATCCCATCAAACATGCACATTCAATGGCAGTATCTGAAAAACTCGCAAGAATCTGGGCAAAACACAAGCAACCAGCAACTACTCTCTGACAAACCCAAAATTCTACGACATTCTGACTGAAAGGGACGCACCGAAGCTTCACATCAGCCAAAGACTATCCTTGAGGTTGGAACTTCGTCTGGTCAGTTTTATCCGTTTCCTCTTGACGTGAAGCATTCATTTATTGCTTTAACGTTGTCACGTTGACCGTGACTTACCGTTATATATTTGGAACAACGACAAAAATGACCTTGAATTATGAGACCTAGAATTATAATTTAATATATAATGTGATTTTTTAATTTTTAATTTACTTAATATAATTTCTAAAGTTTAACTCAATATGTAATATGGCCCTTTAAATTTTAATTTGTATAATATGTTCCTTTGATTTTTTGTACATTTTCAATTTGATTTATTGAATTATATGAAAATGTCCAACAAATTAAAAGTTTGGGAACTGTATTGCATATTGAACCCAAATTCAAAGATTATTCGTGTCATTTTTCAAATTTATTTCTTAGAGACCAAAAAAAAAAAAAAAAAAAAATGCAAGGACGAATTTGATTGTCCTAACTACTAAAACATAAAAAGTAACTGTTTACCCAAAAGATAAGTAGGGTCATCTACACTTGCAGTAATATATATATATATATATATATATATATATATATATATGTAGGAATTAAGTAATATATTATGGGAAAAATACCGTGGAGGCTTTTCTTTTTTGATGTTGATTAAATTCAGCAAAAGCGTAACGCATTTTGCGTGGTGAAAAGTTTAACACGTGAGAAGCATCTCGATTGTTCTCTCATTAGCGATAGTGATAAAAACTAAAGAGTTAGACTACATGTCGAAGGCTGACTTGCCGCGTCACCCACAGAGAAAAGTCAAAGCTGGACACGTGGCGTCACGGTCCGGCGAGTGCCCCGCACGCTCGGTGACGAGTGCGTCGACGTCACGATGCCGACGCGCCCCTGTTACTCTACTCTCCATGTTAGCACGGGGAGGGGAGGAGGCGGAACCAACGCCGCTCGTCAAGATCCGATCGGACGGCCCGCAACGGGTTAACAACGCGAGCCGTGCGATCCAGGCCGCGTCGTCCCTGGACGGCTGGGATCGATTCCGTGGCGGCGCTCGACGAATCCCACTCCACCGCTATAAATAGGGGGCCGAGAACCGCCCGTAGCAAAGCATTCTCTCTTTCTCTCTCTTCCTCCTTGTACGTCCTTCTCTCTCTAGCTCTTGCCGAAGGCTAGGGTTTTCGCCATTGGCGCGCAATCGAAGGTCGGGGGCCGGCGGTCGGGGATCGCGCGGAGGTTCTCCAGGTTCTCCTTCTCCTCGAATCGGATTGGGATTGCTTGCGGATCCTTTCTCTAGGGTTCTCGATTCGCGCGGCCCGCGCGGATTGCGGATTAGGTTTGTTCGGGAGGTGTTTCCTCTATTCGGCGGGGAGCTTGCTCGGGGATTCGGTTTCCGAGAGGCGGCGGCGATTCGGTCGCCGGGATCTAATGCGGGTTGCCGAGCCGACCACGACGAGGAGGCGGAAGAGCTGAGAGCTAGGGTTCTTGGTCGGAACGGGATTGGAGGATTCGTGTCGAGCGTCCTGTCTTGGGTGGATTCGTTTCTCGAGGCGGACTGGCTTATCTCCAGTGGAGTCTTGCTGGTGGAAGAGGAAGAGCGGCGGCTTGTGATTTGGGGGCGGGTTGATTGATTATTCTGAGCCTTGTTGATCGAGACTAGGGCTCTCGAGTTTTTGGTGGATTGATATCGGAAGTGATATACGCTCGGAAAAGAAGGGGGACGCCTGCGGTTGACATGTGCAATTACCGGGTGCTGATTTTATGGCACCAGCTTTTCCCATAGAGTTTAGTGGGCAGAGAGAGTCGATAAGGTGTTCTCCCTCGCGATTGATGGGCAAGTCGCGGAAGTTCTCGTCGAAAGGGCCTTCCAGTGGCTTTGTACCGGATTATCGGCATGCTGTTGAGACTATTGAATCCGAGGGCTTCGGGAGCTCGGGACGGGTTGACACTGAGATGACGGCCTCCGACGATTCATCTGCCCCGAGAAAGAAATGCATTAGCTTGAATGTAGACGGAAGCAATAAATTCAGGGTCCCAATACAGGTGTTGTCTTTGGCTAAGATGTCAAGGCTTGAGAGGAGGGACCTTAAGCTGAGGTTGAAAAAGGAACTTGAGCAAGTTGAGAATCTCCAGAGGAAACTTGCGCGCATGGGCTCTGATGTAATTGAATTGTCTCCATCTCGTGATGTACGGAGTAGGAGTGAGGGGCAGAGAAAGCCTCCAGTGGGTGGTGGCTTCCCAAGGTCTTCAGAATTGTCCGCCCGGAATGGAAAGAAGCGTTTACCTTCAGCTCGCAGTGGGTCTCAAAGTAAGAAGGGTGCCCCTGGCCGCTCTGAATCAATAAAAGCTGCTACTTCGGCAAATACATCGAATGCTATGTTATTAAAACAGTGTGAATCATTGTTGAATCGTTTGATGTCACACCAGTATGGTTGGGTCTTTAATACACCTGTGGACATAGTGGAGTTGAACATTCCGGACTACTTTAGTGTGATTAAGCACCCTATGGATTTAGGGACTGTGAAAAAAAAGTTACTTTCAGGAGAATATGCCAGCCCTCTTGGGTTTGCGGCTGACGTTAGGCTAACTTTCTCGAATGCAATGACTTACAACCCTCGTGAGAACAATGTGCATATTATGGCTGACACTCTCAGAAAATTCTTTGAGACGAAGTGGAAAGCTGTAGAGAAAAAGCTTCCAGCTGTTAATGACGTGGAGGCAGTCCCTGAATACGCCGCCCATAGTGAAACTGGAATTGGCACTGAAATGCCACCTATGAAAAAGAAGAAAGGTAGTCCAGTTGACCCTCGGACTAAGCCTGAGCCAGAGAAGCAGATCATGAGTGACGAGGATAAGCATAAACTAAGCGTTGAACTAGATGATCTCCTGGGAGAACTGCCTGAGAGCATTGTCAATTTTCTTAAAGAGCAAAGCTCTGGAGCAGAGCAGACTAATGAGGATGAAATTGAGATAGATCTTGATGCACTTGGGCATGAAACGTTGTTCAAATTACGGAAGCTTGTAGATGACTATTTGTTGGAGAAACAGAAAAAACAGGCAAAAGCTGAACCTTGTGAAATGGAGGTCCTGACTTCTCTATGATATCTTTGATATTTGCCCCCTCCCCCACCAACCCCCCCCCCAACCCAAAAAAAAAAAAAAAAAGGAGGAGAAGAAGATGAGTTTCACTTGGCTTATCGCGTATTTTTCTTCTCTCTTACAGGTTCATAACATGTCAGGTGTCAGCACCTCATCAGTGCCGCCTTGCAAAGGTAATCCTTGTCAAATATTCAAGTCATAGTTATGCATGCACCAGCACATGGCCTGGACAAGGGTGTCTATCTGACACTGCATTCTTCTCTTCTTGTATATTACTAGGAAATGACGCAATTGATGAGGATATAGATATAGTTGGCGGGAATGATGCTCCAGTTTCATGCTTCCCTCCAGTAGAGATAGAGAAAGATGCAGTGAATAGAAACAGTAAATGCAGTAGTTCCAGTAGCTCCGGTACTGAATCGGGGTCCTCATCAAGTGGTTCGCGCTTCTGCAGATCTTTTTCTACTTTCTTTTTTCACAAAGTTATACTTTCTCTTACGGAAGTTGTATTGTCTAACTGTGTGGAGCACATCTCTTTCTATAATTACCAATGCACGAATGCTAGGGACATCTTCTGCTTTTCTAGTCCGTGTCATAATCTGATTTTGTATATTTTCGATTTTTATTTGTGAAGTTCATACTTCTGAGGGCACTTTATTTTGAATTTGGTTGTTGAATGCACCGGATCCTTAAGTGCTGATCGCTCTTCTTAGTATTTGCATGAAGTGTTTAAAGTTCTCTAGTCATCTGCTTTGTTTGATTGCCTCTGTGATCAGTTGTTCAGAATAGCAGAATAGAATAAGAAGATTCCCAGGTTCTTTGCGTCAGCTTCGCCTGTTGCCTGTCATGATCTCTCTCCAGGGTTCTTTTGATGTCCTTCAAAGAAGGAGCCATAAGTGCTGCTATGAGGAGTTTTAGTTTTCAATATAATGGCGGAAGGACTCTTCATTTTGGTTATATGCACGCAAATTTGCCTGTAGAGTGGTCAAAATTGGGGGATCTGGGCAAGATCTGCATTATATTACTGATTTTTTTTCTGTAGTACCTATTTCTAGGATGATAAACATTTTTCTGTAAAAAATTGTATGAAAAAGAGAAATATGAGAACTGGTTTTTTGCACCACTCATTCAGAAGATGTGCACATCATATATCATGGTGTACACCTTTTTTTAGTTCATCTCATGTTTGCTGAAGGGTCTGGATGATGATGTTCTATGTAGTAATTTAAACCTGCCAAATTTCTTATTAGTTTTAAACTGGATTTTACTTTACCCGGCAAGTCCTCTCAAATTTGCAGATGATGTTTTTTTAAAGTAGTTTCATACAAGGTTTGCAAGTAGACATGCATGTAGAGCGGTATATGTGCCGGTGTATGCTTAACCATCTAATTTTTTGAAGAAATGGGAAGTGGATCTCTTTGCATGTTTTTCATCATTAGTAGTGGGTCAGAGTCATGCTTTGACTCAAGTATAACTTTGTCAAATTGTCTCTCAATATGTAGTGGCAATGCTTTGTCTGTCAATGTGTAGCGGCAGTGCTTAAGACAAGTGTCGTTGGTACAGCTATTAGCCTGGGCATTGTTTCGTCATCATTAGCCATTTATAGGGTAGATGGGCATACGAAAATTTGGAACTAGCCTTTGTTATAAGCCTGTAAGCTTTTGATGTTTAATACAATGTTCTTGAATCGCAGAACATTATGACTTTTCTTGATTGAGCTCTAATATCTTTGCCCTTGTGCTTGTTTCCTACTCATCAGATGCAGACTCAGCTAGTTCATCCGCTAGTGAATCAGATCCTGCTAAGGTTTCTGGACCTGTCAAGGTGGCGAAGGTAGATATGCCAAGCTTAGGTGCTGTTGTCATGTTGCATGACTGAGGTTCTGGTTCATATGTCGTCAGCTAACTTTATGCATATTATTTCTCTTACTTCAGGAAGTCATGGCTAATGGAGTAAGTGATGACCAAAAGAGTACTTTTCATGACTTCGATACTGGTAAATTTAAGTTCAGATCGCATTTTGGTTAAAAGGTGATCCACTTTGTGCAACCATCTGGACTAATGAATTAATAACTGACCTTGTGTTACTTCTAGCATCTGTTGATGGGATGGATCAGGTTGTGCAAAATTCTCAGCCCAATTCGCTTCCCTTAGAAGCTGATGTTCAGGAAGAGGGTAAGCATGATCATCATAAAGATAATTGTATGCTGTACCTTATGGGGGCGTGATCTCACGCATGGTGCTGTAACATTATAGAGGAGAATACTCCAACTGAGAGGCAAGTCTCCCCTGAGAAGCGTTATCGTGCAGCTCTTTTGAGGAACCGATTTGCTGAGACTATATTTAAAGCTCGAGAAAAGGCTCTTGAGAAGGTTGAACACAGTACTTGATGCATCTTTTCTCTGTGTCTACTCGTCTAGATACTTGATATCTATATTTTTGGTTTTTCCCATCTTAGGTTGAGCAGCGGGATCCTGAGAAGTTACGAATAGAGAGAGAGGAACTCGAGAGGCGGGCAAAAGAAGGTCTCTTTTATTATACCATCATTGTCATTCGACCAAAAATAAAATAAAAATCTCTTTACCACGATGGGTCTCCTCATAAATTTCTTTTTCTTTCTCTACTGATCAGAAAAGGCTAAAATTCAAGCTGAGGCAAAGGCAGCAGAAGAGGCTAGAAGAAAAGCTGAAAGTGAAGCTGCAGCTGAAGCCAAGAGGCAGAGGGAGCTGGAGAGGGAACTTGCTCGTCAAGCATTGCAAAAGGTGAGTGCGCACCTTGCAGTTTCCTGGACAAGGTTTTAAAAGGTACTTATCTGACAAGTCTTTGGTTTCTGCAGATGGAAAAGACAGTTGATATCAATGAGAACAGTCAGTTTATAAAGGACTTGGAGATGCTTCGGGTTCCTCATGGTGAGGATTTACCAAACTTCTTGGAGGAGGCAAAGAGCCCAGACTGTTCAGAAGACCATCTGGGTAGTTTCAAAATCCAGAATAGTAGCAATCCTTTAGAACAGCTTGGCCTGTACATGAAGGTTGATGATGAAGATGAGGATGAGGAGAGTGAGCTGCCGGAAAGTCTTCCGGTTCTGCCACCGCCAAATGACGTAGAGGACGGGGAAATTGATTGATGAGAGAATCTTTCTACTTTCCCATCTGACACTAGGAACGTAAATCCTTTTAAGAGGACTGGAAAGGAGTTTCTTTAGGAGGAATGAGACAACTGGGGGAAATCTCCTTCCTTCTTAGGTGAGCGCCTAAATGGAAGTGCGCAATGGATTGGGGGAACATACTGCTCCAGCCTTTCTCAAAGAGGGTTGGGAACTTCCTTCTTTTGCTTTGAACATTTGGCGACTGAGGTTGGTTTTGCCTTATCTGTGGACGGTCAGCGATGCAAAATGCGGATTTGGAAGGGAGCGTGTACATAGATATTTGGAGATATTGATTCCGATTCATTGAAATGGAGCACGAGCCCAAGCAGTAGGCTTTTCTGACGGACGCTGAGGATAGACTGTTATAAAGAAGGGCAAAAGAAAGACGGGAGGATAAGTTAGAGAGGAGGCAGTCTTTACTTGTATAAAGGTTAGGTTCTGTATGCACGGCGTAAGTGGAAAGATCAAATTGTTTTCTTGCTCTGCCACACACACACAAAGAAAAAAAAAGAGAGAGAAAGGAAAAAGCAAAAATTCATTCTTTTCCTTTGTTTGTGTATGTTCCGATCATTCCTTGATTCAATCTGCCTTTTCAGATGAAGTGTATATGTCAAAGCATGATGCACTGATTCTTTTCATCTGATTTCTGATTCAAACTGCCTTTTGGATGAGGCAAATACCTTTTTGAATGACTTTTCCAATGAAAGTTCGCAAGCTTCATCAGTGTTTCAATAAATTACTACTTTGCGAGTCGTGACGTCCTTCAATAAATTACTACTTTGAGATCGTGACTTTCCTACGTAGTTTGGCTTTTTCGTCCTTCCCATTTATGGTAGAGGATATAATTTATCAAATCCTTCCAACGTACTTTACAAAGAAAGGGGTGATTCTTTATAGAACTCTCGAACTTTTCTTCGTCTTTCCTGTCCTTCCTTAGCAAAGGCGAGAATGCTCCGTGCACAACGGCTTTTAACTCGAGCTTTGGTCAAAAATAGGAAGGATAACATGCGTTCCGCTGTACAGACTTCCAACTATCCCACAATGGGTTACATTAGTCCTCAAACATACCCTCATCTGATATTCTAGAAGATTCAGTCCCATTAACAAGAGGCTGGTTCTCAAAACTAATGCTTGGGTCGCCAAGGATGCCGTAATCAAAATCGTCCTCATCGTCGTCCTCATCGTCTTTATCGCTATCTTGATCCTCGAAATCTTTTTGCAGCACTCCATTTGATGCGGCTTCTCTCTGCATCTTTTGATTGATGGCTTCTTCATAAGACATTTCATACCACACGACACCCTTGCCGACAATGGATTTGTTGTGGGCGTCCGTCATCCTCTGTTGCTTGCTTTTCTCTGAGTTCTCCGGTTCGCCCCAATAGTCATATCTATATAAAGGGTTTGAAGGATCGTATTGATCCTTGCCAAAGTAACTGCTGTCTACGTACCTTCCTGGCTCTTCCAGTGGCAGGCCCAGGGCTTGTCGGCTGCAAAATTACGAGCCTTGTTCAGCGAACATTACCAGACAGCATATTTTGAGTGTCTTAATTCCAGGAACAAAGTTCTCTGGCATTTATAGAGAGAATGAAAGAAAAGATCTCTGCTGATTTGGTGAGACAACATTCTTAGCACTCCAAAAGGACAGGAACAACAGCTTTCAGAAAAACTTGCTTTCTAAACATACTATAAAGGATATCATAACCAGCCGTTCCCTTGTAATGTTCGCAATAATTTCGACCAGCTAGACAATCCTATTCTCAGTGAAGGATATTAGCATGCATTGTAAACATTAATAATGTCCACAAGAAAATTATAAGGCACACGTATGAAAGTAAAGGCTATCAATAGGTAGATAGTGACCAAAACCATGAATGAACTAATTTTTCCTTTCACATAAGCAAACATTAGTCCCTTTCATGGACCATTTTTATTTCTTTCCCTTTTCTAACTGCAAACTGCAAATATTGAACCATTTTGTCAGTGCAACTGATTTCTTCTTCCCTTACCCTTCTATGACAAATAGTAAAGCCCAAAGCAAAGTGGCACATCGTAGGAATAAGAGTACCAAACATGTGCTAAATTCTGTCATTCCTGGAAATCTGTCAATGGCGACATACATGGCAGATGGAATTTTTCACATATTCGGCGTGATATAAAGGGGAAAAAAAATTAGATTGGGTGATCGCATCCTTTTATGGTTAGTTCTGTTTCCCAAATACCCAATTAGTAAAGACGACAAACGTCAAACAATTTGCAATTGGAAACATAAATTGGATTCAATATCAAGAGTCAAATATGTTATAATGACATAGGATTACCAGCTGATATCCCTGATCAAGGCTTCTCTTTCTTCAAATGACCGACGCCAATGCATCAAGTCATACTCATCCATCTCAATATTTCGCCTGAATTGGGAAATTTTATACGCCTCTCCCCTTTCTTCTGCTTCTTTTCTCATTTTGTTATGGAACTACATGTAGACAGAAAGCCAATCAACAGATATCTCATAAAGTGACTTGGCAAACAAAACCAGAGTATCATCTAAATCTAGACAAAATAGGACAAATGCATACAGTGACTAAAATTTCATACGAACAGTACTTGAGTAGGGAAGATACAATCTGTGCAACAACAAAGCAATAACTAACCTCACGCTCAGCTAAAGCTGCTTCCAAGTCAAGTTCTCTCACGCTAGTTTTCTGCCCAAAAATATGAGGCAACATCAGAGAAATCACCAATTATAAGACTGACGTATCTTAAACATCAAATAACCTACCAGAATAACTTTTGGTATTAAGGACTTCTTATAGTAAGCCTTGGTATATTCAACACTCTTCTCTTCATCATAATCATCATCAACCAACTCAGATAATTTTTGGTTTTGGTACTTCTCAGGATTGGCCTCCAAATCATCCAAAATCATTTGCTCAGCGACATGTATCTGCCACAACTGCATAAAGCCACACCACCCCAAATATTGTAATAATGACAATTCACTCATGAGCAGGAGTTGCATTTGAAAGACCACAGACCTTGAAGTTTAGTATAAAGCTAACTAAGCTATCAGTACTTTTCTACACCCATTAGAGACCATGAAGCTGTGGTTGCGGTGCATAACAAGGGTGAAAGGTATGAAAAGAAAACCTTGTAGCATAACAGAATAGTTGAGTGAAAATGAATATATTCATCACTCAGAATTTTAGAAACATCATTTTGTGTTGAAACAAATGCCAATGACTTTGGGTTACATGCAAAGGAAATTTCAACCATCTTGCACACATGAAGGACATCATTGCTGAGTCTTTGCTGTATAGCTGTATAGCTTTTGGTTAAAGTCAATATATCTCTTACCTTACCAAAAAAAAAAAGGACATCATTGTGTTCATTGCTTGAGTTTTGGCAACAAAACCCAAGGACCAAGTTAAGAAAGTTTGTCCAGAGGGGTTAAGCCCTTAGAAGACCTAGAGAAGGTCTTAAGTTTTCGTCCACAAACAAACGTGTGAAGCACTATGGTTTTCTTATTTCCCTTCCTAACATGGATAGGTGCTTAAACCTAATTACCTAACATGAATGACAAATGCAAAGTCCAAAGTGCACCTAATCGATTCTCACCTCCAAAAAGATAGGAGTCATGAAGGTAGACACTTAAGTAGCAGTCCAAAATTTGTTGCCTTAGGACGTAACCCCTCTCTAGTCTTTTAAGTGCACTTGGGACCTCTTGTTTGCCATAAATTTGTGATTAATTTGTGTGTCAATATGTATGCAACTTAAAACCATAAACTTGATCAAAGAACCATCAATATGGAATCCATTAGCAAATTTTTCGGAAAAAGTTGCTATTCGGGGAACGCTTGCCATGCGTTTTATATAGGAAGTTAGTCAATAAGTGCCCTTAGAGAATAGATCAAGCTACACCAATTGTGCTTTGCTAATATACGACGATGGCCTACAATACAATGATGATTTAGCAATTATGCGATGGTCACTTGTAAAGAAGACTCTTCATATACTGTGGCTGGAATTTCAACAGATGCATTAGTGCAAAAAGAAAGATGAATGTATCTTATCTACACAAATACCTTATCAACATAAGGGTGATTCGATAATAGAGGCTCATCTTCAGGTTTTTTCCCTGGGTCTTTTCTAGGTATAGGTGGTCTTCCACAATCACGCTGCATATACAGGAGCAAAGAAAAAGATGGGGGTCATTAGAACTCTATAGACTGAATCCTTTCTGGCAAAAGGTCTACAAACAAGAAAAATGATTCATAATCACATTTCAGTATGTGCTTTGAGTAAAAGCAAGAGGACATATTGTGCTCGTGTGTTCTACTGGGGGAAAAAATTCTGTTTGTATGTTCTCCCGCAGGGAAGAAAGGGAAAAAAAAAAAAAAACTGCTTCTTCCATCAAAGCTTAATCCTTGCTAAGACTTCACAAGCAATCCTTGCAGATAAGCAATCACAAATTTGTTCCATTTACGTACTAGGACTCTAGTTAAAATATCTAATTAGTAGATCAAGCATAATCTATTTGAATATTTAGTCATGCTAAAATTCAATCACACTTGGAGGACTGCAATATCGAAACAGAAGTCACAGACCCGCAATTCATCAGGATTGCTCTCCTCATCCCGATAAAATATTGGCGGAAACTCAAACCTGTTAAAGCTGCAAGTAAAAACACATGTCAAATGCAAGAATTACTAGAAATGATGTCTGACATACAAGAAAATATTATGTAGCTCTTGAAATGAACCCACGACACTGTTGAACAGAACTGAAGTAAGGAGCAAGATTTACGTACATCAGGTGATCAATGTTAGGATGGACAAAACGCATTTCCAGAGGAAACCGAAACCTGTATGGGTCTCGCTTTGCCTGCAGCAATGAGCAAATATGCATGGTCAATCCCGAGACACATGAAACATTTATGATTTATCGATAAGAAAAAAGTGGGGGCATAGAAATGTAAGTGATCAAACAGAAACAACTGAATTCAAAATCTGTCCAATAAATTTAGAGCCTGTTCAGGGTGGCTGTGACTTTGACCGTGGCTTTATGACTTTGTCGGGACTTTGACTTGACATATTTATTTTTGACATTTGGAGAGCCAACTTTGCTTCCATGTCAAAACAGGACGATAAAGAATGGAAGTTTTCATGCCTCTAAATAGCGTATGTTCCAAATTGGCCTTTTGCAGATTTGTGCAAAAATAATAAGAAAAATCATGATAAGTAAGCAGCTATACAAACAGCACTCACCAGGATTTCGACAATAACATGCATACCAACTTTTATGTGATGGCGGATCCAATACCAATCATTTCCTTTGATCGGAACCCACCTGCAGCATGGCATAATTCTTAAATAACGTCAAGAACTTTAATCATATGACATACGTATCTACCTATAATAAATTAATATCCCCCGAGTCCTAGCACTATAGATGCAAATGCATGTATTTCAATTGTTTTCTGCTGCAACATGATAAAAGTATCTTTGTGGTTGTGGATTCTCAAATTCAACCACTGTATCATTCCTCTGTGTTCCTTGAAGTCTGGATATTACTTTATACCTCTCCTTTGTGCATACACAATGTCTCATCAGTATGAAACTTTGAAAAATGAGAAAGATGGACCTAATAAATATTTGTAGCCACTGCAACCCGTAGAGATCCTGTCACATTAGAAACATGAGTATCCACCACCTATCCATGGAATAAGCTGCTTGCTTTTACGAATAATGATGAGGGAATACCATGTTCCTGGGACCAAAGCAGAAACTACAAGTTCAAGCTATGCTTAAGCTATAGGAGGAAACCTCGGTTATTTTTCAATATCCCTAAACCTCCATTTAGTCCATCTGGTCGTATGGTATCCAATTAAGCATTGCCACTGAAGGAGTACATCGTTCGAATGAAAAACAGTCGACAACAATGATAAAGCAGCATGCTGACCCCAGAAGGACTAATTGAGCCAGTAACATTAAGTGATTAATCAACGGTAAATTAACCAAGGAGAAAGGCACATTAATTTGATGATATGTGAGCAAACAACTGTACCCGTCGTATACACCTCCCACATCAACAAATGCCCCTTGATAAAGGTGTAAAGTGGTGACCTTCCCCTCGCAAATCTGTAGAAGAATATCTCTAGTGTAAAGCTCATGTTCTCTCATATTAAAATAGCATCTGAAATTTGGAACAGACAACTAGAAGTGTGGATCTACAATGTACATAATTAAAGAACTAATGTATTTATATGTAGCGAAAGACTCAGACTTGCATCACAGGACAAACTAAAGGCAATCGCTCAACAAGTTGAGACTATAATTCCCTTTTTTCATGACAAAAGGAACCTATGCATTGTCTGTAACCTGATTACACAGTTACATCTTGAAGAAAGAAATGTTACACTGCTTGTTAATGATTACAAGTTGCTAGTTTTAAATTTTCAAACATCATATGGCTACAGGATTAAAGAAATTGACCAAAATTAGGGTATAAAGAACAGCTTGCTGCCGAGAAGATCCAACAGAAGAAACACCTAAGCAACGAATAATTATTCAGGATATCCTATCACGTGCATTATTGTTCTCGGCTATACAAGTCCAAGTCTTGCAATTCATTTAACTTGTGACAATCAATTTATGAGCAGAACCGCGAAAAATAAAAGAACAGAAAAGGAAGTTACCTGCCCAGGATAATAGAAAGGCAGCTCGTACTGCATTGAACAACCAAAAAAGCAAAGTTAGACATACATTTTCGAGGCATTTTGAAAGCTTATGGATCCAATATATGGTAGTGTAAGCTTGAAATTAGTTCTACCATGCCCTCTTCGTAATCTTTGCCTCTTTTCCTTCGCCCAGGATGGTAGTCTTGATCATACTGAAGAAGAAAAAAGAGAGAAAAAATCAAGTCTCGAATCACATTGGCGCTCAATTCTAGCGCATCAAGTCAGATGACGATACACAAATCGCTCGCTCGTAAGACCAAATTCTCGCGAAAAGATGAAGAAGCGCACCTTATAAGATTCCTCCTCCAAGCGATCCTTGTTCGCGTCGACCCACTCCTTGTACTGTTTGAGAAAAACCTTATACCTCTCTAGGCACATGTCATCCGTATCCGCGCTCGCCCTGCTCTCCACGTCCTCCAAATCCACCCTCTCCGACATCATGCGGTGCCCCTCCCGGATGAACCGGAGCTCCTCCCGGTCGACCTCCCACCCCCGTGGGGGCCAGTCGCGGGGCGCCACCTGGCGGACGACCAGGGGCCCCGCCCACAGCGTGCTGAGCGGCTTCGGGATCTCGCCCTTGATCTCGAACTGCCGGGCGTACCACTCGTCCTCGGTGAGCCCCAGCTCCCGCATGCGCTGCTCGCGGTAGCGCGGGTTGAGCATGCGGAAGGCCTCGATGGAGTCGGGGTTCTGGAGGGGGACCTCCTCCCCTTCGTTGAGGGACTTGCGGGCGAAGTCGGCCTCCGGGGAGAGGACCTCCTCCCAGGGGGCCCAGCCGCGCTCGATCCAGTTGCGGCGGCGGGCCTCGTCCTCGGTCTCCTTGTCCTTGGGGCCGAAGTTCTGGAGGAAGGTCTCGTCGACGGGGAACTCGTCGGAGCTGAAGCATCGCGGCGGCGGGAGGAGGAGGGGGAGGCCGGGAGGGGCGGCCGGCGACGGCGAGGCGGCGGCGGCGGCGGCGGAGGGGAAGGAGGGAGGGAGGGTTTAGCGGGGGTTTAGGGGAGGCGGAGAAGAAGAGATAAGGCGGGGCTTGGCGGTGGAGATGGTGATGCTGGATTTGCTGCATTTTTTTTTAGAGAGAGAGAGAGAGAGAGAGAGAGAGAGAGAGAAGAGACCGTTTGAATGGGAATGTATGGAAGTGTTATTTATTTATTGAAGTCCCGTTCGGGCATTATAAATTTGAATTTAAATCTCTAATCCCCTCAAATTTACGTAAAATGCATGAATTTAATGATTGTTTATTTGTTGAAATGTTTCTTCGGGTTTTATTTTTTCACTTAAGCCAAAAAAAATGGCAACTTCAATTTTCCCCGCCAAAAACCTAGGAAAATTATTTAAACTGAGAAAAACCGTTCTTGATATCAAAGGCGAGTACGATTTTAGGAAATTATTTAAATTATTTAAACTGTAGCATATAACTTGAGACCTAAAACAAGTCTCGATGTTTTTCTTAATTGATGTCTTCACGCGATTTTGCAATATTATATGTTGTCCGATTATGGGTGTATAATTTGAAAACATTAATCCAAACTTTCATTTTATAACTAAGACTTTCGCATTATTGATGTTCCTAGTTTTCATGTGTTTATATATAAATTATGATTAGTAAATTGTAACAGTTAGTGGTGGTCAATAAAGATTTTACTTCAACACAATAGTGCAATTAATAAAATGGGTGAAACTTAAATATACCCTGAAACCGATCTCGCAATCTTTAATAGGGTAAGCTCTAAGCTCTAAAATGGTAAATTCTAAATTCCAAAAAATAGAAAATATATTCTAATAGGTAAATTTCATATTACAAAATCCGAAACCGCTCACTTCTAGTCAATATTTGGATTTCATGAGCCTTTCGGGTATATAAAATTATAAAGAGGCCACGGGTTTTATATTGAAAATAAGAAAAGTACATTTATAGCTATACATTCACGTCCTTTCAAATCTGTGGTAACCTTATGGTCCCTTTACTACCATATGGTCTCTTACTGAAGGACTCATGATCAGTGAGTCCATCAAACATGTAATTAATGGTTTTTTAAATCGTATTGTTATGACTTTATGACCAATGAGTTCATCCAGGCATTTCACGACGCAAGGGGCTCGTTCCATTTAGGCTAAAGAACGTATTTAAGCCTTGGAAGTCTCTGCGTTTGAATTCAAGGCGCTTAAACCTCTGGTCGAGCTCCAATCGATGGGCTGCCAGCGTCGGCGACGTTGTTTCTGTAAAAGCTCGTCGAGGACAAGATTCCGGCCGAGCGTAGTTGCGAAAACTGCTGATATCAGGTCGAGGTCGAATATCTCAAGCAAAGTTCCTACTCAGAATTCCGGCGGGACGTCGACAATGCCCGTTTTCAACCGGACGCTGCAGGAGCGAGTGAAGCTCTGAGTAAACAAGTATTTCGGAACCACAAAGCTTTCCACATACGATGTCGCCTAAACAGTCCGGCGATTCGCCAGGGAGTAGCAAACCGACCAAGCGATGGGCTCGTCCGATGAGGAAGTCAGTCTCCATTTGGGAGAAGCTGAGAACGGTCGAGGGCCATTCGCCTGTCGCCAGAGCAGCTGAGACTCGCGCTCCGGCCTCTGTACTTCTTTGGCAGTGTTCTGCTATGAGCACTTCGACCACCCGTGCCGTCGCCTCTCTCATGAAGAAAACTGGCGCCCCATAAACAGCCAGCAGAGGCCAATACATTACTCAGTTACCACGAGAAAAAACCCACCGTCCTTCTCATTTCAGTGAAGTTCTAAGGGCAGAAGAGAGAGAGAGAGAGAGAGAGAGAGAGAGAGAGAGCCTATCATATATACGAACAACTTAATATTTAAGATCCACAAGGGCATACACTCTGCATAGTACAACACCTGGGGATTTCCATGCCCCATCATCAGATAACCTGCACAAAAAAGGTTCTACAAAACAAACCCTTCTTTTATTGCACGCTTCGCTCTTATTGGACAAAACACACACCGGTCGGACGCGAAAAACACGTCGATATTATCAAGTACTGCCCTCCTTGCACCCCTCACTTGCAAGACGCCATGTGCAGGAGCAGGTCAATCACTCGGGAGCTGCAAAAGAAATTCGGATTGGCGAGAAATGTAAGAGCCCAAGAAATCATATTTGCATATAGATGATTTTCTTCCGAAGAAGATGGTGAGGGTGAAACTGTGCTTGGATATATGGAAGTTAAACAGAAAACAGAAAGGAAATGGGAGTGCTCGGAAACTAACCTGTAGCCCCATTCGTTGTCATACCAAGCAACCAGCTTCACAAAGTTCTCATTTAATGCAATTCCAGCCTTAGCATCGAAAATGCTCGACCTGAGAGAATCATAGTCAGATTAAGATAAATCCTTTGAAAACTGGTCATCTTCATTCTGAATTCAGGAGGTTGGTGGTAACAATGAGAGGAGCTAACTTCTGGGACAACTTCCTCAAAGACTCCAGAGTAAGGCATAGATCAATACCTGCTGTCGCCCACAAAATCAGTAGAAACCACATCTTCTTCAGTGTAACCCAGAATTCCCTTGAGTTTCCCCTCGGACTCCTCCCTATATGACCAAATATTAAGCTCATAGGATTAAACAAAGACGAAAAACAGCAAAACAGTCAACCTCCATAGGCAAACAGTAGAAATCTAGCTTAGTTCAATAAAAGATTATCGAGTCATACTTCATAGCAGCCTTGATTTCCTCATATGTAGCGCCTTTTTCCAATCTGACGGTGAGGTCGACAACAGAGACATCAACGGTCGGAACACGGAAAGCCATGCCAGTCAATTTACCGTTGAGTGCAGGAAGAACTTTACCAACAGCCTTGAATCCAATATCAAATACAGAAAAGAATCAATAACTTGAACAGATACTCACCTATGAATAAATAATACAATAATCTCTTGAGTACCTATTGTATATGGTACTGTATAATATTATTACCTTTGCAGCCCCGGTGCTGCTTGGAATGATGTTAAAGGAAGCAGCTCTTCCACCTCTCCAGTCCTTCATCGATGGACCATCAACAGTCTTTTGTGTAGCTGTAAAAACAAATAGAGAGTGAAACATGATTACCAGTAATAACCGTGCTCGTCCAATTACTATGGACAATTTGAAGAGCTTACCAGTGATAGAGTGAACAGTAGTCATTAGACCCTCAACAATGCCAAATCGATCATGAATAACCTATGAAAAACACAGTCAACAAATTAATCCTTAACTCAATAGAGTAAAATTGTCATTCCAAGAAGGAGATGGGTGTGAACCTTTGCAAGGGGAGCCAAGCAGTTGGTGGTGCAACTAGCATTGGAAACAATGTCCAGGTCAGGCTTGTATTCCTTCTCATTGACACCAACAACAAACATAGGTGCATCCTTGCTAGGGGCTGAAATGATCACCTTTTTGCTCCACCCTGCAATTAAGTTGGGCCTTAGCTATAACTACTGGTTAAGAATTTTCAGAAATCAGCGAAAAACAAATGGAGAAGGCATGAGCAGATGAAGCAGAACTCAGCATCTAGAAATCAGCAGGTTAGGGATTGATAAATCTCACTGTTATGGAATTTGGGCAAAAAGGGAATGGCACTCAAAGATGCAAATGTGGTGATAATCCATCGATAGTTCAAACAAAATAAAATTTGCATTTTTTTTTTATTTTTTTATTTCTTTGGATTATCAAGATACAGCTAGATGACAGCAGAAATTTTTTTCCATGCTTTTAAAGCACTCACACCCCTCCTCATACATAAGAAAAGAGACTGCCCAAGTAGTGGCTTTATGTGCAAAAGCTCCACTTGCAGACTCAAAACACAGATAGAACTAACACTATTATGGAGTGAAAGAACCCTTATGAGGACAAAAACCAATTCCTTGGATTCTCCGTAATTAACCATAGCACTCATAATGCAGAGGATTAGTTTAGCACTGAAACTAAATAGAAATTTGAAAAGGAACCTTCAGGTGAGCAGCTGCCTTTTCCTTATCAGTGAAAACCCCAGTCGATTCCACAATGAACTCAGCTCCTGTTTCAGCCCATGGAATCTCCTCTGGGTTCCTAACACATCAACCATACACAACCAGAGTATTGAATCTTCTCACAATACAAACAGAGCATTTTCAGATGAGGAGAAGACAGCACCAGTACCTGAGACCAAAGACTGAGACCGGCCTCTCACCAAAGAGAAGAGTCTTAGAGTCTTTAACCTTTAGCTCGTGATGTTTCCACTGACCGTGAACACTGTCATACTTGAACATGTACGTCTGCAGCACAAAAAACACAAATAAGTCGAATAACACGGCAATCATAATTTCAGAACTCACTTCAGCACCAAGAAATTTAGATCTGATCGTAGAAAAACCGAGAAAACTCTAAAAGCTAACAAATCAAAAGCACTTCAAACCCAACGGAGAACTGATCAACAACCACAAAAAGCAAGTTACAACACCAAAAAGGCATCTTGATGAGGACCCAAAAGCTTAACAAGTCAGACACCAACACCATAAACACGTTTTATATGTTAAACGAAAACCAAGTAGAGAACAGATAACGGTAACTGCCGCCGACACAAGCAAAAGAAGAGAAACCCAATCCATGAGAAGTGGAGATAAGTAGCACCATATAGTCGGTGGAAATGAAGGGGTCGTTGACGGCGACGAGCTCCACATCGTCTCGCTGCAGAGCAACTCTAGCCACCAACCGGCCGATCCTACCAAAACCTGCAACAGCAGACGATCGTTGGGCCATAAACCCCGAGACATGATCCGGGTAAGAGAAAGAACAGAAAACCCAAAAACCCAAAAAGAGCAAAGATACGACTCAGTTCAACAGAAAAAGAAGTGAGCGAAGTGGGATCGCTTACCGTTGATTCCAATCTTCACCTTGCCTGCCAAAAAAACCCAAAGAAAAGAACAGATATCAGCAAACATCAGATGATGATGATCATCATATGGACAGCAGATAAGAAGAAGAAAGTTCTGTTTCTATTTATCACTTACCCATGATCGTGGATGGAGGTTCACAAGCGAAAAGGTTCGAGAGAGGAAGAGCTCAGTTCAGCAGAGGAGGAGGAGGAAAAGGTGGTTGTGGAAGAAAGCGCCGAACACTACACAACAGCAGAGTAGAGTAAAGTAGGAGGAGAATCCAGAAACAGGGTGTTACGACAACGTTGAAACCGCACAGATGGCATAGAACACGGTAGAAAAGTTCTCTATGTCCCAAAAGCACTTATACAAAGCATTTAATAAAAAGCCAATAAAAACTTTAAATTGTACTCTAAAAATTAATACTTGCGACATGCTTCTCTCAAATTTATATGCACGTCACACGTTTACTTTTTGTGACAAAAAAATCCTAAATTTATATTAACATAATTCATTTATTTTTTTTTTTTTGGTAAGGTTAACATAATTCATTTGTTTATGACGCATAAAATTATAAACTTAAACACGCACCACACATTTGTCGAAAGTACTTTTCTCTTCATTCCTTTCTCCTGTGTCCTCGCTGGCACCCTTGCCATTGATATCATTTAGGTAATAGAGTTTTTAAAAAAAAAAAAAAAGACTTGGTAAAAAATCACTAATTCAGACTACTCTTCTCTTCATTCGCCATCCGTGCGATATTCTTCCACGTGGAAAGATGGTTAGATGGGCCACGTCACCGATGGTCGACTTGACAAGTGGCTCTCAATCTCAATCTCGCTTTCAATCGCAGCATCCGTGGCCTTCCTTCCCTCTTCGATCTCATCCATCCATTTTGGCCACTTCCGTCCCCTCGTCGGCGTGCGTGCATGGAGGAATGCTAGAGATACTAAGGAAAATAATTTGTATTTATCGCCCATTTTAAGCAGCCCACAAGAGTCGAAATCTATCTTTAGTAAATCCATCTCGTACGTGTCTCAACATCGAGCATCACTGCTTCTCTTTTGTGTTAACTCAGTCGACAATATACCAGACTCTCCACCGATAGAACCCGATGGATTTCCAATCCTAATACAGCACGTTAAGAGTTATTTTCGCCCGAAAGGCTCGTAGTCTCGGTGTTTGTTGTCAAATATCGAATCCATCGGTTTTATCATCTACTAAACCCGTATAGCGTACGAGTCAAAATCACCACCAACTTTCCCTGAACTCCGATCCTTCTTTCCGTTCCCTTGAAGTTGAAGCTACAAAGGAATTTGGAAAAACCAAAACCAGACATTATCATCACATATCGAGCCCACAGAAAGGGAAGTTGCGTTATGCTTTATTCCTGTTGGTGGGTGCAAAGCAACTACCCCTATTGGTCAAGATGGAGGTAATTTGGCATCATGCGAATGGTGGGCGACCCCAGGACAAGCTGAAGAATCAATGTAATGAAACATTAGAACACAAGACAAACCTCTTAAGAGGCCCACTTATCCATGTCTGACAGATTGCTTGGGATTCCCATATGATGTTTATTATCCCTTTGGCTCCTGTACCACATCCTTATCACTCAATGCAAGACACCGTCACCAAGAGAAGGCGAACCTCCCCCAAGTAAAGGCGGATCAACTCTACAATGCAAATAGCGCATGAGCATATTGCAGGTACCCGTCTTCGCCTCCTGCATTATCCTTCATCTTCATCCAAAAGACGGACCAAACAAAAGAAGGCGAGCCAAAACCAAACAAAACGTCATTGCCCAAACGGAAAGGATGAGACAACCGGCAAGAATCAAGGCCAGGGTCGGTCCATACCTCAATTCCAAGCTCCAAACCCCTAGATCACACTCTTCAACAGGCTTTACATGCTTCGAACCCATTTAATGCTCGGCACCCGAGCCATTAATGGGAAGAGGAAGGAACAAAAGAAAGTCGGGATGCAGCTTCAACATTGCACAGAAAAACCCAAAAGCCATCTCTTCAGCTCAGACTATCGTCCTTATCATCCGTCTCTCAGTCAGTCTCATGCACCAACATAAACATCGACATATCCATCTCTGATTGTTAAAAACCCAAAGAACCAACCACGCAAATGGACGTTTAGCTCTTCCTACGCAATGTCATTCGGATGGATAGCTTTGCTGCAAAAAAGGCACAGGACCTGTCAAGTGTCTTAATAAAGCTCTGATCTACGTTTGTTTGCATATATTTGCATTTTCCGGTCCCTCTTTCACATGAACTCCTCAAAACAAGCATCTCATCAGACAAGTCACACAACATCAACAACAGAGAAAGCAAAATAGAGACTACAGCTTGAATAAATGTCTGAGTAGCTGAAATGTTTTACCATTGTCTTTGATAAATTTAAGGACCTTGAGTTCCACACATGCTCAAACCAACAGGTGCTTGAGAATGAAGAGTTTGCGTCGAGCATCAGGTCTGAATGCTGCATCCCCTCTTCGCCTTGTGGGATATTAGTAGCCACTGTCCAAACCATTTCTAAGCTAATCAATGTTGTTGAGAACCCATCTTATTGTCACCACAAATTCACTTCGATTGAAACAAAAAGTGAGGTATCCTACACAAATGAATTTTGTTGATAAAAGAATAAACCATACCAGAAAGAATATACACAGTGGAGGAAGGGAAGAAAACGATCAAGTGCATATGATCGTCAACAAAATAGAATCAGTGAAATTCACTCAGTCAGAAACAAAGATGGTCTTTGGAGAGTATTCAGCATCCATGGTAATCCATCTCAGTAGAATATATGTGCAATTCTTTTAAGTGTATGGTTGACAGATGTTGCTCATCATCATTTGGCTATTGCATTTATTTTTTTCATTGCTGGAAGCGAAAAACCCCTCTCCACTCCATTGATTTGGAACTGAATAATGTGATGAAATTTCTCTCTCACCAAAGCACTATAAGCCGTTCAATGCTAGAACAGCACTGTCTGCTTCACAACTGCTCACACCAGAACTGTGCTGTTCATCTATTATCTTCTTAACATTCAGCATGTAAACATCAGTCAGTATGGAAGGTCTCCTTGAGGAAGATCCCAGTTATCATCTTCTTCATCATCAGCCCTTTTCTTCTTAGGCATCTCTTTTTTAGCCTGCTTTGCCAATTTAGCTTGTGGGCGCCTGGGCAGAGTCAAAAAAGTGAGCAACGTTATTGGGAAGTCTCAATTGGTTTGTGCAAGAGCATATTGAAAGATCACAAGATTCAACTACCAGAAATCTTTGTCCCAACATCTAGATAAAAAGTAATGCATTTTCATCACCATCATCAAGAGAGCAGAAGAATTTGACTGGCTACATTGCAAAATGATCAATATTTCTCATGCACGAAGTTTCCAAAGTAAATGAACATGGCTTCTGATTCAATTGCATCGATATGCTGAAACAGTCACAGGACATTGAACTTCCCCAGTAAAGATTGATTCTTTGCTCAAATTCCACATTTAATTTGAGATTTAGCCGACCATACCTCAATCCCAATGATAACTTAAGGTCATCACTCCCTAGTTTGAAGTCAATGGAGAAATAGCCGCGTATTTTCCTGGCTACCCGGCAATCATGGAGCAATATTGGCTAGTTTGACAAAACATGCCTGCTAGCTACGAAGAGAAGTGATAAGACTTAAATCTCAAGGTAGCTCTTGGATTCTGCTATTAGTGACGATCTAATTTCAGTGCTACCATCAAGTTCTTCTTCAGAACTGAGCTGGTCATTGTTGTCCTCTACTTCAAATTCCAATGTTCATCAGTTCTGAAAACAGCTTTGCAATGTCATTATAACTTCCTTATTCACCAAGAACTACCGTTCTCTCATCAATTCAAACAAAACAGAAACAAACTAGAAAAAACAGACAAACCCAATGGCGGAGGACTGGAGGCCAATCATGCAAAGAATTTCTGAATTCAGGAAGTCAAAAAATCAGCACTTGCAAGATCAAACACCCACAACTGCGAATTCTCAAAACAAAGATCTCATTCAAGAACCCGAACAAAAAGAGAAAAGAAAAAGAATACCTCCGGCGATTCCGTCTGGCAGCTTCTCGAGTCTTCCGCTTCCTGTACTCCTGCTGGGTCTCGAAGAACTGCCGGCGCCGGCATTCTTGGATGATCCCGGCCTTGGCGACCTCCCTCCTGAACCGATTCACCAGCCTCTCCTCCGGCTCGTTGTCGTCCACGGTGATCTGCACGTTATACGTCGATTTGAAGAAAAGGGTGTTCGCGTACGCCAGCGAAGGGCACGCGGTCGACATCACCGCCGGCGAAGGCGACGGGCCCACGTCGGCCACGAGCGGCGCCCACTGCCGGCGGCGGGCGTCGGCGGGTTGGGGCCATGCCACTGCGGTCGAAGAGGGAGGAGGAGGTGGAGGTGGTGGGGTTGACTTGGGAGGAAGAAGAGAGGAGAGGAAGTTGGCGGACAGCGAGGAGGCGTTGATCATGGTCGTCGCTCTCGTCGACTACGTTGTTGTCGTTCGCGTTCTCGGTGTCTGGGTCATTCCTTGGTTTTGTCTGTACTGTGTTGGTGGCCATTCCTGTCTTGGCCCACTTCAATGATGCTGGCCCAAAATCATCTGTTGGAGTATTGGGAACATGACATTAATTAGATCATAAACTTTTCAATTATATCAATTTATTTCTAAAAATTTTGATCATTTATTGATTTAATCATAGATCTTTCAATTATACTAATTTAGTTCTAAACACATTTTGTCGAATCATTAATGTAGTCCTTATGGTTAAATATCAAAATAATAAGTTTAAAACTAAATTGGCAAATCTTTAAAAGATTTAGGACTATATGGACACGATGGAAATAGTTAGTACTAAATTAACAAATTATCAAAAAATTTATGATTTAATTGACATATTGAAAAGTTTATAATCAAATTGACTGCCATATAATGGATTTAGAGCTTTTTAGACAATTATGCAGCAAAATTTCAAGAACTAAATCTGAATCCATCATCCATAAACACACCTTTGGCATTGGCTTTTTCGAGGGGAATTTACATAGATAGTGTGATTTGCTATAAGGAAAAAAGACAATCAGCGAGAACAGTCGGGTGTTTTTCGATGTTTGACCTTATTGAATATTTTCTCCGAGCCATCGCCGGCACACTGCAACGGGACAACAACCGCGCATCATTCGCCTTTCTACACGTCCACCGGCCAGCAGTCTCCACAGAAAAAAGTAATTCAATTACAGCAGGTATGGGAACTTGTTGACCTGAACATTCTTTTTTATGACATCCATTTTCACAGATAAATAGTTCGCGGGGTAATCTTACAAGCAGGCATTTTAGCGTCATAGAACGTTAAGCAGTTTACACCAATGCGCCGCGCTTCTCGGGATCTGACATACATCATTGTGAGCATTGGGAATAGGAAGAAAAGAACATAAATTTATTAAAAAAAAAAAAAAGATCAGCCATTTGTGCACCAATCCATTCCCAAAAGTCGGGTACGATGAACTGTTTGTCGTATCTTGCATCTTGTCATCCCCTACTCGAAGTGGATCAAGTCGCCTTTTGGATGCAAAGTCGGGTGAAGAAAGAACCCTGATCCATTTCGACGTGCCTCCATCTACTGGGTCTCCATCACCGGAAGAGCCTGCCCCAGCTTCAGCAGCCGTGAGGTCCTCTGAAATGCCAGCTCACTTGCTCTCACCTGATGAGGGACTGCTAATCTAGAAAAGCATCATTACTTGGCTCATATTCAAGAAGACTTGCCTCTTGGTCCTAAGTTGCCCCTGCCAGGAAACAGTGAAGCACAGGATGCTTATTTCCACGGGGACTAGAAAAGCAGGAACCGAAACTGCTCGCTGGAGTGTTTTCCTTTGTGCGCAGGATTTCTTCCAAGTTTCCTGTGCCCGACCAGTTACTTTTAACTGACGCCAATAATATCAAATGGTAAAGAACTAATAGAGCACTTACATTGAGAGTCGATGATGTGCGCGATGTGAGCAGGTATTGTTGGGGAAGATTCATCTAGAATTCTATACTTCCTCTAGGGATTTTAATTATTCCCTTGGACAGATCAGATGGGAGGCTGATATTCTTTGACTTGACAGCAGTTTCTGCGGTTGATTCTAATACCCGTGAAGCTTGAAGGGCCATCTCAGCATGACGTTGGAGACATGACATGGCTAACTACAAGAAGGGAGATACAATTGTGGTCATTCATGTAAAAAATACTTGATGAATGAACTTCACTATTGTCAGATTACAACCAATGTTGCACATGTTAGAATCCTAAATATATTTCAAATTGATATCATATGAGCTAAGCAAAAAGTGGAAAGAAATGAAAAAAAGAGTGAACAAACAAGCAGTCACACCGGATCTCAACCTAAGACCAAGACAAGGTTGCCTTATGTGAAAAACTTAATGACAGAAAGGGAGGCAATGAAGAGCGTGCATAAGGAACATTGACTAGCATGTCTGCCACATATCTCGGCTTTCATGATACATCCTATGACATACTGTCTATGCAGTAAACTTTCCATCCTTTCTCCTTCGTAGTGTCAGTGTGCACTGATATGACTTTCCATATGATTGTAAATGTTAGAGCCCAAGCATTACTCAGAAACTGAAAAAATGAACAAATATGACAATGTTCCCAGTGAAAGTATTCATTCTTTACCGTATAGCATTCTCTGTCAGGGTCAGACTCCACAACCTGCATGGCCCACGTCCGGACCCATTCAAGACCTTTAGAAATTTCTGCATTGCCTTCAACCAAAGCAGATGCGACGAATGAAGGAGGAAGCGCTATTAATACACACAAAGCAGCGAAGAGCACAGCTCTCCTGACATATGCTTCACTGTGATGGCAAACTTCTCTGCAAAAATAAGAATTCACTTTCAGATTGCAAAGTGTTGCAGTTATCTTGAAAAGCATATCCTAAATATGCTGGTGGATATTTGCACTCAGTGCTGCCTTGTGTATTGATATTTCTATACCTTGATCCCAACAGATCTAAAAGAGGTGGAGCCAATACAGTTGCTTCGGGATGCATAGAAGTGCATTTCATGCATACACCGAGCATATAGATAAGTTTTCCCAAGACTATATGATCCCTTCCGAGCAAGTCAACGCCATGCCTTTTCTTATCAAATCCCTGCATGGCAGGGAGCATAAAAGCTGCTGCATATACAGGAAATTTATTCTGGGATACGTCAATCTGATCTTCTTGCATATTTGTAGACTTAATGCTCCATCTGCGCGTCTTTCGTCGCTTCATCTGACCAGGTTTTGGAGGAAGCTCTCTCTCATAATGAGTTGACCAATTTGGAACATTTTCAGTCCCCATACTTGACAAGTTCAGTACAGAGCCGGTGCCTGCTACCTCCTTCCAGGAACCTGAGCCAGCAGGTCCTGCACTACTGGGCAAGAACCATGGTCGACTCTCTGAAGTGATAGATACAAGAGGCCCTGTCTGATGTTTCAATCGCATAATCTTGGCCTTGGCAAGTTCTTCTGCTGCTTCAGTCATTATGTCGAGTATCATTATCCTTTGGCTTACATCCACATTTGGTGAGTAAAGTAGCTCGTGGGCAGTTTTAAGGGACTCCAGTGGACATGACACTACCAAAGCAACCAATGCCCTTTGTCTTTTCTCTTCTGCTGAATCTTCCTCACCTTCGACAGCCACATCAGAGCAACGAATTTGTATGAGAGTTCTAACAAGATCGCTTGCTACATATTTTAGTTCATCAGGGGATGCTCGCACAAGCTTTTCAGCAACTTCAAGAGCCTGCTCCACCTGCAACCGACAAAATAAGAAAGGAGCATGTTCGTTCAGAGAATTCCTGTGTCCATCTTGTCAAACCAGATTGATTGGAAATTTTGCCAAAACCAGTGTTCTTTATATTGTGGATTTGTCATACAAAAAATGTGCAGATCAAAATTTCACTAAAGAAGATCTCATAAGTGGCTCAGGAAAGAAATGGATTCTTCAAGAGAGTTGTGCAAGATGATGAAATAAACAAGCACAACAGAATGACTCACCCCATCAACATCGTCAGTTTTTCGTAATGCTGCCACAACATCAACCAACTGTGAAAATCTTCTCTTTAAATCAGTTTGATCATCTGTCAAGTCATATGGCTCCAACGAAGAGTCACTCGAGGCATCGGAACTTTCGCTCACGTTTTCATAATCATCATAATCAGATTCTCTTTCAAGTTCTAGACTAGCTGGATCAATAACCTCATCAGGGTCGATCATCTTATACTCACACAACTTCTTCCTTTCATCTTTCAGATTACCTTGCTGCCCATCAGTGGCTATATCATTAAATTCATTCGTGTCCACTGTGCCGACAGATGTTTTTGTTTCATGAATTCCCTTTATCCTGCCATTAGAGGCAGGCAACGCACTGTCTTTGGAGGTACCTAAACCAAATTCCCAGTCGATACTCTCACCACTGAAGCTATCATCAAGGTACAAAGGATTTTTTGGATCAATCACTTTCGAGAATACTAGAGCGATGCTGCAAGCCATTTTTCTAACTAAATGGTCAGGACTCTCCAGCCTACCTGCAAGAGGTCAAAAAAAAAAATTAAAAGGGAAGAAACAGTAACCTTATTGCCATTGAAACTAGTGAGTGGACAAAAATATACAGCTAACTCCTTGAAGAATTGAGTGCATCACATCCTTAGACTTATCCAGTTCCTCTTTAGACATCTGCTCCAGTAAAAGGCCTACCGCTGCGGTAACATCTGAACGAAAATCAAGGTAATACATAATGCTAAATGTAATACAATATTACTTTGGTCCTCAAAATTCGGGATACATTTTGTCTGGTAAAATTTAACGCATGCAACAGGCACTCAATCTATATGAACTATGACAATATTTCAAAGAAGATGGAAGAGTGGTTCCGTTATTTCATTCTTTTAACGTAGACCAGCAGTCCTCAATACTGAGAACCATCAATAGATATATCACAACAAATAATCAGAGGATACAAACTTGCTGCTCCAATGATGCTGATCGCACAAACTCTTGCTTGGACCATACTATCACCAGACTTTGCAGTGTAATTGGAAGATGTTGTGAAACATGATTTGAGACTTGTGAATCAGGATTAGGAGAGCATCCAAATACAGCAAACTGAAATATCCAACGCAGGCACTGAACAGGTAGTACTTTCCAAAGTAGAAATTTGTCCAGAAACAATGTCCTGAGTCCCCAAAAAAATTACACGATTGACATGTGGCATTATGCAAATCATCAAAGAATAAAATCATTCTATAATTTTCACTGAATTCCAGGTGCAATCTAAAACCATAACCAGGAAATCGCATCAAACTTCTCTTAGACAGAAATCTTTACTGCAGGTAGGTGTCTGCCTGTATGTAAGGATTTGATGTAGTCCAACAGCAATTTCTCTCGATAGCTAAAGTTATAGATGAAACACTACAATAGCCCATCGCATCAACAGGCATGTAAGAGACAGATGGACTGCAGCAAGCTAATAGCGCTTCCTGGAGTTGGAGAGGTTTTGGAGTTTGGACGAAGACAGCTGGATAGAATGACAAAAATCTACTTATGTCAAAGCAATAACAATGATAAACAACTTGCATACCGAACGGATTTTTGATTATAGAACAGATTGTGAAACAATAACCAAATGACCCAGTAAGCTTCAGTGTCATTTATACGCTCAGTAGCAAGCCCACGTAAAAGCTCTTCTGAAGTTCTTTCGACAGCATAGGAATCTTTTATATTTTCCATCATCTTTATCCAAAACTGGGACCCTGGATCTGATTCAAATACATCTGCTCCAATAGTTGTTCCATTTGACAACAATAAGCCTCGGACGTGACTAAGTATCCGAGGAACCACTTCACTTGCCAAAACATCTGCCCACAAAGAAAATCCGTACTCTATTGTCAAATCTCCAGTCCACTGGACACCATTTGTGAAAGGAAAGACACAATTATGTATTAACATTGCAAATACAATGAACTAAGAATAAGTCAGATAGCATACTCGAAAGAATAATATTTGACTTTTACGATGGCATAATATTGTGTGACATAAAGAAAAACAGTACTATCTAACAAAGAATTTGGCAATGTCTAGCAACCAAATTCTCCAGTGTTTATATTTGTGGAAAGTTCAAGACAGTGTCTGGTTGTACTTGGATCTAGAGTGTTACACATATTTAAGAATCTTCAAATAGCATAGTCTAATCACTTCCAAATGCAACTTAAGTGGGTAATGACTCTTATGTCCATAACTCTTTTTCACCAGCAATTCAGATCAGAATGGGTAAGCCCATGAACAAAGACCTCTACAACAGAAGCTCCAACAATGAGACGGAATTGATAACATCAACAAAGATAATGTACATAAAAGTGAATTCAAACCATTGTAGGAGTACAATCTATTCACTTATACATAAGCAAATTGCAGTCACATCACCCAGTCACTTAGGTTTTCGTTGTTGGTGGCAGAAGCTCTGCTTCATAAGAACAAAACTCTCTTTCACTCATAAACATGAGAAAACAAAACATGCAGAGCTTAAGTATGTTACCGACCTGTAAATCCTCGACGACAGATGCGAGCAAATGTCTCCCCAGTGAAACGAAAGGCACCATTTATCTCACTCTTGTCAACGGTCCTTCCAGGATCTGTTGTCGAATCTCTTCCATCAACTCCACAGAGAAGCTGAGTAATTATCTGCCTGAAGAAAATGCTTTAACTCTCTTGTAAAGAACAAACACATCAAAGGAGGATCGAATAAGTTCTGTTCCAAAATCACTAAACCGATGTATTTAACATTGGTGAAATCATTAGGTAAGGTTCCAATTAGTAAGAAGAAGAAACCACATAGGCAAGCAAACTCAACATCGGGAATAGCAGAACAAAGGATACTGTGCTGAAAGAGAAGGTGGAGCTTTGAACTGTGCTTTGTCAGGCACGGATGCTATAAGCTGCGCCACCCTCGATATGACAGGCTGGAGTTGTTCATGAGATGAACCTTCCCTTTGTGATTTAGCAAACTCTGTAGCAATACGGAGCACTCTGGTGCTTTCAAGCAAGAAAAGCACTATTAATCTGTCAAGAGAATAAAATGTTATATTCACTGCATTGTTGGCATTGTGTTCCTCAGATTCAAATGTCCTTAATAATGGCTTGGAAAGAAAAAGTTATACAGGTTGATATAATTATCCTTTCCACTTTATTAAGAGACAAGGGCCTTTGCTCACACCTCTCAACATTCGAGACAATCGCATTGACATCAAGACCAGCACTGCTGTTTAGTTGTAGACGAGGAATCAGAGTCTGGACCACCTCAGTGGCAAGTCCGTCCACAAAGAAAACATCATATACATGCTTCTGTGCAGTAAAGGCAAAGCAAGCGAGCCAGTCCGAGGCAACATCTGACCAGATAACAAGTTACAATCAAAACTAGCAGGTGTGTATGAATGATAAGTCTCTGACAAGGATAAAATTTGGGGGATCATGTAAGGATAAGGAAGAATTTTGGGTTCATCAACTCAAGCATCAAGTATGCCGCTTCTGACACCAAGCTAAAGAAGCGCAACCTCAATAGGAATCACGTGTCTAATCAAACAGTAAAACGATGTGACAACGAATCATGGCTCCAATGAGAAAGTGCGCAGGATCGACACAGAAGCGACAACTAATCTGCAAGAGGAAAGGGGATTCCAAGTCCTTTCCTGCCTTGTGTGGGGGTGAGATGGCTACTTTTTGAGGAATGAAACACAACCAAAAATCATAACATGCAAAACAAGGTGCTACCGAATAATAGGACTCTAGCTAAAGCTGGAAATGCAGCTCCACGGTAGAACGCCTGCCACCGATCTTCTCTCTCATTTGTGGAAGGAATCTTTGTCCCAAGAATCTACATCAAATTAAAAAAAAAAAAAAAAAGGCAGCCACCATCACATTAATTGAAGCTAAAACCCCATAAGAAGAGTCGAGTGTGAACAAAAACTGAAGCAGCCCAAGCAGCCACCTGGTCTTTGTATCCTTCATCAACGACGCCTGCACATCAAGACACAAAACAGTAAAACACCACACAAGTCCACTCAAAGGGAGAAGCCCACAATATCACTGTTACCAAGAAAAACGCAATCAGCTCATTCATGTCATCTAGCACACCCTTAGAAGCCACAGACCACCAAAAAGATAAAAAATAAAAACACTCTAAACAGAAGCAACCCGAATGAAGTCGACAGTCCAGCAGCAGTCCCATGTCTCGAAGAGCAAAGGACATTCGAGTTTTCCAACGTTATACAATATAGAAAGATCATAGGCAAAAAGCGAACGAGATAGGGACCTGCGAGAAGAGAGGAATCGACGGGGAAGAGAAGGGCGGCGAGGGAGTGGAGGGCGCAGATCACTTGGTCCACGTGCTTCGCCTTTTTTATGGCGGCGATCGCCTCGCCCGCCTTCTCCAGCATCTCCGCCTCCATCGCTCGTCTCCGATCGCCGTCGCTGCTCACGGCGTTCTGGAATTTGAGAAAATAGCGACGGCTTCTCGAAGCCTGTAACGAAACCCGACCGCGAAAGCGGTTACCCGACCACCGATGTGGACCCCGCAGTCGGACCCGGTCCAGAAAATTGGCAAGCGGTTCGGGTCACAACTGGACCGGGACTAAAACAATCTTTTAAGAAATATATTATTTTTTTGGCAAACACAGGTACAGAATTAAAAAAAAAAAAAAAGAGATAAGTGCATTGGAAGTCTCAAAATTTGTTGTGAAAATGCAATTAAGTCCTAAAACTTTCAAAAAGTGCAATTAAGTCCTAAAACTTGTCACAAAGTGCAATTAAGTCCTAAAACTTTTGTAATCAAATTCTGAAACTTATTAAAATAGTTCAATCTAAAAATAATAATTTGAAATAATTATTCATTAAACAATATTTTTTTATAAACAAAAACACATGTTTCAACGTTTTTGTGAAAAATGAAATAATTTTTCATTCATCCATTTTTATAAGATATAAACGACCACTTTTAAAAAACATTTTTTAATTCATCAATTTGCAGCTAAAAAACGCACCCTTAATTAAAATCTTCTAGCATACGTAATTTAATTTTGTTTTGTCCAACACACTCAAAACTTTTTAATGTTTACATATAAATTCACATAAATTAGTATTTTAGATTTCGACTCGATTTCCTATTCAACTTGAAAACTAAATCTAATCAATTGGTTTTGGGTAATTTCCTAAGGAGCCGACCCTAATCTCAATTCCTAACCAGTTCAATTCTCAATTCACATAAAAGATGATCGTTCGGATCAAATCGACAGATAAGTTAAGCTTTCTTAATTTTGAAACAAATCTTAATTAGTAATTTTTTAATGAGAAATGAAAGAAAAAAAAATCACTGATTCGAGGATCGAGCAGGCCGGTTCCGAGCAGGGTGGTTCCCAATTCCATAAATCAAGAACCGATCCGATTCCGAGTAAGAATTGACCCATTTCGAAACCAATTACACGTATCTACGGTCGCTAATCAGGGTTTAAGATCCGGCCCGGGTCGGGTAACCCGAAAACCGGCGATTCAAGTGAAAATCGGCGATCGAAACCGTTATACGAAAAACCTCTGCTAAGATTCCGCCTCCTCCCTTCTCCCTTCCCATCTCTCCATGGCGGCGGCGGCAGTGGCGGCGGTGGCGGAGACCCGGCGGCAGCCGCGCCCCGGCGGCGGCGGGTACCAGGCGCACGGCCTCACCGAGGAGGAGGCCCGCGTGAGGGCCATCGGCGAGATCGTGAGCGCCATGGTGGACCTCTCCCGCAAGGGCGAGACCGTCGACCTCAACGCCCTCAAGTCCGCGGCGTGCCGCAAGTACGGCCTCGCCCGGGCCCCGAAGCTCGTGGAGATGATCGCGGCGCTCCCGGAGTCCGACCGCGACGCGCTCCTCCCGAAGCTCAAGGCGAAGCCCGTCCGCACCGCCTCCGGCATCGCCGTGGTCGCCGTCATGTCGAAGCCCCACCGGTGCCCGCACATCGCCACGACGGGGAACATATGCGTGTACTGCCCCGGGGGGCCCGACTCGGATTTCGAGTACAGCACGCAGTCGTACACTGGCTATGAGCCGACGAGCATGCGCGCGATTAGGGCTAGGTGAGCGCTTCGTGTTTTGGCCTGCCATGTTCAAAGTTGATATTTTTATTTGAGTACTTATGGTCCGTGATCATTTCGTCATTCATACTATCAATCAGAGCTGTGTAATTCGTTCTTGTAGTTGTTGGTTGCTGTGTTCTGCATTTTAAAATTATGAAGATTGTGGACTAGTTAAAAAGGAGGGAAAAACTATGAGATTGTAAAGTGAGTGTGAGGTAATGCACTGCCATTTGCGAAAACCTTATACCTTTAATGCGGATTTTCAGGTATAATCCGTATGTCCAAGCCAGGAGTAGGATAGATCAGCTTAAGCGGCTGGGTCACAGCGTTGATAAGGTTTGCTTTGCAGGCTCTGTTAAATTGCATTGTCCTGTTTGTAGTTGTGAAAGTTCCTGTTTGGTGTTCTGTTGTGATGTAGCTTTTATATGCCTTGTTTTGGGTTTCAGGTGGAGTTCATATTGATGGGTGGCACTTTCATGTCTCTACCAGCAGATTATCGCGATTACTTCATCAGGAATCTTCACGATGCTTTATCAGGACATACTTCAGCAAATGTTGAAGAGGCAGTTGCCTACTCAGAGCACAGTTCAGTGAAGTGCATTGGCATGACCATTGAAACGTGAGTTACTGATGAGTTTGAGAAATCAATTGTGTCAAAGGTAGTGTGAGGTCAATTTGTTTCAGTAGTTTGTTTAGGTTCTGAATTTTCAACGCTAACAACATTCTGTGCCTCCAACAGAAGTAAAAGAACTCCTTCCAGTTATCATTAGAAGGAATGGTGCTGTAGCCTCGAGCTTTTTTTCTGATAGCAGTTCTTTAGGAAGGGGCAATCGACAATCTTTTATGTTCCTATAGAATAATTTCTTTGGGCTTCTTTGCATTAGCATCAAAAAGTAGAGAAGGCGGTATGGTTAGGACAATTTAAGGGTCACTGAACTGCTGTGTAGTGGAGGTTTTTTTTTGTTTTTTTCCATTTTATAGTTGGTAATTATTTGTTTAACCTTTTCCTTCTGTGATGCACATTTCTCAAAGTGAACTATGCCTGCCTTTGCTCCTTTTTCTTCCGTAGAAAGAATTCTCTCTCCATGGTAGAAATGTCCATTTTAGCTATCTAAATGTAATAAATCTTCTTCTCTGTCAGGAGACCGGACTATTGCCTTGGACCCCATTTGAGGCAAATGCTTTCCTATGGTTGTACACGACTGGAAATTGGGGTCCAGAGCACTTATGAGGATGTTGCACGTGACACTAATAGAGGTCACACAGTTGCTGCTGTGGCCGATTGTTTTTGCTTGGCAAAAGATGCTGGTTTTAAGGTGCACGGTCATGAATCTATCACTTTATTATGTAATACTTACATGGGCTTTGCTAATGAAAAGACAAGCAAGTTGATACTTAATGTTACAAGAAGATAACGTTTGATAATCCTAGAGGACTTTGGTTTGAAGAGTTGACTTCAATGAATCAATTGTATCCGTGGAACTGTTCAGCATTTCACCACATTGGGCATGGACTATTTTAGTATTTCTTTTCACCCAGCCTTTGTGCTTCTTCTGTAGGTTGTTGCTCACATGATGCCGGATCTTCCTAATGTGGGGGTTGAGAGGGACTTGGAAAGTTTCCGGGAGTTCTTCGAAAGCCCCCTTTTTAGAGCTGATGGACTTAAAATATATCCTACCCTTGTGATTCGGGGAACCGGGTTGTATGAGCTTTGGAAAACTGGCAGGTGTGATCTCTCTCTCTCTCCCCCTCTCTCTTCTTCCCTCCTGGAATTATGACATTGCTGGATCTGGTTTTCCACCATCGAAATGGTTTACGTGTTGTCCTGTGAATTACATATTGTTGATGAGATAGTGATTTTTAGAATTTTATGTGTTTTCTATAGTCAAGTACTAATTATAATCGGGATGCATTTCAGGTATAGAAATTACCCACCCGAGCAACTCGTGGATATTGTCGCAAGAATCTTGGCAATGGTGCCACCTTGGACGCGTGTCTATAGAGTTCAGCGTGATATTCCAATGCCTTTAGTCACTTCTGGTGTTGAGAAAGGAAACCTTCGCGAATTAGCTCTTGCCAGAATGGATGATTTAGGCTTGAAGTGCCGTGATGTACGAACTCGTGAAGCTGGAATTCAGGTAACTGGAGAAGTCCATGCTTGTGCGGAATGTTTTATTTATGGGCTGGAGTCACAACAATTGGAATTTATAAAGTTTCTCTGTGATTGGTAAAGGACATACACCATAACATCAAGCCAGAAGAAGTGGAGCTTGTTCGACGTGATTATTCAGCAAATGAAGGTTGGGAGACATTTTTATCGTATGAAGATACACGCCAGGTCTCTCTCTCTCTCTCTCTCTCTCTCTCTCTAGCGTGCGCGCACAAAGAAAATAGAAAAAAGAAACAGAGACAAATGCATATTCATAATATGTGTGTGCATGCAAACAAATGTTGATCTCTGGCAGCAGTTGGTAGTTGCTTTGCCACGAAGCAAGTTATAATTGTGCACACGTAGAAAATTGATAATGCTTAGAAAAAGAGATGCTTCAGCTTTTGATACTGATTTAAAACCACGAGATTTAGGGTAATCTGCACAGACTTTGAGATGGCAGAATACTCTCTTATCTGCTAGCAATGAATTCTAAATTGCATTTGTTATATCTTTTGATGTACAATGTGTCCGATGGCATACTTAAACCCTTAAATACCTTCTTTCAATATAACTCAGGATATACTTGTTGGTTTGTTGCGCTTGCGGAAGTGTGGACGGAACACTACTTGCCCTGAGCTAACGGGGAAGTGCTCTATTGTTCGTGAGCTTCATGTGTATGGAACTGCTGTTCCAGTTCATGGACGTGACGCTGAGAAATTGCAACATCAGGTAACCCATGTCTACTAAAGGATGAAAAAGAAGGACAGTATTAGCATTAAAACTTGGATGCCACTTTATATGCCTTGGGACAGATGACAATATTGCATGACAACACTCATTAACTTCCACCATGGTGCAACTGTTACAGGGTTATGGTACACTTCTGATGGAGGAAGCTGAACGAATTGCTTGTAGGGAGCATAGATCGACAAAAATAGCAGTCATATCCGGTGTGGGAACTCGCCATTACTACAGGAAATTGGGCTATGAGCTCGAAGGGCCTTACATGGTGAAGTACCTCGAGTGACAAATTTTGTAGAATGGGTATTGAGTTTGCATTATGATAGCATCTGTTTTATCATCAATTTTGTATACCAGTGTGAGGAAATGATCTATGAATATGTTAAATCGCAAAAGAAACCATCTATATTCCTTTCTTCACTGAGATCCGTGCCCCATCTTTTTACAGGGCCTGTGTTGAATTTGTTCTGCTTTTACCATCAGACCGATGCACTCTCTTGTACATCACAGTCTAGCAAATCCTTCCTCAGAATCTCCTCTGCACTCATCAGCTGACCTATTAAATGATGTGAAAATTTTGTTGATGGCAACAATGGTTCTGTATTTTGCTGAGCAAGAAAAACGCTGCAGGTAAAATAGTCTTGCCAATCCGAGAATCGGACAAAATCGATGAGAAAGAATATAAAGTTGCTTGTCTTAACCTCAAGGAATAGATGAGAATTGGTTTAAACTAAGTGAAACCAAAAGCGACATTCCACTCAACTATGGCATTTTGACAGACTGCTTCTGTCCTTCATAGTCCATCATCCTGCAATTGATTCGAAGGCATGCCGGATTAACTTGTAGGGCCAGCTGGACCTGAATCAATCCTACAATCTAACTTGGAATTAATATCTGCTACCACAATTTGCGGATCTTGGACTATTTCTTACAAGCAGCAGTTCGCCTCTCCACGTCTTTTTGCAGTCGTCGAAGGCTAATTGGAAGAGCAGCCAGGTAGATCCATCCCACGTGAAACTTGGTAGATTAAGTCTAGATTAAGTCGCCCGTGATATGTTCGTATTGCAATCAGAACCTATCAGCACTCGTTTAAAGTTCTCACAACTTGAGGATCCGGGATTGTCATATTAGGTAAGTTGCAGAAATGATCCATGGTTGATGCATTACCTCGTTCAGTGATATGTTCCGCATTTGACTCGATTGGCTCTCCATTACAGAGGAAACAATGAATAAATAAGAGAAGGACGTGAACAGAACAATAACGATGAGATTGAGAATGCTTCTAGATTTTTTTAATAGCTAAAACAATGTCTTTGAAGTGGAAACATGTGGTCAACTTGGTCTGAGCATTCGCATTCTACTTCAAACCGAACATTATGAAGAGCTATCATGGAATGACTGGGAAAGGGACTTTTCAATTCTGGTCATATACAAATCCAAGGTTGGGTCACTAAACGAAACAAAAAGGACACATCTCCAATCATAAGTTTCTTCACCTACAATGAGGCATTTCCTTGTTCGTTTAGTCAACTTCCGCCCGCAAAGTCAATGCAATCTCAAAAGGGCAGACACATTTCAAGTTAGACAAATCGGATTTCGCTCGTCTAACAGCAGTTGAATCATATATGGCAGTTCATGGTGAGCAACAACGATGTCAGTCCATAAAATCTACCATCTCACTTTTCCCACGTATTAGATAGCAGCAAGGTAACAAGAGACATTCTCCTTCTGCAGAATCATAAAACTTAAGACTCACTTCATAAATTACACATCGTTTTCTTTGGTTGTCATATTTGCTGATCGCATAAAGCGGTACATGTAGTGCGTGGCCTGCTAGACTCAAGTCCACACTTGCAAATATATGACACCAAAGTACATAATATTCCACCCAAAGGAAATTATACGCATGAGTGGAGGAATAACGCTCTAGAAATTGTACATTTCCAATTTAACGTACAAGAACACCAGCACTCTGATATCTTCTTCGAGATCTCCAAAACTTGCCACTCTATCATATAACTTCATTCAATCAAAAAAAAAAAAAAAAAAAAACATATGACTTCATCCTACAGTCCAGCGGGCAGATCTGGGCCGTTGATGACCTCAGTTTTGTTGCCCCCTTTCCACGTTCCCCTTTTTCTTCAGTGAAAAACATTTGCTCCCTCAAACTCCGAATCATGGGGTTTGTGCATGCAGCCATTAACCTAGTGAATATTCGAATCCACCATAATCTGGGCATGTCATGAAAGTGGAGTTGCTATTTTATGAGCAGACTTGTACTCTTCTTCTTAGTCCCTCTCTTTCTTGAACTAGTTTCAGGGCCTTCTTCCTCTTCAGCCTTTTGCTCGGCCTCCAGTATGGCCAGCTGCAGGGTGAGAACCACCAGAAAATTGTAAGTCCTTGTGCAAGCTCTGGGAGGGAATGAATAAATTGCCATCTAACTAAAGAATGTCAAAGAATTACTTCATCTAGAATCGGTTTAAGCTCCCTGTAACGAATGACAGCAAGATCGAATCCATCCTTTCTGAGCTCCTGCAATTCGGATAGGACAATAGTGTATTTGTTCTTATTAATTTGGAGAGACCAAGAGAGACTGCACAAATCAACACTTGCACCAGCGAAACAAAAATTGACACGCTGCAAACACCAAGAGTTACACTTCCTATGTCTGGAGATCGACCATAATTTGTCATCTTCTAAATTCACTTTCAATGCCTCGAGAGAAGCTGACACATGTTTAATTTTCTGTCCAGACTAACGGAGATTCAGCGCAAACAGTTCCATTCAACTTCTGTACACTAATTTAGTGCACAGTGGGTCGGAAGAGAGGGAGAATGGGGATGTTACTAGAAATGGTGGGTTCAGAAACTGAGTGGTCAGAATTTTGTTTTTCCGCTGAACCAGTTTGCCTGAAATGCTTTTAATGAGATAGACGACGATATTTGCTTCATCTGCCATGAAAAGACAAAGGAACAAACCTTTCCAGTATGTTGAGTATGCTCATAAGCTGCCATTTGCCAATACATATTTGTACGTTTATAGAAATCCTTCAGGGATTCTCCAGGCTTCACAATACAACATGAAAGCAATTAGGTACATAAGTTGGATAAACCAACGTATTCCTAAAAGAGGAAAAACATGAAACGCAAGTCTAACACATCCAATCCATGCTTTTGAGATGTCAATTATACCCAGATATGAAGTGTTAAAGATAGGAACCTACCACAGGTGTTCTCTGGGAATCTGAGAACCCAAGGTTGGCTCTGATCTGCTCTATCCTAAGTCGCTTTTCCTTCCTACGAAGATTTTTTCCTTCACCCTTTATTATTGCGACAGCATCTCCCACGTGAGACGAGGCAGAAGCATCTTTTCTAGCCTTCCCACAGGAACATAAGAAAAACATGCATGAGAACAAAAGGAAATCTGCCAAAATGCCTTTTCGGAAATAACTGAGACAAAACAAAAGGCAATACGCACTTAGAACCCACCATTTCCCTGCATATTCTGGACATTCATTAATGATAATTAGCCACACAGATTATAGTATTTATGGTCATTAGCCACAAACACCACTCACCACCATGTATCTTTATCACCATTGCTTCACTGTGTTTAGACACCCCGAACAATTTGACCAAGCACAGATCTGATTAACAGATTGTGTCAATTTGACCTTCACACTTATTACAACAAAGAATGAAGCAACCCTGAGTCTCAAAAAGTAATCGACAGTATTTTTTTTACAGAAAATTGGATAAATCTTCATTTTGACGTCAAATTGATGTAAATGGGAAATAAGCATATAAATTCCTAAAGAGGAAAAGTATAAGCATACAAATTCCTAAAGAGGAAAAGTAAAGTCACCTCTGAAGTATCTGCATCGCTACCCTCATCCTCATTCTCACTGACATCATCGCTACCAGTTTCATCCTCACTGTCTTCTCCATCTTCATCTTCATCCTCATCCTCATTTTCATCCTCTGAGGCTTCTATCCATTCTGATTCAGATGCCTAAATTGGAAAAGTGAAAATAACAATATAGAAAGCAGCATTAAAACACAACTTAATTTTCTAGGAATTTGCTGCTCCACTACTTTTCTGGAAAAGAATGTCGACATTAGCTAATAAGAAAGCTTTATGTTTGAAATACTTCATACACATTAGAATATTTATAAAAGATCACAGAAGAATAAAAAAAAAATAATTATGAAAATAGAACAAACCGGTATAATGCACTTCCATTCGTCGAGCTTGCTGAGATTGAGGCAGTACAAATCATCAAGAGTAATTTCTTGATCCTTGACTTCCATCATCCCTCCATAAACATATAGAGTATCTTTCCCAACCGCCATGCAAGAATTTATGCGTCCACAAGGCTTGACTATCTAAACAATTGCCAGAAGTCAACAACAACAATTGCACAAACTGTGAAAGTGGGACACCCCCTGCAGTCAACAATTACAGACCTCTGGCAATGGAGAATGCTGAACGCTATTCGCAGGGCATGCCTGCGGGTTTCTGGCAGAGCTTGCATTTATTCCATGATCGCTGATAATCAATTCTGTATCCAGGCTACGTGCTACCTCATCCATGTAACTTTCCATATCACCTGCTTCATCTAAGTATTCCAAATTATCATCCTTTTCTTTTGCTGCAAATTCTGCAGTCTGATTTTTATCATTGACGTCCTCGTTGTCAGGTTTTCTATCAGAACTAAGTTTTAACTGCAATTAAATATGTAGGTGTCAAAATTTACTGTACCAAAAGATGTCAATTAATTCAGCTTGTTATAAAAAAATATTTAATCAAAAACTCTAAAACCAATAGTGAGATGATAAATTTCACAACCTGAACAAATCCTTTTACAGAGGTTATACCTTTTCCTTTGTTGACTTCTCCTTCCGTAGCTCTAATGGGTACCTGCAAGGCAAGACATATAATGCAATCATACTTTTATCTCTCTTTCCCTAAAATAGCTGACAAACATTAATTATTGATCACAAAAGAACTTTGGTGACACTTATGCCGAAAAAGCTTATGTCATCTGAAAAAGAAAAGGTATTATTACCAACGATGGTTGTCTAATTGAAAACCATAGAGTTCGTTCAAGAATACGCTCATCATAACATCACCTGCATTCGCACAATAACAGATAACAAGCGTCAATATCAATCCAATTAGTTTATGCAATATGGTCCTATTACTAAAGTTCTGTCTAATGTCGTCCTCGAACTGATTGCTTCGGCCTTTCATGGTATCATCAGTACATATTCAGTTAAAGTTGCCACATTCTACACACTGATAATGGCCCACTTTTAGTCACAAATGGACGCTTAATTATAATGATGTTATCACCCCTTAACAGCTAGCATAACAGAAATCGATTAGGAAAAATATGTAGGTTGAAGACCATGTAGAAATTGGAGGACCACATCGGAAAAACATTACAGGTCGAGGGAGCAAATCCATACTTTTACCACACAAGTTCAATTAAGATATTCATGTATAGTAATGAATAGTCAAATACTAGAAACTGACAGCACAGAAAAGGAGATATGAGAAACTAAAAGTCAAACTTCTAAATTACTTGGAAACAATAGTCTGAAAGGATAATCATGGGAAAGCACACAGAATGACATGCAAAAGTATCTGACCTTCAACCTCCATATCAACCACACCACCAAATAGTAAAGCCCTTTTCTTATGAACACACATGGAAAATCCTGCACGTGGCCCTGGAGGCATTCCAATTTTCTTTACCTGTTAAAAAGCAAAAGGTAAGATCATGAACTTGCCACAGAGAGAGAGAGAGAGAGAGAGAGAGAGAGTTATGTTTATTGTATGAATCGATGAACAAGGCACTGCTGCCTTGCTTTCTAGAAGTAATAGAAAACCGGAAAGGCTAGAAATAAAAGATGTCTGACTTAATGTTAGTGGTCGTGTTGGTGGTGGTGGATGAGAGAGCTAGAAAACAAAATATATGAATCTGTCATAATTCACAAGTAAAAAAGACAATCCACGCTATACCATCATTAAATGAAACAAGGAACCAATTTGAAGAAAAAGTCATCTTGAGGAAATGTTTTGCAAAATATAATTTTATTTGTCAGCACACTAAATGCAAAGCATACTTGATTTCCCAAAGACTGCAGCGACCATAACTATTATAAGACATAAGACAAGATACTGGGAGTATTTTCAATTACTTAAAATGTTTGCACAAGATGACAACCAAATTAGCAGGTCCAAATTCTGACAGCCATAATACATGTAAACATTACAGTACTGCGAAAGTCTAAGTTCTCAGTTCAAACCGTCCTTTGCTACTGCAGAATTCTGCAAGTTGTCTGTGAAGTTATCAAAGAAAAAAGAAACACCCTTCTGCAAATAAACTTAGATTTACAGTAAGGCAGATGATTCTAAGTTTGTAAATTCACAGCGTCCTTTGCTACCACAATACTCTGCAAGTCATCTGTGAAGTCACTATACAAAAATATATGCCCTTCCTTTTCAATTGACGTGTCAGCACCATCACAGAGCACAAAATTTTCATTGTGTTTTTTAGGTAATTTGACAGCATAAGTTAAAGGATAGGAACCTTATTCCATTCCCAAGTCCTTGGATCAAGGGACCACATGTCAGCATGGACAATTCCTTTTTCAGAGCTGTTCTTGTCGGTTGAAACTTCCTTTGAGTAGCCACCATACAAAAAGATCTGCAATGTAAGCATTTCATTGAATAAGATACAACAATAGTGAACACTCAAAAGCAGTCGTTTGTGGACTTCTAATGAAATAACTCAAAACACTGAATCACAGACAACTCAGCAAAACTTTGCAAACCCCGTAATATTATAAGCAGGAGATATGAAATGCAGGTCATGCGAAATAGGACATTTTCGAGCAGTATCAGTCAAGCTCCGATTAACATGGTTTCGCCATGCATGGTAGCATAACAGAAAGACACTCGACTTTGTGGAAAAAGTGGCAACAGTTATTGTTCATTGGAAGAGGAAGTGCTTAAAGTCAACAGATAAGACTGTAATTGGCATCACTCTCCATTTGGTTCTTGGCCTATTTAATCAAGACTTAGTCAGAATCCTTAATCCCACATAAAAGAACTTAACAAAAGCTGATGCATTTGGTCTCTTTTATCCCTCACGGCGAGTCTTTAGGAATCATTTCTTGTCAAATGTCCATATCAAACACCATTTGGACCATTTTAAGCTCCTGATTTATCTTCAGAAAAGGAAAACTTAAGAATTGGAGGTAAGATCACATGCTCGGTATCAGCAATGAGAGGAAGATGTCACAAATGCAATCTTGGAATAATGAGAGATCATTACAATACCATGATCTCCAACTGACAATGTAATAGTGCGAGGTGATAAGTTATCCTCCGTACCAAGTTTCTCGGCATTTAGCCATACCTAACACTTTCCCGCAATGTGGATTTATATCAAAAGGGAAAAAGACCAATGCACTTATAACAAAAACTACATCAACCAGTTATTTACTGTCCGCTCTGCCATTTCATTTTTTCCGCCATAAGATACAAAAGAAGATGCAGGGTACTTACTCATCCATTTCTATGGGTATGACAGTTTACCTCATTCATTAATTACAGATGCCTAGTTACTTCTATTATAACAGTAAAATAAACTTTAAAGAGGCTCGTGTCAAACTGGAAAAGTATATGTCATCTTCAGGCGCTTTAACTAGTTTCATTCTTTTGATTTCTGCGTGTTAAATCATTCCTATTAATTGCTTCACAAACAATAGTGACTCCAAACGTTTTTATTTTTAAAAAGGTGATATTTTTTTTTTCTAGAGAAACTGTTCAAGTACATTGATAATACAAAGGAAACAAGGAAAAGAGACTAGCAAGGCAAAACTAATTCAAAAAAATAAAATAAAATAAAATGGAACATGAAGTCTGCAAAGGCTTGGAGTTCAGGAAGACCAACTTAGACGGACTAATCTTGTACTCGGAAGTTGTAGCAAAGACTTCATCCTTTCAGGCAATTCAAGAAACGAGAAAAGCTAGTATATATAATTCAACAAAAAGGACATCAGCTAGAAACTGAGTTTTGAACTCTCGTCATTCTTCAAATTGACTAACACACCCTTTTGCTGTCAGCAACAAATGAAAAGCACCTTTATCAAAAGACAACGGTGATCAATTAATGTAATTTGTTAAATGAACTTCCCCAAACTAGCATGCAACTGGTAGTGTTTGAAAATAACATTTGCAACTCAAGTGGCCGTAACTTGAAAACACCTATAAAATACAACTAATTTCTCATGCAGTGACCATAAGTTAATAATAGTTGTCTATTAGCTCTTTGAAGCATTGAAAAATACTTGCCTCATCCTGGTGAACAAAAAACTGAAATCCGCTCCGTGCACTTGGCCACATTGATCCAGGCCTGGGCTTTATTTCTTGCCACTGCAACAAAGCAGCAAATTAGCTTTAAATAGAAAGTAAATCAAAATGAAAAGGGACTGCACTGATTAGCCCGACCACTAAAAGCCCATAGAGTTCACCTTGTACTGATCCATATCAAAAACAAATAAATCATTATAATACCTGCACATATAGGGGAGAAATGGAAGTAAGAAGCTTTGCAAACCTTCAAATTGTAGAAGCAAGTCTGAAAGGCTGATTAAAAGTCCATAGGATATGGAAAAGGGAAATAAAGCTTAAATTCTCCCTGATTTAATAAACATTCCATAGGATATGGAAAAGGGAAACAATGCTTGGATTGTCCTGATTTAATAAACTTTCCAGGCCATGACAAAAAGAAAAGGATGAAAGACTCAAATTGTTTATATTAATATAGAGTATGAGGCCAAATAGTAAGTGTACGCCATCTCATCTGCTTTATTAAACTGCGACTTTAGCTGCACTTAAATCGTAGCTTTTGCTCAGGAGCAACAACATGATCAGTTCCAACCAATTTGCCAGAAAAATTAATCCTAATATTTTAAAATCTTCTAATGTTCCTTATAATAAAGAACCACTTCTTTATTCAAAGGCAATATCGATAGAAGAGGCAGCCCTCTAATTTTCATATAACTAATTCTCCTTAAAGTTTAGAAGCAGAATCAGTTCATACAACATCAAGACATTAAGACAACAAAAGTCCTTTAACGAGAAGCCAAAAAGCTCTTATTTTGTGAATGGACAAGTAGTGTGACATCTCCTCGCAGAGGAAACAGTACAACTGATGAATAAGAAGACATCATATCAAACCAAGCATATAGAAAATTATTTCTCACATCATTATGAAATCATAAGAGTATAGGACCTCTGAAGGTATTGACTAAGAAACTGTCAACCAACCTCACTTCTCTGAGAGTGTCATAGAAGCCACCAAAAACAATGATTTTGTGTTTATACAAAACCTGTAACAAAGCAAGATGGATAGAAAGCAGCCATGCATGAGTTAACAGGAGAAAACTATATATGAAGGACAAAGACAGCTATGAGGCCACTGATTAGATTACCATTCTATGACCTGAACGTGGGCCAGGACAACCTTTCAGATTAAGTTGTTCCCACTGATTTGTTTTGAGGTCCAACATCCAGAAATCCTAAAAGGAAATTTCGATCATAGGTCAACATAATTCACAAGACTCCCACATAATATCTCGGTTGCAATATGCAGAAAATACTACGATGGTTTTGGCATAAACAAAACCGCATGTGTGTTACCCTGTAGTGGTGGAAGCGTTCTTGATTTGAGGAGGTAAATTCACCACCTAACAACAAGTACCCAAAGTTATTTGTGGGATGCAACGGATATTGCACCAGCAAGTAAACACCTGTGGAGGAAGACTAACGAGCTCACCGAATATATACAGATAATTTTTCCAAGCAACTGCCTGATGAGCACTGCGAGGAGGTGGACTATTGGGACTGGAGATCAACTTCCACGCCTGCTTCTCCACATCATACCGGTAAAGATGACCGTAGACAAAAGTCTGCACCATTTTGAAACCGGGGTCGTGACCAAAACAATGAGCCGAGCTTGCAGCATAAACATAAGTACTCCATCAACTATTCTCGACCCCTCACCTTGGTGCCATTGTAAAACTCGCCACCATAAAATATCAATTCCGTGTCTTTCAAAGGATTCAGCGTCATCTACAGGAGTTAATGGTACCATTACAAAAACTAATCAATCACACAATTCAAGCAAGCCACCATAAGGTGAGTAAACAAAATGGCGCGCAGCGAGAGCCGATAAAGAGGGTCATTACCGTGCAATTAGATCGAGGAGAAGGCGCGGGTACATTTTCCTCAATGTGGACCTCCTTCTTCTTCGCTTCCTCTTTTTGTATGCTTAGCTGGTCAGCGGGGGCGCAAGCAAGTCAATTCCAACTCAAGGAAGGAGAGAGCAGCCATGACTAATCTCAAATCAAGAAGAGATATGGGCAGAAATTCATTTGCAGTTTCAAAGATCAAATTATCGTCGTAATCTATCGGAAGCAATTGAATTTCTCAGTTTTTCACGTTTTTTTTCCTAGAAACAGAGGATAGACAGCACCATCGGTGTTGCTCAAATCCTAAGTTTCGGACACAAAAAAGAGGTTTTGCGATGGACTGCATCGTCCCGGAAGATGAACATCCGGCGAGACGGTTAAAGCGGGGGCAGCATCATACGAGGATGGCGTCGATGTCGTCTTCAGGGGAGATCTTCTTGGTGTCCCGGCGAGCTCTCTTCTCCTCCGCCTTGGCGGTTTTCCTCACGGTTTTCTCCTTCCCCTTCCCCGGCTTCTTCGTCTTCTTCCCCATCCCCCCCCTCTCTCTCTCTCTCTCTCTCTCTCTCTCTCTCTCTACAGTTCACCGTTTCGTCGGCCGGACTGGCGGCAACGCTCGCAACTACAAGAATGTCGACGGCGGGACCAGACAGAGGAGGGGAGCGAGGTTTCAAGCGGCGTTCTTTCAAGCGAAATTTCACTTTGGTCCCTGTAGTTTTGGGATCCTTCACTTTTTGATCCATGTGTTTTATTTTTGTCACGATTGCTAATTCTTCCGCGATAATTTAAAGGATAACATTCGGATGGCCATGAACTTTAGTTTAATGTGTGATGTGTTTCATGAATTTAACTGAATGTGCAATATAGTCTATGAACTTTTAATTTATTCTATATTTAATCACTAAAATTTTAACACATATTCAATTTAGTTCCTTTCATTAATTTAAATTCGATAACCATAAAATTTTAGGACTAGATTGAATATATACAAAAGATTTAAGGATCACATTAAATAAATTAAAAGTTTAGGGATTAGATTATGCGTTGGATTATAGTTTAATGACTATGTTGAACATTCGACCGACCAAAGTTTCTTCTCCATCGAGTTGACTGTTCGATCAAAGTTCCTTCTCCATCGAAGTCCCGTGAGTCAACGCCGGCAATCACACATGAAGAAGTCTACGAGCTGAGGGCTCTCGCCCTGAGACTGCTCCTCCTTTTCCCGATTTCCTTCCAGGCGTCGTCGTCACCCCCGTGATTCTCGCTTCCCTCTCATCTTGTCATTCCAGCATTCTCTTTTGCCGCATCCCTTCTTCCTGTTTGCCGCATTCTCTGTTCAGGTGGCCACCTTCAGCATTTCCCTACCATCCTTACCCTGACGTGCACGGCTCTCGCTTTCGTCATTCGCCCCACCTCCCAAGCAAGGCATTCAGTTTGCTGTGGCTTTATTCTGCTCGACCTCTCTACGTAAACCCCTCGCTTGCCTCGAGTTAAATGCACTCGGATCCCTTCCCGTATCACTTGCTAATCTGAACTCGACGAGCCGAGCTGCATGATCGAGTTTTCTCGAGGTTGAGCTCGTGACTCTAGGCTTTGGAGGATGCAGACGAGAAAATGCATTTCGAAGCTCATTAGATGCTGGCACGACTGTTCGACAAGATCCATTCGGATGACAAATGAGGAAAGGCATTCCAAGGCTTATCGGAGGCTGGTACGCCTGTTCAAAATGTCTCATTCGGACAACATGACCATTCTCAAGCATTTGATCTATGCTGAGGACGACATACAGCCGCTAGTAATCGGTACCAACAAATCGAGGGTTTGATCCTACTTCCTTTGACTTCTACCTTCCTATTATTGTACTCGATGGCCTCAATTCGATATCTATCTACAGAAATATAACAGCAATTCTCTCTCATTTCGTGACAAACAGGTCGGCCTTGAAGTGCTGAGAAAGAAGACAGTGTTGCTACTAATATCGGATCTTGACATTACCATTGAAGACATAAAAATTCTCAACCACGTCTACAGAAAGTCTCGTGCAAGGCCTGAGAACCAGTTTGAAATAGTGTGGCTTCCAATTGTGGATATCGATCCAAAATCAGCTGCTTGGGATATGACCCATCAGCAGAAGTTCGGGAAGCTGCAGAGGCGCATGCCATGGTACACTGTCCACCACCCCTCAATCCTTGAACCAGCCGTGATCGAGTACACAAGAGAGGTGTGGCATTTCTCGAAGAGGATCATCATAGTAGCTCTGGATCCACAGGGGAAATTGGCGAGCCCCAATGCCTTCCACATGATTTGGATATGGGGAATCTGGGCCTTCCCTTTCACTAAGGAACGAGAGGAAGCGCTATGGAGGCAGAAGAGTTGGGGACCCGAGCTGATCATTGATGGCTTAGACGACGGGACTATAAAAGAATGGGTACAAACTCCATTCCTAACGGTTCTTCTTTCCCCAGATTGATTCTTAAATTTTCAAAAACGCATTTAAAAGAGCTTTGGCAAACAAACTCTGATGAAGAAATAAATATTCCGAGATGAACCATGGGCCAGGCTTTATTTTTCCCCGAAAGTAAGGCAGTAAGAAGGGCGAGACATTTGGTTCTGTAACATGTAGCAACGAAAATCCAATTCCATAGCCTAATACTACCGCCGGAGAGACTTAGCACTGCCGGGGACAACGTTTTTTTTTTTTTTTTTTTTTTTTTTTTTGGTAAAGTGCCAGGTACAACTTTCTCCATTGTGGAAAATGAATTTCCAAGTATAAAGTAGCCCCATGTTATTCCTGGTGAATAGAAGCTGCCCCATGTCCTCATGCAGACACATATTGCATGTTAGCACAAAGTGCAGAGTATTCATGTCGATAATAAATATTTCCTGCATCTGATCAGATGGAAGAAGGATCATGCATCTGTCTATATGGAGGTGAGGACCTTGATTGGATCGGGAGGTTCACAAACGCAGCCAAAGGGGTCGCTGAGATTGCTGATATCCCATTGGGAATGATATACGTGGGAATGAGCAACGCCATGGAGCGAGTGCAGACAACTGCAGCGGCAATCAGGGCAGAGAGTCTGAGTGACTGCTGGGGAGACATCACATTCTTCTGGTACTTTTGGGGAAGACTCGAGAGCATGCTCTACTCGAAGTTGCAACACGGGATGTCCACTGAAACCGACCCAGTTTTGGATGAGATCATGACGATACTAAGCTACGATGCGAGCGACCAAGGATGGGCTCTTTTCTGCCATGGTCCGGGACCGCCAATGGCGAGAGCCAAGGGCGTCGAAGTCTTGCAGAGCATAGAGGAGTTCGACGAGTGGAAGGGCGATGCAGATCAGAAGGGTTTCGTTTATGCGCTGCAGGACCATCTAAGACAGAAGGAGCTTGAGACTCTGCAAGACCGCAGTGGAATCCCGATGATGGTCCTGTGCTCGGAGGCTGAGTATGAGGTCACGGAGTTCATTAGGTACAGTTGCCACACCGAATAGGCAGAAGTTTAACTACGGTCACTTGGATGTGAAGATATCTTCTGATATGCCATCTTGAGGCGCAAGATTTAATTGTGGAAGATAGCGATGCTGGTTGGGGCGTCCAGTCTGGTGCGGTGTTTATTCAGAGCCTGGCTCTGGCTATCATGCAATCTATCCTTCTTTTTTTCTTTTCGGTTTCCTTTTGCGGTTTCAATGGTGTTCTGTTTCAAAGTGTTTAGATGACATCTAGATGTATGCCTGGACTGCAACTTTTCTTGTACTCCATGAAGATATGCATTTGTGATGTTCAATCTAGCTGTTTAACTTCTGTAAGTCTACCACACCTTTGCGTTGGCTTCTCTTCAGGACAGGCTTCTTAGTAACAACGCCTTCGTTCATGGGATTCGTCATCTCATGTGCTGACCAAAGACTTTCTATTGCCTCCGGTTTGAGCAGCTGGTGATCGTTAAATCACTACTAAACAAGCGACCATTGTAACTTTATACACTTTGAACGAAACCCGTGCCATGCATGGGAAATGTATTATTACACCGAAAGTCAATAATATTTTGCTCCAAATTTTCTACGACATCCTCACTGATATCTTCTAAACTCATTAGTAATATTCTCTTTGGACTTCCTTTACCTAAAGTAAGTCTTTTCTGGAAATAATCAATAGCATAAGTACACTGTTTTCCAATAACATGTTTTAGGTTTCAAATTTGAATACAAAAAATATGACAGCAAATTATTCGATTCGAAATTAAACTGCAAATGTGACAGAAAATCTTACAAGGAAAATCAGAATTGGTGGAAAATTTTCCAAATGAACATGCAAAGAATCTGGAGCTAGAGTGATTGACAAGTTAATTGGGAAAAGTTAAAAAAAAAAAAAAAAAAAAACAAAGTTACTAAACCTATTAAATTAATACTAATTCGATTCTAAAATTTTCCATTAGATCAATTTAGTCCACTTGGCTAATTGACATCAGAAATTACTGACGTGAACGTCAATTATCCTACATGGAACAATCAACGTCGACGTGGACAATTCTAAATATTATTTTAATAATATTTCTTTTCATTTTCCTTTTCTTTTTTTCTTCTCTTTTTCTTCTTTTCTTTTTTTTTCTTCTATTAACAGTCGGCGGGGGCCAACCCCCACCGGCCACTAAGCGAGGGCCTATGAGCCCTTGCCAACCGCTGGCGAGAGTCGTGACCCTTGCTCACCACTGGGCGAGGGCTCGCAACCTTCACCAGCCCCTTTGGACGAGGGTCTTACGCAGTTGGCGAAGGCTTGTAGGCCCTCACCTAGTGGCTAGCAAGGGCCGCTAGACCTCAGCTGGTGGCCACCGGCCCCTTACCGGTCATTAACAAAAAATAAAAAATAATAAAAAAAAAGAAGGAGAAAAGAGGAAAAGGAGAAGGAAAAGAAAAAAAATAACAATAAATTATTTTAAAATCATTGAAATATTATTAAAAAGTTTGTATTAATGCCGACAACGACACGTACAATTGCCAGCATCCACGATAGTAATTTCTGACCTAGATTGGCCAAATGGACTCAATTGGTACCAATGTGAAAATATTTAGAATTAAATTGATTCAATTAAAAAGTTTAGGAACGAATTTGTGCTAATGCTATAGGTTTACGACTTTTTTTTTTTTTTTTTTTTTTTTTAATACTTTTCCATGATGAATTGTCAAGTCTTCGCACTTATTCTTTCCACTTGGATGAGAATTACCCAACTGCAAATTTAAAGAAAGTGGATGGTTAGTCTTTCCTCATAAAACTTGCGATAGAAAAATAAGGGTTAATGTTATGAAAAATCTGAAATTGGTATTTATGCCGCAAATTTATTCCAAACTAATTTTTTTACTACAAAAAAAACTCTAAACCAGTATATATGTGACAAATTTACCCTCCGTTAGTTTCTTTCAAATTTACAATCAAATTGCTGAGTCGGATAACACGTAGCAATCAAGAATACCCCCTGTTTATCATAGGTATACTGGTTTAAGGTTTTCGTTGTATTAATTCAATTTAATGAAAATTAACAGAGGGTATAACATTTTTGGAGTAAATTTATTACAAGTGTATTAATTTGGGAGGCAATGTTAACCTAAAAAATAACCAATGCCAGTCAAACGGTGAGCCGTGCGCTGATCTTTTCTTCTTCTTCTTCTTTTTATCATTTTTATTAACTTTCCTAGCCTAACCAGGACCTTATGTATAAATATTAAATATTGAAACTCACTTTTATATAACAAGTTAATTTTTTAGATAAGCCGACAGAGATTCCATAAATTTTTACATAACATCAAAACCTCTTATTTAGGAAATTTAGTCTATGTATGAGGAAAGTATTAATATCGAACCATGTTTTTAGGTGTTTGAGATAGGAGCAGTTATAGCTCAAGAAAAAGTAAAAGAAAGAAATAGGAATAGTTGCCAGCGCTCCGCAAAATTTGACAAGACACTTTCTCCATTGCTATTTTGCCGCTGATGGCAGATTCCACCTCGCCCGGCTCGCCATGTTCCTCCTCCGCCGTTGCTCCACCCATGCCAGATTGAATCTCGACTGTCCAGACCCCCAAGCCCTCATAGACGTCCAAGCTGCCTTAGGCATCACCGGACAGATAATATTTTTAGAAAGCTAAGTGCTTAAGATTTTTACAAAAAAGACGTCCTTTTCTCGCTAGATCGATAACATTTCGGGAATTAATTCGTCCCAAAAAGTAAGAGTAACGAGCTTTGCAAACCTTAACAATTGTTAGAAGCAAAGTCTGCAAGGCTGATAAGAATAACGCCATAATATTGAAAAGGGAACAATGTCAGGGCGCGCATGACAAAATTTCCATTTCCCTATTTCTTTATTTTTCTCTTCCCCGGAATAGGTTTGGAATAGAAATCCGTTTGGTAATACAATTTCATTTTTTTCTACTTTTGGAATAGATTTTTATTGCAGAAATAAATTTGGAGTAGAAATTATAAGCTATAATTTTTAGTTTTTATATTTATGGAATAAAAGTAAGAAATTAAAACTATTTTCATCATTCACTCTTGTCACTTTGTCTTTCGCTTGCTCGCCCGCCGCTTGTGGGATGTCGAACGTCGGTCGCTGAATGCTAGCCGCCTATCGCTACCCCCTAGAAATAGAAATTTTATTTTGTTATCAAACGAGTTTCTGTTCCAGAAATAGAAATTTTAAATCGTTATCAAACATGTTTCTTTTCTCATAAATTTGTCTAGGGAATAGAAATTAAAAAATCAATTTATAGCCAAAAATTGATTTCTAGAACAGAAATGTCGTCATGTGCGTCCTTGAAGTCTTGCCGATTTAAGGCACGAATGATAACCATTCTAATTAGAAATTGATTTATGTAAGAGAAATAGATTTTTTTTTTTTTTTAATTTCTATTCGTAGATGAGTTTTTAAGCAAAAATACTTATTTGATAACGACACAAAATTTCTATTTCCAGAATATAAATTCGTTTCATAACAACACAAAATTTCTTCCCTTTGGACAATGACGGCCAGCAACAACGAACAGTGAATGGCAGCTAGTGGCTAGGAGTGGCGACAACGGACAGTGAACGGCAACTGGCGATCGATGTCAGCTGCTAGCGACTGGCAGTGATGGCTAACAACTAGGAGTGGCGACAATGGATGATGAACGGCAATTGGTGACGACAGTGAGCAACCGACTAATTGAGAGGACAAATATTGAAAAGAGTTTTTATTTCTTATTTATGTTCGAGAATTAGAAAAGTAAAAAATTTTACTTCGATTTCTATGCCAAACCTATTTTTGGAATGAAAATCTATTCCAAAAATAAAATAATAAAATAATTTTACCAAACGGATTTCTATTTTAGAAATAAGTTTGGAATAGAAAAATGGTTTTGGAATAGAAATAGAATGTTTATTATGCGCGCCCTTAATAAACAAGAAAAAGATGGAAGATTGGAAGTGTTTATACGATGAAAGCATTTACATGTGGACGGAAAGTAGGAGGCCGTTGAAATTGTTCAGGAGAAACAACATGACCAGTTCTAATCTATTTACGAGGAGAAAATCAATCCTTATATCTTATGGTATTCTCATTGTTCTTTCATAGTCAAAAGTCGTTTTCTTGTTTAAAGCCAAAACCAATACTGTGAAAAATGAACAGGAAAATTACCAAAATAGTTTTAAATTTATTACAATAATGTCAATTCAATCATAAATCTTTTTTTTTTTTTTGGCCAATTTAGTCGGTTCGGCCAATCTTGGTTTGAAATCGCTAACATAGACGCCAATCATCCTACTTGACATGATGTGGATAATTTTTAATAATTTTTATTTTATTTTTTCAAATTTATTTTTATTCTTTTCTTTTTCCTTTCTTTTTTTTTCCTTTTCTTTCTCTTTCTTATTTTTCCTTCCCTTCTACCTCTAGCTGTTCGCTGCTCAATCTCGCCATTTTGTCTTGTTGCTTTGGGAGTTTGCTAGTGTCCCCAACGCATTTGGCGAGGCCAATGGCCGGCGAGACCAAGCTTCGTCCAAGGCCAACAAGGTTGACCGTATTAGCCCTCGCCTCTAGCCAATCACTAAGGTCTAGTGACTGGCTCGAGGTAAAAGGGAAGGGGACCAAAAAAAAGAAAGAGAAAGAAAAAGAAAAGAAAAAAAAGTAAAAGAATAAACAAAATTCAAAAAACATATAATTAAAAATTGTTCACATTAGAATCGGTCATATCTATGTTAGTGATTTCGAGTCAAAATTGGCTAGATGGACTAAATTGGTACAGATGTCAAATGTCTATGATTCAATTAGCCAAAAAAAAAAAAAAAAAGTTTAGAATTGAATCAGCATAATTATAATATGTTTATGAACTTTTTGGTAATTTTTCTAAAATTAACCAACAATTATGTATGAGTTGTCATCTTATTTTCTTTCTTTGGACAACATTTCTTTTTTTTCCCCACTTGTTTTTGGTCAAATTTTTTCGAGGAAAATTTCAGAAAAATGACCCCAAATGTCTATATTTTATTAAATAAGGGCTCGAAATGAACTTTATTCAAATAAGGACCTAAAGTGACATTGTTGTTTCAAATAAGGGCCCAAAGTGACTTTGGTTATTTCAAAAAAAAGGCTTGATCTCACCGATCGCCGGCTTGCTAAATTTTTGTCATTTGCCATTTTCCCCCTTTTTTTCTTCCTTTTTTTCTTTCATTTTTTTTCCTTGATTCTTCTTCCTCCTCACTAGCGACGGCCACCCATGTCGACCATAGGTGAGGGACGGTTGCCCAACCCTCGTCGGCCGTGAGCAACAGCCTCACCTGGGGCCTACAAGGGCCCCAAGGTGAGGGTCACCTCGCCCAAACGAGGCTGTCCCTCACCTGTGGCCAGCATGGGTGGCCCTTGCCCAACCCTTTGTGGGCATCAGCCACCAGCGAAGAGGAAAAAGAAGAACCCAAAAAAATGAAAGAAAAAAAGGAATAATGGCAAATGATGAAAATACCCTTAATCGTCAAAAAGTTAGGTCTTTATTTAAAATAGACATATTCATTTCATATTCTTATTTGAAACACACATAAGCACTCCATTTACCCATTTGAAACAAACATAAACACTCCATTTCCCCATTTGAAATAGACATAACCACTTTATGTCCCCGTTTGAAACAAGATCCACTTTAAGTCCTTAAGGCCCTTATTTGAAAAAGTGATGAAACTTCATGTCTATATTTGAAATAAGGTTAATTTCGAGCCCTTATTTGAAAAAAATGGATAAGTGCATTGGAAATCCTAAAATTTGTTATGAAAATACGATTAAGTCTTAAAACTTTCAAAAGTGCAATTAAGTCCTAAAACTTGTCACAAAGTGCAGTTAAGTCCTAAAACTTTCAAAAAGTGCAATCAAGTCCTAAAATTTATCACAATGGTTCAATTTAAGTCCTTTCATTGATTACACTTTTAGAAAGTTTTAAGACTTGTTTGTAGGATTTTATTGAACCTTTTGAAAGTTTTAGGACTTTATTGAACTTTCGTAATAAGTTTTAGGACTTAATTGCACTTTTTGAAAGTTTTAGGACTTAATTACATTTTCATGATAAGTTTTAGGACTTCTAATGTATTTATTCCTTGAAAAAATGAGGGTATTTCAGGCCCTTTTGGAATTTTTCCAATTTTTATTAAAACGAAAATGAAAGAAGAAGGCAAATCGGAATGTCGCCTTCATAGACGTAGATAGAGAGGAGACAAAAAAAAATAATAATAAAATAAAAAAGAGACTCAAAATTTGAATATCAATGTCGTACTTTTCGATGGGAAGGGGAAGAAGATACGTTCATTCCTGTCATTGACTTTTTCTTTCGGTTTCGTCAGTAATTCTTTTCTCGTATCCCCCCTTTTATTATGGATCGGCTGTAAGAAACGAGATGCCGATAGAACCATACAAAATGAGCAGTGGAAAATATTTATATATTGAGGGTGCATTTGTTTCATGCAAAATCAGTGATTTTATAAAAAAAATTCCCGATAAAAATTGATCATTTATATCGCTTACAAATTTGATTTAACGGAATAATTATTTTTCTCGTCAACGTAAACCCTTTAAGTATAGATTGTTGTTGTTTATGAAAGTATTTTGTGTCAAACTAATTATTCTCAAGATATAATGACGTAAATAGTATGTACAATGCTGTCCCTAAACTTTAGCCTAATATTTAATATGGTCCCCGAATTTTTAATTTATTCAATGTAGTCTCCGGTCTTTTAGTACATATTTAATATAGTCCATGAACAATATGAATATGTTCAATATAGTAATTCTATTAATCCAAAATTAGAAATGATATTGAACATTATCATTTAGTTTAGAGATTAAATTAAACATGTATCAAAAGTTTAAGAATCATATTGAATAAATTAAAAGTTTAGCGATCATATTGAATACTGGGCTAAAGTTCAGGAATCACATTACATGTTGGGTCAAGATTTAAGGATTATTTGTGTCGACTTCCCTTATTCTCAATGATAGAAACGGTGACTCATAGAGAAAAAAAAGAAAAAGGTCTTGAGTAGCTTTCGTGAATTGCATCCAGAAGTAAAGAATGGTCATCTCGAAAATACCATGTTAGATCTATGAAGTAATCTCGATTCTTTGTTGTTCGCAGGAAAGTAAGATAAAACAAAAAGGTAGAAAGTTAACTTGCAGGCCACTCGCAAGGAAAGAACCTCTCTTTCATCCAACCGTAAGGAAAAAGTCATCAGAGCTACTAAACTCACCAAAGGAAGACATTGTGTGGCTGTTCTTTCTCATCTCAAACCAAATAGCCTGAATCAATTTCCTCATCCCTTGGCATGGCTGAATCACTCCTCTTCAGCATTGCCCAGGGTGTGCTAGGGAAAATAGCATCACCGGTGGTCCAAGAAGCCATCGCAATTTATAGCGTCAAAAGCCAGATCCACGACCTTAAAAATACGTTAACTGCCATTACGGCGGTGTTGTTAGATGCTGAGGAGCGACAGGAGAAGGACCACCGCCTGCAACTATGGCTAAGTAGGCTTCGAGACGTGTTGTACGATGTGGAGGACGTGCTTGATGAACTCGAGTGTGAAGTCTTACGAAAGCAGGTAATCAGTCGGTACGGGGGCGTCAAAGAGAAGGTTCGTCGCTTCTTTTCCCTCTCTAATCCACTAATACTCCGTGAAAAAATCAGTCATAGAATCAGCGAGGTTAGGGAGACATTATCTAAGATTTCCGCCGAAAAGAATCAATTTGATCTTAATGTGCGGTATGTCGACACTGGTGTGGTGCATATGCAATCACGAGAGACTTACTCATATATAAACGAGTTGGACGCCGTTGGAAGAGATTCCGACAGACAAAAAATAGTTGAGATATTGATGCAGTCAAATGACAAAAAACTCTCGGTGATTCCCATTGTTGGAATAGGAGGCATGGGCAAGACGACCCTAGCTAAATTAGTTTACAACGATCATAGTGTGTTAGAGCAATTTAAGTTGCGACTATGGGTGCATGTACCTGAGGACCTTGATTTAAAGAAAACCATCGAAGGAATTATCAAAGAAGCAACTGGTGAAAGCCTGAGTAACTTTGATATTCAGCAATTGCAAACAATCCTGCGACGCACCATCAAAGACAAGAAATATCTACTTGTCCTGGATGACGTATGGGGCAACGACCACAGTAGATGGAAAGAATTGCGAGATTTGCTAAGTGAAGGAGCTAATGGAAGCAAGATAATTGTGACAACACGCAATTCAGAAGTTGCTTCCCTAATGGGTACCCGTCCAGCATATACACTACAAGGTCTTTCTCATGAAGCCTCTCTGACCTTGTTTAGAAAATGGGCATTCATTGAAAAGGAAAAGCAACCACGTGATGATCTCCTTGAGATTGAAAATGACATTGTCAAAAAATCACGAGGGGTTCCTCTCCTTGTGAAAACTTTGGGGAGTCTACTTTACGGAAAAGTCCAAAAACAACAATGGACACATATAAGAGATAGCGAAACGTTGGAGTTAAAGGAAGCTGAGAAAGGCATTTTGTCAATGCTTAGGCTTAGCTATGATCGTTTACCCTCTCACCTAAAACCTTGTTTTGCCACATTTTCACTTTTCCCCAAAGGATCCGATATTATTTGCGGTGATTTAATTACATTATGGATGGCTTTAGGACTCATTAGTTCGACAAGGGAAAAACTAGCAATGGAAGACATAGGTGTTGAGTACATCAAAGATTTGCAGAAGAGATCTTTCCTCGACCTATTTGGAGAGTGTGAATTGACGTCATCTTTTAGGGTGCATGATCTGATCTATTCTCTTGCAACAATTGTGGCACATAATGATTCCTCTACTGTTGACTTAAAAACTGTAGAGATTTCGGAAGGAGTTCGGTATGTTTTGTTCTCTAGCACTTCATCAGAGGGAATTTCAACTTTCAGTGGTGTCCCACCTTTTCTAAGAAAGCCAAGTTCAAAGAGGCTTCGTGCGATTAGATGCAATGTAATTCAATCGAGAGTTCATAATGGAGTTATTGCTGAAGAGTATGTCAGAACATGCATCTTAAATTATAACCGCTTACGGTATCTGGATTTGTCATATGGTAGTTTTGAGGAGTTGCCAAACTCGATATGCAACTTGAAGCAATTGAGATTATTACTCCTCCATGAGAACAAGCGATTAAAGAAGCTTCCAGATACCATTTGTGAGTTACAGAATTTGCTACAATTATCTCTCCATAGTTGCTTGGAGTTAGACGTTTTACCCAAAAATATGAGAAAGCTCGTTAACCTTAGGTTTCTCACTGTAACAACAAAGCAGAAGAGCCTAGAAGAAAGTGGAATACAATATTTAGAAAATCTGTATTATCTGGGGATCTGTGAGTGCGTAAATCTCCAACTTCTATTTGAAGGTACTTGCCGACTGACTCACCTTCGGGAGTTGCACATTTTAAATTGTGGAAGACCAATATATCTGCCTTTTGGGGAATTAATTGCTCTAGAGTCCTTAAGGATTTATCACTGCAACCTCTTGTTGACCCGAGAGAATAGATCCAACTTTCCGTTGAATCTTCGTAAACTGGCAATATCAAATTCCCAACAAGTGATGAAGCTACTCCAATGGGTCGACGAGTCAGCCTGCACTTTGGAGTCCTTAACTATTTTTTACTGCCCGACCATGACGGATATACCCGAAGGGCTGCACAATGATCCACGTCTCAGAACAATTGAGGCGGTGGGATGTCCCAACCTAAAAATCAGGTCAACCCCTCGCTCAAAGATTACAGAGATTATTCGTGAAGGTGTATTTATCAATCGGAGGCCTGGATATGCCGGTGTTTTCCATCAACACCAAATCCATCGTGCTCCTTGAATCCAACTTGGTATCAGTATTGTACAATGGACGGATGATTAGGTATGCATCTATTTGCCTCTCCCTTCTTTAATACTTCGTTCTTAGATGTCATATTGCCAGATATTGAGATTCCATCCTTATGTTACTTTTCCTCACTTCCTAGCTCGATAAAGATTAGAATAAGACAATGCATTATGCACAATCACAATATTGACGACTTTAGATATATATTTGGGAAAATTTTGACATATCCCAATTTCTCGGTGCCATCTGCCATATTGAAAGTAAAACTTGATTCCCTAATGATGGATTCTCGTTTTCTGCTGTTACTTGGAAGTTCGAATGTAATGTAATTTTTCGGATGCCTTTTTCTTTTTCCCCTTTTGATGAATGAAGTTGAAGAACATCTTACTCGACCATGGCCACGTCATCATTAGTCGTTATCTTTAAGAGTAATGTCTCTATATAACAAAGTATACTCGGAAGAAATTAACCTCAGAATTTCATCCAATCCACAAAATACCCATGCTATGCTGACTAAAAAATAAATAACGACTGTGTTACCAAATGATGGGCGAAAGAGTAATTTAAAATGTGAACAACAGTATCATGTTATCCAATAAATCTTTCTTTCACAGATTTTATATTAAAATGACATTCCACATCGAGCAATAATTTGAATATTTGGAAATTGATTGAAGTAAATGCACTTTGTAGAAAGCCATATATATAAGAAAACATTTTCAATTTCTATTTGTTTATTATTAAGAGATAAAGAAGAAACAAGCTTAAAATTTTAAGTAAAAATAAAGGTTTTCTTTCTGAGTGCAAAATGGTGTGCGTACTTATATTCCATCTTAATTCGAAGATAGGAGGTCTTCCAAAACTCCATATTTCATTTGGAACAAAAACAAGGACAATATTGAATATCATTTTTTTAGTCTATGGGTTTAATTCGAGAACAGTTTTCCTCGTTCTAATTTGACAATTGTTTTCGAAAAATCAAATGCACTTTCACGACAACTTTTCATTCTCAATCAAATGGAAATGAGAACAAAAATTTAGAAAACTTTGAGGAGCCAAATAAAGCCTCAGATTTTCAAAATGCTTTTAGCGAAGCTTTATTAGTACTTAGGGGCAGTTTTCAATTTCTTTTTTGATAAATAAACCATGTCACAGCGAGACAGTATCATTAGCATATAGTAAATTGAGAGCTTTGTAAGCTCTGATCCAAACTTGCCATATGGAAAGATGATTGAAGGGCCAGTAGCAAATTTCACCGAAATTGAAATTTTACAAAATTTAACCAATGAGAGGTCATTGATTTCAACAGGAATTCATTATTAAATAACTATTTTACTAAAAATAATTTAATCGAATTAGATGTATTAACTTGATATTTTTAGTCCCGAAGAATTTAATTCTTCGATTGAATTAAAATTTAATTAAGACGTTGCGATGAGAAAAGGAAAGAATGACATGAAAAAAAAAATACTTGTTAAGATACAATCAATAACTCGTCAGTAAATTGCAAGAATTCGTTATTAAATAATTCTTCTATAAAAGTATTTCATCAAAATCAAATTTTTAATAATTTAAACTCAAAAAAAAAAAAAAACGGTTATTCTCTAATTGAATCACTATCTGATGAACATATTGAAATAAGAAAAGAAAAAATATCATAACAATCATTTAATAAAGTAAGCAATCCAAGTCGAATTTGATTAGAAAATTAGAAGTTACATTTACCATTGAAGCAATACATAAAATAACACATTCAATTCATAATACTATCTAAAATTGCTAATTCATATAACACAATAAAAAGTCTTTCTATACCATAGATCCAGTTCCATGCGTAGCGGGGGGATGACTGCTAGTCCAAAATGCCCACGATCAACATTAATAAAGCCGAATCATCCAATAAAAAATCATTTATTTTAACTTGACATGCATGAAAAGCTAACGCATAGGGAGATATATTCGCTTTAACTTAGGTTTCCAACTTGAGATTAAACGATCTTCTCGATCTGATTATAAAACTTTCACAAATGTCTTCAATTAATTTGTTGAGTCAAAATACTTGCACAAATCCATGCTCGCGATTCTTCAAAGTGATGCACGGTTCCACTTATAACCATTTCTAATTATGTTTTTTAATAGAATTGTTTTTTTATTTAATTAAGAGTGTTCAACTTATAACTATCTCTTTTAAAATGTACTAACACAGTGGCACAACGGATACATGTGAATGAACCCATAGCCACAAATTTCCTTTTCAAATTGCAAAGCACAATGCATTCTAAGAATGATAACTTTTCGAGTGAAGCTTTCTTAAAAAAAAAGGGAGGTTAACACGTGAATGAAGCCATAGCCACAAATTTCCTTTTCAAATTGCAAAGCACAATGCATTTTAAGAATAATAATTTTTCGCGTGAAGCTTTCTTAAAAAAAGGGAGATTAACATATAATATGCTATATGCAGGGGAGAGATGTCTTAGATCAGAGAGAAATTGAGAGTAACTGGACATCTTTCGTTTTTATCTTTAGTGGAAAAGCTTAAATTCAAATCCTCAATTGTGGGGTTCTTTGGAAACTTTGTTGTGTATCAATATTTACCCTCACGTGTCATTTATTTATGATATAACGTCTAATGGTAAAAGAGGAAACTCAAGTGATTATAATATCTACAAAGTAGGATGGCCTTTTCTCACTAGATTAAAAAATATCACTGTTCGGGAGACATGGTCCAAGCCTGGTGAAGAAATGCAAATTTTGGAAATTAATTTGTCCTGAAAAATGGCCCGAGTTGGGCACGAGCTTGCTGGCCAGTGACTCAGGGTAATAGGTCTTCAACGTGAAAGTTTTAGGGCATGTTTATTTTGGATGAAGCAAAAAAATAATAAATAAAAAAATTCTTTTGCTTTTTTACCAACATTTAAAATGTTATTCAATTTCCAAAAAAAATGAAAAAATCATATGTTAATTTATGTGCCAGCTTTTACGTGTCTGGAAAGTTTTGAGTGTTTTGCAATAACGAAATGTCAAATTGGGTGCATAGTAAGATTAGATTAGAGGCTATGGACTGTTACATTTTGTTGTAATCTATCAATGGTATATCAAGGTTCATTACTCGGGTACCATTAGCACACTATTCAATAATAATGTGAACATCAAATATGTAAGCACTTGCTCATAATGTGCACAATGTATAAATATAACGGTTTCCACTTGTTATTTTGGATACATATCCCTTTGGAGTCATGATACTGTTTTTCTATAATAATAATAAAATAAAATAAGAATTTAAGAAACACTTTTGAGAACCAAAATTTCCGCAGAATTTTATGCAAAAATCATACAACATTTTTATTGAAATGAATCTTATATCTATATATAGATTAATTTAGCTATCTAATGGAAAATATCTTGGCAAGTAAAATATTTTAAAATGACAAAAATTCAGAGTATACACAATGAAATGCCATAATATTACATGGTAGATACTCTTAAGCTCATCTCTTGTTTTTTTTTTCCTGTTGAGCAGATGAACTCCTGTGATCGAGGCGCCACTCCTTGTGGGGCTCTGCAAAGATTTGTTCGCGAACTGAGCACATCTCTTCGTTAATCTCTTTCATTTGCAAGTATGAAGACAATGGCCATTGATGTTGTACCTTTCCCTTCATTCCTTGAACAAGTGTTGCTATTTATTATTTGCTTGGTGTCTGTATTGCAACTTTCTCTACGGAGAAAAATGACTTATTTCATATCGTATGAGACCAACTGAAGTACCATTTGAGTTTGAAATTTTTAGAGCTATAGTCATCTTTCATTCACGAATAGTGTATGAAGTTATGACGCACTGTCGAATCTTATTTTTGGTAAATTAGTGTCGGTTACTTGATCTTTTTATAACATAATTTCGCAGTGCCACTCTTTTACAAGGATGAGATGGTGCAATATGACTCTTCCAATATTCGGTTGCGTTAGTTAGCAAACAAATTAATGTAATTCGTTGCTAAAAATCCATATTGTTGCAGTTTCACATTATTACAGAATTACTGAGCCTAGTATTAGCATCCCAACGGTTGAAATACCGAAACTCCATACATAGGGTGCATCATGTGATCTGCATCAACATGAGGTTCTACTTCTACCTGTATATGGCTCCGGCTAGAAGAAGCCGATATTCATTATTGCCAAGGCCGATACAGAGCTCGACGGCATCCCAACCCAACTCACATCCCCATTTTTAGCTATAGCTATGGCTAGCAGCAGTTCATCCGCCACGCCGTTTCTTACCAAGCAAGTAGGTAGCTAAAGGGAGGGTGACTGTACCTCCCATTCAGAAACATGTCGGCAATCACCCTGTACATGGCTTCGTGAGATGGAATCCGTCCCAGTTGATGTACTCCGAGGGACGAGGGCACAGGTCGGCAAACGGCGTGCTGCACGTCATGAACGGAGTGAAGTGACAGGGCTCCCCGGTAGCAGCATGCCCTGAAGGGCTCCCTGAAGCCGTACTTGGCCGGGGACTTCATGACAGAGCAGCAAGCGTACCAGTAATCGGCGTAGACGATCACCGAATCAGGGAACTGCTTCCTGAGGTTGGAAATCGTGGCCAGGAGTGCGGCATTATGTGCACGGGTTTGGTCGTTCGCGCTCTTCACACAGCCTAGGTCGTCTCTGTCACTCCGGGGGACAAATACATGGCCAGCGGCAAGCAACCCGACAACGGTAGGCCTTGGACCACCATATACTTCGCCCCCAACCTCAGAAGCGACTGCAAAGCAAATCAGATCATTGTGAAGTTCACTGAGGATGGAGAAAAAGGATATCAGACTGATGCTTTGGATGATGTCATCAACATTGACGAATCGCGCGGCGATCCAACCGTAAATTCGAGCGCTTATTTAGTGTGGGTCGATTTTTCCACAATAGATGCATTTATGATCAGCGCACCTAAGTCGGTTGAACTGAGCTATTCGACTCGAAGCTTGCTGTCTGGCCAGGAAAGAAAACACCCAGGTTCGAACATCGTCTTCGGATTACCTTGTTGAGTTCAGGATCGACAAATCAATTCGACAGGGTTAGTGCGATTTGATTGCTTCTCTAAACAGTTGACATTTGAGCTAGATCTCCAATTCAAAAATACATACACAGGCCCACAAAATACCACCCTAAACGATGCGACTTTAAATTCACACAAGGGGCATGTCGAGAAACCAGTCAAATGTTGGTTATTTCTGTTTTTGTATTCCTCGGAAATTAAAAAAATAATAGAAATCCGTTCGATAACATCCGCTAATTATTCTATTTTTCGAGAATAGATTTGTTCTTAGGAATAGATTTGGAACATAATCAGGAAGTATTAAAAAATTACTTATTTGTTTCTAGAAACAATTCAAGAATCAAGCAATTTTCTTTTTTTCTCTTTTCTTTTCTTTCTTTTTTTTCTTCTTCCTTCTCTCGTTGGTAGCAGACCTTGGTGATGGCCGACGACGGGCCATACAAGAGCCAGTGACCTCACCAGCCCTTGGCAAGGCTGGAAAAATTACTTTTCAAACTGGAAAAGCACATGTCATCTTCAGGCACTTTAATTAGTTCCATTTCTTTTTTATTTCTGCATGTTAAATCATTCCTATTAATTGCTTCACAAACAATAGTGACTCCGAACGTTTTTATATTTTAAAAAGGTGATTTTTTTTTTTCTAGAGAAACTGTTCAAGTACATCCGTAATATAAAGGAAACAAGGAAAAGAGACTAGCAAGGCAAAACTAATTCAAGAAAAAATAAAATAGAACATGAAGTCTGCAAAGGCTTGGAGTTCAGGAAGACCAACTTAGTCTGACTAATCTTCTACTTGGAAGTTGCAGCAAAGACTTCATCCTTTCAGGCAATTCAAGAAATGAGAAGCTATTATATTATATATAATTCGATGAAAAAGACATCAGCTAGAAACTGAGTTTTGAACCCTTGTCATTCTTGGAATTGACTGACACACCCTTTTGTTGTCAGCAACAAACGAAAAGCACCTCTATCAAGAGACGATAGCGATTAATCAATGTAATTTGTTAAATGAACTTCCCCAAACTAGCATGCGACTGGTAGAGTTTGAAAGTAACATTTGCACCTCAAATGGTCATAACTTAAAAAAGGCCTGTGAAATACAACTATTTTCTCATGCAGTGACCATATATTAATAATAGTTGTCTAGTAGCTCTTTGAAGCATTGAAAAATACTCACCTCATCCTGGTGAACAAAAAATTGAAACGCGCTCCATGCACTTGGCCACATTGATCCAGGTTTGGGCTTTATTTCTTGCCACTGCAACAAAGCAGCCAATTAGCCTTAAATAGAAAGTAAATCGAATTGAAAAGAGACCGCACTGATTAGCCCAACCACTAAAAGCCCATGGTGTTCACCTTGTACTGATCGAGATCGAAAACAAATAAATCATTATAATACCTGCACATATAGGGGAGAAATGGAAGTAAGAAGCTTTGCAAACCTTCAAATTGTAGAAGCAAGTCTGAAAGGCTGATTAAAAGTCCATAGGATACGGAAATGGGAAATAAAGCTTGAATTCTCCCTGATTTAATAAACATTCCATAGGATACGGAAGAGGGAAACAATGCTTGGATTCTCCTGATTTAGTAAACTTTCCAGGCCGTGATAGAAAGAAAAGGATGAAAGACTCAATTTTTTTTTTTTGGTAAAGGTAAGTAAAAAGGATGAAAGACTCAAATTGTTTATATTAATGTAGAGACCGAGGCCAAATGGGAAGTGTACGCCATTTCATCTGCTTTATTAAACTGCAACTTTAGCTGCAGTTAAATCTTAGCTTTTGCTCGGGAGCAACAACATGATCAGTGCCAACCAATTTGCCAGAAAAATAATATTTTAAAATCTTCTAATGTTCTTTATAATAAAGAGCCACTTCTTCATTCAAAGGCAATATCGATAGAAGAGGCAGCCTTCTAATTTTCATGCAACTAATTCTCCTTAAAAAAGATACAGTTTAGAAGCATAGTTCACACAACATCAAGACATTCAGGCATTTAACGAGAAGCCAAAGAGCTCTTTTTTTGTGAATGGACAAGTAGCATGACATCTCCTCACAGAGGAAACAGTACAACTGATGAATAAGAAAACATCATATCAAACCAAGCATAAAGAAAATTATTTCTCACATCATTATCAAATCATCAGAGTATAGGACCTCTAAAGGTATTGAATAAGAAACCGTCAACCAACCTCACTTCTCTGAGAGTGTCATAGAAGCCACCAAAAACAATGATTTTGTGTTTATACAAAACCTGTAACAAAGCAAGATGGATAGAAAGCAGCCATGCATGAGTTAACAGGAGAAAACTATATATGAAGGACAAAGACAGCTATGAGGCCACTGATTAGATTACCATTCTATGACCTGAACTGGGCCAGGACAACCTTTCAGATTAAGTTGTTCCCACTGATTTGTTTTGAGGTCCAACATCCAGAAGTCCTAAAAGGAAATTTCGATCATAGATCAACATAATTCACAATAGTCCCACATAATATCTCACTTGCAATACACAGGAAATACTATGATGGTTTTGACATAAACAAAGCCGCATGTGTGTTACCCTGTAGTGGTGAAGCGTTCTTGATTTGGGGAGGTAAATTCACCACCTAACAACAAGTACCCAAAGTTATTTGTGGGATGCAACGGATATTGCACCAGCAAGTAAACACCTGTGGAGGAAGACTAATGAGCTTACCGAATATATACAGATAATTTTTCCAAGCAACTGCCTGATGAGCACTGCGAGGAGGTGGACTATTGGGACTGGAGATCAACTTCCACGCCTGCTTCTCCACGTCATACCGGTGAAGATTACCGTAGACAAAAGTCTGCACCATTTTGAAACCAGGGTCGTGACCAAAAAAATGAGCTGAGCTCGCAGCATAAACATAGGTACTCCATCAACTATTCTTGACAGCTCACCTTGGTGCCATTGCAAAACTCGCCGCCATAAAAAATCAGTTCCGTGTCTTTCAAAGGATTCAGCGTCATCTACAGGAGTTAACAGTACCATTACAATAACTAATCAATCACACAATTCGGGCAAGCCACCATAAGGTGAGTAAACAAAATGGCGTGAGCGAGAGCCGATAAAGAGAGTCATTACCGTGCAATTAGATCGCGGAGACGGCGCGGGTACATTTTCCTCATCGCTTCCTCTTTTTGTATGCTTAGCTGGTCAGTGGGAGTGCAAACAAGTCAATTCGAGTTTAAGGAAGCAGAGAGCAGCCATGCCTAATCTCAAATCAAGAACAGATACGGCCAGAAATTCAATAGCAGTTTCAAAGATCAAATTATCGTCGTAATCCATCGGAAGCAACTGAATTTCTCAGTCCACTGTGGACGCGCAACAAGACTCGGTTTTACACGTTTTTTTCCTAGAAACAGAGGATCGACAGCACCATCGGTGTTGCTCAAATCCTAAGTTTCGGACAATAAAAATAGGTTTTGCGATGAACTGCATCGTCCCGGCAGATGAACATCCGGCGAGGCGGTTAAAGCGGGGGCAGCATCATCCGAGGATGGCGTCGATGTCGTCTTCAGGGGAGATCTTCTTGGTCTCCCGGCGAGCTCTCTTCTCCTCCGCCTTGGCGGTTTTCCTCACCGTTTCCTCCTTCCCCTTTCCCGGCTTCTTCGTCTTCTTCCCCATCCTCTCTCTCTCTCTCTCTCTACAGTTCACCGTTTCGTCGGTCGGACTGGCGGCAACTCTCGCAACTAGAAGAATGTCGACGGCGGGACCAGATAGAGGAGGGGAGGCGAGGCTTCAACTTTCAAGCGGCGTTCTTTCAAGGGAAATTTCACTTTGGTCCCCGTAGTTTTGGGATCCTTCACTTTTCGATCCATGTGTTTTATTTTTGTCACGATTGCTATTCGTCCGGCATGATTTGAAAGATAACGTTCGGATGGTCCATGAACTTTAATTTAATGTATAATGTGTTTCATGATTTTAACCCAATGCTCAATATAATCCGTGAAATTTTAATTTATTCTATATATGATTACTAAACTTTTGACACATATTCAATTTAGTCAATTCCATTAATTTAAACTCAATGGCCATAGAGTTTTAGGATTAAGTTGAACATACACAAAAAGTTTAAGAATCACATTCCATGGACTACATTGCATGTCGGGCTATAGTTCAATGACCATGTTGAACATTCGACCAAAGTTTCTTCTCCATTGAATTCCCGGTGAGTCAACGCCAGCAATCAGACACATGAAGAAGTCTACGTGCAGAAGGCTCTCGCCCTGAGGCTGCTCCTCCTCTTCCCAATTTCCTTCCAGGTGTCGTCATCACCTCCGTGATTCTCGCTTCCTTCTTTTCAAGCAACCATCATCTTGTCCTTCCAACATTCCCTTCTGCCGCATCCCTTCTACAGTACATATTCGGCTGGCCACCACCTTCAGCATTTCCCTGCCATCCCTATCCTGACGTGCACGGCTTTCGCATTTGTCATTCGCCCCAGCTCGCAAGCAAGGTATTCAGTTTGCTGTGGCTTTATTCTGCTCAACCTCTCTACGTAAACCCCTCGCTTGCTCAAGTTAAATGTACTCGGATCGCTTCCCGTATGACTTGCTAATCTCAACTGGGCTAGCCAAGTTGCATTATCGAGTATTCTTGAGGTTGAGATCGTGACTCTAGGCTTTGGAGGATGCAGACGAAAAAATGCATTTCAAAGCTCATCAGATGCTGGCATGACTGTTCGACAGGATCCATTAGGATGACAAATAAGAAAAGGCATTCCAAGGCGTATCGGAGGCTGGTACGCCTGTTCGAAGAGTTTCATTCGGACAACATGATCATTCTCAAGCATTTAATCTATGCCAAGGACGACATACAGCCGCTGGTGGACGGTACCACCAAATCGAGGGTTGGGTCCTACGTCCTTTTACTCCTTCCTTCCCATTATTGTGCCCAATTAGCCTCGATCTAGTCAATGTCTATCTGCAGAAATATAACATCAATTCTCTCTCGTTTTGCGACAACCAGGTCAGCCTTGAAGTGTTGAGAAAGAAGACTGTGTTGCTACTAATATCAGATCTTGACATTGCCATCGAAGACATAGCATTTCTCAATTACATCTACAGAGAGTATCATGCAAGGCCTGAGAACCAGCTCGAAATAGTGTGGCTTCCAATTGTGGTTATCAATCCAAAATCAGCTGCTTGGGATACGACCCATCAGCAGAAATTCGAGGAGCTACAGAGAAGCATGTCATGGTACACTGTCTACCACCCTTCGATCCTTGAACCGGCTGTGATCGAGTACACAAGAGAGGTGTGGCATTTCTCAAAGAGGATTATCATAGTAGCTCTGGATCCCCAGGGGAAGTTGGCGAGCCCCAATGCCCTTCACATGATCCGGATATGGGGACCTTCGGCCTTCCCTTTCACTAAGGAGCGAGAGGAAGCGCTATGGAGGGAGGAGAGTTGGACACTCAAGCTGATCATTGATGGCTTAGATGACGGGACTATGGAGGAATGGGTAAAAACTTTCATCCCTAACGATCCTCTGTTCCCCATATTTATTCTTAGATATGCATCTGTTGGGGAAATTAGTTTGGTGAAGAAGATGAAGAAATAGTAGTAGATCCTTAATGCTTTGATGCATGATGACAATTACTGTCCTTAAGGTATTATTTGTCCCTACTATTGTTGCTGCTTGGTTTAGAACAATTATACCTCTAGAATATACACCAAAGCTGCAAAGAAAGGAGTTCGGCAGTTACTCGAGACTCTCTTGGAATTTCTCCTTAAATGTGTTGAGATTGCATGTATGAAAAGAGGATAAGAGAGAGTTAAGAAGAAGAAGTGCATTTTTTAACAGTTGTGGTTATTATAAATAGTATGTGAATTAGTGTTTATTAAAAAAAACCAATCAATACATCTCTTAGGAATAAATATCTAATCTCCAACTATCACTAGTCTTCATGTCAATAATAACTTCTTCATAACTACTGTAACTTCCTTTTAGGCCAAAGAGTAGCCTCTTTTCAAAATGAAGAATCATGTATTCTTTAATCAAGAGTCATATCTTATTTTAATCAAGAGTCACATATTCTCTTAACCAAGAGACGCCTATTTATGATAACAAACTATTTCAACAATCCCCCACTTAGTTTGTTATCTACACTATTTACATAAATTCATACATACAAGAATGTATCTATTAAGATTTGAACATTTAGTTAGTGTAGATAATTCAATTAACCAAATTAGTTGGAGATAAAACTTTGAACCATCATTTTTTAATCAAATTATCACACATATGAATTTATACACATTCAGTTAGAAATTTCCTATGTTTAAGCACTTTTATGGCCTTATACTTAGGGGTGAGTGGTTCCAAATTCAGTTTCACTTGAAACCTGAAACTACCCTCAGATATAGGTTCTTCATTTTCTAGAAGCTGGAACCTCTCTATTGAAATATGGAGCCTAAAACTCATCCTAGGTTCTAGGTTTTGTTCCAGGGTCTAATAGGTTCTTTCTTCTTCTTCCTTTTTATTTATTTATTTATTTCATTTTTAGTTTAAAAGACGAAAATGAACGCAACAATAACAAATAAACTTGTCATTCATCAAAGAGAATACAAGACGGACAAAGTTATAATAGTGAAAATGAAATTCTTGACAAGGAATTCAACTAAATAGAAGAGAGGAAATTGAGCAAAAGTCTGCATTGAAATGAAAAAAAATTCATTAGACTTCACTATTGATTAGGGGTGAGTGATTTCAAGTTTCATATAGGTTCCACCTAGAACCTAGAACCTATCCATTTAAACAGATTCCTAATTTTTTGGAATTCGGAATCTATCATGCATATCATAAGACTTAGAACCTATCTTGTCATGATTTATTCAAGTTCCACTTATATTATCAATTGAACTATTGCAGTAAATTAAAACCTTTAATGACCACCACTTGCTATTATAATTTACTGACCATAACTTATATTTAGACATACGAAAGATAAATACATTAATAAAGTGGAAGTCTTAGTTATAAAATGGAAGCTCAAACTAATGCTTCTAAATTATACATTTATCATCGGACATCATAAAATATCACAAAATCACGTGAAGACATAGACTAAGAATAATATAAAAACTTGTTCTAGATTCTAAGTTAGAGATTACAAGTTCAATCAAGAACCTAGAACCTACCAATTAAAATAGATTCCTCATTTTTTGGAACTTAGAACCTACCTTGCATATCTTGAAACCTAAAACTTACATGTACTCACTAGTCTAGTTCTTAGGTTCTAGGTTCTACCATAAAATCATGCTTATCCCTACTTGCTGCTCTTGCATTCATAAAAATTTACAAAAGTTCATCCAACTTTTTTTGGAAGCGGCACCATTTCTTATGTTTATATAGGTGAAGTTCCTACATTTGTTACCTCAACATTCTCTTGCTAAAACCTTGAACTTCATTAGGAGTGTTGTCTTAAGCTCATCCTCTTAACTTTCTATGAGTACTAACCTTGTGTCCTAGTACTCGATCACCGTCGAGTTACAGTAGCTTGTTGTTATCCATTTAACTTTGATAATTTTGTTGGAAATTATAAAGTCGGGTTTCTACTGTGCTTGACTATTATCAATTGGCCTAAGGCCCATTCCCTAGGCAGTACTAGTTATTAAACCTCTCAAGAGTCCCTTAGTAAATGGATCAACTAAGTTATCCTTTGTCCGAACACAAAGTACTAAAATAACTCCATCAATAATTAATTGTCGAACATACTCATATCGCAAACTAATATATCTAGATTTATGTTGTATATTTTATTGTATGCCCTAAACATAATTGCCTCACTATCACAATACAAAGATATGGCTGCCATTGGTTGTGGCCGCAACTTTGTATCCAATAGTAAATTCCGTAACTATTTAGTCTCTTTATCAATCGCCGATGGTGATATAATTCATATTCCATTGTTGAATGAGTTATACATGTATGCTTCTTTGATGTCCAAGAGTCACACCATTAGCAAGCCTTAAAAACCTCATTCTTTGAATATCCTTCTAATACTATTGGTTGCCTTTCAATGCACAGAACTTGGATCACCAATAAATTTGGACAATTTACACACGATAATTACTATATTTGGTCTAATGTAATGCATAATGTGCACCAAACTTCCAATTGCATTGGCATAACTATTGTGCTAAATGTTGTTTAGTATAACTATTGTGCTAAATGTTGTCTAGTATTTTTCATCGTTGAATGATTTTCTCCACATAGTAACATTGACTTAAAGCATAACATCCACTATGTTTGATCACTTTGATATCTAAAAGTGTATCCACTTCTCTCAAATCTTTCATTTTATACTAAGAAGATTGATATCTTTTAGTTTCATTAATGCTAAGCATATTTGTACCTAGAATATCATCTACATATAAGCAGCGTATAACTCCATACTCTTGAGTAAGTTTTGAATAAATGCACTTATCAGTATTGTTATTTTTAAATCCGTATGATAATACTTCCGAATCAAATTTTCTCATGCCATTGTTTCGGTGCTTTCTTTGTCTCTACTCATGTTGTCATTCTCAACAAAATGTCCCTTTTTTACAATTTCTTTCACTTAATTTGCCTCATGTTCACAAGAACCTTCCTCAATTCGAATATGTTTTATCACATTAGCCACAATTAGGTTCTCAATCGTGTGGAGAAGTTTATTTCGATAATCATTCCATGTTGAGGGCAATTGTGAAATAATTGCAACAACTTGAAGAGGTTCAGAAACTTCAATCATAAAGTCTTTGAGTTTGGCAACATATGTTTATAGTTCCTCCACTTGCTTGGAGACAGAATTTCAATTAATCATGGTAAGTTCAAAATATTTCAAAGCAATAAATCTATCGGTATGTTATTTATCAATATTATATTTAGTCTCCAAGGCATTTCAAATGTCTCCGAGACTTGTGTAAAATCGGAAAGTTTCATGCAGACAATCCAATAAAGCATTGAGAATTCTTCCTCGGTACCTCCTTTCATCATCCTCACGCCTTTTCCTTGCAACATTGATTTGATCATAGTCATTATCCTTAAGATTTGTAGTAGCAAGCAAGTTGGGGTCTAGGATGTAGAAGATACATAATTCAGATAGAAGAAGAATCATATTCTCCTTCCAACAGATGAAATTAGTTCCATTATAAGGGTCGATTCACAATCAGTCAAGATTGCGAGCACTTGATGCAGCCAATGTCTCCATCTCCATAACAATAAATCCTTAAAATTGTTAGGGAACATTTGTTTGGTGAAGACGATGAAGAAGTAGAAGTAGATCATTGACACTTTAATGCATGATGACGATCATTGTTCTTAGGATATTACTTGCCCCTATTATTATTACTGTTGGGTTTAGAACAAATATACCTCCAAGATATACATCAACGCCATAGATAAATGAGCTCAGCAATTACTTGAATCTCTCTTGAAATCTCCTTGAATGTGTTCAGATTGCATGTATGAAAAGAGAAGAAGAGAGAATTCTGGAGAAGAAATGCATTTCTGAACAGTTGTAATTATTATAAATAATATGTGAAATTAAACCAATCAACACATCTCTTGAAAATAGGTACATTATCCCCAACCACCACCACTCTTCATAACTACTAATAACTTCCTTTTAGGACAAAGAGTCGTCTCTCTTCATAATCAAGAGTCACGTCTTATCTTAACCAAAAGTCACGTATTCTCTTGGTTAAGAGAAATACCTCTTTTATGATAACAAACTATTTGAACAACAATCTCAAAAACACACTGAGAAGAGGCTATGGCAAACAAACTTTGATTAAGAAAAAATATTCCGAGATGAATCATATACCAGGCTTTATTTTTCCCTGCAAAAAGTAAAGCGGAAGTGGAAGTAAAAGAGGAGTGAGACGCTTGATTCTGTAAAATATAGCGACCAAGGTCTGATTACATCGCTTAAAATTACCGCCAGAGGGACTAAGCATTGATAGGGACAACTTTTTCCATCGAGGAAAATGAATTTCCTTGTAGTAAAGTGCACGTAGCCTGAACTTTCACAGTATAAAGTAGTCCCAAATAATTCCTGGTAAATATATGCTGGACCACGTCCTAATGCAGACAAGTATCGCATGTTAACAAAATGTGCGCAGAGTATTTGCGTCGGTAATTAAATAATTCCTACTTCTGATCAGGTGACACGAGGATCAAACATTTGCCTATTTGGAGGTGAGGACCTTGAATGGATCAGGAAGTTCACAGCCACAGCCAAAGAAGTCGCTAAGATTGCTGGTATCATGTTGGGAATGGTATACGTGGGAAAGAGTAATTCGAAGGAAGGAGTGCAGAGAGCAGCAGCGATGATCACCTCAGAGGAACTGAGTTACTGCTGGAATGACCCCAGATTCTTCTGGCTCTTTTGGGCTAGACTCGAGAGCATGTTCCACTCAAAGATGCACCTCGAGAAGTCCATCGAAAACAACCCTTTACTGCACGTGATCCAGGCGATACTCAACTTTGATAGGAGCGACGAAGGATGGGCTGTTTTCTGCCAGGGTGTGGGGCCGGATATGGTGGCAGCCGAGGGCAACATTGTCCTGGAGAGCATAGAGGAGTTCGATAAGTGGAAGGACGATGCAAATCAAAGGGGTTTCATTAATGCACTAAGAGACCATCTAATGCAGAAGCATCTGATACACCTGTTTGACGAGATTCATTTGGACAACATGACAATCCTCAAGCATTTAGTCTATGCCAAGGACGACATACAGCCACTGGTGGACGGTACCACAAAATCGAGGGTTTGGTCCTACTTCCTTTTACTTCTTCCCTCCCATTATTCTACTCAATTGGCCTCGATCTAGTCAATGTCTATCTATGGAAATATAACATCAATTCTCTCACTTCACAACAAACAGGTTGCCCTTGAAGTTCTGAGAAAGAAAACAGTGTTGCTACTAATATCAGATCTCGACATTGCCATTGAAGACATACAATATCTCACCCTCGTCTACAAAGAGCCTGGTGCAAATCCTGAGAACCAGTTCGAAATAGTGTGGCTTCCAATTGTTGATGTCGATCCAAAGTCAGTTGCTTCAGATATGACCCATCAACAGAAATTCGAGGAGCTGCAGAGCATCATGCCATGGTACACTGTCCACCACCCTTCAATCCTTGAACCGGCCGTGATCAAGTACATAAGAGAGGAGTGGCGTTTCTCAAAGAGTATCATCATAGTAGCTCTGGATCCACAGGGGAGGTTGGCGAGCCCCAATGCCCTTCACATGATCCGGATATGGGGAACTTTGGCCTTCCCTTTCTCTAAGGAGCGAGAGGAAGCGCTGTGGAGGGAAGAGAGTTGGACTTTCGCGCTGATCATCAATGGCTTAGACGATCGGACTATAAAGGAATGGGTACAAACTTCATCCCTAACTATCCTTTTTCCCCCGGATTTATTCTTAGATATGCATCTTCAAAAACGCACTTCAGAGAGGCTTTGGCGAACAAACTACAATTAAGAAAATATATTCCGAGATGAACTATGGACCAGGCTTTGTTTTTACCCACAAAAAAGTAAAGCAGCAGTGGGAGTAAAAGAGGAGTGAGACATTTGTTTCTGTAACATGTAGCAACGAACATCTGATGTGATCGCCTAAATCTACCCCCAGAGGGACTTACCACCGTCAGGGACGACCTTTTCCATCGAGGAAAATGAATTTCTTTGTAATAAGGTGCACCTAGCCTGAACTTTCATAGTATAAAGTAGTCCCAAATGAATCCCGGAAAATATACAATGCACCATGTCCTAATGCAGACAAGTATTGCATGTTAACACGATGTGCATAAAATTCGCATCGGTAATCAATATTTCCTCCTTATGATCAGGTGACACAAGGATCATACATTTGCCTATTTGGAGGCGAGGACCTTGAATGGATCAGGAAGTTAACAGCCGCAGCCAAACAAGCTGCTAAGACTGACGGTATCACACTGGAAATGGTATACGTGGGAAAGAGTAATTCCAAGGAAGGAGTGCAGAGAACAGCAGCGATGATCATCTCCGAGGAACTGAGTTACTGCTGGAACAACCCCATATTCTTCTGGCTTTTTTGGGCTAGACTCGAGAGCATGGTCCACTCAAAGGTGCATCTCGGGAAGTCCATCGAAAACGACCCTTTACTGCCAAGGATCCAGGCAATACTCAGCTATGACAAGAGCGACCAAGGATGGGCTGTTCTCTGCAAAGGTGCGGGGCTGGAGATGGCGAGAGCCAATGGCGAGAATTTCTTGCCGAGCCTAAAGGATTATGACGCCTGGAAGGACGGAGTGGATCAAAAGGGTTTCGTTAATGCGTTGCAGGAGCATTTAAGACAGGGGGAGCCCGACACCCTGCACCCCAGCAACCCCCTTTTCGTGTTGGGGGATGATGCGGGATCCCCGGAGAAGATCAAGTGCGTGGTGTGCGGCGAAGAGACGGGGACTATTTACCGCTGCTGCGATGAATAAGCAGAAGATAGAGTTGGTAGTAAATACAAACTTGCGGTGGGTTTGTTTCGCACAAAATGAAAATGAACGATGGAAAAATATTTTTTAAAAAATAATCGCTTAATCGTTTTGAGAATAAATGAATGGAAAAAAAATCGGCGAAAACAGTTAGTATAGATTATTATCAACAATAAAGATATTTCTCATTGATCAATTTTTCAAAATGATATAAGCAATCATTATTCAGAAAACGTTTTCCAACTCACTCAATTTCCATATAATGAATGCACCCTAAGTGTGAAGATTTGAGTGTATGCATGAATAAGATTTGGCATTAATTATTATTTTTATTTATTAAACTTCGAATTTATTATTATAAAATAATTGTTTTGTCCTATAGAAACAAAATGAACTATGGTTATTTTTTTTAATTAATTTCGATTTTTTTTTTAATTTTGCTAGATGGTTATTAGGTGCTGTTAATTTTTGGAGGATTGTGTCTATTCAAACATTACTTATTTTCCTTGAAAGATTATGGGGTCCATTCCTTCAAGAATTTTTGGCTCAAAACGAATTGCAGTTCTCGTAGTGATCAAAAGATTATTATGCTAACAAAACCCTATTCATAATTTTTAGTCTAGATTTTTTACTAACTTTTCTTATTCTTCTTCCAAAGAATACATAGCTACAATTCCCAATTATTTCCTTTTGAGAGATCCTAGAGAAATACCAAAATTGTTTTCTGATACCATAAAAGGCGCTATGTTCTGAACAAATTTTTTAACAAATGCAGGTATTCAGTCCCCTTGCGATGTCACACTTAGGTCTTACCCTATTAGGACCGACTTTGTTCTTCATCCAAAGGATTTGTACAAAGGGAACAATAACAATCAAGATCCCAAAAATAGTGTCCTGTATAAACTCTCATTCTGAACATAAGGCTTTTTTGCCTCAGTTTCTAATGCATAAAATCCTTACGATGGCAAGTATGAAATAGGCTAGTGAAACAACCTAGAGGGGGGTGAATAGGTTATTGCGGAATTCTTTTGGAATCTTTTGCAGTAGAATACTTTAATATGAAAGATATATCGATAATAAATAGATCATGTATTCATAAATTAAATAGAGTAGGGTAAAAGAGAATTGACACAATGATTATAGTGATTCAGCTTATTCTAAGCCTACGTCCACTCTCCACGCTGGCTGCTAATTGGCTGTAATCACTATGTAACAAATGAGAGCTGTTACAGTTCACGAACTAGACTTCTTCAACAGACAGTCTCTCCTACAGCTTCCTGCTGTTTTCGCACTATAAGTGACTCTCTTTGATACACAATTTGAGCATGAGAGATTTTAGAGAACAAGAGATTTCAGAGGTTCTAATATCGAGATTTTTTTATCCAGTCTCTCATTACTTTCGAGCAACATCGATCCACCTTAAATAGCCTTCGTGCAACCATACCCGTTGACACTTTCCAAGAATTCATCCAATCAACCCGTTGGACTGAATCAATTTAAGTGATCTTCTCGTCGCTGAAAATATAAGTAGAAAATAGCTCGTCAATCCTGCTTGCCCATACAATCAAGATCTTGAGTTCCAAAAATTAGATCCTTCCAAAAATTCGCTTAATTTTCAACGAATAAAATCCGAAGAATAAATCTTCTATGCTCATGATCACAGCCAGAGATATTCCATGGATAAGTTAGGAAATATAATATCCAAAACTTACTTTCCTTAACCATAAAAATAACCTGCTTTCAGCCTGTCAAAATCGTAAACTGTCTTCAGACTTAGATTTGGGCCTTGAAGGTCCTCAAACGGAAACTGGGTCTTGACTGTCTTCAGACGGAAAAGCTTCAGACCGAACTTTGGGTCTAACTGTCTTCAGACGGAAAACCTTTGGGTCTTTGAAGTCTTCAGACGTAACCGACTGAGTCTTGGATTCTTTAGACCTTACTCTCGAGGCTGTTTTGTCAACTTCAAAACTTCAAGAGATTTTTCTTCAACAATCTCCCCCTTTCTAATGGTGACAAAACCCTCGGCAGATTTGCGAATTTATAACCTGCAAAGATAGCTTATATACACTTTTGAGGATTATTTCTGCAAAACAGAAAATGTTAGTCCAATAACAATTATCCTCACAAATATAATAATCCTGCAGTGCAAATTCACAAGTCTAGAACTCCAAATATCAAATCAGCACAAGGTCACAGAAGTTCAAATAAACAGCCTAATCAAAATCCAAATAAAAAACAGTCTAAGCAAACAAAATAAAAATAGCGAAATAAAAGTTCAAAACAATAAAAAAAAAAAAAAGCAAGCTTAGTGATGATCGATGAATAAGGCAATTGACCCTTATCCTTAACCACAGTTCTATACATGTGGAAAAGAATAACATGTGGGAGAGAAAAGGGTATGTCTTGGTTAATGGCAAACATCAGCTTGGCTTCAGTCTTGGAGACATCGGTCTTCGAGGTTGTCTTTGACTTAATACAGTTGATGACGATTTTGTGCAGCAATACATTTGTGGCATTCATCCTAGTGTAGGATATTTTGCTTTCAACTGTTCTGTCACGCACAATATCCAGAGTGGCAAAGGCTGTAGAGACTTTTATTGGTTGAAAACTCATTCTTTCCACCCCAATAATGTCAGTCAAAGTATCAACATCAACTATATAATCCTTATCCATAAAAGAAAAGGACAATCGATTTGCATCCAAAAACGACAAGTTCGAATAAAAATATGCCGTAAGTTCAAAATAGGCATTTGTCGTATCAGTGCAGAAATTCTCCAATTGCAGCCGAGCAAACTTCCCTCTAAGATTTATTTTCAAAGAATCAAGGAAGTCGAAATCCACACTTTTCGGATTTACTACACCCCTCTTCAACAACTTCGTGTATACTCGTTCATGCTCTTTAGACCGAAACAAACTTCCCGGAGGACAAACAGAGTTTGCAGCCACACCCAATCGCGGCTGAAAGTGAGAGAAAAGTCTCTCATCATCGTCTAGGGTCTCGGTTGGAGTATTATCAAGCAGATTACTCGAAATGTTTTCAAGCGCCCTTTATGCAGTACCTTCCTCAACAACTTTCATCTTCTCCATCTCCATCAAGAAAATATACTCGCTCTTATACCCCATTTCTTTCAAAAATTCCTCAATCGTCTTTAAACTCGTTCCTCCAGCCTTTAATCTATTGCAAAGATCATAAGCATTCTTCGGTTTTAGAGTTCTTACCGGTTCTGCTTCAGTAACCCCATCCTCAGAATGTTGACTTTCGGTTTCTCTTTGAGGAGAATCTTCTCCCGTGAGGTCCACCCTTGTAGGACCCTCTGGATGTCTCTGTGGTCCCTTGCTGGCGATTCTGAAAGACTTTCGGGACGACATTCTTGGAGCACAAGCAAAAGTTCAACTTGTTCGCTAAAAAGATGGGATCTTTGTGCCGAGAAAGGTAATGGAACAGGAACGGAAAATGGAGTTTTTAGGGTTTCGAAAGCGAAGGAGAATGAAGATGAATTTCAAAAAGTAGTAGCAGCTGAGAGTGACGATTCGAGTGTATAAATAGTAAGGGAAAATAAAATCGGGACACTGAATCGTCGCCAAAAAGTAAAGATAAAAACTGCTAAAAATAAACCGTAATTTCAAAAGGAAGAAAATTGCCTTTTTGAAAATGTTAACTGCCATAATTGCATGTCAGAAATTGAGTAAAAAGAGATTTTGAAAATTCGAATAGTAATTATCCAAAAATAATATAACGCTGAGAATTACGAAGAAATACGTAAAAGGACTTTAAAATAAAGTCTGATAGTTGTTCAGACTTTACCTCAGAGTCTGAACTCTTTTCAGACTTTACCTTTGAGTCTGAGCGTCATCAGACTTTACGTTGAGTCTGAACACCTTCAGACCTTGCGTTGAGTCTGAAACGCCTTCAGACCTTGCGTTGAGTCTGAACTTTTCAAGACTTTAATTTTGAGTCTGAACATCTTCAAATCTTGCGATACTCAGTGTTGAGCGAATTGATTCACGGTACCCTATTTTCTAGGGGCTTTGTGAATATATCTGCTAATTGATTTTTTGAATCAACATGCTGAATCACAACTTCACTACTTTGAACATGGTCTCGAATGAAATGATGCTTGATTTCAATGTGCTTGGCTCTTGAGTGTAGTATTGGATTCTTTGTGAGGTTGATTGCGCTTGTATTGTCACATTTGATTTCCGTACTTGATTCCTCAACTCCAAAGTCTCTCAATTGTTGTTGCATTTATAGGATTTGAGAGCAGCAACTTCCAAGAGCTATGTATTCTGTTTCAACGGTTGAAAGAGCCACGGTACCCTGTTTTCTTGAGAATCAAGACACCATCATGTTTCCCAATAATTGACAAGTACTTGTAGTGTTTTTTCTATCTACTCTACAACCAGCAAGGTTAGCATCAGAATATCCAAGGAGAGTAAAGTCTCCTTTTTTGGAATACCATAGACCTAACTTAGATGTAGTTGCAACATATTTAATAATACGCTTCACAGCAGTCATATGAGATTCTTTAGAATCAAATTGAAATCTAGCACATATACAAACACTAAATAGAATATCAGGTCTAGATGCTGTAAGGTAAAGAAGTGACCTCCTGTATAGCTTTTGGTTTACACTCTTTCCTTCTTCATCTTTATCCAGCTTTGATGAGCTTGACATAGGAGTTTCTATTTTCTTGCAATTCTCCATTCCAAATTTCTTGATAAGGTCTTTTGCATACTTCTCTTGATGGATAAAAGTTCCTTCACTTGATTGTTTGACTTGAAGTCCCAAAAAGAAGTTTAATTCACCCATCATGCTCATCTCAAATTCATTATGCAAACACTTTGAAAAATTCTTGCAAAGCTTTTCATTAGAAGAACCAAATATTATATCATCAACATAAATTTGAACAAGTATGAAATCATTCCCTTCTCTTTTGATAAATAAAGTAGTATCTACTTTACCTTTAGAGAAATCATTTTGAATTAATAAATTACTTAGCCTTTCATACCAAGCTCGGGGTGCTTGTTTTAAGCCATATAAGGCTTTCTTCAGCTTGGTCTTCTAGGATCTTCAAATCCTGGTGGTTGTTCCACATAGACTTCTTTTTGGATAATTCCATTTAGAATGCACTTTTCACATTCATTTAGAATAACCTGAAATCTTTAAAACATGCAAATGCAAGCAGTAATCTTATAGCTTCTAACCTTGCCACCGGAGTATAAGTTTCATCATAGTCGATGCCTTCTTCTTGTGTGTAACCTTTTGCCACAAGTCTTGCTTTGTTCCTCATAACTTTTCCTTGTTGATCAAGCTTGTTCCTAAAAACCCATTTAGTACCGATGATTGATTTACCTTTTGGTTTAGGAACTAGCTCTCAAACATTGTTGATTTTGAATTGATTCAATTCCTCTTGCATTGCTTCAATCCCGCTTGTTCCTAAAAACCCATTTAGTACCGATGATTGATTTACCTTTTGGTTTAGGAACTAGCTCTCAAACATTGTTGATTTTGAATTGATTCAATTCCTCTTGCATTGCTTCAATCCAGCTTTCATCTTTCAATGCATCTTCTATGTTTTTAGGTTCGATCTCAGAAATAAGTGCAAGAGCACTTGATTCTTCACGCCTTTTAGATCTTGTACGAACTCCTTCATTAATATTGCCAATGATGAGATCTGCAGGATGACTTGATTTGTGCTTCCAATTTGTAGTTGGTTTGTCACTTTGATGAAGCTCTTCTTCAGTTGGAACTACTGAATTGGTTTGAGGCTGAATGTTTGAGATTTGATTTTCTTCAAGAAAATTTGTAGACACTTGGCCAGACTCATAATCTTCAGGTTGAGTCTGATTTTGAACTGAGTCTTCAAACTTCACATTCATGAATTCTTCCACAGTCTGAGTCTGTTTGTTGAAAACTCTGAAGGCTTTGCTTGTCATAGAGTAACCAAGGAATATGCCTTCATCTGATTTTTCTTCAAACTTACCAATTCGATCACTAGAATTCTTTAGGATAAAACATTTACAACCAAATACATGAAAGTAAGAAACAATAGGTTGTTTTCCTTTGAAAAGTTCATAAGGAGTTTTCTCTAAAATAGGTCTTAGAAAAATTCTGTTTATGATATAGCAAGCAGTTGAAGTAGCTTCAGCCTAAAAATGAGGAGAAACATTACTTTTAATCAAAAGAGTTCTTGCCATCTCTTGCAAAGAATGATTTTTCCTTTCTAACAACTCCATTTTGCTGTGGAGTGTATGGGGATGAAAAATTATATTGAATACCATAATCATCACAATATTTAGCAAAATCATGATTCTCAAATTCTCCACCATGATCAGTTCGAATACTTGAGATTGCATATCCTTTCTCAATTTGGATTTTCCTTGCAAACTTAGTAAAATAAGCTAATGCTTCAGATTTATTTGCAAGAAAGAAAACCCAAGTAAAACGAGAGTGATCATCAACTACTACCAAACAATATCTTTTACCTCCAATGCTTTGAGTTCTTGTTGGGCCAAACAAATCCATGTGTAATAGCTACAAAACACGATTAGTGGAAACCTGATTTATAGATTTATAAGAATTTATAACCTGTTTTTCAAGTACACAAGGAGTGCATAAATCATGCTTTTGATACTTGAGGTTAGGAAGTCCCCGAACAAGCTTTTTGGATGAAACTTTTGCAATTTGCTTCAAGTTGACATGTCCAAGTTTCCTATGCCAAAGAATGGCTTCATCTTGAATTGATATCAAGCATTGTGGATTGTCTGACATTACATCCGGCAAATAAATGTTTCCATGTCTTCGTCTAGTAAAGGATTGTGAGAGATCTTTGCTTGTTCCAGAACATATATCTTCTTGAAAGTTGATTTTGTATCCAGAATCACATAGTTGACTAATACTCAATAGATTGTAATTCAATCCTTCAACAAGAGAAACATTGTTGATTGTGAGGTTTCCTATCTTCACGGTTCCTTGACCAACGATTTTTCCTTTGTTGTTGCCACCGAAAGAAACATTTCCTCCTTTTACATGAGAGAGTTTTGTAAAACAATTTGAGTCTCCCGTCATGTGTCTTAAACAACTACTATCCAAATACCACTTGATTTTCTTCTTGATAGTGACCTGCATTTAAATGAAAGACTTAAGTCTTTTTTGGTACCCAAACTTTCTTGGGTCCATCATTGTTAGTAGCATAAACAGTCTTTGCCCAGCTCTTCTTAATAGGTCTCCAAACTTTGGGACACTCCTTCTCAAAATATTCTACACTTTTGCATTTTGAACATGTAAGAGCATTTCTTCCAACAGGCTTTACAAAAACCTTTTGGAAATGATTCTTATAAAACGATTTTGTTTGCCTATTTTTAATTCTTTCTTTTACCTTTGGGAAATCAATTAAAGGAATGGTTTCATGTGTCATTCATAAACCAGATTTATTAAAATAAGGTTTTTGAACAGATAGAATTTTATCCAACTTTTCAGAACCCAATGAAAATTTCTTTATAGCTTTCAAAAAATCTTCTTTCAAGCAAGCATTTTCTTTTGAAAGTTCATTCTCATTTTCTTTTGAAATAGCAAGAGACTTGTCTAGACTTTCAACTTTTTCAATTAAAATCTTTTCTTGTTGCTTCAGTTTGGAATTCTCCATTTTCAGTTCAAAAATCCTTTTAAGAGAGCCTTTAAGATTGAGACAAAGTTCATCAATGTATTTTGATACTTTGGTAGGAATTTTTAAATTTCTAACCTCGATACCGCTGTTTGAGTCTGAGTCTGAGTCTGAGTCCGAGCTTGAGTCCGAGTCCGAGTCCGACCCGCCATTAGACAGATATTTGCATACTCTTCATCACTCTCCTCACATTCAGTGTCACTCCAAGTTTCAGCTTTGAGTGCTTTCTTGAACCTTTTAGGTTTTCCTTTCTTTTTCTTCAATAAGGGCAGTTGGATCTAATGTGACCCTTCTTCTTGCATTCAAAGCAAACAACCTCTTTGCTGGTATCTTCTTCTTCATTTGATTTCTTTTGAAAACTCTGATTGTTTTGTCTCTTTCCATTGAACCTTCTACCTTTTCTATTTAACCTTCTAAACTTTCTAATCAGAAGTGCCAACTCCTCATCATCCAAATCTTCTTCTAAATCTGTAGCATCAGTATCATCATTAGATTTTAAAGCAATTGACTTCTTACTTTTTGTGTCAAATTCCTTATTGAATTGCTCGACTTCATATGATTGAAGTGTGCCGACCAACTCATCTACTGAAAGGGGCATGATCCTTTGTATTTCTCTTATAGATGTCTTCACGTGATTCCAATCTTTGGAAAGTCCTCTCAACAGTTTATTGACCTTCATAGGTCCTGAGATTGGCTGTCCTTGGTATGCCAAGCCATTTACAATTTCTGTAAATCGGCGAACATATCCGTGATGGATTCTCCCGGCTTCGTTTGAAGGCTTCATATTGTCCAAGAAGGATGTTGATCTTGGTTTCTTTGACTCGATCTGTTCCTTCATAGGTGACATGCAATCTATCCCAAACTTCTTTGGCTGTTTCACAAGATGAAATTCTATTATACTCAGTAGGAGATAATGCACAATATAGAGAATAGATAGCCTTTGCATCAAGGGCTTGTCTCTTTGGAATATCAGCTCGTGACATTCCCACTCCATCAGGTAATTCTTTCCCTGTAATTGATGCAACATTAGGAGCAATTCCATTTTCCACTACATCCCATTCTTAAGGATCTTTGGATCTTAGGAATGCCTTCATCTTGTTTTTCCATACGTTGTACTCCTTTCCATCGAAGTAGGGAGGTCTGGTATTGCTTTGTCCTTCAATTAAACCTGGAGCCAAAACACTAGCCATAGATCTTTTGCTTTAGAAATAATAACACTTCCAATAAATAAGCAACCCGCTCTGATACCAATTGAAATATGCTAGTGAAACAACCTAGAGGGGGTTACCTTACCAAAAAAAAAAAAACAACCTAGAGGGGGGTGAATAGGTTATTGCAGAATTCTTTTGGAATCTTTTGCAATAGAATACTTTAATATGAAAGATATATCGATAATAAATAGATCATGCATTCATAAATTAAATAGAGTAGGGTGAAAGAGAATTGACACAATGATTATAGTGGTTCGGCTTATTCCAAGCCTACGTCCACTCTCCACGCTGGCAGCCAATTGGCTGTAATCACTATGTAGCAAATGAGAGCTGTTACAGTTCACGAACTAGACTTCTTCAACAGACAGTCTCTCCTACAACTTCCTGCTATTTTCGCACTATAAGTGACTCTCTTTGATACACAATTTGAGCACGAGAGATTTTAGAGAACAAGAGATTTCAGAGGTTCTAATATCGAGATTTTTCTATCTAGTCTCTCATTACTTTCGAGCAACACCGATCCACCTTAAATAGCCTTCGTGCAACCACACCCGTTGACACTTTCCAAGAATTCATCTAATCAACCCATTGGACTGAACAATTTAAGTGATATTCTCGTCGCCGAAAATATAAGTAGAAAATAGCTCGTCAATCCTGCTTGCCCATACAATCAGGATCTTGAGTTCCAAAAATTAGATCCTTCCAAAAATTCGCTTGATTTTCAACGGATAAAATCCGAAAAATAAATCTTCTATGCTCATGATCACAGCCAGAGATATTCCATGGATAAGTTAGGAAATATAATATCCAAAACTTACTTTCCTTAACCATAAAAATAACCTGCTTTCAGCCTGTCAAAATCGTAAACTGTCTTTAGACTTAGATTTGGGTCTTAAATGTCTTCAGACAAAAACTGGGTCTTAACTGTCTTCAAACGGAAAAGCTTCAGACCGAACTTTGGGTCTAACTGTCTTCAGACGGAAAACCTTTGGGTCTTTGAACTCTTCAGACGTAATCGACTGAGTCTTGGATTCTTCAGACCTTACTCTCGAGGCTGTTTTGTCAACTTCAAAACTCCAAGAGATTTTTCTTCAACAAAGTACAGAGCATACTACCAGGAAAAGTACTATCTTATCATTCTGAAATCTCGAAAAACCAGACAAAAATTTGAAAAGAAATGGGAGAATTAGTGTGACAGTCTGATTTTCCACTTCTGTTTTCAATTAAATGAATCGGGCTTTTCGTCAACATGCCTATAGCACTAATCTCTGAGCTGATCACTCATGAGATAATTAGAGTAATCAGGAAAGTTATTAAAGAATTTTGATGCAACAGACTTGAGAATTCGACCAGGAATTGACTGCTCGACCGTGTTAGTCTACAAGGATCATTTCGGCACAGTCGAAAATCTATCAGAAATTGGAAATAGGTCGATTCGATAGAGATAAAATTAGGCTTGGGTGATTCCATCTAATTACAAAATTCTCGTCGATCGGCACTAAACCGATTTTTCTGTTGTTTTGGTACCCTGTGCTCGTAATTGAAACCTTGAGATTTTTCACGACAATTGAGAGTCGTCAATGCGTCGAAGATGTACATTGTGGCTCGGGAATAATCGACCACGGGTCAATGCACCAAAAATTCCCAAAAACTAACTGATAGTTTAAGTTGCGCTAAAATCACATTTGATTGAAATTAACCGAGGAAATGATGTCAATTACAGAAATTAAGAATTTTCACGTGTCACAATTTATCCCGGGGAATGTTGTTGCATCTTTCCAAATTTTATGGACGACGGGAATTATTAACGGAAAAGAGGCAAGAATAACAAATTAAAAGAATAAAAAGGAAATGCCACTTTTTAAATAGGTTTTGGGCATTTATTATGAAACAATAGAAAAAAAGAGTTATAGAAGTTTAAAAGAGGTATTATAAGTTGTTACTAAGGGACTTGACCCTATTGATTTAAATGGTAGATTGGTAATTAAAGAAAAAAAAAGAGAAGCCTCCTCAAAATGAAATTCGTAGGAATCCCTCTCTCCTACAATTTCACCTCAATTTCCTTAGTATTTAATGGAGATAGACTTGGAAAAGATAGGGGGACCTAAGGTATTAATGGAGAGCCATTTTTCCATGGAAAATTAGGCCAAAAGCAGGAGGTAAATGCTGAGTAAATGCTAAGTAACTTCCAAGCACTTTCCTCTCTCCTTCCCATCCTCACCCACGCATGTGTCTGCTGTATTTCAGACGGCAACTTCCAGTTTTTCCCTTCTTCCTCTTATTTTATTCTTCTCCCTTGTCTCTTACAATGTACAAGATGTTACTTTCTCTTCCCTTGAACATGCTACTTCCATTTGTGCTCCCTCTTGAACGACAAACTAGAAACTGAAGCAAAACAGAACAAGGCGTGAAACCGACCAAAATCCAGATTTAGTTCTCTCTACCGAAAAATTTATAAATCTGTGTGTTGCTGTTGCCGTCACACCACAGCGCATTCCTCTGCAGTTTCGGCTCAACACCATCACCGAGAGACTCAAGGCTAGTCTCTGTGTGGCTCCTCAACCACCAACGAGAGCCGCCGTTAGCTGTGAATAGGTAAGTCGTCTCCTAAACGTAGATTAGGGGCTGAGTACATTCTTTGGGGATTTATATGTAGATGAACCATCTAGATGAAGTTATAGATGGATGAATGTTACTTAGGGATGTTATTATGACTATAGAAAGGTTTAGATGGGGTTTATAGAGCAAGATAAATCTCGTGGAGGTAGATTCGGAATAGAACAGAGGCTGTTTTCTGAAACAGTTTTCAGGACATGTATGTTTTTCTAATTTCGTTGACAATTTTATGATGCGATTTTGAAGAAATTTCCTTCTGAAGAAATGTTTTGAACATCCAAAATAATAACATATATTTTTATCAGAATTTTTATAAATTAAAAAGGTGACGATTTTAATGATGTCATCCTCAGAACAGTATTTCGGACGGTTCTGTAACCCGTGACTTGCCATGATTCCAAGGCTTGTTACCTACCTTTAGAGGTCGAATTTCCAATTGGTTCCTTCATGAAAGTTGTTCCTCACAACTTCTAATATAATATACTCGAATTTCAAATCAAATGAACAAGATTTGGACCCAAAACCGAACTGATTTCGATGGGCTAGACTCTCTGGGACTGGACCCGATTTTTGTACTGGATAGAAATAATTTCTGGGCCGAATCCAGTGGGATCTGGATCTCGGTGTCTTCATGAAAAATATTTTTTTATATGTTTTCTAGCACGTGCCCAAATTTGAGAATTTTTCGAGATCATATGGGTGAGTTTCTGACTTCGAAATTGAGATAGCGTTATTGGGCAGTTTTCTGTAAATTTGGATGAATAAGAGTATATGCTTGTTTTGAAGAATTCTTGCTATGAAATTGCTCAATTGATGCTGTGGATGCTGTGCATATTTGATTATTGAAATGTGACATCGATCATATGCATTCACGGCATGATTCCGTCACGTGCCTTTGGGGCCGGACGATGCTCCTTCGGGAATGCCCCAAGTCAACGGATGCCGGTCGCAGTGGAGGCTGGGCCGATGCTCCTTAATTGGAATGCCGTCTAGATGTAGACGTTGCCGCGCTCAACGGTGTGAGGCGAAGCCCGATTATACCGGATGACTGTTATCTGTTAAAAATTGGCCACGATCAATGATCTGACATTTGCATCCCTATCTGTATGTGCATTGAAGTGTTCAACTGCTAGAAATGTCAATGTGATATTGTATGATTGAATGCCACTAACGTGCAGAAAAGTGCAAGTGATGAGAAAGGGTAAGAAGGGTGACTAGATTGCATGATATATGTACCCTTCTCCTAATCAAGGTTTAGTAGATTGACTTGCTGAGATGTGATCTCATCCCTTAGTGGGCTAACATTTTCAGGTCCCTAGATGAAGGAAGGCCCGATCATGTACAGTGGTTTGCAGGGAAGGAAAAAAATAGAAGTCTCTCTACCTTCACCCAGGTGATGACGGGTCTTCCGTCGAGGTTGGGAATGAGTGACAGTTCACCCTAGAAGGGTTGAGAAGTATGATAATATATTAACGAACCCCGGTCTTGTAAATAGAAGCTTAACTTATAGGAAATCAAACAGCTTCACTTTTGTATTAAACCTTGGGGTGTTAAACTGGTTTGTATTTAAGTACTACTGTATTGTATGTGTGGTTGTGAAAATACTATCCTACGTTTCTATTCCACTGCTATGTTGTATGGAGATTGTTTTACGTTTCCGCATGCGAATAATAATGAATGGGTCGGCGACACTCCCTGGGACGTCGCACATTTTATATCGACCACGGAGGGATGTGCATGTGCTCGGAGTTGGGTTGTGACAATTAGCTTTGCTTGGTTTAAGGACACAAATGCACATTTTTTATTATTGAAGGCTAGTCTTGCCTCAACATATTACAAACCATGCCTTTATAGACTCAAGGAAAAGAAAAGACAAGCAAAATTACGGGTGTCTTTGGTTCAATATTTTGAAAGCCCCCTTGGTGAAAATTTGGAGTGTTTGACAACCATTTCCAAGGGGCTTTAAAATAAAAGCTAGCCTAAGACCATGACTCACCCTAAAATATTAATTATATCATGACTCATCAACATGACTCACCTTAAAACATTAATTACATCATCATAAATACCATAATGACACATGAGTCATCACGTGACATTAGTGATTGCATGAATCATCAATGTGACTCGTCCAAAAACCATTTATGGTTGCATTTGCATTTGACTCCTCCGAACACCATTAATCCTCATCTGATGATGAAGGAGATGAACATCCTATTTCCATTGCCTTTTCTAAACGGCATATGGTAGCTTCTCAGTCCTATCTTTTATGTCTTTCTCCTATGTTTTCTTATGCAGGTTGCAAAATCCTGATGGAAGGATCTCGAGTCGCGACTTTTTGGGAGGAGACTGATAAGAATTTGGTGGGGCATCTTTGGATCCTGATGGAATATCTATTGAGTCCAAGTTCATTGTAGAATCTTGCACATTGAGAGGTAGATGTGTTATAGGCGTTACTGGCTGAGGCCAATTGTCCACCTTCATCAATGATAGAGGGCACCCCAGACTTGATGACAGTTCAAAATCAAAAAGGTTTTGAGAGAGTGGTCCACCCATGGGTCCTGAAATGATGATAATTGGTCTAGATTGTCATTTCTGAATCAGTCTTGAGATTATCCTATGAATAATCTCAAGTTACATCAGTATTACCATCTAGCCAAACGCCTTGGGTAATGGTGCGATTAGCCTCACATAGGAGTCGTTGGATTTCTTGTACTTTCGTGGATTGGTTGCAATACAACATGAGAGCGTTTTGTAAAGCTCGGTAGGAACATATTGAGCTTTATAGGTCGAAACTCCTATGTCTATTGTGTACCGAGAAACATTGCTGTCTGGTTTGATAAACACCTATGGCTTGTAGAAGAAAATGATTACGTGCAATTCTGGATCTGGCCTGCATGCTTTTAGTTGTTCTATGAAGAATACTTTCCACGCTCCTAAAGGTTAAACCAACAAAGCATTTCTGCAAAATAGTGGTACCTTCCACAATCACAGATTTCTCTTATTGCTTGGTTGATAATTCTTGGCATTTTTCCTATTGGGAACTGAATGGCAAAAGTATGACAACTAAATGCATATCAATAAAATCATTTGACTTCTTCCAGAAATTCATCATTTGGGGAATAAGTCAAAGGATGAACGAACGAATAGTCTAGATACATGCCATTAGATTGAAGACTCAGCCTACCATATTTCTTGAAGATCTTAAATTGATATTCCCACACAAGGTTTGTGAGATTATCAAAGAGAATATCAGACTTGATAAGCTCTGGCACTTTAGGAGGCTACTTTCTACTAGGGAATCTAGGCTTCATGTCTTGTGTTCAAAATCCACCAGTCAAACTTTTGGAAATGAACATGAATAATGAGAAATCTTTTTTAGGTCTAGAGAAAAGATTTGCAAGGACATTCTTATCTCATTTGATATGCTTGGACTTAAAAGAGTATTTTGAAAACCATTCAGCCCATTGAAGAAGTCATGGATGAAGCAATTGCTTATGTTTAAACTTCATCATCCAATTGAAGAGAGAAATATCCATTTCAACAATAAAATGATAACCAACAAGATGGAATTCAAATTTCTTGATTCCTTACTTAACGGTTAAAATTTTCTTTAAAATTAAGTGATAATGCATTTTAACATCTGTGCACCTTCCACTTTTGAATCCACAAATACACCATTTGCCTTCAAGTTCTTCTAAGAGAATGTCTGCCCAATATTTGTATGATTCTTTGACCATTATAAGGAATTTGTGAAAGAGACCAATTCTTGAGTTTTTCTTTAAGAGTCTTAATTGCATGGTTTGAGATTTTCCTCAAGGAGGAGGATACTTCTTGAGCATCTTTTGCAATGGATGTGTGAGTTTTGAAATCCTTGGTACAAAATCTCTTGAGTAGTTTACAATCCAAGGAACTGTTGTACTTACTTGGGGAACAAATTCTCATCAAGAAATTTCAGTAACTTTTTGGCGATATGCTCCCTTGGATAGTAAGAACCATCCTTAAGATGTATTCCAAGGAACTCGATTTCTTTCAAAGCTATCACCATTTTCCTTTGTGAAAGCATTATGCCATACTACTTGACAAGATAGTAAACCGGGCTAGTAATTTATAGTGAGATGGTAAACCGGGCTAGTAATTTATAGTGAGATTCCTTATCAGCACTGAATAAGAGGATATCATCAATGTAAATTTGAGAACTAGCACCAATTAGCTAGAAAATCTTGCATATGGCTTTTCCAAAGGGAAAAGGTGCAATTTTTAATTCAAAGGGGAGTACCTTCTACTGGTAATACTGATTGGAAATGCAGAATTCTATCTTGCGGTGATCTTCAAATTGGATTCCAAGTTTGCCAAAATCCCACCTTGGAGTAGATCTTTGCATTAGTCTGACATGAAAGCAAAGCTTTTCTGTTGGGCAAAGTGAACTTATTTTCTTGTAGGAAATAATTTAAAGGCTGGTAGTTCATTACTAATCTCTTCATTCTTCTATTCTATTTAGCTCTATTATTGACATAAAAAGCTTCGCATGCCCATTTAGAGTGAGAGGGCTCAATCAATCATAGCTGGACTAACTGTTGGCATTCTTAAAGAGCTAAAGTTGCATCTTCTAGTTTCATCCCAAAATGAATTGCCTTTGTTGGATTGATATCTTCATTTTTCTTGAAAAGCAAATGAACAAAAAACTCAGAATTCTGCCACAAAAGATTAGAGCATTTTTCCAAAAACTCTAAGTCAATTTATGCATATGAATTCAACAATCGTTGCAAAATCGTTCTACTTGGGCTACTGACAAAGAATACATCCTTTTGATATTGACAAACTCCTTGAACCGGTCTTTGAAACATAGACCATTTGGAAGCATCCGTAGAGTAGGGAGTTCGTTGAAAATATCTCACCCACTTATGAAATTTCTATTTGGATCTAAGGAACCAAGGATTCCAGTAATAATAGAGCATTTAGAGAAAAACTAAATCTTTATGGGCTTGCTCCTTACTTTTGTGGAGAATCCTATTCCAGATGTAGAGTGGAAGTGTCTGATATATGGTTTCCAAAATTCTTCCTTCCCAAAATTCATCTGGAAAAATTTTAGGATCAAGGATAAATGCATTGTCTCCACTATCAATGAGTGCGATGACCTAGATAGACATATTGTACTTCATGTGTATGATATAAATCGATATATATGGATAATGAGATGAGATGATTTTAAAAATCTTGAGGTTTTCAAAGGGTTCAAAGGTTGGATTGCGCTGGAGGTGATTTCAAGGGGTAGGTCTATAGGCTTTGGAGTAAATTCTGTGTTAAGAAAGTATAGGCCATAAGTGTCACTGGATGTTTCATCCCCACTTTCAAAAGTTTCAATGGCACATATGGTGTTTTCTAATGGTTCATTTTCAAGAGAAAAGATGGATTCAAGATCATCGCCAAGAGAAAAACCTATTGTTTTCTCAAGCTTCTGAATCATCTACTTATTTTTCTTCACTGCCTTGCGACTCTTTTTAGCAAAATGCCCCATTTGTCCGCAAATAAAGCATATGTTTCCTTTCTTCTTTCTTCTTATAAACTTTGACTTATGGAGAAATTTATAGTTCTTCCTGGAAGATTTGAATTTAATTTTCTTGAAATGCTTCTGCTTCTTTGTAAAGTACTCACAATTAGCATGTCATTTTGGACATTTGATTTGCAATTCAGGCTTCTAGCAAGCTTTGTCAAATTGGGCATTATCTTGAAGGCAGGATTAGATGGTCTGTATTTTTTGGCACTGGTCATCAATAGCTAAATGAACTTCTTGTTGGATTTCACCAAGTGTAGCATCCAAAGTTCTCTTTTTAATCTAAAAATTTCTTTAAACGGCCATGGAAAGATCTTTTGGAATGGACGTTAAGAAGACTGTTGAGGGCTAGATTAGCTCCTATATCATAAAAGCTTAATCATTTCGATCCGGATTTTTTTTTTTCTAGGAACGACACTTCCCATCAAAGAATTATCGCCGGTTCAATTCCTTTTAGTCATTGATATCATCAACAAAATTTTGGTGAATCAAACAAAGGGCATGGTAGAAATCTTCAAATGCCAGAAAACAATTCTAGCCTGCAGGGGTGGGACAATTCTTTCATCCTATTAGAATCCCAGTAAATCCACTAACAAATTTAAATATAATATCCCATTTTGATAGTTCTAGGTCAAGTGATCTGGTGGTAATCCAAGCACGAAATTCTTGCAATCGATCTATCTACTTAGAGTATGGAAGATCACACATAGTAAACCCAACCTTTGGGAGGCTGTGTTTCTAACTTATGTTTGGAATACGTTGGAGAGTTTGGTTGAAATTGTGCTGCAGTCAACTCCGTATCTTCATTGTCATCTGACATCATCACTTCATCCTGGATGGACTAAAGTATGTTATTGTTAACACCCGAATTTTTGTCGACGTTTTAAATATCTATTTATTTTACAAAAATATAAAAGATTATAAAAAGATAAAAAGAAAAAAATGATGAATTAAAAAAAAATGAATGAATAATGACAAAATCATGTAGGCTCACGTGTCCGGCCCACTTAGCGAAATTCTCGGCCCACTTAGTAAAATGATAGAATTAAAAAAAATGAATGAATAATAACAAAATTATCTATTAGTCCAGTCCGTTGTTAATTCCCTTGGCCCATCTTTTTGTTCTTTTCTCTAGCCCATCTATTTTATGTTTTCAAAACCCATCCGAGACATTGAAAAAAGGCCCAGCCCCTTTTGCTGCCCCATTTTCTTCTTTGGCAGCCGCGCCCGCCTGCGAGAGAAGAAAGAAAAACGTTTGTGATGGAACCAAAAAGAACAGGACCGTGCGGTGGTCGAGCGAGTGCCGATGACGCGAGAAAAGCAACCATGTGTGAAGTGATGAGAGCGAGCGCAAGTAGAGAGCGTTCTCAAGGGCTGCTGGCGGGGTTCTGAGACCGAGTGAGTGAACGGGAGAGAGAGAGAGAGAGAGAGAGAGAGAGAGAGAGAGAGAGAGTCTGAGCGAGAGAAATTGAGGACACGACTGAGAGCGAGAAGGAGAGCTCTGGTCGCTTGGCCACGCCGGACTCCCGTTCGACGACCCCCGGCCACTATCCTCGTCGTCCCGACCTTGCTTTCCCGGTACCCACATCTCCGGTAAGTGTCCTTTCGGTCCGAACTTCCCTAGCCCCAAGGATCTTGGCGTGGGGACGCCAAGGCGACTGGCCATAGCTCGATTCGTCTCGAGCTCGCCAACTAGCCACCGTCTCCGAGCCAAGTAGGGACTCCCGCTCATCCTGCGAGTCTTTCATTGCCTTACCATGTTTTGGCTAGTTCGTGAAATTGAGGTTTGCTATTTCTAGTATCAGCGGATTTGTCTTCAACCAACCTAATGATTTTAATTGATTAATTTGATTGGCCTAAGGTGGCCCGTCCGCCCATGTTGGGCCTAAAAGCCCGGCCCACAAAATTAGGGCCCATGGATGGAGGGATATGATGAAGGGATACGTTACTTTTTGGAGAGACGTGTAAAAGAGGGAAAGGGAGGGAGAAAAGACACCTTTTGGCATAACGTACGTTCCTCTCCCTCTCTCCCTCCAAAATTCTCCAAAGAGAATGAATAGTAGGCAAAAAGGCAAAAAGGCGACACTCTTCTTCCCTTCAAGGCTAATTGGCGTCATCGGATCGAATAGGACCGGTTTTTCTCTTCCTCATATCGGCGTCGGTGTTTAATTTGTGATTAACAAGGTACGTTCGATTATTTGATGTGCCTTAGGATCGGTGATGCATGTGAATTTCCCGGGCTTGTCTTCCGCGTAAGTTTAGGGATTCGATTTAGGATCGAATCCGGTTTTTGGAAATCCACAATCCCAACATTGGTATCGAGTAAGAGTTTATGTTTCCCGATCCTTTTTTATGTTTTTCTCGACCCCTTTCATGTCTGTGAATGTTTTTTTATTGATTTTCGTGAAAAGAAATTCGGCCGACACCGATCGGGGCGGAAAATCCCGACACCCGAGACTGTTCATGAGTTTTTCCAACTTTCTGTAAGTCGAAATCGACTTCTGATAGCGTTGGATGCAGGTCTTGTCGAGACGAGCGCGACGAGTGGCGGAACGCCGCCAACGACCGCCGGACGTGCCCCACGCGCAGCCAGCGAGCGAACGGGTGTGCGGACGCGCCAACTCGGCGAAGAAGAAGGCGCGTGCATCGCACGCGTGCGCGCGGGCCGCCGCTGGTGCGTGCCTCCCACGTGCCGCCCGACGTCATCGTGACGTCAGCTGCACGCGTGCCGCACGTGCCGGGTCGGTTCGCCCAACTCGCCAGCCCGACCGGCGACTTGGCCCGTTCCATCCGACTCGGCCCGACCGGCGACCGAGGCCCGACCGCCGACCCGACCCATTGACCGTTAACCACCGTTGACCAAAAAAAAAAAAAAAAAAAAAAGAATGTGTTTTTTTTCAATTATGTCTACGTGGGTTATAAGTAATCCATTTTTTTTTTTTTTTTATTCTGCATTTGTTGCATGAATCATGGAAAATTATGTATTTTCCCTTATGTTCATTATGGATTATAAGTGATCCATTTTTTAGTTCAGCATTTGTTGCAGGAACTATGATGCGTTATGCACGAATACCTGCATTCCCAAGAACGAACGAATGACGTGCAAGACTTAAAAGGCTCATGACAGAGTTAGCTAATTATTGGTGGCATGACGATGATTTAGTATCACATGTGGTCAAGGTCAATCAGATGATACAGGAAATCATTTGAAATGGTTATCTTATGCCGAATTTTGAGAATGTGTCAACCTTTAAGAACACTCTTCCACCTGAATGGCAAGCAGTGTTAGATCAGTTATGGGAGGTCAACGTGGTCCCGGGTTATAGGAGGCTGGTAGTAGCTTTTGTAAGAGAGTACTATAGGATTGAGTTAACCAAAACTTCAACCCTTAATATGAGTGCCACACGGCGCAAGGTGAATGCGCCTTGGAGGCGACATGAGAGCTCTCCAAAAATTTTTCCCTGGTTGGCAAATGTGCCTTCAGATTTCTTAGATTTTTTGACTGATAGATTAGCAGGGAGTTTTTCCATTTATTTCTTAGATTAGTTTGAGATGTTTTGGGTGTAAATATCTCTTTCTATGTTGATTTTTTCCTCTGTATATATTATTTAGTGTAATGGATATGTTGTATTATGTGAAAGCATTATTATTCTATTGGATGTCAAATATTACATGCTTTCTGTTATTACTAATTGCTGTGGGTAGTTCATAGAAGTTTTTGTAGCTTCGTAGAATTTAGTTTGCATAAGATAATTATATTAATGACAATTTTAAGTTAGGATTTTTGGAGGATGATTGGAAACATAGTGACCTTTTGATTCTGAAACCTTACTTGAAATTGTTCATTAATATGATGGATCTGTGCAAAAGGGATGCATAAATTATAGGCATTAATTATTCGTGCATATATGTCTGATGTGTTCAGATCGATGGTTTCAGCAACTAAGAAAGTAATTGCTGATTTGAACGGCAACAATTGTGAATATTGAATATGAAGATTCAATATGTCCTGGAAAAGCCAGAAGCACTAAAAGCTCTTGACCATGTTATAGAAGATCTTGAGGATGCCGTGCGCCACCTTGAGCTAGTGGAGGACCACCTAACGGCATTTGAGCCGAAAATAGAAATTTGCAATGCTGGTTCTAACTCAAGAAGGGCTTTGAGCTCTAAGCGCAAGCGTATTGATTCGTTCAATATGTGGGTATGCAAATGATCAAGTCCTTCTTGCAAGAAACCAAGAGTTAACCTACACAAGAGAGGAAAATGTCTTCAAGTAAAGAAAATGTCAAGGGTGAGGTGTTATAATTGTGACAAGAAGGGTCACTATGCTTGCAACTGTCGTGAGCCGAAAAAAGTAAACACCTCTTGTACATTTAAGAACTTTGCTTATGTGTCAAGTTCTATATTGTTAGCCGAATCCAATCCTTTGTAGACTGTAGATTCAAGAGCAACAGACCATGTAGCGAAGGATAGAGGATCCTTCGTGGAATTCCAACGAGTACCAACTGGAACTAAGTGGATCTATGTGGGAAACAACTCCAGAGCTGAAGTAAAAGGAATTGGCACCTGCCAACTGAACATGCGTGATGGACGCACTTTGTTCCTACATAATGTATTGTATGCTCCGGAGATTCGTCGGAATCTAATGTCTGTTTTAGTGTTGGTCAAACTAGGTCTTAATGTAAACTTCCATAATAGAGGTGTGGATTTGTTTTTAGAAACAAATTTCTATGGTTGTGGTTATTTTCTAGATGGTTTCATTGTATTAGATGTTAACTATGTTAATGTGAATGTTTGTTTTTCCCTTCTCACGTCTCCTAATTCATATGATAATGATGTGAATATATGGCATGCCAGAGTTGGTCATATTGGCTAACAACGTATGAATAGACTAGCCAAAGAGGGCTTGTTGGGCAATATTGAAAAAGTCGATTTGCCCATATGTGAGCATTACCTAGTAGGGAAAATAACAAGAAAACCATTTGAAAAAGGTAAAAAAAATTGAATTTCCTCTGCATTTAATCCATTCTGACATCTGTGGTTCAATGAATGTGAGAGGAAGGTATGGGGCTATTTATTTCATCACATTTATAGATGATTATATTCGATTCAGATATGTCTATTTGATTTCTCATAAATCTGAAGTATTAAGTTGTTTCAAAAGGTTTATGACCTTGGTAGAGAATCAATTAGACAGGAAAATAAAAGCATTGAGATCTGATCGAGGTCAAGAATATTTATCTGATGAGTTCAGAAAATTATGTGATGAAAAAGGAATAGAAAGACAGTTGTGTATTCCATATACTCCTCAACAAAATGGTGTTGCAGAGAGAAGAAACAGAACCCTACTGGAAATGGTTAGGTCCATGATGGCACATGCTAACCTACCTATCACTTTTGGAGTGATGCCTTGTTAACTGCTACCTATATACTTAACCAAGTGCCTTCCAAATCAGTTACTTCTACTCCATATGAGTTATGGACAGGTAGAAAACCGGACTTAAGTTTTCTTAAGCCATGGGGTTGTCCTGCCTATATTCATGAACCCTCTCACAAGTTTGGGAAATTGGGTCCCAGAAGAAAGAAGAGTATTTTCATAAGATACTCCGAACACTCGAAAGGATATGTGATCATAGGTGAGCAGGAAAGTGGGAGTGTAACTGAATTTGAATCACGAGATATCACGTTCTTAGAGAATGAGTTTCCTAAGAAGGGCGAAATAGCTGAAAATTACTCCCTATTTGAAACCTTGGATCAAGATAATGATATTAGTGGAGTTCGTCCAAGTGGGAGTAATATGAGAAGTGATGAATTGAATACAACTAATTCTCAATCACAACCACATGATGAGACGACATCATCATTATCTAATCCTAGTGGGAGCATAATGGGAAATGATGTGCTAAGTGTACAATCTCCCATACGGCGAACAAGTCGCAAAAGTATTCCCCGTCGACGTTTTGACATTGAATGGGAAACTTTTATGATTGCCCCACAAGATGAGGATGAGCCAAGAAATATACATGAGGCTCTAAATTGCCCTAGTAAGAAAAAATGGATGCATGCAATGGGAAATGAAATGGAGTCAATGAAGTTAAACAATGTTTGGGAACTGGTTGATCTTCCAAAAGGACGCAAAGTTATTGGGAACAAGTGGGTTTTCAAAATAAAGTGTAAAGCTGATGGCTCAATAGAAAGATATAAAGCTCGCCTTGTGGCGAAAGAGTATAATCAATAGGAAGGAATTGATTATGAGGAAACTTTTTTCCCCTATTGTGAGATTTACCTCAATTCGCATTATTCTGGTAATAGTGGCAAGTATGGATCTTGAATTACATCAAATGGATGTAAAGACTGCTTTTCTCAATGGAGAATTGGATGAGGAAATATATATGGAACAACTTGTTGGTTTCATTATGAAAGGCTAAGAAGGAAAGGTATGTCGACTTTTGAAATTGATAAATGACCTTAAGTAGTCATCAAGACAGTGGTATATACGTTTTCATAATGTTATAATGGCATATAATTTTACAATGATTGATAAGGATCATTGTGTATATATCAAAAGATCCAAAGATCAATTTGTGATCATATCATTATATGTTGATGATATACTTATTGCCGGAAGCAATATGGAGTTAGTTAATACCATCAAAAGTTGGTTATTTTCCAATTTTGAGATGAAAGATATGGGTGAGGCTGCATACATTCTTGGAGTTAAGATTTCAAGAGATCGTTCGAAGAGATCATTATCCCTTTCGCAAGAAACATATATAAATAAGGTTCTTGAACGATTTCGTATGCAAGATTGTAAACCCACAGACACTCCTATTGCAAAATGTGAATGATTGAGCCATAGACTGTGTCTAAGGACTCCACAAGAGAAGGAACAAATGAAACATGTTCCTTATGCTAGTGCTGTTGGGAGCTTGATGTACGCTATGGTGTGTACAAGACCTGATATATGATTTGCAGTTGGAATGGTGAGTAGATACCAATCCAATCTAGGTCAAGCACATTGGAAAGTTGTTAAGAGAATACTGAGGTATCTAAAGGGAACTGCTGATTATATACTGAGTTATCAAGGAAAGGATCTGCGACTCGAAGGCTATTCAGATACTAATTGGGGAGGAGATTTGGATGAAAGGAAATCTACCTCTGTTTTTGTTTTTCTTATTGGATAATGGCGCCATGTGTTGGTGTAGTAAGAAACAAACGTGTATAGCCTTGTCCACGATGGAAACTGAGTTTGTGGCATTATCAGCAGCAGTACAAGAAGGAGTTTGGCTTAAGAGATTTTTGGATCATTTAGGTGTTATCGAGAAAGCTGCAAATCCATTATTGGTTAACTGTGATAGCCAAGTAGCTATAGCGTACACCAAAGATCCAAAATATCATGGCAAGACCAAACATATAGATACCAAGTACAACTTTATCAAAGATATGATTGCACGAAAGGATGTGAACTTACAGTACATATCTACGCATAGAATGGTAGCAGATCCTATGACAAAGCCAATACCTAAAGATGTGTTTTGTGGTCATGTAAAATTTCTAGGATTGCGTAGAGTCTGATGTACTGGATATTGTAATTTTCCCTGAGTTGTTCACATTTATGAAATTGTGTTTTTCCATCATTAATGCCTATGAATCTTTGTTTGATCTTTATGCATCTTAATGCTCAGTGCATTATATTAAGTTGAGAAAGTATGTCAGACAGATAAGAAATTAGCCCACTCACACAGGTAATCGCCTCTATTTACTATGTGATAAATAGAAATGATACGGTTTTTAAGTTTATTATCTAGGTGATAATCGAGAGCTCAAGCTTAAAATATATATCTCGCCTTAACTAAGTGTTAAGATGAGGACACGATAAGTACCATGTCCGAAAGTAAAATACCCCACATATTTTACTTTATCTGTCTAAGATGCCAAATGTGAGTTCTGATTAATTATGTAAATAAGTAGATACATGAACTCAAGTTAGACATTGGGTATGTCTGAACTATCATCTGTACGGTATTGATTGTGTAGACATACGCTCCATGGGAAAGGAGTTAATACCGTAATACATATTTCATACTACGTATACATGAGACGACCAATAAGAGTGACAAAAGTTTGATCTCAACTTTTATGCCGTGTGAGACTCTTGAGGAAAAGAGATTCTCAATTTTAGTGCCCTCGGGACTCTTACTTTTTCTCAAGATTTCTATTTAGTGTTTCCTATCTTAGGATGTTGCCATTGGTTATGAGTTGATTCGATCTAATGGGACATTTCTAGAAAAGCAAGCTAAACTGAAATTGAGAGTTTGAAGGAAAAAGGAAGATCAATCACATTGTAGTTTTGTATTCACTGGTCGACCAATTATGACTATCTTTGGGATAATCATAATTGTGAATGCAATACATATCATTGTTGAAAAGAGATCAAGAGAGATATAAATGTGATCGATCGATCTAGGTGCTGCATACTAAATCTACTCGAGTGTGACGCCTATTATGAGCTGCTATATATTCCTAACGAGATGTATGGCAACGAGCTCTTAAAGTATCTGGTTGCACGGATTATTCACCGATATGAATGTTGAAAAGAGGTTAAGAGGATCCCTGTTCGGCCCACCATGTGCGAGTGGGAGATGATGATTTTAATTGATTAATTTGATGGGCCTAAGTTGGCCCGTCCGCCCATGTTGGGCCTAAAAGCCCAGCCCACAAAATTAGGGCCCATGGATGGAGGGATATGATGAAGGGATACGTTGCTTTTTGGAGGGACATATAAAAGAGGGAAAGGGAGGGAGAAAAGACACCTTTTGGCATAACGTACGTTCCTCTCCCTCTCTCCCTCCAAAATTCTCCAAAGGGAAAGAACAAGAGGGCAAAAAAGGCGACACCCTTCTTCCCTTCAAGGCTAATTGGCGTCATCAGATCAAACATGACCGGTTTTCTCTTTCTCATATCGGCGTCAGTGTTTAATCTGTGGCTAACAAGGTACGTTCGATTATGTGATGTGTCTTAGGATCGGTGATGCATGTGAATTTCCCGGGCTCGTCTTCCGCGCAAGTTAAGGGGTTCGATTTAGGGTCGAATCCGATTTTTGGGAATCCGACAATCCCAACACCGTATTTGTTGTTTTCGAGCTTTGTTTGTCGATTCTCTCGAGTCCGGATGTGAGTTCGAGTTCTAAAGATGGGTCAAAGTTTTCTTCTCCATCCATGCCCACCATGTGTTCGAAGGAATGCCCAAACCAAAATCATTCGTTTTAGTCTTGGATTCGGACTTGTTCTGACGATTCAGAGGTTTTTTTTTTTTTCCACGATATAAGGCTTCTAAGGTCCGTGGGATACATTTCAAGTCAAGTTCCATTTCTATCAAGTTTGATTCTCCCCAGGTTCTTGGTTGCCTTTTGTTTTGTGTTTTAGTATATTCTGTGAAGGCTCTCTGCGATGGTGGCGTGGCCGTGAGGGTGAGTTTTAAACGAATGATGATGGGGATTGTTGTTGAAAGGCAGCGGTCCGATAACTGGAGGTATCTTGTGTTGGAGATCTGGTGATGTACGCATTTTCGGGGAGGCTTGGCGGAGGCTCGGCCGTGGGACAGAAGCTGCTGTTCAGGCGACGGGATAAAGTCCACCTTGGACTGAGGTGTGGGAGGCATTGTGTTTGGCATCGGCTGAATTTTGTTGTTGGGCTTAGGTTAGTTTATTGGGTTTAAAGTTATTCTCATGTCTAGGAAGGCGTTCGTGGATACGTCCAGTGAGTGGGCTAATTTCGGAGCTGGGCTTACTTGGGACGGGCTGGAGGTTGGATTAAAGTGATCTTTGTCTAAGTGGCCTTAATTTGGATTTGATCTTGGCCCTTGTCCGAAAGGGTTTGAGTCATTGAGCCCACTTCTTCAATTAGGCTTTTAGTGTTCATGACCCAAACCCATGAATCCTTACCTGACCCACATTTGAACCGGGCCCTCGGCCCTATTTTCGGAATAAAATATCATTTTAAAAAATTAGACATCTTTTAAAAAGCTTAAAAATTAGTTTTTGAGTAGTTTTCTCTCGAATTGTGTGAAAATCATTGACAAAAATTGTGCTCAAAATTACACAAGCTCATAAGGCTTTACAATAGGGTTCTTTGTTTTGAATTGGCCTTTTCTTTTAGGGATAATATTAGGATATTGCGTGTTTTTTCTTCCTGATTATACATTGTTACACATTATATCATCTTGGATGTTATTTTCTTTGTATTAGAATGGTTAGGAAGAAACCTAGAATTCTTCAATAGGTCTCCATGGCGTTAATTAGCATTTAATCGAGTTAGATATCAAAAGGGCATTAGTCTTAGGACTAATGTAATCAAATCTCCAACCCTAGATTCTCTGATTGTGCAAATATAATATATCCTCTTGTATCTTACTCGGTTTCTAACCGACAAAGGCCAGTGGCGACTCTTTAATTGAAATTCATATAAGATTAATTGTCTAAAATTTGAACGCCCAATATTGTGCAAGGTATGGGTTGGGAGAGCTCACGTCTAGATCATGAGTCATAGGCCTATCTTTTAGGCAATACCCTTAACCCTATTCTCCTCTATATCGAGAAGTTAGGTCACAACACTTGTGGAGGTAATGTTATGAATGTTTCGGATAAAGTACTGGAATTATTACTGGAACTTTCTTCAACATGATCTAGCTCTATTGCAATTGTTGCAACAGCTTGAAGTGCTTGTTGGTGCTATCATCGTAAAAAGGACTCATTAGGATTAGAGATCATAAATGATGAAAGAGTATCTCCATCCTTGGATTCTAATGCTTTCCCTTTCTTTTTCGCGTCTCGAACACGATCTCGTAGAGTTTTATATCAGGGCATCGAGGCATCAAGCCCTGCCTAGCTGAAATTTCCACGAAGATATATCTAGTAAAGCTCAAAATAGAACTATTGGGGTGTAGAGTTGGGGCAGTAGTTGGGACAAAAGGATCCGCTAGTTGCCTTGGATGTTAGGGAAGACCATGCTCTTTAAGCTCAGTAGTTTGCTACTTCACCTTTGCTATTTCTTCCATCGGGTTTTCCAAATAACGATGCTAGATTCTTCCATATTCAAGATTAGAAAGTATTTTCTTTCAAGGTTTCTAATCATTCATTCAATCTTGATGGAAGCTTCTGTGGCCTGGTCAATTCTCTGATCCACACGATTAAGCCATTCTCGCATCATATCGAAACCTTCATGCATAGTTTCAAGAGTTGTACCAATTTGTTGAAGAGTAGTGGCATGAGAAGCAAGCACCTTGTTTTGAAGAAGGGCGTTCTTAGTATGCCAATTGAAGACTTCTCCTACAGAAATCTTCTTGTGATTTCCATTAGCATTAACCCCTAAAGGATTTGCTATTTTAGCAACATGTTTATATCTCTGGTCAGAACTAGTGGTTTCAAACTTCTGTTCTAGCTATAAGGTGGGAGTCAAATGAGGAAAAGCTGTAGGAGAAAACATGTACACATTCGAGGGGTTGGCCTTATATTATTCAGGTTCAAAACTTTTTGGGCATTTGGCATGGGATCAATAGGAGGATAGGCTTCTCCTGGCTTAAGTGGTTTTGAATTACAAGGTGAATTTTTCTCAATCCACTTGTAAATAGGTTTGTAGATTGGGGAAATGGGTTGCTATTTTGGCATTATTTTCTGGGGCTCAAGCTTTGGTGGTTTACAAAGCTTGTGGTCGGGAGGTATTTCCTCCATGAAGTGACTAGTCTTGCCAACGGATGGGCAAGTCTACTTCTCACATCTCCACTAAGCTATGGCCTTGCCCCATATTCGCATAACAATGACGCCAGCTCGGCGATCTATCAGGACATTCTTATGCTCAACAACTTCATTCATAAGTGTGACGACCTCAAACACGTCACGATTAATGTGAAACTACGAGCGCATTTATCTTTTTGTTTTGCTTTTTTTTAAAAAAAAAAAAAAAAAAAAAGCATGCAGAAGCGTAAACAACTAAAGAAATTCTAGGGTAAATGGGCAACTTCATTTCTTATTTATTTGTGTATATGTATTAGACGACGAGTTGGGTACACTAGGGAATTTCAAAAGGTCAGTACTACTAACTACACCGTGTTGCAAGTCGGTCACTCCATCCCAACTTAACTGTACATGTGCTCGTCTAACCCTTAACCCTGACCCCTAACTCCGTCAAAATTTTCTCAACTCTAAAAATCCCGCTTCCCTCCTACGTGAAGTCAATTGGCACCCTATAAGGGACCATAGGGGTGGTAGGTGGGATCGACATTCTATGGATCTTAAAAAATGAAGTCAGCAACCACTAAGTTTAAACCCAGCAAGCAGAAGGTCCACCAATCTATATTACACAAATCGATCATGGTACTAACAAAGAAAGCTTCAGTATAACAGTCGTCAACTTACCTAAGAACATTTTCAAAATAACATAACGGATCGGTATCACTAGTAGCTTTCCAAACAAGTAATCAACAACTCAATTTAAATGTACCAAGATTATATTCAATAGGAATTCCCGTTGCCATCATCCGGGGAACCCCATTAACCCCCCGGGCGCGTATCTCACACCCATGCGGCATCATGAGGACATCTAGGGGAACTATGATACGCCCCTAGGCATTCGGAGGATCCTAGTTACTTGTCCAGGCATCTCGCACCCATGGCATCGCAAGGACATCTAGGGAACCGTGTTGCACCCCCATGCATCCAAGGAAACCGTGTTACACCCCTCAAGCATCCCTACTACAACCCAAGGCATTGTCATCCCAAGAACCAACAGCATTCTTAGTCACACATCCACATCATGATGCAACAATTTTATAATTTAATTTAAAAAGCACGTTGACATCTACTATTGTGGGACTCAAGCATGCATCTAACGAACCATCAATTACTTATATCCACTAGACTAATATAAACTTGCCTGTGCCAGTATTAGCTGAACCATAAAAGAATCTCACATCCTAAGCCCTAAACTAGCCTTATAAGGCGTATCGAGCGACTTTAGAAACAATAGCTATTGCCTAGGTAAACGGGTTTAATAAATCATGAAACTTTAATATGAGGTAGATAGGAGAGGGACATTTTTCATGAAGGACTTGAATTACGATTCAGCTTCTATGGTTCAAAATAATTTTTTTGTAAACTGGGTCCAAAATTGTAAAAATTTCCACAACGCAATTGAGTAGGAAAATAAATATTTCACCAACCAAATGAGACCAAAAAATTTTGGAAATTTAATATATGGTATACTCTACAACTTTCATGAAGGATGAGTTTTAGAATTCTGGACCGAAAAATCTATAGAAAATGGAAAACAGAAAGAGGTCGGTCTAGTGGACCTAAAAGAAGATTTCGAATCCTGAAGTTTTTCAAATATATTTTTGTCATACGAAGTCCAAAAATTCTGAAATTAAAGTATGTTGTAGAACAGCCAATAAGGGTCGACTTTTGTGAAGAACACCCCATGAAATTTGCATCACATAAGTCAGTATGAAATTAACAAGATCAGAGGTCGAACTAAAAGCGAACCCGTCGTGAACAATTGCTTCCTATTTCGACTTAACCCTTCGGTCCTTCAGCCCAAGTATGTGCGCTAATTTCACATACCCCCTTCCCATAACACATACACATCCGCAACTAGAGTTTCAACTTTATAATTATATAGCTTTATCCGAAGGGTTAATACCCCGAAAAACCTCAAACCGGTACACATGTGACAAATTTACCCTAAACTATTTTTTTGACCATAAAAAACCCCAAACTAGTATACTTATGACAAATTTACCCCGATTCGACCATAAAAAACCCTAAACTTGTATATTTATGACAAATTTACCCCAAATTAATTTATTTGACCATAAAAAACCCTAAACTAGTCAATTTGTAACAATTATACCCTCCACTAAATTAAATTAATACCACAAAAAAATCACAAAAATTGTAAATTATGACAAACGGAGTGTAAAATCCCAAATTGGTTTATCGGTCAACTATCACGTGTCATTTAACTTAATTAAAATTTAATAAAAATAGCAGAGGGTAAATTTGTCACAAGTGTATCGGTTTTGGGTAAATTTGTCAAAGGTTTACTGGTTTAGGGTTTTTGGTGGTCAAAAAAAAATAGTTTGGGGTAAATTTGTCACGGGTATACCGGTTTGGGGTTTTTCGGGTATTAACCCTTATCCGAACCGACGATTAGGTGCTAACATCTTCGAAACACTAGATTCAACCAATTTTTGAGGAAACTCTCCTCGTGACATGACAAACGATCGGTATAGGATAAAACGGACGATATCCACTTGCCTTGGGTCGTAGTGCGTTGCTGTGGCGGCTTGGTGGAATGAAGACGAGGCTGGCGGTGGCAACGGTTCAGCTAAGGTGCGCCCGATGGTTGGTAAGGACAGCTGCAATTTCTTCGGTCTTCTGCGTTTGGAGTCGGAACGACGAGCTGCTGGCCTCAAGTTCCTGCTGGTGGTGCAGCCGAGTGATCGTAAGGAACGTGAGGGAATTCTTTGGGCGGCGAAGACTGAGAACGGTGGTGGTGGGGTCCCTTGCTCTCTCCCATTTTTTTATTCCTCCACCGCCACTCTAGTCTTCAATTTGGGCAGCTTTTGTTGACTTTGCTGCCTCATTCTTTGCCAGCTGGACTAGTGGCCTTTTTGTGGCCCGAAGTGGCAGTGAGGGGAGAGAAGTCAAGAGTCCTCGGAGGGAGCGGACAGCTGGTCAAGCTGTTGATTTTGTGCGGTGGGCGTGGCGGTGATGAGAAGTGTCCTGCAGGGAGGAGAGAGAAGGCAGTAACAAAGGGGGCGGCTTCCTCTCTTATGCTGCTGGTGATCTTCATGCCATGACGAAGGACTCGGTGAGTTTGCTGACCGCTTGAGCTGGTCATTGAGTGGTCCTCGCGATTGCCGCAAATAATGTGGACTGGAGAGTGGAGTGACAACACATGATGAAACCAAACGTCAGAGTTTTTTGTTTTTTGTTTTTTGTTTTTTTTTTATTTTTTTAAGACAAGGTAGTGGTAGCGATCGATGATGTAGATACGCCATCGGATGAAGTGAAAATGGCGTCGCTCGGTGATGACGCAGTGAAGATGCAAACGATGTAATCCAATGGCGAGCTTGCAAACGTAGTGTGAACTGTCAAACATTTGGGACTCACTATTTTGTCAAGCAAAAAAGCCGTGTGTGATAATAAGTGTTAACCAATCAACAATTTCATTAGTAGAATTAGCACTTGAAAATTCTATAATATCTCTCTTGATTTCCTTTTCCTAATTCGATTCATGAATTTTTTTGTGCACAATATGGAGCATTCCTCCTTTGAGGAAACGATAAAACACTTTCTAAAGAAGAGAAGTTACCATTGGATCCTCCGCCTTTGGAATAGGGTAGAGGGTTGTTTGATCCAGCCCTCGGACGTTGAACTTCTTTAGTCAAGTCATCAATTTGTTGTTGCATATGTTGCTACAAATTCTCAGTGAGTGTTTCTACTTCGTTCAATGGAATAGTTTTGCCACCTCAACATCTTGCATATCTTGGAGGCATTGTCCTCTCCTCCAAAGCTTTGATACCAAATGATGTAGCCCAAGGTCAACTACTCAACCGATAGGATTTAGAGAGTGACTTAGGCTGCGTTTGGAAAAGCTTTTGGGAAAAGCCTTTAAGGAAATGCAAAGACCTTTTGGCCCTAAAGGGTTTTGATGAAATCAAAAACTATTTGGTAAAGTATAATGAAAAGCGCCTTGAAGATGCAACTTTGGGGAAATGCTGTTTGGTAAACACGTGTATTTGAGAAGTCCTTTAGAGAAACTAATTTAAGTTTTAAATTTTATTTTTTTAAATTGAAAACAAAAATAATGACCATTTTTTTTTTTTTTTGCATTGAGATGTATATATAAAAGAGATATATTAACAAATTCAATGACTTATATATATATATATATATTTGCACCTTTGAGATGTATATATACAAGAGATATATTAACAAATTCAATAACTTTATATATATATATATATATATATATATATCTTTGCACCGAGATATATATATAAAAGAGATATATTAATAAATTCATAAGTTAAAAAATACATCAAAGTGAACTTTTTCTCAATTAAAAAGAAAGAGTAATTTCATTATAATAAACATGATTACATATGCATCGAAGAAAGAAATAGGTTTATATTAAAAATACAAACATCCTTAACTATTAACTAAACTCATTGCTATTTGATCACGTAAACGCGTCATATCATCAAGTCGAACTCGATTGGTTTAATACTCAATGCGCAATGACAAAATTGTACACCGTCGTTTCCCAATCTGTATACACTGCAAAATATGGCAACTCATCTGTTCTCCCTCTTAACTGCTACAAAGTGGCCGCTACTCAAATCTCTTAATCAGCGACAGGTCGTTCAACATCTTCTCAATCGCCTCATCATCTAGAGCACGGCCTCGGTTCTGCACATGAAAGGATTTTGTTCTGTTAACATAGAATGGAACTAACCAAATAGAGCATGATTATAACATCCCTTTAGCGTGCCATTCAATGCAGAGCAAAAGTCCAATTGTTAGTCCCTACAGGAAGGAAATATACCTTAATAGATGGTACCATAGCAATAGCCTCCTCTACAGTCTCAGGGCACAGATTGCCAAGAACGCAAAGCTGCATTGCAGGATTTTATGAAAAACCTATAGGATGATCAGTTTAAAATACTTCTAAAAGGAACTGGATGGATTGTGACATTACCTCGAATTCAGCCAATTGATATCTACTCAGAATTCTTATTGGAGGTTAAGGCTCCCAAAAAAAAGAACAAAACATAGATCTCAACAATCTATATCTGTCAATCCTACTAAAATAGGATGAATTACCAAATGAAATGATAAATAACCAGCTGCACATAGTAGGATGGGGCTCAAATATTGCCATTGAAACAAAATGAACCTCTTAGTTTGGGTTTCATTTCCTGGAAACTAGCATGCAAATAATCTATATCTCTGACTTTCCAAATAATCTGAAACTCAAGAGACCCACAACCAGAAGGCACACATTACACAGACCACTAAGAACATCTAACAATTTACTCTGTCTTCTTTTGCCTTTCCTTTTGGATAAAAACTGGCCAAGCATCAAGCACTTCGCAGGGGATAGAATGTTCCAGCTGAATTTGACAGGTAGACATATACAAAAGCAAAGCCAAGCAAACAAGAATTGTCTACAGTTTATCCAAGTAATTACATATTAGACTTAGTCTCTTTAAAACAAAATCCATGGTAGCCCAGCCTCATGTTTGAGACGCATCTCTTTTCATAAGATGTAGATTATTTAAGTTTAGAGTGTTTACAATGCATGTCTCTCCCTATTGGGAAAGTCTCTAAATCTCAGTTGCAGCTGACATATCGTTTGAAGTCACTATGAGAGAATTTACTAGCTACTAGCCCATTGCTTCATGGTCTTGTACCTATCTTTAGAAATGAATTGAACACCACCCACAAAAAGCAAATCTTTTATCATAGAAAGATGTTTCATAGAAAGATGTTTCATCATGGCATCGGAGGAATGCCAACCTTGCCCAATTAGTACACAATTCTCCATCTAGAAAAGAAAGTAAAAGAAGTAACAATCTCCAAAAATCATGCACCCAGCATTAGATGGTTTGTTTTCTGGTGTCAACACAACATCAAGAGCCCAAAAGGATTGAGCAGACAAGAAGGATTGAGCAGACAAGGATTACACTATAGAGATGCTTATAAAACAATGAAGAACCTATAGAAAAGAAGCTCAAACAAGGATGGACAAATTAAAGTAGGGTTCCTTGAAGCCTTAGTATTTGGCTAGTATTAGCTCTCTTCCCAGAAAGGCTCAGAAGCAAAACCACAAACACCTAACACCCAACCAACTCTACCGTCCAATCCCACCAAATCAAATCCTATAACATCTCACCCAAGAGCTTTAATCGCTGAAAATGGCGAAACTCAGGCCTGCCGAGTCCCTTGCCAGACTCAATAAACAGAAATTTTCCATGGCAAAGGCAGGCGAAATGACCCATGAAGAAAAAAAGCATTCAATTTGGAATTAGAACCGACCCGACGAAGAATTTGATCCGCTGGGCGGGCAAAGGTGAAGACTTTTGATCAAAAGTTTAGAAACCCAGATGCAAAGAAATCAGACAGGCGAAGTGGCGATCCGTAAAAACGCAAAAAGCCATCACAATCAGCGAAGGGAATAGAAGAAGAGGGAAAAGGGCAGACCTTTGCGCTCGAGTGAAACACCAGCAATACGCTAGAGAGAGAGAGAGAGTTTGAAGAGCGGACTAGAGGGGGAGACGACCGGCGGTGAGAGAAGCGGCGACGGAGGAGACGACGAAAGAGGATCGGGTGCTGAGAAGAGTAGAGGGAGGCAGCGGCGAAACGCAGAGTTAGGGTTTCTATCCTCCAATGGTCAGATTTGGAATTTTGATAAAGTTTTAGGGGCAACAAAGGAAAAACGAAATTTTTTTTTTAAGGCTCCGTGGGCTTGCCGAGAATGCTGGAAAGCCAAGGCAGCCTCGGCTGCTTTGGGCTTTCAGCATTTAGGAAGCCTCACATTTGCACAAGGAGCTTCAGAAGAAGTTTGCCAAACACTTTACATTTGCCCCAAGGGACTTTGAGGGCCTAAAGGCCCTTGGAAATGTGGATTCCAAACGCAACCTTACACACACAGAAACTCAGTCACAAAATTAAGTAGAAATTTCAATTCTCCGCTAGCTTGGGAAAATAGGCATAACTTTGTTGATTTATATTAGAATGACTTGATTATAAAGCCAAAAGAACGGCGACCCTTCGATCTATAACTTTGATGTTTTGAGTTTTCTTATATAAGCATTGTAGGCTTGTCGATTTTGGAAGAAAGTGGGTGAAACAAGATTAGACAGAATGAAGAAAAGCTTAAGAACTTCAATCGTTGCTCTTCTAGGCCTCTAAGGAAGTTGAAATGACATCAATTCTTCAAGATTGATGGCTGCAACTTTTCAAGGATGCAGACTTTAAAAGCTACGACTCTTCGAGGACAAAGTGAAAACTCTTCTAGGTTTTCAAGAGGTTTGAACTCTTCAAAGTTCAAGGAAATTGCACTAAGCAAATTTCATTCATTAAATTCGGTGTGTATTTTACAAAGGCTCGAGGACTTTTTATAGAAAAATAAAAGAAGAGCAAGAGATTAAAGTCAAGTTTAGAAACTATAAGTTATATATAAACTAGGAGCTACTAAGTAAAGTGCCTTGATGCAAGCTTTAATGTATGAGAAATGACAAAATCTTTATGACAAAGTCAAAGATGCGGTCTTATCAATGAGGGACTTTTCAATGAGAGTGTCATCAATCTTCAATGCATGCCAATCTTCTTGGTTGAGTGAGCTAGTCTTGGGAAAAATTATCCAAAAAGTCCTAAACCTATTACACTTTTATCAGTTCAATCCTTAACTTTTCAATTTGCCAATTCAATTCTAAACATGTTCACTTCTTGCTATTTCAATTCATCCAATCAATTTTAGTCGAAAATTACTAACGTGGATGGCTAGTGTTAACATTGCACTTTTTTGATAATATTTTGATTTTTTTTTTTGCTTTTTTTGCTTTTTATTTTTGGGGTTTCAAATCTGGCTAGCAAGGGTTGCCAGCCAACCCTCATCTGCCACAAGTGAGGGCTATTTTTGTAAGCCCTCACCTACGGGGCCCTGACCCAGAGCCAGCGAGGGTTGGTCGGCCCTCGCCTATGGTCGGCAAGGGTTGGCTAGCAGCCCTTGTTGGCCAGATTCAACACCCAAAAAAAAAAAAAAAGAAGAAGAAAAATCCATAAAAAATTAAAATGGTATTAAAAAAGTGCAACATCAGCGTCGCATCCACATTAGTAATTTTTGGCCAAAATTGACTGAATGGACTCAATTGGCAAAATGTTAAAATGTTTAGGACTGAATTGATAAAATGTGAAAAAGTTTAGAACTAAATTAACATAATTAGAAAGTTTATGACTGAATTGGCAAAAATGTAATAGGTTTAGGACTATTTGCACAATTGTCCGGCTGGTCTTGAATATGGGCTGCATCAATTCGCCACTCACCTACCCAACCTTTGGGTGTTCAATGTTTCTTGGAATAATTTTCTTGAAGGCCCTGAGCCATTCTTGAAGGAAATTGATGTTGAGCTCTCTGATTCTGGTATTATTCCAAAAAGATACGTTCTTGCTGAGAATTCAAGTCCTTCCAAGCAGACGAACCAGTGCTCCTGCTTCTGCAAAAGCACACCAGTATGAATTCAAGTTGAGCTTCCAGTGCACAATCTCTGTCGCCATCAGCAATAGCTCAAAGGCGTCACAAGAAAAACTAGAGGAAATTGAGTAAGCTGGCGCGCTTGGGTTTTTGTCGGAGAACTTGCAGGAATAAGACCGAATAAATTCCGCTTTTTATTTGTCGATTTGCTTATTTACTTAATTTTGTCATTATCTTGCTATTTTATTTTTATTTTTATACTCTTACAAGAATGACAATTTAAATTGTTGACTAGAATTCAGGTGTCAATAGATGTCATTCGAGAGAGAGAGACAGAAATTATCGAATAGACGACCAAGCATCATCTTAAAACAAAACTAAAGAAGGTTAATTGGCATTTCCGTTTGATAGATATAAAAAGAGAGGTGCCAAAAAGAAGGCAAAATTGGAATATCGGTCATACTTTGCCTACTAAGGGGGAGGAAATCGCGTCATCTTGCCCTTAGCTTGCGAAGGGAAGAAGTGCTTACGGGTATGTGACCGGATAGTTGGATTAATCAATAAATTTTAAAACTGATAGAACCAACACATCACAAAAGAGTTCAATCCATGGTCCATACAAGGTCTTGTCCATATCCTACTTTGTTCCATGTTGCTTTCTCCATACACTCTCACCACATGCTATTTTTTAGGCTATGTTTGGTAATGAGAATAAAAAAATCATAATAGAAAAACATTTAGTCTATCATGTATTTGGTTCCACCCAAGAAATGATAAAATCGGATATTGCATAGGGAAAGTGGAATAAAGGTGGACATGGTTTCTTATATTCATGATATAAAAGCTATTTTTCTTGAATAACAAACTTCTTAAATAATAAAAGTAAAATAATAATAATAATAATAATAATAATAATAATAATAATATTTTTTGGTAAAGATAAAATATATAATATTTGAATTGTAATATTAAAAATAAAATTCAAAATAACAAAAAAATTCCATGATTATTTATTCCTCTTTTTATTTATATATTTGAATTTTTCTACTCTACAACATATATTTTGTGCATATATATATATATATATATATATATAGTATTACATATTTTAGGTGTAATAGTGTACTTTATTATTTGATAAAAATTTTTATTAAGGAATGATGGAAGGTAATGATAAAATTTAAAAAAAAAAAAAAAAAAAAAGAGAGAGAGACGGAAAAGTAAAAAACAAAAATGTAAATAGAAATGAAGAAGAAGAACCCAAATTTTAAATCAACAAATTCAAATTAGAAAAGAATCTTATTCTTGAAGAATGAGGGGTAATGAACTTTAAGGAAAAAAAAAAAAAGGTTACCCTATCTATCTCCCGCTCCTTTATATATTTGGTTCCTGTCAAAGCTTCACGGCGCCTCTATAAATTTTTAGTTTACGGTGAAATTCCCAAAAAAAAAAAAGAAAAAACAGCGAGGGAGTTCAAGCTATTTTCTCCTTCACAACTCTCTAATTCATTTCAAAAGTTCACGAGAACAACAAGAGAGCTGAAACTCTTCCTATATAACTTTATGGTTCATGTTTTTGAAGTTTCACGAAAGTAGCAAGAAAGTTAAAGCATTGTACTTTTCGTAATAGCAAAAGTGAATGATCATATTTTCTCGATTTTATTAGATTTGTTAGTGAATTATGAGATATTTTTATAATTTCCGTTTGTACATTTTTAGGTTCATTTACACTGATGTGTCGTACAATGGACATTATAGAATATGAAAACATATGATTTTATTATTGCGGCTCACCAAATAATAGAAATTCATATCATGTCTTATATAAACCTATTTTGACTAGAAATTTACACAACCAAATATAGCCTTAATTCTTTGATTGGCATGGTTGAAAAGTGATGCGTCTTGGAGTTCCATATGGCTTGCTCTTGCTTGCTCTAAAATTAACCAATAGAAACTGAGAGAGCCTTTTAGTTTAAATGGTTGAGGTAGAATTAACCTTGAGTTTTCTCTACTGTTCCATCTTTCTTTTATTGATTTCTTCGTATGCCAACTTACTTCATCTTTCGATTTAATCAGTAATTCTTTTCATATCCTCCTATTATTCCGGATCATCTCTTAAAAACGAAATGCCTAGAGAATCATATCAAAATGAGCAGAAAATATTTATATATAAAGAGTCCATTTGTTTCGTAGAAATCAACAATTTGAAAGTATTTTTCTTTTGATCACTTGTATCACTTATAAAGTTGAGTTGACCACGGATTATTGTTGATTATAATGTCCATCGAATAATTATTCTAAGCGGTATGGACAACCTTCTTCAAGAAAATGCTTTTTGTGAAAGATTCGTAAATTACATACACAAGTAAAGAGTAGACACTATCGATGGGTCCCTGTTGGATCTTTGAAGTAATCTTGATTCTTATCGTTCCTGGGAAGGTAAGATAAAAGCGAAGGTAGAAAGCATAACTTAGAGGCCACTCATAAGGAAAGAACCTCCCTCTCATCCAAAGATAAGGAAGTTGTCATTATAGCAACAAACTCACGAAATAAAGACATTACGGTTTCTTTTTCGTCTCAAACCCAAATAGCCACAATCAATTTCCTCATCACCTAGCATGGCTGAATCAGTCCTTTTCAGCATTGCGGCGGCGGTGCTAGGGAAGATAACATCACCGGCACTCCAAGAAGCTGTTGCAGTATACAATGTTGAAAAACAAATCGACGACCTTAAAAATACATTGACTGCCATTATGACCGTGTTGTTAGATGCTGAGGAGCAACAGGCGAAGAACCCCCGCCTGCAACTGTGGCTTGGTTGGCTTCAAGACGTGTTGCACGATGCGGAGGATGTGCTCGATGAACTCGAGTGTGAAGCCTTACGGAAGCAGGTAATCAGTCAGCACGGGGGGGTCAAAGAGAAGGTACACCGCTTCTTTTCCCTCTCTAATCCACTAGTACTCCGTGCAAAAATCAGTCATAAAATTAAGGAGATTAGGGAGACATTATCTAAAATTTCCATAGAAAAGAATCAATTTGATCTTCATGTGCGGAGTGTTGACAGTGGTGATACGCATATGCGATCACGAGAGATGACTTACTCGTTCATAAGCGAGTCGGATGTCGTCGGAAGAGACATTGACAAACAAACGATAATTGAGATGTTGATGCAGTCAGATGACAAAAACCTCTCGGTGATTCCTATCGTTGGAATGGGAGGTTTGGGCAAGACTACCCTAGCTAAGTTGGTTTATAACGACGATAGGGTGAAAGAGCAATTTAAGTTGCGATTTTGGGTGTGTGTACCCAAAAATTTTGATTTAAAGAAAATATTCGAAGGAATTGTAGCACCTTGTGAAAGCTTGATTAGCTTTGATATTCAGCAGTGTCACAACAGACTGCGAGACACCATCAAAGACAAGAAGTACCTATTTGTCTTGGATGACGTTTGGAGCAACGACCGCATTAGATGGCAAGAATTAAGAGATTTGCTAAGTGAAGGAGCCAGCGAAAGCAAGATAATTGTGACAACGCGCGATTCAGAAGTTGCCTCTATAATGGGTACACATCCAACTTGTAATCTAAAAGGTCTCTCTCATGAAGACTCCATGGCTTTGTTCAAAAAATGGGCGTTCAGCAAAAAGGAAAAGCAACCGCATCCTGATCTCCTTGAGATTGGAAATGACATTGTCAAAAAATCAAACGGAGTTCCTCTCCTCGTGAAAACTCTAGGGAGTCTACTTTACACAAAGGAAGAAAAACGGTATTGGGAACATATAAGAGATAGCGAAACTTGGAAGTTAGTGGGAATGGATAAGAACATTCTACCAGTACTTAAGCTTAGCTATGATCATTTACCATCCCACTTGAAACGTTGTTTTGCCACACTTTCACTTTTCCCCAAGGGATATGAACATGCTAGCGATAATTTAGTTAGGCTATGGATGGCTTTAGGACTCATTAATTCTACAAGTGAAAAACTATCGTTGGAAGACCTCGGTGTTGAGTACGTCAAAGATTTGTGGAAGAGATCTTTGCTCCACCTAGTTGAGGAGGCTGAATTAAGGTCATTTTTTAAAGTGCACGATCTGGTCCATTCTATCGCAACATTTGTGGCACAAAATGATTGTTCTACTGTTGGTTTAGATAATGCAAAGATTTTAGAAAGAGGTCGGTACATTTCGTTGTCTGGCACTTCGGTAGAGGGAATCTCAAATTTCGATAGAGTCCCACCTTTTTTGAAAAAGTCAATTTCAAAGAAGCTGCGTGCAATAAGACTCAGTAGGCTTGAATTTGGAGTTGATAATGTGGTTATTACTAAAGAGTTTGTTAAAATATGCATCTCCATGTGTAATTGTTTACGGTATTTGGATTTGTCATGTGGTATTTTTGAGGAGCTGCCACATTGCATATGCAACTTGAAGCAATTGAGATCGTTACATCTCCGTGGGAACAAACGACTGAAGAAGCTTCCAGATACCATTTGTGAGCTGCAAAATTTGCTACAATTATCCCTTCATGGTTGCTCAAAGCTAGTTGATTTACCTAAGTCTATAAAAAGGCTCGTCAGCCTTAGATTTCTAAGCATAACGACAAAGCAAAAGAATCTGCAAAAAAGTGGAATAGAATTCCTAAAAAATCTGCATTTTTTGGGAATCTATATGTGTCCAGATCTCCAAGTTTTGTTTAAAGATACTCGTAAATTGACTTGCCTTCGAGAGTTGGAAATTGGAAATTGTGAGGGACCAGTATCTCTACCTTTTGGGGAATTAACCGCCCTAGAGTCCTTGGCAATTGATCATTGTGAGCTTAAGTTGACCCATGAGAATAAGTTCAACTTTCCGTTGAAGCTTCGTAAGCTGGTAATATCACAGTCCAAACAAGTGATGGAGCTACTCCAATATCTCGACGAATCTACATGTACTTTGGAGTCCTTTTCTATCTACGATTGCGAGAGCTTAACAGCTATACCCGAATGGCTACCCAATCATAAATATCTCAAATCAATTCGCTTGATCAGATGTCACAAGTTATCATTCATGCCACAAGGAATTCAGTCCCTCACTGCCCTCAAAGATTTACGCATCGAACTTTGTGGTGAATTGAACAAAAGATGTAAGCCTCAAGATGGTGAGGATTGGCACAAAATCGCTCACGTTCCTCGGATCCAACTTAACTTGATATATGTACAACAGATTGATGATTAGGTATGCATCCATCTCTCTCTCCCTTCATTTCTTCTTTTTTTCCTACATGTAGCATGGTCATATAATGAGACTCCCTTCTTGTATTATTTTTCCTGACTTCCTCGCACGGTGAAAATTAAGATAAGACAATGCATTATGCACTTTCGTAAAATTGACAACTTTCAATATATAGAGAAACTTTTGACAAATCCCCCTTTCTCGGTACCATCTGCCATATTGCAAGTAAAACTTGATTCCCTGACGATGGAATCTGGTTTTCTGCTTTTACTTGGAAATTCGAATCTAATGTAATTTTTTGAATGCTTATTTTTTATTTTCTTTTGATGATTACTGTTGAGGAGCTATGATTTAATTGGAAATTTTATTCTTAGACAAATGAAGTCGAAGAACATCATATTCAACCATGGTCACATCGTTCATTGGTCTTTATTTTCAAGAATAATCTCTCTTTATAAATTAAAGTATGCCTCAGACTTCCATCCAGAACACTACCCCATAAAATACCCATGCTAACTAGGAAATAAATAATGACTTTTTACCAAATGACGGACAAAGAGTAATTTAAAAGGAGAACAACAGCATTATCATTTTATCTAATGAATATCTCTTATATAAATTCTAAATTTAAATAACCTTCCATATCATTTTATTTAAACCAGTGACTACCCATACATAAGTTTGGAATGTTTTATATTAACAAAAGGTCAACTTGTGTGCATCATAAGATTAAATTACATAAGTTTTGAATGTACGCATTGTATGTTTGTGGATGCATGTCCCTTTGAAATGAATCTGATATCCTCTTATAAATTAATCTACCTAACTGACGAAAAATATCTTGGTAAGTAGACTAAAAGTGACAAATTCGCAGTATATCACAATAAATACTATAATACCATGTTATAGATACTCTTAAGCTCATCTCCTTTTTTTTCTTTTTTCTTTTTGGGTTGAGCAGATGAACTCCTACGATCGATATGGTTACCACTCCTAGGGCTACGGGAAGATATGTATGCATCGTATGAAACGTAAGGCTTCCACATGTTATTTTGGATACATGCCCTTTTGTCATGAATCTTATATCCTTATATAGATTAATTTAGCTAACTGACGAAAAAATCTTGGTAAGTAGACTAAAAATTCACAATCCCACATTATACCACAATAAAATGTCATAATATTATGTTATAGATACTCTTAAGCTCATCCTGCTTTTTTTTTTCCCTGTTGAGCAGATAAACTCCTATGATTAATCTGGTTGCCACTCGTCCCGGGGCTCCACAAAGATTTGTTCGTGAACTCAGCAAATCTCTTCATTACTTGTTCGTGAACTCAGCAAATCTCTTCATTAATCTCTTTCATTTGCCAGTATGAAAAGGCTGCCGATATTGTACCTTTCTCTTTATTTCCTTGAACGAGTGTTGTTCTTTATTATTTGCTTGTGTCTGTGTCGCAACTTTCTCTACGGAGAAAAATGGCTTATTCATATGAGACTAATTGAAGCACTATTTGAGTTTGAAATTTTTTAGAGCTACAGTAATCTTTCATTCACAAATAGTGTATGAAATCACGACACATCATCGAATCTTACTTTTCATAATTTGGTATCAGTCACCTGATCTTTGTATAACATAATTTTGCATTATCACACTTTTATAAGGATGAGTTTGCACAATATGATTGCTCCAATATTCAGTTGCATTAGTTAGCAAGTAAATTATGGAATTCATTACTTAAAAACCATATCGTATCAAGCAAATTTCACTAAGGATACGTTTAGTTGTCCAAATTTTTAACTAAGATAGAACTGGATAGAATAAGATATGAAATCCAGGGGATTTTGTTATATCATATTATGTATATTATTTGATATAAACACCTATTCGAATCACAAATTTTACAAACGGAGATGGTAAAAATCTCTCGTGACACTTTTCTCTTTTTATTTTTCCTCTCTATTTTAATTAATTTCTTTTTTTATTTCTTTCTTCCTCTTCCATCATTCTCTAATAAAATTTTATTAAATGGAAAATTGTACCAATATACATAAAACACTAAAACACCTAAATTATGTAATAAATATATAATTATATATTGAATTTATATTATAAGATAGAATTAAGTTAGAATATAAATAAAAATATGATTAAATTAAAAAACTAAATTTTTATTTTTTGTTATTTTGAATTTCTTATATTATAATTCAAGTATTTATTTATATTGAAATATAATTTTAATTTGTTGATTTAAGAAATTTGTTATTTGAGGAAAAACTTTTTATTATGGATATTAGAAATCCTATCTGCCTTTATTTAACCTCTCTCATGGGATAATTTTCTCTAGTCTATATCCCATTTATATCCGACTTTATCATATCTTGAGCAGGCACCAAATGCAGGATATGATAAATTTTATCTTATGCTAAATTTTATTCTAGCCGCCAAACACAGCCTAGAAGTTTTTCAGGGCTCATGTTGAATCGGTGTTTAAAATTCGTTGCTTAATTTAAGCGTTAAATATTTCTAGTTTTATCAACCCCCCCGCGGGCCCCCAATGATGTAATTTTTTTAGCACAATTGTTCGGTAATTGGTCTTGATTTTGACATTTTCCGTAAGACTTTGGATTGAAATGTAACGAGTGTAACTAAATCTTTCTTGGAAAATGGTAGAGGGACTAGTTTTGTTGCCGAAGCAAAGTGCATGGACCAAAATTGACAATTGCTTAAAGTACAAGTACCGAAAGTGTAATTAATTTGGAGGACTGTACATTCAAGCGCTTCAGGCCAAAGTCGAAGCTGATCTAATAGTTTTGGAGAATTTGAAGCAGAAATTTGATGGGAATGATTAATTCTGGTCGAGAATGGTAAAGGGATAATTTTTTTTTGTCCTGAAGTATAATTTAACCCATTTATTGTTGCAGTTTCATGTTTTTGCATAATTTTTTTTTTGTCCATCCTACTCTAATCCTATTCTAACTCTCGCTCTTAAACTTTTGCCATGCCTCCTTGCAGGGCGTGAGAGTCGAAACCCACATTTGAAATTATATCGTCCCCACCCCAACCCCCCTGAGAAAGTGGGGATTCGAACTCCCCACCTCCCCCTTCCATGTTGGAAGGGTGGCCACTGGGGCAAACCCCAGTGGTTGTTTTTGCAGAATTTGCTGAGCATAGTATTAGCATCCCAACGGTTGATATACTGAAACTCCAAACATAGTATTAGCATTAACACTCGATCGCCGATGGTGGCTCTTCCTTCGATTCTTCTTGTGGCTTTCCTACTCCCACTATCCAGCCGTTTCGCGGGAGGCCACCAGCAAGGCTTAGCCTCACCTAGGCGGCGTGAGGTTGGCCTCACCCTAACTCGGGCGAGGCCGAGCCTCGCCGGGGCCGGCTAGCCTCGCCGTGGCCGGGCGAGGTCGCCGGCCCTCGTCGGCCGATCGCCGGCCATAGCCAAGGCGGCGACCAGCCAAAAGGAAGAAAAAAAAAAAAATTATAAAAATAAAAATAAAAATATTAAAAAATTAAAAGAAACAAAAAAATTATACAAGTTTACCAAACGTGTTTCCATTCTTTTTCTATTTCAGGAACAGAAATTTTATGTATTACCAAACATGTTATTCTGTTAAAAAATTGTTCCCTAGAATAGAAATAGTTTTTTCTTTTTCTATTCCCGGGAACAATTTTTTAACAGAAACATTACCAAACGTGCCCTAAATTGACACTAAGCACCCGTTTGGTCTCAGCCAATTCTTAGCTTCTTTTGTTTCTCATAACCAAAAAAAAAAAAAAAATAGCGTCGGCTAGTTTTTTTTATCTTCAAGAATAGATTTGAAACGAGAATCAAGGAGGAAAAAAAAATTAGTTCTTTATTCTTGGGAACAATTCAAAAATCACGCAATTTTCTTCTCTTTTCTTTATTTTCTTCTTTTCCTTTTCTTCCTCTTCCTCCTCTAGCCGATCGCCAACCTCGACGATAGTTGCAATGGCTAGCGACTAGACAAACAAGATCTAGCGACCTTGTCAAAGCCTAGGTTTGGCAAGGTTGGCCAAGGTCGGCCAAGGTCAAGCCTCACCCAACCATGACGAGGCTCATGCTAATCACTAGTTAGAGGAGTGAGAAGATGAGAAGTATAAAAGAAAAATCTTATAAAATTAATTAAAAATTAAAAGAAATTCTAAATTACCAAAAAAAAAATTAAGCGTCATAATAAACGCATTTTTATTCTCTACTTCGAGAATAGAAATTTTTTGTAGATGTATTTGATAACCATTATGTTCCTAGGAATTATTTTTGCTCATAAATTTTTTTCTTCTCATTTAGTTTTCTGGATAAGTTTCCCAATATTTGAACACATTTAATAACTATACAAAATTTCTATTTCTAAAATAAAAAAAAAAGAACAGGACTACATTTGATACGACTCTGAAATTTTTTTATGACATAATTTTTTAATACTTTTATGATATTTTTCTTTTTTTCCTTCTCTTCTTCATCCCCCTCTAATCAATTGCCGGGCCTCACCTCAGCGATGGCTGTGACAGGCTTGACAAGAGCCGACGAGGTCGCCAACCATCGCCAAGTCTAACGACCGACTAGAGGAGGAAGAAGAAGAAAAGAAAAGAAAATGACTTGATTCTAGAATTTTTTCGAGAGTAGAAAATGAGTTGATATTACCAAATAAATTTTCATTCTTTTTCTGGATCTAATTAACTAGTCTATCGTAATAGTTTAGCTCCGGTGCGGAAGCACGGGAGCAGAGCCGAAGCCAGAGAGCTTTATCAATTCCGTCACGGGGGAGCTCTATCTCGGTGTGCTTTTTATCATTTACTTAATGAGAAAGCCGGTCACGTTCGTCCATCGGTTTTCCTAAGTATCAACTTACTTCGAGAAAAGCGGTGACGGTGCCGATGGTGAGCTTCCGGATGGTGTCGCTGGAGACGGTGGACCCAAGGGCATAGGCGTAGTCGTTGACGCCGATCTCGCCCACCCACACCAGCGCATCCTGCAGCGCGCCCCGGCACGCCTTTCCCTTGCACCCCGCGTGCCTCTCCAGGTACTTGCTGAACCAGAGGAGCTGCGTCAGGGGCGACTGTGGCGTCACGTCCAGGTTCAGGTTGTTCTTCACGAAGAACTCATGGTTGATGGCCGTTGAGCCCGTGACTGCGAAGTTGACGCCGTGGGCGGCGGCGGTGGTGGCAGAGGGGGAGGAGACGACGCTGCGGGAAGGGGGAGGGACTGGGCCACGAAGTCGATGACGAGGCGGCCGTCGGAGTAGCGGTTGGTGGGGCGGTGGAAGAAGGTGACTCTGTAGTGGGGGTCGGAGACGTGGCCGAAGCCAAAGAGATCTTAATTTTTATTTTTTATTTTTGGTAAAAAGGAGCTCTTATTTTGTGAATGGACAAGTAGTGCGACATCTCCTCTAAAGGTATTGAATAAGAAACCGTCAACCAACCTCACTTCTGCGAGAGTGTCATAGAAGCCGCCAAAAACAATGATTTTGTGTTTATACAAAACTTGTAACAAAGCAAGATGGATAGAAAAGCAGACATGCATGAGGGAACAGGAGATTACCATTCTATGACCTGAACGCCGGCCAGGACGACCTTTCAGATTAAGTTGTTCCCACTGATTTTTTTTGAGGTCCAACATCCAAGAGTCCTAAAAGGAAAGTTCGGTCATAGATCAACATAATTCAAAAAACTCCCGCATAATATCTTTTCTGGCCATACGCAGAAAATACTATGATGTGGTGGAAGCGTTCTTGATTTGGGGAGGTAAATTCACCACCTAACGACAAGTACCCAGAGTTATTTGTGGGATGCAACGGATATTGCACCAGCAAGTAAACACCTGTGGAGGAAGACTAACGAGCTCACCGAATATATACAGATAATTTTTCCAAGCAACTGCCTGATGAGCACTGCGAGGAGGTGGACTATTGGGACTGGAGATCAACTTCCACGCCTGCTTCTCCACGTCATACCGGTAAAGATGACCGTAGACAAAAGTCTGCACCATTTTGAAACCAGGGTCGTGACCAAAAAAATGAGCCAAGCTCGCGCGGTATCAACTTAAGTACTCCATCAACTATTGTTGATGCCTAACCTTGGTGCCACTGCAAAACTCGCCGCCATAAAAAATCAGCTCTGTGTCTTTCAAAGGATTCAGAGTCATCTACAGGAGTTAACAGTACCCTTAGAAAAACTAATCAATCACAGAATTCAGGCAAGCCACCATAAGGTGAGTAAAAAAAATGGCGAGCAGCGAGAGCCGATAAAGAGACTCATTACCGTCCAATTAGATCGGGGAGAAGGCGCAGGTACATTTTCCTCAATGTGGACCTCCTTCTTCGCTTCCTCTTTTTGTATACTTAGCTGGTCAGTGGAAGTGCAAACAAGTCAATTCGAGCTTAAAGGAAGGAGAAAGCAGCCATGTCTAATCTCAAATCAAGAACAGATACGGGCAGAAATTCAACTGCAGCTTCAAAGATCAAATTATCGTCGTAGTCTATCGGAAGCAATTGAATTTCTCAGTCCACTAGTGACACGCAACAAGACTCAGTTTTTCACTTTTTTTGCTAGAAACAGAGGATAGACAGCACCGTCGGTGTTGCTCAAATCCTAAGTTTCGGACATAAAAAAAGAGGTTTTGCGATGGACTGCATCGTCCCGGAAGATAAACATCCGGCGAGACGGTTAAAGCGGGAGCAGCATCATACGAGGATGGCGTCGATGTCGTCTTCAGGGGAGATCTTCTTGGTGTCCCGGCGAGCTCTCTTCTCCTCCGCTTTGGCGGTTTTCCTCACCGTTTTCTCCTTCCCCTTCCCTGGCTTCTTCGTCTTCTTCCCCATCCTCTCTCTCTCTCTCTCTCTCTCTCTCTCTCTCTACAGTTCACCGTTTCGTCGGCCGGACTGGCGGCAACGCTCGCGACTGGAAGAATGTCGACGGCGGGAGCGGACAGAGGAGGGAGGCGAGGTTTTGCTGGCGTGGGACGACGCCGTCCCCGGTTTTCCTTTCGAGGGGCGTTCTTTCAAGGGAAATTTTCACTTTGGTCCCTGTAGTTCTGGGATCCTGGGCTTTTTGACCAGTGTCCTTTATTTTTGTCGCGATTATAATCCTCGTGCTGTTCTTCCGCAATAATTTGATAGGATGAGTTCTCTAGAAATCCTAGTGAAATTGAGTCTTAAAAATTTCAAAAAATACAATCAAGTCTAAAATTTATCACAAAAATACAATTGAATCCTAAATATTATCAAAAATGCATTTGACGGAAGAACTTAATTGGATTAATTCGACAAGTTTAGGATTTGTTTGCACTTTATGAAATTTTCATGGCTCATTTGCATAAATTTTAAGAATTAATTATATTTTTAAAATTTTACGACTCATTTATATTTTTGGAAGGAATTTTAAGATTTTCGATATACCTAAGGGTCTGTTCGTTTCACGGAAAATAACTTCCGAGAAAATGTTTTCCGGATTTTCCGGTGTTCGTTTCACGAAAAATGAACTAGTCAAGGAAAATGTTTTCCATCATTGGAAAAAACAATCTTTAAAGTGTGGAAAACGTTTTCCACTTTTCAAAAGTGGAAAATGTTCTCCATGACTTCTTTCTTCTTATTCCTTTTTATCAATACATTTTCATTTTATTTTCTTACTTTCTTTTTCTTTTTTAAATTGAGTTTTTAATTTTTTTTCTCTCGCTGCACTACTCTCTCTCTCTCTCTCTCTCTCTCTCTCTCTATCCATCCTCTTTCTCTCTCTTCCATGAGACTGCAGAGCCTCGCCGCCCCCAACCGGAAACCTCCATTGCGGCCCGCCGAACCCTAGAACGATCACCACCCCCCGCTCCCCCTCCCTCGATCTTCCATTGCCCGTCGGCCCGCGCCGCCGCGCATTTCGAGGGGCTTCCGTGGCATGGCTTCCTCCTCCCGGACCGGGCGCTCTCCCTCCTCGCCGCCGCCAACAACCACGGCGACTGGCCATGAAGCTCTCCTCCCTCCGGCAGGCCAAGGACATCCCGCTCGCGATCGACCCGCCCTCGCCTCCAAGCTCCTCCCTTACCCGGGTCGAGCCGCAGCCGAGCGTCGCCCGAGGCCCTCGTCCGCAAATCCCTCGCCGAGTCGGGTCCCGGCCTAGGCGGAGCTCGCGGCTCGCCGGATCGACGAGTGGCGGGGCTCAAGCCTCACCCGAGCTCGCCGCGAGCTTCGCCGAGCTACGGCAAGCCGCGAGCTCGCCGGATCGGCGGCGGAGCTCGCGGCTCGCGATCCGGCGAGCGGGCGGCCGGCCATCGTCGGGCTGGGGGGAAGGAGGCGGCGGCGGCGAAGGAAGAGGAAGAAGGAGGAGGAAGGAGATGGCGGCGGAGGAAGGAAGAGGAGGAAGGAGGAGGGAGGAAGGAAGAGAAAAAGAAAAATTAAGAAAAATAATAAAAATTTCGATTTTTTAAAAATATAAATAATTAAAAATTTATTTTATAAAAAAATATAAAAAATAAAATTAATTTTTTGATCAATTAAAAATATTAAAATTCAACTTTTGATAATTTTTTCCAAACAATTAAATGAGCTAACGAACGATAGAAAATATTTTCCACTCAAATTTTAAGTTTTTCGACGAACAGGAAAATAGAGTCATTTTCCGGAAAATGACTTCCAGAAAAATATTTTCCAGAAATATGATATTTTCCGTGAAACGAACGGATCCTTAATCCCCATTTGAACTTCTCCATCAAATTTCGCATTGGTCAACGTCAACAATTGACACATGAGGAAGTCCACGTCCTGTGCAGAAGACTCTCGCCCTGAGGCTTATTCCAGGTGGCCACCTTCAGTACTCGATACCATCCATGTCCTGACGTGCACGGCTTTCGCTTTTGTCATTCGCCCCAACTCGCAAGCAAAGCACTGTCTACTGTGGGTTTATTCTGCTCAACCTCTCCACGTAAACCCCTGGCTTGCCTGATGGTGTATGCACTCGGATCGCTTCCCGCATCACTAACTAATCTGAACTCGATAAGCCAAGTCATATATTTCACGTATTCTGGAGGTTGAGCTCGCGACTATAGCTTCGGAGGATGCAGATGAGAAAATGCATTTCGAAGCTCAGCAGATGCTGTGGCGCCTGTTCGACAAGATTCATTCAGACAAGAGATGACACAAGGGATTTCGAGGCTTACCAGACGCTGGAACGCCTATTCGACATGGACAACATGACCATTCTCAAGCATTTAATCTACGCCAAGGACGACATACAGCCGCTGGTGGACGGTACCACCAAATCGAGGGTTAGGTCCTACGTCCTTTTACTTCTTCCTTCCAATTATTGTGCTAAATTAGTCTCGATCTAGTCAATGTCTATCTGCAGAAATATAACAGCAATTCTCTCTCGTTTCGCAACAACCAGGTCAGCCTTGAAGTGCTGAGAAAGAAGACAGTGTTGCTACTAATATCAGATCTTGACATCGCAATGGAAGACATCGAATATCTCAACACCTTCTACAGAGAGTCTCGTGCAAGGCCGGAGAACCAGTTTGAAATAGTGTGGCTTCCAATTGTGGATATCGATCCAAAATCAGCTGCTTGGGATATGACCCATCAGCGGAAATTCAAGGAGCTGCAGAGCAGCATGTCATGGTACACCGTCTACCACCCTTCGATCCTTGAACCAGCTGTGATCAAGTACATAAGAGAGGTGTGGTGTTTCTCAAAGAGTATCATCATAGTAGCTCTGGATCCACAAGGGATGTTGGCGAGCCCCAATGCCCTCCACATGATCCGGATATGGGGATTTTTTGCTTTCCCTTTCACTAAGGAGCAAGATGAAGCGCTATGGGAGGTGAAGAGTTGGGGACTCGACCTGATCATTCATCGCTTAGGCGACAGGACTATGCAGGAATGGGTAAAAACTTCATCCCTGACAATCCTTTGTTTCCCTCATATCTATTCTTAGATATGCATCTGTTGGGGAAATTTGTTTGGTGAAGAAGATGGAGAAATAGTAGTAAATCCTTAATGCTTTGATGTGTGATGATAATCACTGTGCTTAAAGGTATTATTTGCCCTTACTATTGTTGCCGTTGGTTTTAGAACAAATATACCTCCAGGATATAAACCAAAACTGCAAAGAAACAAGTTCAGCAATTACTTGAATCTCTCTTGGAGAAATATGGCGTGTATGAAAAGAGAATAAGAGAGATTTCTAAAGAAGAAATGCATTTCTAAACGATTGTGGTTATTATAAATAACATGTGAATTTGCGTCTATTCAAAGAAAACCAAACAATATATCTTTTGGAAATAAGTATCTTATCATCAACTGTCACTACTCTTCATGTCAAGAATAACTTTTCATAACTATTGATTACTTCTTTTTCAAACAAAGAGTAGCATCTTTTCATAAACAAGAATCACGTTTTCTTCGATCAAGAGTCATGTCTTATCTTAACCAAAAGTCACGTATTCTATTAAACAAGAGATAAACTATTTATGATAACAAACTATTTCAACAATTCCCCACGTAGTTTGTTATCTACACTAATTTACATAAATTCATACATACAAGTACATATCTATTAAGATTTGAACCTAGTGTAAATAACTCAATTAACCAAATCAGCGGTAGATAAAACTTTGAACCATCTTTCGTTAATCAAATTATCACACATATGAATTTATACACATTTAGTTGGAAATTTTTTTATGCCTAAGCACTTTTATGGCCTTGTGCTCTTCCCGCATTCATGAGCATTTACAAAAGTTCATCCAACTTTTGTTATAAGCGGTATAGGTGAAGTTCCTAAATTTGTTACTTTAGCATTGCCTTGCTAAAACCTTGAACTTCATTTGAGAGTTTTCTTAAATTTAGGGAAAAAACCACCAAAAACCCCAAACTTTGTCCAAAGTGACAAATTTACCCCAAACTTTTTTTTTTTTTTTTTTTTGTGACATGAAAAACCCCAAACTTTGCTAACTGTAACACATTTACTCCAAACTTTTTTTTGTGACACAAAAAACCCTGTCTATTCGTGTAACACATACACCTAAACTATAGGGCATTTTGGTCTTTCTTTTTCTCTTATTCTTCTCTCTTCCCTCCACCGGCCATGGTGGAGTCGGCTTGGCTGGGTCGAGCAAGGGCCTCCCTCACCAAATCTAGCGAGGGCACCCTCGCCAGGCCCTCGTCGGCGTCGGGCGAGGGCCCTCCCTCGTCGGCGTCGGGTGAGGACGGCCCTCCCAGATTTGGCGAGGGTGCCCTCGCCGGATGTTGGCAAGGGCCTGTCGAGGAGGCCCTCGCTGGACCCAACCGAGGGTTGTCCTTGCCCGACGCCGGCAAGGGCAACCCTAGCCAGCCCGGGCGAGGGCGACCCTCACCGAACATTGGCTTCTCTCCGCCGGCTCCGCCATGGCCAACGAAGAGAAGAGAGAAGAATAATAAAAAAGGAAAACAGAAAAATTAAATGAAAATGCCCTTTGTGGGGTAAATGTGTCACAGTTTGTAAAGTTTAGGATTTTTTATATCACAAAAAAAAAAAAAAGTTTGGGGTAAATTTGTTACTTTGGGCAAAGTTTGGGGTTTTTGGTTGTCTTTTCCCTTAAATTTATTCTCCTAAATTTCCATTAGTACTAACCTTGTGTCCCGATACTCAATCGCTGTTAAGTTACAATAGCTTGTTATTACCCATTTAACTTTAATAATTTTGTTAGAAATTGTGAAGTTGGGTTTCCACTGTGCTTGACTATTATCAATTGGCCTAAGGCCCATTCACTTGGCAGTACTTCTTATTAAACCTCTATGGAGTCCCTTCGTGAATGGATCAACCAAGTTATCATTTGTCCAATTGTAAATTATTGAAATAACTCCATTAGTAATTAATTGTCGAACATACTCATGTCACAAATTATTGTCTATGCACTAGACATAATTGCATTACTATCACAATATAAAGATATAGCTGTCATTGGCTATGGTCACAACTCTATATTCAATAGCAAATTCCCGGCCATTCAATCTCTTTACCAACCGCCGATAGTGGTATAATTCAGATTTCATTTTTGAATGAGTTATACATGTTTACTTCTTTGATGCCCAAGAGCCACACCATTGGCAATCTTTAAAAACCTCATTCTTTGAATATCCTTCTAGTACTGTTGTTTGTCTTCCATAGAATAGACTATATTTATTCTTTAAGTAATCAAGAATTCTACTATATTTATTCTTTAAGTAATCAAGAATTCTACTTATAACCTTTCAATGCACAATACTAGGATCACCAATAAATTTGGACAATTTACACACAATAATTATTATATCTGGTATAATACAATGCATAACATACACCAAACTTCCAATTGCATCGGCATAACTATTGTGCTAATTATTGTCTAGTATTTTTCATCTTTGAATGATTTTCTCCACATAGTAACATTGACTTATAGCATAACCTCTGCTATGTTTGATCACTTTAATACTCAAACCATATCCACTTCTCCCAAATCTTTCATTTCAAACTAAGAAGATTGATACTTTTAGTTTCATTTATGCTAAGCATATTTGTCCAGAGAATATCATCTACATAAAAGCATATTATAACTCCATACTCTTTAGTAAATTTTGAGTAGATGCGCTTATCAGCATTATTATGCTTAAATCCATATGATAATACCACCGAATCAAATTTTTCATGCAATTGTTTCGATGCTTTCTTTATCTCAACTCATGTTGCCATTCTCAATAAAATGCCCCTTATTTGCAAATTCTTTCACATAATTAGCCTCACGTTCCCAAAAACCTTCCTCAATTTGAATGTGTTTTATCACATTATCCACAATTAGGTTCCCATTGTGTGAAGAAGTTTGTTTCAATAATCAATCCAAGTTGAAGGCAATTTTGAAATAATTGCGGCAACTTGAAGAGGTTGGAAAACTTCAATCATAAGGTCTTTGAGTTTGGCAACATATTTTTATAGTTCCTCCACTTGCTTAGAGATAGAATTTTGATTAATCATGGTAAATTCAAAATATTTTAGAACAGTAAATCTATCAATACCTTGTTTGTCAATATTGTATTTAGTCTCCAAGGCATTCCAATTGTCTTTGGGATTTGTGTAAAATCAGAATCCAGACGATCTAATAAAGCATTGAAAATTCGTCCTCGGTATCTCCTTTCATCATCTTCACACCTTTTCCTTGCAACTTTGATTTGATCAAAGTCATCACCCTTGAGATTTGGAATAGAGCACGGGCAAGTTGGGATCCATGATATAGAAGATACATAATTCAGATAGAAGAAGAATCCATGATATAGAAGATACATAATTCAAATAGAAGAAGAATCATATTGTCCTTCCAATGGATGAAATTAGTTCCATCATAAGGATCGATTGACAGATTGCAAGCACTTGATGCAGCCGATGTCTCCATCTCCATAACAATAATACCTTAAGATTGTTGGGAAAATTTATTTGGTGAAAAAGATGAAGAAGTAGTAGTAGATCCTTGATATTTTGATGCGTGATGGCGATCACTGTTCTTAAGGCATTATTTGTCCATACTATTGTTGTGGTCAGGTTTAGAATAAATATACCTCTAGGATATACATCAAAGCCATAGAAATGAGTTTAGTAATTACTTGAATCTTTCTTGAAATTTCTCCTTGAATGTATTGAGATTGAGTGTATGAAAAGAGAAGAATAGAGAGTTCTGAAGAAGAACTGCATTTCTGAAAATATGTGAATTGATGTCTATTTAAAGAAAACCAATCAACACATCTTTTGGAAATAAATACCTTATCTCCAATCATCACCATTCTTCATGTCAATGATAACTTTTTCACAGCTACTAATAACTTCCTTTTAGGATGAAAAGTCGCATCTTTTCATAACCAAGAGTCACGTCTTCTTTAATCAAGAGTCACATCTTATCTTAACCAAGAGTCACGTATTCTCTTAAACAAGAGACCCTCTTTTATAATAACAAACTATTTCAACAGCATAAACAATTAAAAGAGGCTTTGGCAAACAAACTTCGATTGTGTGTGTGTGTGTATAGATATATTCCGAGATGAACCATGGTCCAGGCTTTATTTGTCCCTGCAAAAAGTAAAGCAGAAGTGGAAGTTAAAAAGGGAGTGAGACATTTGATTCTGTAACATATAGCGACTAAGATCTGATTACATCGCTTAAAATTACCGCCAGAGGGATTGAGCATTGCCAGGGACAACTTTTTCGATCGAGGAAAATGAATTTCCTTGTAGTAAAGTACATGTAGCCTGAACTTTCATAGTATAAAGTAGCCCCAAATAAATCCTGGAAAATATACGAGGTACCATGTCTTGATGCAGACAAGTATCGCATGTTAACACAATGTGCACAGAGTATACGTGTCGGTAATCAATATTTCCTACTTTCGATCAGAGGAGACAAGGAACGTACATTTGCCTATTAGGAGGTGAGGACCTTGAATGGATCAGGAAGATAACAGCTACAGCCAAAGAAATCGCTAAGATTGCTGGTATCATGTTGGGAATGGTATACGTGGGAAAGAGTAATTACGACGAAGGAGTGCAGAGAACAGCAGCAACGATCATCTCAGAGGAACTGAGTTACTGCAGGAAAGAGCCCTTATTCTTCTGGCTCTTCTGGGCTAGACTGGAGAGCATGTTCCACTAAAAGATGCACCTCGGGAAGTCCATCGAAAACGACCCTTTACTGCACATGATCCAGACGATACTCAACTTTGACAGAAGCAACGAAAGATGGGCTGTTTTCGGCAAGGGTGTGGGGCCAGGTATGGTGGCAGCTGGCGGCAACATTGTCCTGGAGAGCATAGAGGAGTTCGATAAGTGGAAGGACGATGCAAATCAGAAGGGTTTCGTTAATGCACTGAGCGACCATCTATTACAGAAGCATCTGATACGCCTGTTTGATGGGATTCATTTGGACAACTTGACCATCCTCAAGCATTTAATCTATGCCAAGGACGACATACAGCCGCTGGTGGACGGTACCACAAAATCGAGGGTTTGGTCCTACTTCCTTTACTTCTTCCCTCCCATTATTCTACTCAATTGGCCTCGATCTAGTCAATGTCTATCTACGGAAATATAACATCAATTCTCTCTCACTTCACAACAAACAGGTTGGCCTTGAAGTGCTGAGAAATAAAACAGTGTTGCTACTAATATCAGATCTCGACATTGCCAATGAAGACATACAATATCTCACCCTCGTCTACACAGAGCGTGGTGCAAATCCTGAGAACCAGTTCGAAATAGTGTGGCTTCCAATTGTTGATGTCGATCCAAAGTCAGCTGCTTCGGATATGACCCATCAACAGAAATTCGAGGAGCTGCAGAGCATCATGCCATGGTACACTGTCCACCACCCTTCGATCCTTGAACCGGCCGTGATCAAGTACATAAGAGAGGAGTGGCGTTTCTCAAAGAGTATCATCATGGTAGCTCTGGATCCACAGGGGAGGTTGGCGAGCCACAATGCCCTCCACATGATCCGGATATGGGGACCTTTGGCCTTCCCTTTCACTAAGGAGCAAGAGGAAGCGCTGTGGAGGGAGGAGAGTTGGACACTCGCGCTGATCATCAATGGCTTAGATGATCGGACAATAAAGGAATGGGTACACACTTCATCCCTAACTATCCTTTTTTCCCCGGATTTATTCTTAGATATGCATCTTCAAAAACGCACTTCAGAGAGGCTTTGGCGAACAAACTACAATTAAGAAAATATATTCCGAGATGAACTATGGACTAGGATTTGTTTTTCCCTGCAAAAAAGTAAAGCAGAAGTGGAAGTAAAAGAGGAGCGAGACATTTGTTTCTGTAACATATAGCAACGAACATCTGATCAGATCTCTTTACCAAAAGAAAAAAAAAAACATCTGATCAGATCGCCTAAATCTACCCCAAGAGGGACTCACCACCGTCAGGGACAACCTTTTCCATCGAGGAAAATGAATTTCTTTGTAGTAAGGTGCACGTAGCCTGAACTTTCATAGTATAAAGTGGTCCCAAATGAATCCCGGAAAATATACAATGCACCATGTCCTAATGCAGACAAGGATCGCATGTTAACACGATGTGCATAAAATTCGAATCAGTAATCAATATTTCCTCCTTCTGATCAGGTGACACAAGGATCATACATTTGCCTATTTGGAGGCAAGGACCTTGAATGGATCAGGAAGTTAACAGCCACAGCCAAACAAGCTGCTAAGACTGATGGTACCACGCTGGAAATGGTATACGTGGGAAAGAGTAATTCCAAGGAAGGAGTGCAGAGAATAGCAGCGATGATCATCTCAGAGGAATTGAGTTACTGCTGGAACAACCCCATATTCTTCTGGATTTTTTGGGCTAGACTCGAGAGCATGGTCCACTCAAAGGTGCATCTCGGGAAGTCCATTGAAAACGACCCTTTACTGCCAAGGATCCAGGCAATACTCAGCTATGACAGGAGCGACGAAGGATGGGCTATTTTCTGCCAGGGTGAGCAGCCGGGTATGGTGGAAGCCAACGGCAGCAATGTCCTGGAGAGCATAGAGGAGTTCGACAAGTGGAAGGACGATGCAAATCAGAGCGGATTACACACTCAAGTTTCAGTGTTTCTCAATCACCAATTTAATGCACTGCTACAAACACTAAATCTTCTTGGATGTAATTGCACGAAAGAAAATCAGCAACAAAACCCACATCAAGCACTCCATCTAAGGAATGCATGCATGAAGAAACTGAATAACCCAAGATTCAGTCAACAAATGTGAAATATTTGACTTTCCTTTTTTGCTTCACATGCAAGGGACGCTGTAAAGGCTTCTTTCTTCGGTGTTAATATGTGTGTGTGCCTAGGGCCCACGAAGCTAACGTCTTCAACTTATTCAGCCTTCTTTTTTTTTTTCTTTTTAATTATTTCAAAATTCATCTTTTCGCTTCAGGCTTAAACTCGAGACATATTTAATAATCTCCACCTTGGCTCGACGTTTAAGCCAAATTGCAATCTCTTCGCAAAAATTCAAACTCTGCTGCTACCCTCCCATAACCCCCGATGGGCTCAACTACCACAAATTTTATCCAAGTCCAAGCCTCGCTTTGCCATAACCGAGGACCTCATCAGAATACTAACTCCACATGCACTTTTAATTGCTTCATAAGGATTTTCCGACGCAACCTCTTTAACTGCAGATAAAGCAAAACCATTGTTATATCCATATATGTCAGGGGATCGAATACGTACCTTGTTAATTTTAGCAGTTACAGCAACCGTTAGCTCCATAAGCTCCACCTTGCTACAAGCACTATCTGTGTTGATTACTTTGCTAGTACCCGTACTCACTACCTCAAAAGTTTCTGGTCGCAACTCCATCTCAAGCTGAACACTGTCCAGATCCGTATTAACACCGCCACAAACACTCCTAACCAGAAGTATCGGAGACTTGTCAAGGGTAACTTCTTTGCTGTCAACAGGTGAATTTATATCCGGGCACCACAACCGATTGCCTCGCTCACCTTGTGCATAGCCATGGAATATGCACCTTGCCCTCCCATCAAGATTACCATCACTCACTCGAAAATAACACGGGCAACCAAACATTCTAATAATAATAGAATAACTAGCAACGTTACATGACCACATTTCTTCAGAAGTCCGCCATTCAATAGCAGTTGATGGGGATCTATTCACCAGGCAACTTACCGTACTAAGCACATCAGCAACCAGCACTAGAGATCATTTTACGGGCTGTCTCTCGTAATATTCTGCTCATGAATTCTTTAAATTGTTGTGATTTATTGGCACTAGTGCAATGTTTCACTATGCCCTCTTTCATGCAGAATTTATTTACCAGCTCCGAGCAGAACTCAATGCTATTGTCAGTCCGCATGCTTATTCGACTTACCAATCTTTGTCTCGATCAAAGCTCTTGACTACGCGATCCTAACACCAGCATCAAACTTGTGCATCGGCACAAACACCCAGGTCTTCTTCAAGCAGTCCATAGACCCTCGAACAAATGCATCCAATGTCTCTGGGGTGAAACTTGTCATTGTCTCACCTTGAAGTTTATACAGGCCTCCGTGCTTGATTCCTTTCATTATCACTAGGGCACCTCCAACAACTTTCAGAACTCCACCTTCTAAAGAATACCTGCAACCAGCTGAATCTAGGGCACCCAAGGAAATTAAGTTCTTCTTCAACTCTGAACATGCCTCACTCCAGTTAATGTCCTCACGATACCATCATGCATTCTGATTTTAACATTGCCAACACCCACAATCGCACTCAGCGTTGTTCCCTAACTGGACTTTACCACTAGCCGTGCACTGATAAGCGATAAACCACTTTCTATTTGGTGTGACATGAAAAGAACAATCAAAATCCAAAATCTATCCATCAAACGATGAATCATTAGTAACAAACAAGACATAATTGGCATTATTTGCTACAGCTGCAACATTATCTGCAAAATCAACTATAATTCCCTTACCCTTCTCATTCTTCAGCTTAAGGCAATCCCTTCTAAGATGCCCCCTCTTGCCACAGCTCCAACAAACAACATTACCAATCCTAGACTGACTACGCCTATTCATATTAGTACTACTATTACCCACACATGCTCTAGATCTTCCTCTATTTTCACCTACTAAAGCAGCAGATACAAGTTTGCCAGATTCTCTTCTACGAATATCCTCGCTTAGAATCAAATCTCGAACTCCATCAAATGTCAAACTTGTTGACCCAGAGGAATTACTAACGGCAGTAATAGTAGTATTCCAACTATCAGGCAATGAGGATAATATAATCAAAGCATGTACCTCATCTTCAAAGTCAATTTCAATTGAACTCAATTGACTAACAATCACATTGAATTCATTGATATGATCTGCAACTGATGCACCTTCGCTCATCTTCAAATTAAACAGAGTCGCATCAAATAGACTTTGTTGATCACAAAGGGCTTCTCGTACATATCCGACAAGGCTTGCATCAAATCAGCAGTGGTCTTCTCCTTCAAGATGTTAAACGTGACATTATGAGCCAATGTCAGCCGAATAACACCCATAGCTCGTCTATTCAGCAAATCCTACTCAGCTTGTTTCATCGTCTCTAGTTTCTCCCCAGATAAGGGCAAGTGTATTTTCATTTGGTAAAGATAATCTTCAATCTGCATCTTCCAGAAACTAAAATCCTTCCCATCAAATCTGCCGATTCTCACTTTTACTTCTTCTGTCGCCATCAATTTGCTTCAACTTAGCCAAGCCTGGCTCTAATACCAATTGTTGTGATAGGGCGAGCGATCGAATAATAATATAGACAAAAAAAGAAAATAAATCGGACACTGGATTTACGTGGTTCAGTGGTAAAAGACCTACATCCATGGGGAGAGTAGCAGCGAATTTCACTATAGATCAAGCGATACAAGGAGATTACACACTCAAGTCACTCAAACACTCTCTCGGTGTTTCCCAAGCCCCAATTACACCCAATAACGCACACAGCGTTTAGCCTCAAAAATCCTCACGAAATAATCTCTCAATCTCATTAAGAAACTACACACAAATCTTGCCTCAAGATTTGTATCGGCTACAAACACTAAATCTTCTTGGATGTAATTGCATGAAAGAAAATCAGCGATGAAACCCACATCAAGCACTCGCTTAGAAAACGGTGCTTCAAGGGATCTCCACGTTTGCCACGGTGTGAAGACTACATTGCACATATTTAACAGAAGGAGCTGGTACACCTGCTTGGCAAGGTTCATTTAGATAAAACAACCATCCTCAAGCATATAATCCATGTCGAGGACGACATACAGCAGCTGGTGGACCTTACCATAAAATCAAGGGTTTCTTTTTACTTTCTTTTACTTCTTCCTTCCATTTATTTGACTCACTTGGCTCGACCTAGGCAATGTCTACCAACAGAAATATAACAGCAATTCTCTCTCATTTCGCAACAAACAGGTCAGCCTTGAAGAGTTGAGAAAGAAGACAGTTTTGCTACTAATATCAGATCTTGACATTGCCACTGAAGACATCGAACTTCTCAACCACATCTACAGAGAGTCTCATGCAACGCCTGAGAACCAGTTTGAAATGGCGTGGCTTCCAATTGTGGATATCGGTCCAAAGTCAGCTGCTTGGGATGTGACCCATCAGCAGAAATTCGAGGAGCTACAGAGCAGCATGTCATGGTACACCGTCCACCACCCTTTGATCCTTGAACCGGCCATGATCAAGTACATAAGAGAGGTGTGGCGTTTCTCAGAGAGTATCGTCATAGTAGCTCTGGATCCACAAGGGAAGTTGGCGAGCCCCAATGCCCTCCACATGATCCGGATATGGGGAACTTTGGCCTTCCCTTTCACTAAGGAGCGAGAGGAAGCGCTGTGGAGGGAGGAGAGTTGGACACTCAAGCTGATCATCGGTGGCTTAGACGACGGGACTATAAAGGAATGGGTAAAAACTTCATCCCTAATGATCCTTTTTTCCCCCAGATTTATTCTTAGTTATGCATCTTCAAAAATGCACTTGAAAGAGGCTTTGGCAAACAACCGTGATGAAGAAAAAATATTCCAAGATGAACCATGGACCAGGCTTCTTATTTTTCCTCGCAAAAGTAAAGTAGAAGAGGAAGTAAAAGACGAGTGAGACATTTGGTTCTGTAACATATAGCAACCAAGATTTGATTGCATCGCTTAAAACTACTGCCAGAGGGACTAAGCACTGGCCAGGGACAACTTTTTCCATCGAGGAAAATGAATATCCTTGTACTAAAGTGCACGTAGCCTGAACTTTCATAGTATAAAGTAGTCCCAAATAAAACCTGGAAAATATACGATATAGACAAGTATCGCATGTTAACACAATGTGCACAGAGTATTCATGCTGGTAATCAATATTTCCTACCTCTGATCAGGTGACACAAGGATCATACATCTGCCTATTTGGAGGTGAGGACCTTGAATGGATTGGGAAGTTCACAGCCACAGCCAAACAAGCCGCTAAGACTGATGGTATCACGCTGGAAATGGTATATGTGGGAAGGAGCAATTCCAAGGAACGAGTGCAGAGTATAGCTGCAATGATCACCTCAGAGAAACTGAGTTATTGCTGGAAGGATCCCACATTCTTCTGGTTATTTTGGGCTAGACTCGAGAGTATCCTCCACTCGAAGGCACATCACAGGATCACTGGAAAGGACCGTGTAATTGATGAGATCAGGAAGATTCTTGGTTATGACAGGACCGCCCAAGGACGGGCTATTTTGTGCCAAGGTGCGGGGATGGAGATGGGTACAGCCAGGAGCAACATTGTCCTGGACAGCATGGGGGCGTTCAAGAACTGGAAGGACAATGCACCGACCCACGAAATTTATTGAAACGTTGGGCTATATAAGAGCGGAGCATCACTGGGAGTTGCACCCCATCAACCGCGTGATCACGCGCGGGAGCGGTGTGAGTTCCCCAGATAGAATCGTGTGTGCGGAGTGCGGAGAGGAGATGGGGACTATTTACCGCTGCTGCAACGAATAAGCAGAAGATAGAATATGATTACTTGAATGTGAAGGCCTGTTGTGATCTACCATCTTGAGGCAATGAAAGATTTGGTTGCGGAAGAGAGTGATGCAGGTTGTAGCGTCGTGTCTGGTGTGGCGATCATTCAGAGCCTAGCTCTGGCTTTCGTGCAATCTGTCCGGTTTGTCGCCTTTTCTTTTTCCCCCCTCCTTTTGGGGTTTCAAATATGTTCTGTTTCCAAGGGTTTTAGATGCTGTTTCCAAGGGTTATGATGTATGTGACGAGTCAACTTTTCTTGTCCTCGTCCGAGAAATAGATTTGTGCCTGTGATATTTAATATAGCTGTTTAACTTCTGTTAGTGGACAGCCTTCTTATGATATATTTGGTAACATTTTTATTTCGTAGAATAATTTCTTTTTAGAAATATTTTTTTCTATTTTTATTTCCCAAAATAATTTTTGAGTAAAAAGATCCGTTTAGTAACTATACAAAATTTCTATTCTTGAAATAAAAAAAAAGCACTAAAATGTTTTGATACGATTCACAATTTTTTTATAATGTAAAATTTCTTTTAATTTTTAAGATTTTTTTTTTTCTTTTCTTTTCTTCTTCAACCTAGCAGGCGGCAGCGCACAACAAGGAAGAAGAAGAAGAAAACAAAAAAATGACTCATTTCAAGAAATTATTCCCAAGAACAAAAAATTACTTTTTACAACTTCTTATTTCTTTTCTAAATATATTCCCCGATTACTTTTCTATTATGGGGAATAGAAAAATTAATTGATATTACTAAGTAAATTTCTATTTTTCTTCTATTTCAAGATACAAAAGAGTAGAAAAATAAAAGAATAGAAACATTGTCATGTAACAATTGCCTTTGGTTTATGGGATCCATCATCCCATGGGGTCTTTTTCAACGTTTTGAAACAAGGGAAAACCAGGAAGCTCATTTGCTGATTTTGGCCTGCCATGCAAAGCAAAAGGGTGTTGAGCAAAGACTTTCTATCAAATGGGAACATACAATAACACGAAAAATTAATTATATTTTTTTCCAAATATCCTACAATATCCTTATATATATTCTCTCGAAACTCGTTAATTATATTCCTTGAAAACACATCATACTTTTCAAGCGTGAACAATCTCGCATTTTAGTCATTTTGCGCGTGCTCGTACTCCGTGGAATTAAACATTTTCATGAGATTAGATCTTCTGTACTAATAACAATTTATAATTATTTATTATTTGATTTTTTGTGATCCTGACAAATTATTATTCTCCGAATAAAATAAAAACTATCACCCAACTATTTCTCTTTCCTTTCCATAATTCCATTCACCACTCATCTACCAAACTTTCGGGTGTTCGATGTTTCCGAGAATGATTTTCTTGAAGGTCCTGTGCCATTCTTGAAGGGAGTTAATGTTGAGCTCTCAACATTAACGTAGAAGGGGGAGGTGAGAGGTTCAAATCCCCACCTTCTCAAGGGGGTTGGGATGAAGACGAGAAAGTTTCAAGAGTAGATTTCGACTCCCACGCCTGCGAAGCGAGAACAAAAATCTAAGAGTGAGTGAAAAATATAAATAGAGTAGGACTGACAAAAAAAAAAACTTGACTTTATCTTTTGGTTTAATCAGTAATTCTTTTCATATCCTCCTTGATATTCTAGATCATTTCTTGAAAACGAAATGCCTAGAGAACCGAGTTTGGGACACCTAGAGTGCCATAGCAGCACGGGGGACACTTAAGTGCCACTTTTTTTCAAATGGGACACTTAGTGCCACCTCCGGCGACATTGCCGGAAATCCTACGTGGCACGTGTTTATTATTTTTAATGCTTGCGTGGCTCGCCAGGAGCGAGTCGTCTTGCGACTCGGTAGAAACGACGCCGTTTACATAATAAAAAATTAATTTAATTAAATTAAAACTTAATTTAATTAAAAATACTCTAAAATTAAAAAAATTAAAAAAATTAAAAAATTAAAAAAAAAAAAAAAAAAAAAAGGGACGAAGGGCGGGCGGGAGGGCTGAGCCCTCGCCGCCACCGCCTCCCCGCCGTTGCCGGCCCTTCCGGCGACGGTGGGGAGGCAGCGAGGGCCCGCAGCCCTCGTTAGATCGCGGCCCTCGCCCGGATCTAGGCGAGGCTCGCGGGCCCTCACCGCGATCCGGCGAGGGCTCGCGGCCCTCGCCGCCGATTGGCGGGGCGGCGACCCCGGCCGACCCTCCCCCTTCGTCACGGCCCTTCCGGCGACGGCGGAAGGCGGCGGCGAGGGCTCGGCCCCCCGCCGCCCGCCCGTTCGTCCGCCACCTTTTTTTTTTTTTTTTAATTTTTTAAATTTTTTAATTTTTAGAGTATTTTATTTAAAATTTAGTTTTAATTTAATTTAATTAATCTTTTATTATTTTTACACGTCCGGACTCGAAACGGCGTCGTTTTTGCATTTTTGTCACGTCGGCATGCAAAAACGACGCCGTTTTGGACCTCCATCGCCGGAAAATTGCGTTTGGCCGGATTTTCGCCGGAGTGGCACTTAAGTGTTCCATTTTACTCCGATATTGGCACTTAAGTGTTCCATTTGAAAAAAAAAAAGTGGCACTTAAGTGTACCGAAAAAAAGTTATGGCACTTAAGTGTCCCCCGTGCCAAGATTATGGCACTCAGGGTGTTCTTTACTCCTAGAGAACCATATAAAAATGAGCATAAAATATTTATTTATTAAGACCGCATGCGTTTCTCGGAAAATATCACTTTTTTGAAATATGTTTTCCGAGAAACCATTTTCTAAGAAAATAAAAATATTTTTTCTGTGTTCCGCTGAAATATGAAAATAAACTAGAAAATATTTTGCACCGTTCAGTATTTGATTATATTTTCTAGGAAAAATTATCCAAAAAATCAAAATATTTCTAATTTTTAATTTTTATATATTTTTTAAAATTTTGAATTTTTTTCTTTCTTTTTCTTTTTTTCTTTTTATTTTCCTTCCTCCTCCTTCCTCCACCAGCCTTGTGCCTCAACAATGGCCGGTAGCCCAACGACCAACCAAGATGCAGATCGGCAAGCTCGAGGCTCGGCCGATCTAGGCAAGCCCAAGTTCCATCCAAACGAGCTTAAGCTCACCCACGGCTAACAATGCGAGCTCGGGCCACATCGAATCTTGCCTTAGGCAAGCTTGAGCCTTGCCGGTATCTAGCAAGCTCGGGCCTCACTAGCCTCGGCAAGGCTCCACTGGCTCAAGGAAGAGAGAAAGAAAAGAAGAAAATGCAAAAGAATAAAAAATAGTTAAAACTTGATTTAAAAAAAAAAAAAAAAATAAAAATAAAGGGGAAATGTGTTTGGTGAAAGTCGTTGAGGTGAAAGAAGATATGGAAAACATTTTCCCCACTTCTGAATATGCTTTTTCCTTTAGCGGAAGATGTTTTCCATGACTAGTTTGTTTTCCGTGAAATAAACTATGGAAAATCGGAAAATATTTTTCTGAAAATTATTTTTCATGAAACGAACATAGCCTAAGGGTCCATTTCCATTTCAAAGCATTTTATTAGTTAAAATCAATCAATTATATCACTTACAAAGTTGAATTGACCAAAAAGTACTTTCTTCATCGGCAAAAATGCTTAAACATGAATTATTGTTTATTATAAAGTTTGTCAAATAATTATTATAAGTGATATCAACAATCATCTTGAAGGAAGATGCTTTTAGAGAAAGATTCATAATTGCGTGCAGAAGTAAAGAATACCGACGCTTGGAAGAGTCCCCGTTGGATCTTTGAAGTAATCTCGATTCTTTGCTGTTCCTGGGAAAGCAATATGGAAAACAAAGGTACAAAGCATATTGCCGCTAACCTGCAGGCCCGCTTGCAAGGAAAGAACCTTCCTTTCGTGAGGAAGTCATCACCATAGCAACTAACTACCATAAAAGGAAGACATTGGGGGTTCTTTTTTTGTCTCAAACCAAATACCCCCGACCAATTTCCTCATCGCTTTGCATGGCCCAATCACTCCTTATCAGCATTGCTCAGGGCGTGCTAGGGAAGATAGCATCACCGGCGCTCCAACAAGCTGGTGCAATATACAATGTCAAAGACCAGATCCGCGAGCTTGAAAATACGCTGACCGCCATTACGGCCGTGTTGTCAGATGCTGAGGAGAAACAGGCAAAGAACACCAGCCTGCAAGCGTGGCTTGATCGGCTTCAAGACGTGTTGTACGATATGGAGGATGTGCTCGATGAAATCGAGAGCGAAGCCTTACGAAAGCAGGTCATCAGTCGGTACGGGGGCATCAAAGATAAGGTGCACCGTTTCTTTTCCCTCTCTAATCCACTGATACTCCGGTGAAAATCAGTCAAAAAATCAAGGAGGTTAGGGAGACATTATCTAAAATTTCCAATGAAAGAATCAATTTGGTCTTGATGAGCAGCATGGTCACAGTGATGTGGTGCATAAGCTATCACGACAGATGACTTACTCATTTATAAGTGAGTCGGTTGTCGTTGGAAGAGATATTGACAAACATAAGATAATTGATATATTGATGCAGTCAGACAATGAAAACCCCTCAATGATTCCCATTGTTGGAATGGGAGGTTTGGGCAAGACAACCCTTGCCAAGTTAGTTTACAATGATTCCAATGTGAAAGAGCATTTTGACTTGCGATTATGGGTATGTGTACCTGAAGACTTTGATTTAAAGCGAACTATTGAAGGAATTGTCAAAGAAGCAACTCATGGAAACTTGAGTCACTTTGATATTCAGCAATTGCAAACAATTCTGCAAGACACCATCAAAGACAAGAAGTATCTACTTGTCTTGGATGACGTATGGAACAACAACCATAGTAGATGGAAAGAATTAAGAGATTTGCTAAGTATAGGAGCCAACGGAAGCAAGATAATTGTGACAACCCGCAATTCAGAAGTCGCCTCTATGATGGGTACCCATCCGGCGTATGGTCTAAAAGGTCTTTCTCATAAAGACTCTATGGCCTTGTTTATAAAATGGGCGTTTGACAAAAAGGAAAAGCAAGCACGTCGTGATCTCCTTGAGATTGGAAAAGAAATTGTCAAGAAATCACAAGGAGTTCCTCTCCTAGTGAAAACTATGGGGAGTCTACTTTACACAAAGGATGAAAAAGGGATTGGGAACGTATAAGAGATAGCGAAACATGGAACTTAGTGAAAACAAATAAAAACATTATGCCGGTACTTAAGCTGAGCTATGATCATTTACCATCCCACTTGAAACGTTGCTTTGCCATAATTTCACTTTTTCCCAAAGGATATGAAATTGTTAGCGATAATTTAATTAGGCTATGGATGGCTTTAGGACTCATTAGTTCAACAAGAGAAAAACTGGCATTAGAAGACACCGGTGTTGAGTACGTCAAAGATTTGTGGAAGAGATCTTTACTCCACATGGTTGAGGAGTTTGAATCAAGGTCAATTTTTATAGTGCACGATCTAGTTCATTCTGTTGCAATAGATGTGGCAAAAAATGATTGTTCTATCGTTGGTTTAGATAATGCAGAGATTTCAAAAGAGTGCGGTATGTTTCGTTCTCTAGTACTTTGGTAGAGGGAATCTCAAATTTCGATAAAGTCCCACCTTTTCTGACAAAGCCAACTTCACAGAAGCTGCGTGCAATTAGGCGTAGTAGATTTCAATTCGGAGTTCATGATGAAGTCATTACTAGAAAGTTGGTTAGAAAATGCATCTCCAGGTGTAATCGCTTACGATATTTGGATTTGTCATGTGGTAGTTTTGAGGAGTTACCACATTCCATATGCAACTTGAAGCAATTAAGATCATTACGTCTCCATGAGAACAAGCGATTGAAGAAACTTCCAAATACCATTTGTGAGCTGCAGTGTTTGCTACAACTATCCCTTCATGGTTGCACAGAGCTAGTCCATTTACCCAGACATATGAAAAGGCTCGTCAGCCTTAGATTTCTAAGCATAACAACAAAGCAGCAGACTCTGCAAGAAAGTGGAATACAATTTCTAAAAAATTTGCATTTTTTGGGAATTCATATGTGTGCAAATCTCCAAGTTTTGTTTGAAGGTGCTAGCCAACTGACTTGCCTTCGAGAGTTAGAAATTGGAAATTGTGAGAGACCAATATATATACCTTTTTAGAATTTAATCGCCCTGGAGTCCTTGGCGATCGATCATTGTGAGCTCACGTTGATCCACAAGAATAAGCCGAACTTTCCGTTGAGTCTTCGTAAGCTAGTAATATCGAGGTCTCATCAAGTGATGGAGCTGCTCCAATGTCTCAACGAATCTGCTTGTACTTTGGAGTGCTTTTCAGTCTATGATTGTGCGAGCTTGACGGCTATGCCGGAATGGCTACCCAATCATAAATATCTCAGATCAATTCGTTTGATCAAATGTCGCAACTTATCGTCCATGCCGCAAGGATTTCAGTCCCTCACTGCCCTCAAAGATTTACACATCGAACTTTGTGGTGAACTGAACCAAAGATGTCGGCCTACTGTTGGCGAGGAATGGCACAAAATCGCTCACGTTCCTCAAATCCAAATTAATTTGACACGTGTGCAATGGACTGGTGATTAGGTACGCATCTCTCTCTCCCTTCATTTCTTCTTTGTTCTTAGTTGTAGCATGATCATATAATGAGACTACCTCCTTGTATTATCTTTCCTGGATTCTTCGCACGATGAAGATTAAGATAAGACACTGCATTATGCATTTTCATAAAATTGACAACCTCAAATATGTTGGGAAAATTTTGACAAATCCCACTTTCTCTGTGCCATCTGCCATACTGAAAGTAAAACATTTTTTTCCTGATGATGGAATCTGATTTTCTGCTTTTACTTGGAAATTCGAATCTAATGTAATTTTTTTGAATGCTTTTTTTTTTTTTTTTTATGATAACTGTTTCTTTTAATGATTACTGTTGAAGAGCCATAATTTAATTGGAAATTTTATTCTTTGACAAATGAAGTGAAAAACAACATGCTCAACCACGGTCACATCTTTCATTGATCTTTATTTTCAAGAATAATCTCTCTATATAAATAATGACTTTTGTTACCAAATGACGGACAAAAGAGTAATTGAAAATGTGAACAACAACATTATCAATTTATCATCTTATCCAGTGACTCTCTCTTATATAAATTCTAAATTTAGATGACCTTCCATATCAATTTATTCAAACCAGTGACTACCCTTATGTAAGTTTCGAATGTTTTATATTAACAAAAGGTCAACTTGTGTGCATCATAAGATTAAATTAGATATGCAAGCACTTGCTCATAATGTACGCATTGTATGTTTTTGGATACACGTCCCTTGAAATGAATCTTATAGCCTCGAATAGATTGATTTAGCTAACGGACGAAACATATCTTGGTAAGCAGATTGAAAATGACAAATTCGCAGTATATCACAATAAATATTATAAAACTATGTTGGAGATACTCTTTAGCTCATCTCCTTCTTTTTTTTTTTTTTTTTTTTTTTTTTTTTCTGTTGAGCAGATGAACTCCTATGATCGTGGTTGCCACTCTCGGGCCTCCGCAAAACTATCTTGGTAAGTAGACTAAAAATTCACAAGTCCGCAGTATACCACAATAAAATGCCATAATACTATGTTATAGATACTCTTAAGCTCATCCTGTTCTTTTTTCTGTTGAGTAGATGGAACTCCTATGATCGATCCGGTTGCCACTCCTCGCGGGGCTCCACGAAGATTTGTTCGTGAACTCAGCAAATCTCTTCATTAATCTATTTCATTTGCCAGTATGAAAACAATGGTTGCCAATATTGTGCCTTTCTCTTTATTTCCTTGAACAAGTGTTGTCCTTTATTATTTGCTTGCGTTTGTATTGCCACTTTCTCTATAGAGAAAAATGACATTCATATTGTATGAGACCAACTGAAGCACCATTTGAGTTTGAAAATTTTTAGACAAACAGTCATCATTCATTTAGGAACAATGTATGAGAACACGACGCACCATCGAATCTTACTTTTGATAAATTAGTGTTAGTAGACTCGATCTTTTCACGACATAACTTTGCATTATCACACTTCTACAAGGATGAGTTTGTAAAATATGATTGTTCCAATATTCAGTCGCATTAGTTGGCAAACAAATTTATGGAATTCATTGCTTAAAATCCATTAGCAAATTTCACTAAAAGTTTTTCAGTGCTTATGTTTAATCAGTGCTTAAAATTCATTGCTTCATTTAAGCGTTAAATATTTTTAGTTTTATCAAACAAGATGTAATTTTTTAGTGCCACTGTTCGGTAACTGGTCTTGATTTGACATATTCCGTAAGATTTTGGATTGAAATGTACTGAATGTACCTAAATCTTTCTCAGAAAATGGTACAGGGACTAGTTTTGTCGCCGAAGCAAAGTACCTGGACCAAAATTGACAATTGCTAAAACTACGAGCACCAAAAGTGTAATTAATTTTGGAGGATTGTACATTCAAGCGCTTCTGGCCGAAGTCGGAGCTGACCCAATAGTTGGAGAATTTCGGGCAGAAATTTAATGGGAATGATTAATTCTGGTCGAGAATGGTAAAGCCATAAGGAATAGAATTGTGACAAATCTAATTATATAGGGACCGAAAGCGAACTTCTCAAAACATACGGAGCCCTGACCTGAAGGGTTATTTAACCCATTTATCGTTGCAGTTTCACGTTTTTGGAGAATTGCTGAGCATAGTATTAGCATCCCAACGGTTGAAATACTGAAACTCCATACATAGTATTAGCATCATGCGATCTGCATCAACACAAGGTTCTACTTCGGCCTGTAGTACAGGTCCTGTATATGGCTCCGGCTAGAAGAAGCCTATATTTATTATTGCCGATCAGAGATCGACGGCGTCCCAACACAACTCGCATCCCCATTTTTAGCTATAGCTAGGAACAGGTCATCCGCTGCGCAGTTTCTTGCTGAGCAAGTATCTGAAGGGAGGATGAGTATACCTCCCATTCAGAAACATGTCGGCGATCACCTGGTACGCGGCTTCCGTGAGATGGACTCCGTCCCAGTTGATGTACTCCGAGGGGCGAGGGCACATGTCGGCGAACGCCGTGCCGCACGTCGCGAACGGAGTGAAGTGGTAGGGCTCCCCGGTACCGCAGCATGCCCGGAAGGGCTCCTTGAAGCCGTGCCTGGCCGCGGACTTCATGACGGAGCGGTGTGCGGACCAGTAATCGGCGTAGACGATCACCGCATCAGGGAACTGCTTCCTCAGGTTGGAAATCGTGGCCTGGAGCGCGGCATTGTGCGCGCGGGTTTGGTCGTTCGCGCTCTTCACGCAGCCTAGGTCGTCTTTCTCGCCCACGGGGTCCAAATACATGGCCAGCGGCAAGCAACCCGACAGCGGTAGGCCTTGGACCACCATGTACTTCGCCCCCCGCCTCAGAAGCGACTGCAAAGCAAATGCAAAGCAAATCATGTCATTGTGAAGTGACTTGCGACGGGGAAAATGGGTGTCAGATTGATACTTTGGATGATGTTATCGACATTGACCAATCCCGCCACCGTCTAACCGAAAATTTGAGCGCTTGTTTAATGTAGGTCGATTTTTCTACAGTAGATGCATTTATGATCAGCCCACCTAAGTTGGTCGAACTGAGCTATTCGACTCGAAGCTTGCAATCTGAAATATCACCATACATTGGTGAACATCCGTACGTATGAACGGACAAAACCCGACAATTACCTTCTTGAGTTCGGAATCGACAAATCAATTCTACAAGGTTAGCGTGATTCGATTCCTTCTCTAAACAGTTGACAATTAAGCTAGATCTATGACTCAAAAATATATACATGGACCCACAAAATACTACCCTAAATAATGCGACTTTAAATTGACACTAAGCACCTGTTTGGTTCGACCGATTCTTAGCTATTTCTATTCTTTTGTTTTCCATAACAAAAAAAAAAAAAAAAAAAAAAAAAAAACTGTTAGATAGGGTCAACTAATGATTTGATCTTTGAGAATAAATTTGAAATAGAATCAAGAAAAAGAAAAAAGTTAGTTATTTATTCTCGTGAACAATTCAAAAATCAAGTAATTTTCTTCTCTTTTCTTTATTTTCTTCTTTTTCTTTTCTTCTTCTTCCTCCACTGGCTGGTCGCCAACCTCGGCGATAATTACAATGGCTAGCAACTGGATAGACAAAATCTAGCGACCTTGTCGAAGCCTTGGCTCGATGAGGTTGGCCAAGGTCAAGTCTCACCTAGCCATAATGAGACTCATGCCAGCGACTAGTTAGAGAGAGAAGATGAGAAATATAAAAGAAAAATCTTGTAAAATTAATTAAAAATTAAATTAAATTCTAAATCACAAAAAAAAAAAAAAAAATTGAGTGTCATAACAAATGCATTTTTATTCTCTATTTTGATGATAGAAATTTTGTGTAGATGTATTTAATATCCATTCTATTTCTAAGAATAATTTCTACTCAAAATTTTTTTTTCTAATTTAGTTTTCTGGGTAAGTTTTCGAATATTTAAACACATTTGATAATTTTATAAAATTTTTATTTTCGGAGTAAAAAAAGAACAGAAATGCATTTGACACAACTCTTAAATTTTTTGTGACATAAATTTTTCTTATAATTTTATAAGATTTTTCTTTTTTTCCTTATCTTCTTCTTCCTCATCTAACCAATTATCGAACCTCCCCTCAGTGATGGCCGCGACAGGCCGGACAAGAGTCAACGAGGTCGCCGACCATCACCAAGCCTAACAACCGACTAGAGGAGGAGGAAGAAGAAAAGAATAAATAAATAAATAAAAAACAACAAAGGAAAACGACTTGATCCTAGAATTTATTGGAGAGTACAAAATTGGTTGGTATTATCAAATAAATTTTCATTCTTTTTCTGAATCTAAATAACCGGTCTATCTATGGTAATAGTTTAGCTCAGGTACGGAAGCACGGGAGCAGAGCCGAAGCCAGAGAGCTTTATTAATTCCGTCACGAGAGCTCTTATCTCTGTGTACTTTTATCATTTACTGCATGGGAAACCCGGTCACGTTCGTCCATCGGTTTTTCTACGTATCAACTTACTTCGAGAAAAGAGGTGACGGTGCCGATGGCGAGCTTCTGGATGGTGTCGCCGGAGACGGTGGAGCCGAGGGAGTAGGCGTAGTCGTTGACGCCGATCTCGCCCACCCACACCAGCGCGTCCCGCAGCGCGCCCCGGCACGCCTTTCCCCGGCACCCCTCGTGGCTCTCCATGTACTTGCTGAACCAGAGGAGCTGCGTCAGGAGCGACTGCGGCGTCGTGTCCAGGTCCAGGTTGTTCTTCACGAAGAACTCGTGGTCGATGGCCGTGGAGCCCGCGACGGCGAAGTTGACGCCGTGGGCGGCGGGGGAGGGGGAGGAGGCGAGGCCGCGGAAGGGGGGCAGGAAGGGGAGGGAGAGGGACTGGGCCACGAAGTCGATGACGAGGCGGCCGTCGGAGTAGCGGTTGGTGGGGCGGTGGAAGAAGGTGACGCCGTAGGGTGGGCTGGAGACGTGGCCGTACCCGCTGGGGCCGGTGGCGGAGCGGGTGTTGCCGGTGTCGGTGAAGGAGTCCCCGAAGGCGTAGATCTTCGTGAAGGGGCGGGGCCGCCGGCGAGCGGCGGCGGCGGCGGCTGAGGAGAAGAGGAGGGTGGCCAGGGTGACGACGGCGAGAGCAGCGAGAACTACACGCGGCGACGACATTTTCGTGTGTGTTCGTTGCTCTTCAGCGGGGCGGCGTGGCCTTTATTTATGTCACGCTGCGCATTTAATAAACCGTACGGGGCAAAATTCGTCCCGCCAGAATAGGTCGAAAACCGGGGTCCGCCCCGTACTAAATAAACGTCCGTGAAAGATATGCTTGTCGCCTAAGACGGAGTAGAATCTGACCGAAAGAACAGAAATTTTGTCTTTATTCCCTGACTACTCTTCCAAAATAAAAAGAGGACGTGAAGGATTCGAACCTTCAGATTTTCATAAGGTTGTGATAAAGACGAATAAATTTTAGAAGTGGGTTTCGACTCCTTACAATAAGGTAAAAGTCTGACAGAGAGTATTAAAATATAAATGGAGTAGGATCAACCAAAAATAAAAAAAAATTTAGGCCTATTCGCATTTTCCGTATCATTCACCCATTGTAATCGCTCGTATCACTTGATGTAATTAATTAGTGAAATGAATTTTTATTATCGAAAATAATTTATATTTGAATATTTATATGATTGATGATAATATTTTTAATTCATTTATGTGTATAAGTGATAAGAAAATATTTTTAAAATTATTCATTTTTTTTCAAAGTTCTTTAGATAAGCAACATGGGGTATTTGCTCGTGTCTTCCGTCTTCTTTAGGTAGCGCATGGCAACGCTTACGGGCTGGGGAGTAAGTTTTTTTTTTGAAATGCTTCTTTTCTATTTCTATTAAGGGACAATTTCTGGGTAAAAAAACTCATTTGGTAACTACACAAAATTTCTACTCTAGAAATAGAAAAAGAATAGAAATGCGTTTGATAAAAAACAGTTTCTTTTTTATATTTATTTGTTTTTTATTTTTGTTGGCCGATCGCGGCCGGCGGCGGCGGCCGTCGGCCGTCGGCGGCGGCGGCGATCGGCCGGCGGCGGCGGCGGCGGCGGTCGGTCGGCCAGCGGCGGGCGGCGGCAGCGGTCGGTCGGCGGCGGTGGCGGCGGCGTGCGGCGGCGAGTGGCGGTCAACGGCGGTCAATAGGCCGTGTGCAAAGAAGAAGAAAAAAAAAAAATTCACTTATTTCTTAAACTTATTCAGGGAACCGAAGCAACTTTTTTTTACTTTTGGTTTTTGTTCCAAAACTATTCCGGGCTAACTTTTTGTTCGGGAATAAAAAAACAACTCGACGTTACCAAACGGATTTCTGCTCTTTTTTTATTCCGGGGAACAAAAAAATAGAAATTGGGAGAAGGAGAAATGTTACCATACAGCACCTTAATGTTCCATCCCTAATTTTTATTCCATTTCCCTGACGCAAAACTGTAGGAGGCCACGCGGCCACCGTATGCCTCGCAGGAGTTAATGCTGTCTACGATTGACAATTTCTTGCATGAATCTGAATTGAATCCATCACAATCATCCGTTTTATGAGATCCACGTGATCCCGGAAATGTCAATGCACAAATGGACGATCGTGATAAAGTGATGGTCCTCTTTCATTTACGAACAATGTTTGAAATCTAGATGCATCACCAAATCTTACTTTCGGCTTGATCTTTTTATAACATAATGTTACATTATTATGCTTTTACAAGGATGAGTTTGTGAAATATGATTGTTCCAACATTCTGTTGCATTAGTTAGCAAACGAAATTATGGAACTCATTGCTTAAAATCCATATTGTATCAAGCAAATTTCACTAGAGGTTTTCAAAACTTATGTCAAGCGGTATTTAAAATTTATTGCTTAATTTGAAGTGCTTAGTTTTTTTTAGAAAAGCCACAAAAACCCCCCCAAATTTTACCTAAAGTAACACATATATCTTAAACTATTTTTTTGTGATACCAAAAATCCTAAACTTTGTCAACTATGACATGTTTAACCCAAACTTTTTCCTACAACACAAAAAACCCTAAACTTTAACCATGTGTCTTTACCCGAACACTTTATTTGTGACACCAAAATCCCCTTATAAAACACCAAATTTTTTGAGTAAATGCATCACACAGATACAAGTTTTTTGAGTCTTTGGTGTCACAAAAAAAAAAAAAAAGCTTGGGATTTTTTGCACCACTAATAATAAGTTTGGGATAAATGTGTTGCATTGTATGAGTTTATCGTAAATGTATCACATTAGTACAAGTTTAGGGTTTTTTGTGTCATTAAAAAAAGCTTGGATTAACCCACCCCGTGGTGAGCGAGTTGGTTAGGATGCACACTAACTACACGAAAGGGCGGGGTTCGATTCCCCTAATTGTCACGTTGTGCGACTTAAGTGGGGTGCCGTGAGTGGTGGGTCCCCGCGCTAGTACTCCCCTAGGTTTACGTCGCCAGCTATCGGCTGTACGGCGGTTCCCGGATTACCAAAAAAAAGCTTGGATTAAATGTATCACAGTGGGTAAAGTTTGGAATCTTTCTTCTCCTAAAAAAAATCCTCTTTTTTTTTTTTTTTTTTTTTTTGTAGTTTTACCTAGTGTGATAATGATAAGAAGATGAGAAAGTGCCCGTTGGTTAATTAGTCACATTTTTTTCATGAAATGGGTTAAATTGGTATTAATCTAGATACCACAAAATAATTTTGTTCGATCAAATGTACTTTATTTTGCTAGGCCAATAGCTAAAAAACCTACTTTCTTACGATTACGAGGGTTATTCAAATATGAAATCCAATCATGAAGACCTTTTGGCACTAGGCAGGCGTCAGCCCCCTACATGATCTTACGACTTTGCGGAGACCTTTGTTTTTGGTAAATTGGATCTCACCTGAATCGCCTCATCTATCCTCCTGAGGAGAGATTTGGTTTCAAACCCGGCTCGAACAAAAAAAGTATAGGTGAATTCATGGAGGATCATCATTAACTTGTTTTTAAAATAGTCATTTTTTAATTTAGCCCAAGGTAATGTATGTGTAACTCAAGATAATCTACTTAGGCAAGATAAAAATAGGCACCAAATCCACCCTTTATATAATCTTCATGGTGTAGAATAAGTTCGTGGGAAGATTAAAGAAATAACAACTTCCTCAGTAAGGAATTCTTGATTTTTTATTAACCACCCATGCTCGAAAATAGATAATATATTATTATTTTTTCTTTATCGAGTACGGTTTTTTTTTTTTTTCCATTCCAAACAACACGGAAATGACATTGTTATTCTTTGACATATGATGTGTACGTACATCTGTATTATTCTATTATATAGAACAAAGAGAATCTTCTTTTTTTAATACTAAATTTTGCTTGAAAAAGAACAGAAGGACTAGTTTTGTTGCCAAAGCAAAGTACATAGACCAAAATTGACCGTTGCCAAACATACTATTTCGCTAGTATTGCTCCCACAGCGAAATATCTTTCGTCAAGAAGTATTTTTCGATTTTTATTAAGAAGGAAGAGGGTTCTGCACAAAAGATATGAAATGCAATGCAAATATTAACTTTCGGACAAAAACAACGATGTATAACATTGGGCTAAGTTGAAATCTAATTAACAACAAGGCCCATAAATTACAAAACTAAATTTGAACTATACCGAAATTCAATCAACAACACAGTTTGGAGATAATTGGACACAATGTTGAAATTCAATGGCCAACACTACCTTAGGATAATGAGATACAAAGCCATAGCTTAATCAAACAACGTACTAGAATAGGAGACATAACGCCAAAATCTAATCAACAACGGCGTAGATCTTCATGAAGGGGCAGGGCCGTCAGCAAGCGGCGACGGTGGAGGCGGGGGAGGAGAAGAGGAGGGTGGCTAGAGTAATGACAACGAGAGCAGTGAGAACTATAGAAGAGGAGGAGGAGGAGGAGGGCGGCGAGGGCGACATTTTCGTTTGCATTTGTTGCTCTTCAGCGGAGCAGCGTGACCTTACTTATGTCACATTGTGCATTTAATAACTCGTACAGGGCAAAATTCATCCCACCAAGATAGGTCGAAAACCGAGGCCCGCCCCATACTAAATAAGGACATATTTGGCAACGTTTCTGTTTCGAGGAATAATTTTTGAACAAAAATAGTTTGTTTTGTTTTTGTTCCCAGATTATGAATATAAGAACGCGCTTGATAAGCGCAAAAAATTTCTACTATAGGAATAGAAATGTGTTTGATAAACTTGTATAATTTTATTATTTCTTTTAGTTTTTCAATATTTTTTATTATAATTTTTCCTTTTTTTTTTTCTTTTTTTTCTTTTTTTCCTTCTTTCTCTTTGTGGCTAGTCATCGGTGCCGCCACGACCGCCGGCCCGGCTAGGCGAGCTCCGGTGAGCTTGCTGAAGCCTCGCTAGGCCACCGCGAGGGTCGACAAGCTCGCCGGAGCCTCACCAGGCCACCATGGCCAAGGCCGATGACCGGCAAAAGGAATAAGAAGAAAAGAAAGAAAATAAAAAAAGAGGAAAGAAAAAAATTGTTTCTTGGAATTGTTTTCGGGAACACAAAACAACTTTTTTCTACTTTTTGTTTCTGTTATAAATTTGTTTCCGAGAACAAAAAATCTATTTTTTTGTTCCTAGAAACAAAAGTTTTACCAAATGTGTTTCTATTCTTTTTTTTGTTCCCTAGAACAAAAGAAGAAAAATAAAAATAAACAAATAGGGCCTAAATGTCTATGAAAGATATGGGGAATAAGTTTTGTCTTTTGAATTTAGGCTTGTTCGCATTTTTCGTATCATTCACCCATTGTTTGATGACCATCGTGCGGCAAAGGCTACGAGTCTCGGTTTATTTTGTGAAAATTTAGAAATAATCACTCGTATCGCTTGAAGTAATTAATCAATGAAATAAATTTTTATTATCGATAATAATTTACTTTTGACTATTTATATGATTGATGACAATATTTTTTTATTTATTTATTTTTGTAAGTGATAAGAAAATATTTATAAAAGTATTCATTTTTTTCAAAGTTCTTTAGATAAGCAACGTGGGGTAGTTGTGTCTCGTGTCTTCCGTCTTCTTAATATCCCATCCCTAATTTTAATTCCATTTCCTGACGCGAAACTATAGGAGGGCATGCGGCCACCATATGCCTCGCAGGAGTTAGTGCTGTTAGCGAATGACGATTTCTTGCATGAATTTGAATTGAATTTATGAGATCCATGTGGTCCCTGAAATGTGAATGCAGAAATGGACTATCGTGATAAGCCCAACCAATAATAGCCCGCTACTAAAAATATTTTTGAGCTTTTTACTCGAGGCGTGTGAGGTGACCGGTTGAACTACTTGTCTTGGATGACGTGTGGAGCAACGACCACCATGGATGGAAAAAATGAAGAGATTTGCTAGGCAAATGAGCCAGCGAAACCGAGATAAATGTAACAGCACACCATTCAAAAATCAAATCAGTAACGAAGGTCTTTCTCATGAAGACTTTAAGGCCTTTTTTGAAAAATGGGCGTTTGACAAAAAGGAAAAGCAAGCACGTCCTAATCTCCTCGGGATTAGAAATGAAATTGTCCAAAAAATCACAAAGAATTCCTCTCCTAGTGAAAACTTTGTGGAGTCTACTTTACACAAAAGATGAAAAATGGTATTGGGCACATATAAAAGATAGCAAAGCATGGAAGTCAGTGGAAGCAAATAAGAACATTATACTAGTACTTAAGCTTAGCTATCAAACTTTTCGATCTCACTTGAAATGTTCTTTTATCATATTTTCACTTTTCTCAAAAGGATATGAAATTACTAGCGATAATTTAATTAGTCTACTTTCCATCGCTAGTTTTTCCCTCGTTGAGCTTGCTCAACGAGGGAAAAACTAGCTATGGAAAATGTTAGTGCCAAGTACATGAAAGATTTATCACAAAGTTATTTATTCCATGTAATTGAGTAGTCTTAATTAAGGTCCTTTTTTACAGTGCTAAATACATCAAAGATTTATCATTTGAAGTAATTAATTAGTGAAATAAATTTTTATTCTCGATAATAATTTATGTTTGAACATTTATATGATTGACAGCAGTATTTTTCATTCATTTATTTTTATAAATGATAGGAGAATATTTTTCAAATTATTCATTTTTTTCAAAATTCTTTAGATAAGCAACGCGGGATATTAGTGTCTCGTGTGTTTCGTCTTTTTAATATCCCATCCATAATTTTAATTCCGTATCCCTGATGCAAAACTATAGGAGACCACGCCGCCACCATATGCCTCACAAGAGTTAATGCCGTCAGTGAATGACAATTTCTTGCATGAATTTGAACTGAATCCATCACAATCATCTGTTTTATGAGATCCATGTGGTCCCCGGAATGTGAATACACAAATGAACCAATCTAGTGTATTCTAGTCCAACCAATAGTAGCCCGCTACTAAAAATATTTCTAAGCTTTTTATTCAAGGCATGTGAGGTGACCCATTGAACTACTTGTCTTGGATGACATGTGGAGCAACGACCACCATAGATGGAAAAAATTAAGAGATTTGCTAGGCAAATAAGCCAACGAAAGCGAGATAATTGTAACAACACGCCATTCAGAATTCATCTCTGTAACAAAGGTCTTTCTCATGAAGACTTTAAGGTCTTGTTTGAAAAATGGGCGTTTGACAAAAAAGAAAAGCAAGCACGTCCTAATCTCCTCGAGATTAGAAATGAAATTGTCAAAAAAATCACAAAGAGTTCCTTTCCTAGTGAAAACTTTGGAAAGTCTACTTTACACAAAGGATGAAAAATGGTATTGGGCACATATAAAAGATAGCAAAGCATGGAAGTTAATGGAAGCAAATAAGAACATTCCGCTAGTACTTAAGCTTAGCTATGATTGTTTACCATCTCATCTATAACATTATTTTGCCACATTTTCACTTTTCTCAAAAGGATATGAAATTGCTAGCAATAATTTAATCAGGATATGGATGGCTTTAGGACTCATTAGTTTTTTTTTTTTTTTTTTTTATCAATTATACTCTAGCTTTCACTCTCAAACTTTTTTTTCTTGTCTTTTTGTAGGACTTAAAGAGCTAAAATCCACATCTGAAACTAAATTATCCCCATTCCAATCCTATGAGAATGTGGGAATTCAAATCTCCTATCTCCCTTTTCCCATGTAGGAAATGTATCCACTAACTAAGGCAAACCCCAGTGATTTTTAGGACTCATTAGTTCAACAAGGGAAAAACTAGCCATGGAAGACATCAGTGCTGAGTACATCAAAGATTTATTGCAAAGAAATATATTCAATGTAGTTGAGTAGTCTTAATTAAGGTCCTTTTATAGTGCATGATTTGGTCCATTCTTTTGCAACATTTATGGCCCAAAATGATTGTTCTATTGTTGGTGCCGTAACAACAAAGTAGAAGAGTTTGCAAGAAAATGAAAAACAATGTCTAAAAACACTGCATTTTTTGGGAATCAATACGTGTGCAGATCTCCAAGTTTTGTTTGAATACTTGCCAACTAACTTGCCTTCGAGAGTAAGAAATTGGAAATTGTGAGAGACCAGTTCTCTGCCTTTGAGAAATTAACCGCCTCAGAGTCCTCGGCGATAAATCATTGTGAGCTCACATTGACCCACGGGATTGAGTTCAACTTTCTTTTGACTCTTCATAAGCTAGTAATATAAGGTCCCAACAAGTGATGGATCTGTTAAGATGTCTCGATGAATCTGCCTGTACTTTGGCGTGTTTACTGTCTATGATTGCCCGAACCTAATGGCTAGGCCCAAATGGCTACCCAATCATAAATATCTCAGATCAATTCACTTGAATCTTATATCTTTACATAGATTAATTTAGCTAACTGACAAAAAATATCTTAGTAAGTAGAACATCTACATAAATTCATAATATATCACAATAAATGCCATAATACTGATATTATAGATACTCTTAAGCTCATTTCTTCCTTTCTTTTCTTTTTTCAAGTTGAGCCGATGAACTCGTATAATTGAGACCTAGATCCCTAGAGTGCCAAAACTTGGCACGAAGGACACTTAGAGCGTGTTTGATAACGATTCTATTCCCGGGAACAATTTTTTATCAGAAATGATTTTTTTCTATTCCCAGAAATAATTTCTAAGTATAAGAACACGCTTGGTGAAATGCATTTGGTAGAATTATATAATTTTATTGTTTCTTTTAATTTTAAATATTTTTATTATATTTTTTCCTTTTTTTCTTCTTTCTTTTTTCCTTTTTCTTTTTTCTTTTCTCTCCTCCTTCCTCCTTTGTGGTCGGTCATCGTCGCCGGCGAATGGGTGGGGGAGGGTCGATAATCTTGCCGAAGCCTCGCCTAGCCATCGCGAGGCTCAACCTCACCGAGGCGGCGTGAAGTCGGCCTCGCCCTGGCCTGGCGAGGCCGAACCTTGCTGGTGACAGGGCGAGCTCGGCCTCACTAGATCTAGGCGAGCTCCAATTCACTTTGGCGAGGTCGCCGGCCGCCGCATGGCCAAGGTCGGCGATCGGCCAAAAGGAAGAAGAAGAAAGGAAAGAGAAGAAAAAAGAAGAGAAAAGAAAAAATTGTTCCCGAGAACAAAAAGTTATTTTTTTCTACTTCTTAGTTCTGTTCTAAATTTATTACCGGGAACAAAAAAAAATAGGTTTTTTGTTCCCGGAAACAAAAATTTTACCAAACACATTTCTATTCTTTTTCCATTCCCTGAAACAAAAGAACAGAAATAATTGTTTCAAAGAAGAGAAACAATTTTTACTAAACATGCCCTTAAATATCAAAAGTTACGAAATATATATTTAAGTACCAAAATCGGAGCAAAATGGATCGATTAAGTGCAAACAGTGAAAAAATCCGGCCAAATGCTAATGTGGCGTTTCTTCGGTGAGACAAGTGCAAAATAATATCATTTTTCATGCTGACATGACTAAATAAGCCAAAAACGACATTGTTTGCATGTTGACATGGCTAAAAAAAAAAAAAATGACATCGTTTTGCCTCGGTTTGAATTTTAATGTAAATATTAATTAAACTAAATTGAAAACTAAAATTATTAGTAATATATATTTTAAAAAGAAGAAGAAAAAGAAGAAGTTGCAAGCGTTAGGCGAGGGCTATGCAAGTCCTCGCCGCTACCTCCCACCTTCACCAAGAAGGGTCAGCAACGATGGAGGGAGGGTCGGCCGGTAACGAGAGCTTACAAGCTCTCACCCAAATCTAGGGCTAAGGTCATGGCCCTCCCCGGATCCGGCGACCCTCACCTGGTTGGGTGTAGGGCCATTGCTAGCTAGGGGGTCACCGACCCCTGGCTAGGGCCTAGTGACGTTAGTCAACCCCACCCCCAACCATCACCAACCCTTCTCAGCAATGGTGGCGAGGCAGCAGTGAGGGCTTGCACAGCCCTCACCCAACGCCTGCAACTTCTTCTTTTAAAATAATATTAGGATTTGAATTTTAATATAAATAGTAATTAAACTAAATTCAAAATTAATTTTAAAAAAAAAAAAAAGATGATAGAATGGCAAGGGTTGTGCTAGGCTGCTAGCCCTTTCCATCACTGGAAAGAGCCGACAACGGTGTGGGAGGGTCGGCCGAGGTTGCCGGGCCCTAGCTAGGAGTCAACAACCCTAGCCAATCGACAACGAGAGCTTGCAAGCCCTCATGCAAATCTGGGCAAGGGTCGCTAGCCCTTGGCCCAACCAAGGCTCAATAACCCCAATTGACTCTCCTCTATTGTCGATGGCCCTTCCTAACGACAAGGGTGAGGTGGCAGCAATGGCTTACACAGTCCTCGTCATTCTGCAGTCTTTTTTTAATAATTATTTAGTTTTTGATTTAATTTAATTAATATTCAAATTTAAATTCGAGACAAAACGACATTGTTTTAGCTTTTTATTGCTGACCCAGCTCTCCAATAAGTCATGTAAACGAATTATATTAATAGAAAATTGTCACGTAGGATTTTTGGCTAGAGTCGCCAGACTTGGCACTCGGGTGTCGCAATTTTTTTTTTTAAATGACACTTAAGTATACTTTTTATAACTTTTGGCACTTAAATATCCATGTACTAAGCTAAGTTTCGGCACATGCACTGTTCTTTTGTCCCTATAATCTATCTAATTGCTACTTCCTGTGGGGCTCTGCAAAGATTTGTTCGCGAACTCAGCAAATCTCTTCTTAGTCTCTTCCATTTGCAAGCAAGAAAATAATGGCCACCGATACTGTACCTTTCTCTAACGAGTATTCTTTATTATTTGCTTGTGTTTGTACCTACAAAGAAACTTATTCGTATCATATGAGGCCAACTGAAGCCTTATCTGAGTTTGAAATTTTATGAAGTGATAGTCCTCTTTAATTTATGAACAATGTACGAAATCTAGATGTACCAAGGAATCTTACTTTTCGTAAATTAGTCTCAGTCACTTGATCTTTTTATAACATTATTGTACATTGTTACGCTTTTACAAGGATGAGTTTGTGAAATATGATTGTTCCAACATTCGGTTGCATTAGTTAGCAAACAAAATTATGGAACTCATTGCTCAAAATCCATATCGTATCAAGCAAATTTCACTAGAGGTTTTTCAAGATTTATGTCAATCAGTGTTTAAAATTTATTGCTTAATTTGAAGTGCTTAGTGTTTTTTAGAAAAGCCACAAAAAACCACCCAAACTTTGCCCAAAGCGACACATGGACCTTAAATTATTTTTTGTGATACCAAAAATTCTAAACTTTGCTGAGCAAGTAGCTAAAGGGAGGTTGACTGTACCTCCCATTCAGAAACATGTCGGCAATCACCTTGTACGCGGCTTCCGTGAGATGGACTCCGTCCCAGTTGATGTACTCCGAGGGACGAGGGCACAGGTCGGTGGACGGCATGCCACACGTCGCGAACGGAGTGTAGTGATAAGGCTCCCCGGTACCGCAGCACGCCTTGAAAGACTCCTTGAAGCCGTACTTGGCCGGGGTCTTCATGACCGAGCGGTATGCGTTCCAGTAATCAGCATAGACAATCACAGAATCAGGGAATCGCTTCCTGAGGTCGGAAATCTTGGCCAGGAGCGCGGCATTATGTGCGTGGGTTTGGTCGTTCGCGCTCTTCACGCAGCCTATGTCGTCTCTGTCGTTCTCGGGGGCCAAATACATGGCCAGGGGCAAGCAACCCGACACCGGCAGACCTTGGACCACCATATACTTCGCCCCCCGCTTCAGAAGCGACTGCAAACCAAATGCAGTTTAAAATCATATCACTGTGAAGTTACTGGCTATGGTGAAAATGCATCAGATTGATACTTGGATGACGTTATCAACATTAATGATTCGTGCCATCATCCAACCGAAAGTTCAAGCGCTTATTCAATGTTATACATTTATGATGGGCCGACCTAAGTTAATTGAATTGAGATTATTCGACTCGAGGGACTTGCTGTCTGGCCAAAAAAGAAAGCACTCGGATTCGATCCGGTGGTGTCGCCATGCTCCCTAATTAAGGCGCAAAATCAATCGGTCGAGGGTTTAGTACGGCAGACCCGAACAGATATTACCATAATTGGGGAACATCTAAAGATATGAATGGACAAAACCCGACACTCACTCTCTGCTCGGACATCGTCTGAGGATCGGGATTGACAGATCACTTCGACAGGGTTAGCGTGATTCCATTGCTTCTCTAAACAGTTGACACTGAGCTAGATCTCCAGACTCTTCTCTCTAGGACCATGAAGCCGAAAAATATGTACACATTCCCGCAAAATACCAAGCTAAACAATGCGACATCAATTCGACACTAACATTGCAAAAAGCTGATTCTAAGTAGCTAGTTAAACGTAAAAGTTTAGCTCGAAGGGCACCGGTGCCGGAGCTGGAGCACTGAATTATATGTCGAGCTTTATCAACTCCGTCATGGAATTTACTTCGTGCGAAACGCAGTCACGTTCGTCTATCTGTTTTCGTTTTCGAAGTTATCTCCAGAAATGCGTTGACGGTGGTGATGGCGAGCTTCTGGATGGTGTCGCCGGAGACGTTGGACCCAATGGTGTAGGCGTAGTCGTTGACGCCGATCTCGCCCACCCAGACCAGCGCGTCCGCGAGCGCATCGCCGCACGCGCCGCCCCTCGCCGCTCCCTTGCAACCCTCGTAGCTCTCCAGGTACTTGCCGAACCAGACGAGCTGCGTCAGGATCGACTGGGGCGTCACGTCCAGGCTCATGTTGTTCCTCACGAAGAACTCGTGGTTGATGGCCGTCGAGCCGGCGACGGCGAAGTTGACTCCGCTGGCGGTGGCGGCGGCGGCGGCGCAGGGGGAGGGGGAGGGGGAGATGTTGCGGTAGGGGGAAGGAAGGGGAGGGAGAGGGACTGGGCCACGAAGTCGATGACGAGGCGGCCGTCAGAGTAGCGGTTGGTGGGGCGGTGGAAGAAGGTGACGCCGTAGGGGGGGCTGGAGACGTGGCCGTACCCGTTGGGGCCGGTGGCGGAGCCGGTGTTGCCGGTGTCGGTGAAGGAGTCCCCGAAGGCGTAGATCTTCTTGAAGGGGCGGGGCCGCGGCCCGGCGGCGGCGGAGGCGGGGGAGGAGAAAAGGAGGGTGGTCAGGGTGACGACGGCGAGAGCGGCGAGAACTAGAGAAGAAGCGGAGGAGGACGGCGGCGGCGGCGACATTTTCGTCGGTGGTCGGTGCTCAGCTTTGACTGTGAGCTGAGCTCTTCCCCGGAGCGGTGCCGCCTATTTATGCTACGTTGCGCGTCTATTGCATGAGATCCACGTGGGCCCCGGCACGTGCGTGCGCAAGAATGGACGGTCGTGATGGACCCGATCCAGTACATGACGGTCCGACCAAGATTAGCCCGTGACTCGGGGTGCGTGACTGACCGGTCGAGCCAGCTGAGTGCTCCGGAAAAAACTGAGATATGCAACGTTTCTTGATAGAAGGCTGAGATTCAAGCTTATGAATGGATTTCGCTCCATTCTTATCATGCCATGCGGTACGCTAATTATGTTTAACTACACGAATGACATTTCAAATACCAAAAAGACGAGATTGATTATTAAGAGAAGTCGCATTGAAAAATACCATCTGCGATATGGAAGCCCGATATAATCATTCCTTAGCATAGTTTTGTTCCCCTCTAGACCACATCTCTAGTAAGAGTGTGCATGATAATCCGACTGACTTTGAACAAGGGATAGTGGGCCTTGTCCTAAGCTACTGGCGATTTCTGTATATTCTTAGGTTGTCATAAACACTTAGATCCAATAAATAAACCCACTATCGCGTGGGTATGAGCTTGGGAAAGCTCGCAATCTCGTAAGGGAATTCACATGATCAAGTACGCCTAAGCCCAACCTTTCCCACCTTTGACACTCGAGGGCGTTGAGATCGGGTCGCGACAATCAGTATGTTGATCGTCCATCACCCTCGACTATTACATCTTTAAAAGTCCCACCACTTGGAATCATAGGCAAGACATGCTCTTGATGGGGAAAAATCACATCTAGCAAGTATGGCCCAGGAGTATCCAGCATTGTCTGAATTGCAGCTCTAACATCTGCTTTCTTGGTCACCCGAGCACCAGGTATTCCACAAGCTTCAGCAAACTTCAACATGTCTGGGAATATCTCAGACTCTCTCCACGGATCTCCTAAGTAAGAGTCTGCCCTATTGGCCTTGCAGAAGCGATCCTCCCATTGGACAACCATGCCCAGGTGTTGATTGTTCAATAGAAGAATTTTAACCGGAAGGTTCTTCACTCTGATAGTAGCCAACTCCTGGACATTCATGATAAAGCTCCCATCTCCATCAATGTCCACAACAATGGCATCAGGCTTTGCAACAGCAGCTCCAATAGCAGCTGGCAACCCAAAACCCATAGCCCCAAATCCTCCGGATGACAACCACTGCCGAGGCCTCCTATAATTGTAAAACTGTGCAGCCCACATTTGATGCTGCCCGACACCTGTACTTATGATTGCGTTTCCATCGGTCAACTCATCAAGAACCTGAATCGCGTACTGAGGAGGTATGGCATCCCCAAATGTCTTGAAACTTAATGGGTACTTCTGTTTTTGCTCATCAAGTTCCACCCGCCAAGCGGAAAAGTCAAATTTAAGCTTTGATGCTGTCCCTTCTAACAACCTGTTAATCCCTTGCAGGGCCAATTTCACATCCCCACAAACAGATATGTGAGGTTGCTTGTTCTTTCCAATCTCAGCCAAGTCGATATCAATGTGAACGATCTTAGCTTGGCTAGCAAAAGCTTCCAGCTTGCCCGTCACACGATCATCAAACCGAACTCCAAAGGCGAGCAACAGATCACTTTTGTCCACTGCATAGTTTGCATATACAGTCCCATGCATCCCAAGCATATGAAGCGACAAATCATCCGTGCATGGGAACGACCCTAGACCCATCAAAGTACTCGCCACAGGGATCCCTGTAAGTTCTACAAACCTGATCAACTCCTCACTCGAATTCAAACACCCACCGCCCACATACAAGGCTGGCTTCTTTGATTCGGCAATCAACCTCACAATCTGTTCCAGGTGCGCCTCCTGAGGCGGCTTAGGCAACCTCGAGGTGTATCCTGGCAACCTCACAGACATGTCCCAGTTCGGAACCACGAGCTGCTGTTGTATATCCTTAGGTACATCAATGAGAACTGGACCTGGCCTCCCTGAAGTCGCTAGATAGAATGCCTCGCTGATGATCATCGGTATATCTTCCACGTCAAGAACCAGATAGTTGTGCTTCGTTATGGACCGGGTGACCTCGACAATAGGGGTCTCTTGAAACGCATCCGTGCCAATCATTCTTCGCGGAACCTAAAGATCGAATTTTTAATTCTTTCGTCAAGACGGTGGGCAATGAATGAAACTGAAATGCCGTAGTTTCAAAGCTTTGCACCCTATAAGTCCAGATCTCAAAGGCACGAGCTAATGGACTAAAGCCATCAAATGAAACAGTGCAGATAGGTGCGACTAGAACAGCGGCAAACAAAGCACGGGTCATCGACGGAACCTGGCCGGTGATGGCGACAATGGGGATGCTGTCGAGCATGGCGTCGGCAAGGCCGCTGACGAGGTTGGTGGCGCCGGGGCCGGAGGTGGCGATGCAGACGCCAGGGCGGCCGGAGGCACGGGCGTACCCCTCGGCGGCGAAAATGCCGCCCTGCTCGTGGCGGGGGAGGACGTTCTTAATGATGGTGGAGCGGGTGAGGGCCTGGTGGATCTCCACGGTGGCGCCGCCGGGGTAGGCGAAGACGTTGGTCACCCCCTGCCGCTCCAGGGCCTCCACGATGACGTCGCTCCCCATGCGGGGCTCGTCAGGGCCGAATCGCGAGGCGAAGGCCTCGATCTCGGGGGAGGGGGGTGTGGCGGCAGCGGCAGGGGGACGGGGCGATGTAGGGAAGCTGGAGATGCGGAGGGTGGCAGGGGAGGGCCTGGGGGTGGGTTTGGAGGGGAAAGGAGAGAACTTTGGGAGAAAGGGGAGAGATTTGGAGGAGAGGAAGGCGGAGGAGGAGGAGGAGGAGATGGCGGCGGAGGGGGTGGGGGCTGCGACGGCCGCCATTGTTCTTGTGGAGCTGCTATTCCGGAGGGAGGGAGGAAGAAGACAGGGGAGGGAGACAGAGGAGGAGGAGGAGGAGGAGGAGGAGGCGGGGAATGATGACCATTCGGTCCTCCTTTAAATTTCTCGTCCATTCACGCGTTGCTGTCGCCGTCGCTGGAATTATGGAATTGCCCCTATATTTTGTGTTTGGTAACTGCTAATTATGTTGGTCCCTAGTAGGATTTGTGCAAATGTATCAAGGTTTTCCTCGCAACTTCCCGTTTTTGACTTATTATCATCGCCATTTTAGGTCAGGCCTACAAGGTGGGTCTCCCCTCCATCTACGAATTTATCTGCGAATGTCCAAAATGGCTGAGAAGTCAATGTTAGAGTAGGAATAAAATAAAACTGATTAAAAAAAAAAAAAAGTCCCAAATTTGGGTTTTGACTGTCAAAAAGTAAAGGGTCTCGAAACTTATATGAGGGAAGCAAACTTCGAGCTTCTTACAAGTGGACAGCAAGCTAAAATGGCTTTATCAACATTACTAAAATTAGGATACTAAAGTACATCACTTTTCACCTAGGACCAGCGCCAGAATGCTCGCACTTACTCATCCATGTCTCACATAGATTAGGATACTAAAGTACACCGCTTTTTGTGACATCCAGAATTTTCGGTATTGTTTGCAATTGAATTAATAGGGCCGTTTTCGTTCAATTGAAGCCAGGGATTGTGGAATTGAGGAGTATGAGGGATTCTTAGATAAAGAAAATAATCAATTTAATAATTGAAATATCAATTGATTTTTGTGAGAGTTATTTGAGAGAAAATTAAGAGGGCATTTGGATGCAAAAATGCAAGAGGGGAATCAAGAACTCTAGTTGAAATTTCCTTTGGGATTAATTGAGCTTATTCAAAAGAAATTTGAGTAAGAATTTTCTATTTGAGGAAATTCTTTTCTTTTGAATTTATCCCCCTCCCCACCGAACACCAAGTTGTCTTCAACTTTGCTTCCTCCTCCTTTTCTGCTTTTTGACTTTTCAACACTTATCCTTTCTCTCTTATCTTCTTCTCTCTCCTCTCTCCTCTTCCCCCCACTCCCACGTGACCAAACTCTTCTTCGGCCCCTGTTTGGTTCGGCATTTAGAAGGGACTTTTGGCCTCTAAAGGGGTTTGGGCAAAAGCGGGTAGTGTTTGGTTCGGCATTTTGGGGACTTTGTGGAGATGCGGTGCATCTCAAATGCTCTTCAAGGGACTTTAGGCCAATGGACCTCAAGAGGTGCATTCCCAAATTGCATCTTGGGAAGGGGTTACTGTTCATCTTCTCCATCCTCTCCAAGCTGCTGACCGGAGGCCGACAACCGCCGGCGAAGGGATGGCGCGCGCCGGCGACTGCCGCCTGAGGGTCACCCGACCCCAGTGACCGTTGCCGGACCTCAAGCGACGCCCAGATCTCGCAACCCCATTAATAATCTAATTAATTAATATTAATAAACATTTGTATTAACTGGGTTGATAATCTAATTAGGTTATTATTAATTATTATTAGGTTATTATTAATTAGGTTATTAATAATAATCTAATTAGGTTATTATTAATTAATATTATTCTTTTTTAAAATGTTTATTAATAATAATCTAATTATTAATATTAACCTGGGTTGATAATATAATTAGGTTATTATTAATTATTAGATTAACCTAAAGATTAATATTAATAATTAGATTATAAAGATTAATAATTAGGTTATAATAAAAATAATAATTAATAATAATAACCTAATAACCTAATAATAATATAATAATTAGATAAATAATCTAAAGATAATAATTATTAATCTAATTATTAGATTATAACCTAATTATAATCTAATTATAATTAATTAATAATTAGATAATCTAATTAGGTTAATAATCTAATAATTAGATTAATCTAATAATCTAATTATTATTAACCTAATTAGGTTATTAATCTTTATAATAATTATTAATAATTAATCTAATTATCTAATTAGGTTATTAGGTTAATTAATTATTATAATCTAATTATTATAAAAGAAAGAAAAGATAAAGATTAATTAATAATAAATATATAATCTAATAATTAATTAATTATTATTATCTAATTATTAATCTTTATAATCTAATTATTAATTATTAATTAATTAATTATAATCTAATTATTAATTAATTATAATCTAATTATTAATATTAATAATCTAATTATTAATTAATTATTATAATCTAAAAAATAATACAAATGTTTTTTTAATTTAATAAAAATCCTTTACAAATGCAAATTTTACCAAACGGTATTTTGGCCAAAGTTGTATCTCAATGCAAATTTTACCAAACGATATTTGCATTTCGGAAAACCCCATTCACCCAAAGGTATTTGCATTTTGGCAAATGCATTCTCCAAAAGCCGAACCAAACGGGGCCTTCTTCTTCTTCTTTCTTCCTCGGATCTTCTTCTTTTCTTTGTCTTCAAAACTCCATGGGAGCCGAAGACCAAGAAAACGGAAGCTTCGCCGCCGCACGCCGTCGAGCCGCCGTCCGCACCATCGGTGCGACGCCGCGCGCTCCGCCACCGCCCCTCACGCCCAGGTGTCCTTCCCCGTGTGAATCCACCTCTGCCCGGCCCTGTTCCACCTCTGTACAGCTCTGTTTTGGCCATGGTTTGGCCACCTCCGGCCACCGTGTGCCGCCACCTCGACCCGCCGAAGTCCCCTTGCCCTCCACCGGCCTTGTTCAGCTCGAATCAGCCCTTAATTCAGCCCCAAACAGCAGTAATCAGAGCAGAATAAAATGGGTATGACAGCAACTTCGGGGCCCGTTTTGGCCACCTTCCCGAGCCCGGATGCTCAGCCCGCTTTGGGAAAAATCGATCATCGCGTCGAGCTCGAGTTTTACTCACTAACGCCCTATTAGTGTGTTAATTATACTTAAAGGTTGATTAGTGTTAATTAAGTGTAATTAGTGGTTAGATTAGAATGGATTAGCATTTATTAGCTAATTGCTTTGCATATTAATTGTGTGATTAGTGTAATTAGATAGAGAATTGCCTATAGTATTTATTGGATGCTTCTTGGGATTTTTCCGTCCCTTATCGGGTGTTAATTAAGCAAATCGGGCCTAGGTGGAATTTTTAGGAATTAGATATTAATTTTCGAAATTAATTAATTATTTATTTATTTATTTATTTATTTATTTATTTCCCGGAAATTCAATTTGGATGGCTAACGACCAGGATTTTATGCTAATGATTATGGCGCAGACCGTTTATTTAATTGAGCTTTATATTGTGCTAAATTGAATTTATTGTGTTTATTTATTTAATTTCCAAAATTAATTATTTGTTTATTTATTTCCCGAAAATTCAAGTTGGATGGCTAACGACCGGAATATTATGCTGATGACCATGGTGAAGTCCGTTTATTTAATCGGGCTTTATTTTGAGTTAAATTGAATTTTAATATTAATTATTTAATTTTCGAAATTAATTAATTAATTAATTTTTTTCGGAAATTAAGGTTGAGATGGCCGACGACCGAAATCTCGTGCTGATCGTCGTGGCGCAGTCCGTTTATTTATTTGAGCTTTAATTCGTGTCGAATTGATTTAGTGGTGCATTTTAAAGTTATATTCTTAAATAAAGGAATTTTGGTTATGTGTTTGAGAATTGATTGGACATCGATTGTTAGTATTGAAAGTGAGTTGATAAATCACCTAGAGGATGCATGTGGCCTGGTGAATTGGAGTGTCACCTGGGAAGGACACGTGGCTCGATGATTGGATATGTCACCTTGACGAAAAGGTAGCCTTAGAGAATGCACGTGGCTCGATAACAGAGCTTTGAATATTTGAAAGGGTCGAGTGGGACCGTAAAGCTACTAAGTGTTGAAATTGGTCGAGTGGGACCGTAAAGCCACTAAGTGTTGAAATTGGTCGAGTGGGACCGTAAAGCCATTGAATTTGAAAAGGTCGAGTGGGACCATAAAGCCATTGAATCTTGAAAGTGGTCGAGTGGGACCGTAAAGCCATTGAATATCTGAAAGTGGTCGAGTGGGACCGTAAATCCATTGAATGTTTCAAAGTTGCTTGGTGGAGTCATGATTTCCACCTTTACTTAAGTTGCGTCCTAAGGACCACGACTCAAATTTGTGAATTGATTGATTGATTGGGAATGATCGTGAGTGGTCTTGTTGACGTGTGATCGACTAGATTGATTTGATCGATGCTTCGATCTATGATGTGATTGCTTGGGTGCTTATTTTATCTATGCTAATATGCATGTGGAATCTGAGGCCAAGGTAAGTCCTCTTACTCATGTTGTGCTTAGGCAGCCCTAAAGTGTATTAGTTTACTAATCGGGTCTTAGGGGGTAAAATTTGCTGAAACATAGTCTCATCCCGATTGTAGGATTATATTTCAGGCCCCTAGATTTCCCGAAGATTAGCTGGCATTTGAAGTCAAAGATGAGCGAGAAGAAGGAGATGAAGAGTTTGAAGAAATTGAGTCTAGTGGTGAAAGACTTGAGGAGGACTGGAATGATGATCTCGAGCATGGTCCTATCCTCTTTTGTAACCATGTTCATGTGTAGTTGTGAATTTCAATAAGTAAAATTGTGGCCTCCTTTTCTATCACATTGATTTATTGTCTGGGGTTTTTTAATTACTTCCGCATGTGCATATATAAATGAAAGGGTTGGCGATACATAGTTCTGGGATATCACATTTTAAAATCGACCAAAGATAAAGGATGTGTGCGTGCATGAGGATCGAGGCGTGACATCCCCTTTTTGTGGTATCAGAGCAATGGTTAGGTATTGGAGTGATAAGGTGCGATGACCTATGGGATAGTAGTAGGAAAGGCCTTTAAATTCATGACTGGCGCATGTCTTTGATAGGTGATTGGTAGAATTGTTTGTTGTGTATGAATCGTTTGCTTTTAATCTCGTGGTTTCGGAAGGCACAGTGTTGACTCTGGTTAGCTCGAGCGTAAGAGTACCATCGCAGGTTGGTAATAGTGTGGCAGTGTTGATTGATTCTAAGTTTAATAAGGTCAATTTGATGCAAATGTTCCTTGGGATCTGGATGAGTCAGTAAGGTCAGGATCAAGTTTTTGTTGTTGCTACATTTTTTGAGGTCCAACCTAGAAGGTTGATCAGGGAATAGATTTCGATATTGAGTCAAGATTCAGCGTAAGCAGACTTGAAATTCTATCAGGGAAAAGACTGATGTTGAGGGAAGAATATTCTATTCCACCCAATAGGAAGGATGGAATAGTCAGGTCAGCATTCAGAGAAATGGAACATGTTGTTCCATGAAAAATGGTATGAATTAGTCTCGTGTATTTTGAGGGCAGGAATTTGTGGTAAGTGTTGTCAGCACGCCTATCGGGTGAAACCCAGTTAGTGTAAGTCTAAGGGAGCGTTGATACTGATGCCGCAGATAAGACATCATTAAGATGGCAAAGGGAATAGAAACGGAATTGACTATGCTTCATTTAATGGAAGAATGTTTTTCGGTGATTTCATCAGATTGATGCCAGAGAGTGTTCGGAACACAATTGTGAAATTTCAGTTGTTTGTTAAGGCTGTAGGAAAAGAACCACGGATAAGAGTTGTACTTGATTGGCTGTTTGTATACAACTTATTCGTCAAGTGTGGAAGGAGTGGGCTCATGGAGCATCCTGTGGTAATGGATTATGGTCATGGAACAATTCAACTTAGTCCAGGAGCACATGAAAGTGTCGAGCTTATTGGGGATCGAAATGAATCTTCGATTTCTTTAATCTCGTCACTTGAGGCAATTCGTTTGTCAGACGGAGGTTGCTTAGGTTATTTGACGATTGTAAAAAATAAGAGATATTGAAGAATTAAAAATTGAGGACTCCTCAATAGTCCAAGAATTCCTGGAAGTGTTGCCAGAAGGATGGTCAAACTTTCCCCAGAGAAAGAGATAAAAATTTGATCGAGCTAACACCAGTATAGAGCCACTCTTGAAGGCTTCTTACCAATCATTGTTGTTTGAATTGATAGAGCCGAAGGTATGGATGTGAGGATTGATGAATGAGGAATTCATGTATGCCACTGCTTTATCAAAGGGAAACATCAGCCTCATAGTGAAAAAGAAAGAAAGATAGTTCATTACAATTATGCATCAACTATAGCCGACTCAATCAAGTGACAATCAATGATAAGTGTTCATTGTCAAAGATTGACGAATTAGGGTTGTGTTAACCCTTACCATCACCGGGAAAAGCCAACAACGGTGTGGGAGGGTCGGCCGAGGTTGCCGGGCCATAGCCAGGAGTTGACAACCCTGGCCAACCGACGGCGAGGGCTTACAAGCCCTCATGCAAATCTAGGGCAAGAGTTGCTGGCCCTTGGCCCAACCAGGGCTTGATAACCTCGATCGACTCTCCTTTATTGTCAACGGCTCTTCCTAAAGACAATGGTGAGGTGGCAGCGAAGGCTTACACAGTCCTCGCCATTCCGCCGTCCTTTTTAATAATAATTTAGTTTAGATTTAATTTAATTAATATTTATATTAAAATTCAAATCTAAGACAAAACGATGTTGTTTTAGATTTTTATTGCTAACCCAGCTCTCGAGCAAGTCACGTAAACAAATTACATTAATAGAAAATTGTCACGTGTGATTTTTGGCTAGAGTCGCCAGACTTGACACTCAGGTGTCTCAATTTTTTTTTAAAAAAAATGACACTTAAATATACCTCTTATAACTTTTGGCACTTAAATATCCTCCGTGCTAAGTTAAGTTTCGGCACTTGCATTGTTTTTTTGTCCCTATAATCTATCTTATTGCTACTCCCCCTGGGGCTCCGCAAAGATTTATTCGCGAACTCAACAAATCTCTTCTTAGTCTCTTTCATTTGCAAGCAAGAAAATAATGGCCACCGATATTGTACCGTTCTCTAACGAGTATTCTTTATTATTTGCTTGTGTTTGTACCGCAAATTTCTCTACAAAGAAACTTATTCGTATCATATGAGGCCAACTGAAGCCTTATCTGAGTTTTAAATTTTATGAAGCGATAGTCCTCTTTCATTTACGAACAATGTATGAAATCTAGATGCACCAACAAATCTTACTTTTCGTAAATTAGTCTCAGTCACTTGATCTTTTTTTAACATAATATTACATTTGTTACGCTTTTACAAGGATGAGTTTGTGAAATATGATTGTTCCAACATTCGGTTGCATTAGTTAGCAAACAAAATTATGGAAATCATTGCTTAAAATCCATATTGTATCAAGCAAATTTCACTGGAGGTTTTCAAGACTTATGTCAATCAGTGTTTAAATTTTATTGCTTAATTTGAAGTGATTAGTTTTTTTTTTTTTAAAAGCCACAAAAAACCCCCAAACTTTGTTCAAAATGACACATGGACCTTAAATTATTTTTTGTAATACCAAAAATCCTAAACTTTGCCAACTATGACATGTTTAACCCAAACTTTTTTCCACAATACCAAAAACCCCGAACTTTAACCTTTGTAACACATTTACCTCAAACTACTTATTTGTGACACCAAAAGCCGAAAAAAAAAATTAGGTAACACCAAATACGAAAATTGAAAGGGTAATTTATTTAGAAGATTGTATACAGAAGCGCTGCAGGCCAAAGTCGAAGCTGATCCAATAGTTTGGAGGATTTCAAACAGAAATTTGATGGGAATACTTAATTGGGGTCGAAAATGGTAAAGCCATAAGGACTAGAAATGTGAAAATCCGATTATACAGGGACCAAGAGCGAACTTCTCAAAACATACAGGACCCTAAAATGTAATTTAACCCATATATTGCTGCGGTTTCACATTTCGCAGAATTACTGAGCATGGGATTAGCATCCCAACGGTTGAAATAATTGAACTCCATACATAGGGTGCATCATGCGATCTGCATCAACATGAAGTTCTACTTCAACCTGTAATACAGGTCCTCTATATAGCTCCAGCTAGAAGAAGCTGATATTCATTATTGCCAAGGCCGATGCAGAGCTCGACGGCGTACCGACCTAACTCGCATCCCCATTTTAGCTATAGCTAGGAGCAGTTCATCCGCGGTGCTGTTTCTTGCCGATCAAGGAGCTAAAGGGAGGTTGACTGTACCTCCCATTCAGAAACATGTCGGCAATCACCTTGTATGCGGCTTCCGTGAGATGGACTCCGTCCCAGTTGATGTACTCCGAGGGACGAGGGCACAGGTCGGTGGACGGCATGCCACACGTCGCGAACGGATTGTAGTGATAAGGCTCCCCGCTACCGCAGCACGCCTTGAAAGACTCCTTGAAGCCGTACTTGGCCGGGGTCTCCATGACCGAGCGGTACGCGTTCCAGTAATCAGCATAGACAATCACAGAATCAGGGAATCGCTTCCTGAGGTCGGAAATCTTGGCCAGGAGCGCGGCATTATGGGCGTGGGTTCGGTCGTTTGCGCTCTTCACGCAGCCTATGTCGTCTCTGTCGTTCTCGGGGGCCAAATACATGGCCAGGGGCAAGCAACCCGACACCGGCAGACCTTGGACCACCATATACTTCGCCCCCCGCTTCAGAAGCGACTGCAAACCAAATGCAGTTAAAATCATATCACTGTGAAGTTACTGGCTACGGTGAAAATGCATCAGATTGATACTTGGATGACGTTATCGACATTAATGATTCGCTGATCCAACCGAAAATTCAAGCGCTTATTCAATGTTCGTCGAGGTTTCTACAGCAGATACATTTATGATGGGCCTACCTAAGTTAATTGAATTGAGATTATTCGACTCGAGGGACTTGCTGTATGGCCAAAAAAGAAAGCACTCGGATTCGATCAGGTGGTGTCGCCATGCTCCCTAATTAAGGCGCAAAATCAATCGGTCGAGGGTTTAGTACGGCAGACCCGAACAGATATTACCATAATTGGGGAACATCTAAAGATATGAATGGACAAAACCCGACACTCACTCTCTGCTCGGACATCGTCTGAGGATCGGGATTGACAGATCACTTCGACAGGGTTAGCGTGATTCCATTGCTTCTCTAAACAGTTGACACTGAGCTAGATCTCCAAACTCTTCTCTCTAGGACCATGAAGCCGAAAAATATATACACATTCCCGCAAAATACCAAGCTAAACAATGCGACTTCAATTCGACACTAACATTGCAAAAAGCTGATTCTAAGTAGCTAGTTAAACGTAAAAGTTTAGCTCGAAGGGCACCGGTGCCGGAGCTGGAGCACTGAATTATATGTCGAGCTTTATCAACTCCGTCATGGAATTTACTTCGTGCGAAACGCAGTCACGTTCGTCTATCTGTTTTCGTTTTCGAAGTTACCTCCAGAAATGCGTTGACGGTGGTGATGGCGAGCTTCTGGATGGTGTCGCCGGAGACGTTGGACCCGATGGTGTAGGCGTAGTCGTTGACGCCGATCTCGCCCACCCAGACCAGCGCGTCCGCGAGCGCATCGCCGCACGCGCCGCCCCTCGCCGCTCCCTTGCAACCCTCGTAGCTCTCCAGGTACTTGCCGAACCAGACGAGCTGCGTCAGGATCGACTGGGGCGTCACGTCCAGGCTCATGTTGTTCCTCACGAAGAACTCGTGGTTGATGGCCGTCGAGCCGGCGACGGCGAAGTTGACGCCGCTGGCGGCGGCGGCGGCGGCGGCGGAGGGGGAGGGGGAGGGGGAGGAGGAGATGTTGCGGTAGGGGGAAGGAAGGGGAGGGAGAGGGACTGGGCCACGAAGTCGATGACGAGGCGGCCGTCGGAGTAGCGGTTGGTGGGGCGGTGGAAGAAGGTGACGCCGTAGGGGGTTGGAGACGTGGCCGTACCCGCTGGGGCCGGTGGCGGAGCCGGTGTTGCCGGTGTCGGTGAAGGAGTCCCCGAAGGCGTAGATCTTCTTGAAGGGGCGGGGCCGCGGCCCGGCAGCGGCGGAGGCGGAGGCGGGGGAGGAGAAGAGGAGGGTGGTCAGGGTGACGACGGCGAGAGCGGCGAGAACTAGAGAAGAAGCGGAGGAGGACGGCGGCGACATTTTCGTCGGTGGTCGGTGCTCGGCTTTGACCGTGAGCTGAGCTCTTCCCCGGAGCGGTGCTGCCTATTTATGTTACGTTGCGCATCTATTGCATGAGATCCACGTGGGCCCCGGCACGTGCGTGCGCAAGAATGGACGGTCGTGATGGACCCGATCCAGTACATGACGGTCCGACCAAGATTAGCCCGTGACTCGGGGGTGCGTGACTGACCGGTCGAGCCAGCCGAGTGCTCCGGAAAAAACTGAGAAATGCAACGTTTCTTGATAGAAGGCTGAGATTCAAGCTTATGAATGGATTTCGCTCCATTTTTATCATGCCATGCGGTACGCTAATTATGTTTAACCACACGAATGATATTTCAACTACCAAAAAGACGAGATTGATTATTAAGAGAAGTCGCATTGATAAATACGATCTGCGATATGGAAGCCCAATATAATCATTCCTTAGCATAGTTTTGTTCTCCTCTAGACCACATCTCTAGTAAGAGTGTGCATGGTAATCCGACAGACTCAGAATAAGAGATAATGGGCCTTGTCCTAAACTTAAATTGAACTGGAACTGATTTGTATGGTCTCGGTTTGATTCTCAATGTTAAGTTAGAATTAAGAGTGAGCAGTTCTGGGTTCTATATAAGTTCTATATGAAATCCAAAACTTATTCATTGAAATAGATTTTTCATTTTATAAAACTTAAACCTTTCCTACATAAGTTATAACCTATAACCTATTTTGTCACAGATTTTAAAGTCTACACAAGTCCTACTTATATAATTAATTGAATGATTATAGTTAATTATAACATTAAATGATCGCTACTCACCACTACAATTCACCGATAATAATTTATATTTATGCACACAAAAGTCTCGGTTATAAAATGAAAGTTCGGACTAGTGATTCCGTATTATACATTTATCAATGAATTACATGAAATATTATAAGATCTCGTGAATATATGAATTTAAAAAAAAAAACATTAAAACTTATTACAGATTCTAAACTATAAATTCCAGATTCCTCAAACTAAATATTTAGAACTTACTTGTTATAAAATTTGAAATTTATCTTACATATCTTTGCACCTAGAGTACATAGGCTCTCACCGTTTCGAAAATCAAATTTCACATGTTACTTTAGAGCCATGCTCATCCTAAGTTCAACCCGCCCTTATTAGAAACTGATGTTAACTCCCATATCTAGGGAAAGGCATGTCTGTCGGGCACGTGCGCGTGCGCGTGCTGTCCTCATCAGCAGGTTGACGACGGTCGAATGAGATTGCCTCTTCGATTTCGATTGATGTCCAGATGGGATGGGGCGCCACCGCGCGCCATGATGCGGATGGGGGAATCGACTGGGGACCGATGATGCGATGGGCGAATCCCATTGGGCGGGCATTAATTCGGGAGCCCATCGCAGAGTTTTGAATGCGGGGGGGTACGGGTCATAAATTCTCGGCGGGGGGACCGTTGAGGGTTGGGCTTTGGGCATTAATGCCTCATCCTCGGCCATCGTGCGATGCACCAAACCCGTCCAGTGTCCACCGCCAGATCTGGCTCCCATTAATGGGCCATGTGAAAGAAAGAGAGAAGCTCTTTTTGGACGAGAGGAGGTTCTTAGGGATGCGTATGACAAAACTTCTCAAATAGATTTAATTTGGAATTTTTTTGGATGAGCAGAGGTTTTTAAGGATGCGCATGATAAAATTTTTAAATAAAAATTAATTTCTGACCGAAAATTAAAATCAATTTCTATTTCATTTATGGGTTTGTGAGCAAAAAAATACGTTCGATAACGATTTAGAATTTCCATTTCTAAAAAAAAAATCCGTTCGATAACAGAATAAAATTTCTATTTTTAAGAGTGGCAACGACTGGCGTACGATGGCCGAAGTCCAATGTCCGATAACTGGCGTTCAGTGTCCAGTGATTGGCATTCGACGTTCGGCGTCCAGCGATTGGCGGCAAGCAACCCAAGTTTGGAGTCTGATGCCCGATGTCCAGCATCGGTGTTCGATGATTGGCGACAAGCGGCCAAAGTCTAGAGTTCGGTGATTGACAACCAGCATCTAACATTCGAAGTTTGACGTCCAACGCTCGACATCAAGAGTCCGGTGACCAAAGGCCGACAGTGGGTGGCCAATGGCCGAAGTTCGGAGTGGGCGGCCAACATCGACGGCCGGTGGCGAGCGGCGAACAATCAGCGGCAGACATTTGGTGGTTGGTAGTGAGCCTTTGGCATATAATGATTGGCGATGAGCGACCAACGACTCATGAACATCTAGCATCTCGCAACCATCGATTGGCGACGGGTTGTCGGAGTTTGGTGGCGGCGGCGGACAATCGATGACGGGCATTTGGCATCCCACGGGCAGCAAGTGGGCGACGAACGGTGACGAGAGTAATGATGAGAAAAATTTTGATTTCTCATTTTTATTCTAGAAATAAAAAAGCTAAAAATTTTAACTTTTGATTTATGCTCCAAATCTGTTTTTGAAATAGAAATCTGTTCAAAAAATAAAAATTGAAATTGCGTTACCAAACGGATTTCTATTCCAAACCTATTTCGAGAAACAGAAAAATAGAGAAATAAAAAAATAGAAATGTCGTCATGTGCACCCTAAGAAGCTCAAAAGAAAAAAAAATATGCTGGAGCAATGTCACCTTTACATTTTATACTCATATGGGAAGAAAAGTTTCGGTGAAAATCAAAAGACTTACGGATAAGAAAGGTAGAGTTAATGTTGGTATTTCGATACTAGCTATTGTCGTATAGGAGGGTATAGAAGAAAAATTAAGCGAAAATCATTTAAAATAAAAATAGTGAGTGTTTAATCCGATGTTGGCCTCATCATTGACTGAAGCGAGCAAATTTACAAAAGACAATGTATGAAATTCGATCAAGGAATCCGACAAATGAAATCAACCATATATATTTTCCTAGCTAAAAGGAAGATTGATTGATAATTTTAAATGGAATGGTTACTTTTCAATAAGGTTAGTAATTGTTGGTACATGCAATTGCCATTTCTTCATTACTAACTGCACAAACCGCAAATTAGTAATCAAATAGATAATTTAACTTCACCACTTTATATGGGTCATGTGAATTCAAATCCGGGAAAGGTTGTTAATACTTACTTAACAAATTTTATAAGCACAATCACACTGTATACACTTAACTATGACCGTTGAAATGTAATCTATTCACTAGTAAAAGAGATAAAAGTTGTTCTTTTTGTGTTATGGGGATCTCTTCTTCAGATCCTTTGGCGATATTGAAAAACGTCATAAATAATAATTCAATATGCTTTGGATGTGGAAATTCGATTATGTAACTTATTCTCTAGTACACAAATCACATGTCTAATGATGAATGAAACCCGGATGCATGGTGTTTTCACTGATTCGCGATTTATTTCATTCAGACAGTACATTTGTTACATGGATAAACATTTACACAATATGATAAAAGATATATGAAACCAGCACCGATGCTCCCATCTCTTTATAACCTTCCACTCCTTTTTGTAAATTAAGTTTAAAGTATATTATTTATATGAAATACCTTATCTCGGCAATGACGATGAGATATCTAATCCATCCATCACTAGTAAACCCTTACTCGGCTATCAACAAGCATGTTCAGTTTTCTCCATTGAAGTCTTTTAAGGTTACGTTTAGTAGCTAGGAAAAATTCATAATAAGATAAAATTTATATTATCCCGTGTTTGGTTCCTCTTCAATGCATCATAAAGTCGGACATAAGAAGGAAAGCATGGAAGACTAATGAGAGGACGATACACTCGTCTCGAATCTCTATCATGACGGGTCACCATGAAACCCACGTGGCTCGGGTCAAGCCAGCCCACTGGACCGTCAACGCAGCCCAGACCGAAACACCACTGCCCGAGAAGCCCAATACAAAGCCCAGCCCGATAACCCGAAAATTCAGCCCAAATCCACTATACCCTTCCCTCCTCCTTCGCGAAGCCATATATAAAGAGGCGAAGCTAGGGTTTTGGAAGTCTCTACCCCTCCATTGCCGTCGCCTCTGCGGAGCTGAACCCTCCTCCTCCAACTCGGCAAGCATGGTGATCTCTCCGTCTCCCTTCTCGACGCTCTGAATTCTCGTAGCCTTCTCGTTGCTCGCGCGATCGTCGTTCCCGGTCGAGCTCGCCGGTTTTTTTCTCGTCAAAAAATGGTCGCGATTCGTCTCATCCCGCGTCGCTCTGTTGGCTTCTGCAGGCTCCCAAGAGAGGCGGAAAGGCTCCGGTCGCGGCCAAGAAGAAGCAGGAGAAGGTGACGAACCCGCTGTTCGAGAAGCGGCCGAAGCAGTTCGGGATCGGGGGCGCCCTGCCCCCCAAGAGGGACCTCACCCGGTTCGTCAAGTTCCCGAAGACCGTCCAGATTCAGCGGAAGAGGAGGATTCTGAGGCAGAGGTTGAAGGTCCCGCCGGCTCTCAACCAGTTCACCAAGACGCTCGACAAGAACTTGGGTACGACGAGCTTCGTTGTTTTGGCTGTTGACTGCTGGGGTTTGCTATTTTCGCAGTTCCGACGCGTGGGGGATTTTGATTGGGATAGTATCTTAGTTAGGCTCTTTCTGCAATCTGCAATGACGGAAGCATGTTAAGATAGGGCTTTCGAAGTTTGATGACCGGCAATAGGGCGAGTAACGCAGTTCACACTGTATTTGGCTGTTGAATTTGTGATTCTAATTCGTTTTCCATGTGGAGTAAATAGTGACTCGTCTATCGCACCATTGGTGTTTCCGAAAGATTAAGTCGGTCTATTCCTATCTAGCTTCCCAAGTTATTGCTTTCCGGGTGGTGAATTGTTAGAAGCTACATTGTGTTATATATAGATGGTATTGATCCTCATACTTGTAGATTTGTTGTTTATGACTCATGCAAGCATGCTTCATCGTCATGGCGGTTGCTTTGGACTAAATCAATTATAGTCCGATCAAGATAAATATTTGAGTTCTACTTTAATTTCCCGTAATTTCTCATGTCTGTCTAGATTTGATCTCCAGCTGTTTTTCCTAGTAATGTTGCCCACAATTAGATGTTTCTCCTTCAGCAGTTGTGGCTTTTGTGCTGGCATTAGGACTCGTGGCAATGGCATAATATGTTCTGCCTCTTTTTGTTCTATTTTTTCATAGTGATCCGAATCATAGGCTTGTTTTACTCTTTTCCTTTTCAATGCATGGCGCATATGTGTGCATGCACATGCCTGCCTGCCTGCCTGCCTGCCTGCTTACCTTTTTATTTGTTTCATGGGAGCAAGCTCAATCAATAAGTCTTACGCATATGCAGCAACCAACCTATTCAAGATGCTTCTCAAGTACAGGCCTGAGGACAAGGCTGCAAAGAAGGAGCGCCTCTTGAAAGAGGCTCAGGCAAAGGCGGAAGGCAAAACCGTTGAGGCCAAAAAACCAATTGTTGTGAAATATGGGCTTAATCACGTCACTTACCTCATCGAGCAGGTTTTACTTTTGTATTTTTGGTGGGTTCTTTTTTCTTCTCAGCATATTGGAAGTAAATTTAAATCAAAGAATTTCCTTGCAGAATAAGGCACAATTGGTGGTTATTGCTCATGATGTTGATCCGATCGAGTTGGTTGTGTGGCTCCCAGCATTATGCAGGAAAATGGAAATTCCATACTGCATTGTGAAGGGCAAGGCACGCTTGGGAACGGTAATTGCACTATATCTGGTTGACTCGTTTTATGAATTTCTAGCAACTGTCTCCTCAACGTCATTTCTGTATCTCTGTAGATTGTCCATAAGAAAACTGCATCTGTATTGTGCCTGACGACGGTGAAAAACGAGGACAAACTTGAGTTCAGCAAAATCTTGGAAGCCATTAAGGTACGGAAGTTCTGCATCTGCGGAATGAGGATAAAGAGTCTTGTTTATAGGTCTCTTGAATTCTGCATTATGATACTGATATCTGTGATTTGCTCTTTCAGGCTAACTTCAATGACAAGTATGACGAGTACAGGAAGAAGTGGGGTGGTGGAATCATGGGTTCTAAATCCCAGGCCAAGACCAAGGCAAAAGAACGAGTTCTTGCCAAGGAAGCTGCCCAGAGGATGAATTAGGGAGCATTTGCTTTTCCTTAGGATCAAGCTCTCTGAGTCTTTTATCCTGGTTTTTGGTTTGTGCCTTTGATATAAGAGTAGACGCAGAAATTTTGGTTTCTTCGTGGAAGGTTGGGATCTAAAGTATTCCTTGAGACATCGATTGTTGGCTTAAACTTTTTAATGTACTGTAGCCTTCTTCTTTTACGGGAGAGTTGTCTTGATGCCTTTTTACCTTGCACCGTTATCAATCATGCGCATTCGTGGAGCTTAGTATCTATCGGTCTACTGATCATGGAGCAGTAGCATTTCATTTTTTTTTCTTCGACACTAGAAATGGATTCTGCATCCTTGAGCTGGCGAAACCCTTTGAAATGAAAGTGAATCATCTCCCCTCCGATAACCAATCTAATACCATGGGGATGGTTCGTGCGTGTATGAGGTCGAATGATGTTTTCTTCCGAGGCTTTAATCAAATGTCTCTAGAAGGGTTAGTTTGGTTTGACTGCGTTTGTCTTCGGCCCATTCAAACATGCAAGGCTTTTCGGGGTTTTCTTTGGAGGAAAAAATTGCCCGGCTAGTTATTTAATATCCGTGCGTTCAGACTGTTTACTAGAAAGTTATTCTTCTGATCGGGAAATATGCTCGGGTTGTGAGGGCCAAATCTCTGAGAATCAATCGAGCAGGACCCTGCATGATTTGAGTATTTTCATTTGCTTGCAAACTCTTTGACTTACGTACCTGCTTCGTGGCATGAACTTATCAACCGGCTTGAAAAGGCGATTTCACGGAAGACTTGCTTAGTTGAATTTTCTATTTTGGATACGAACTAATCACATAATATCCGTGGATCTCTTTTATGTGATGTTTAGCCCAAGGTAATGTATGTGTAACTCAGGGAAAAATATCAAAAAAGTCCTAAACCTATTGCATTAGTACCAATTTAATTATAAACTTTTCAATTGGACCAAGGCGGGAGAAGGCTAGGGCCGCGAAGCCCTCTAAACCTTTTAATATTGGTACCGCGCCCCCTCGCCTCCCAGTGGCGAGCCTCACCCGGCGGGAGGCACGACCCTCGCCCGCCACCCGGGAAGAAGAAGGCATAAGAGAAAAAAAGAAAAATAAAATAAAAAATTAATAAAAAAATCAATAAAAATTAATAAAAATTTCGAAAAATAATTAAAAAATCATTAAAATTGCCACGTCGGCGTCGACAAATAAGATATATACGAAGATTATGATATTTCGATTTTAGGGTATTGTAAAAAAAAAAAAGAGAAAGAAATCTAAAAGATTTGTCTCCTAAAATTCCTACTTGGCCCATTTAATTTATATAATACCTACCCCAATAAATATTTTCTATTACTATTTTACAATGCAGTGTTCTCTGTGGCATGCAGAAACCAAGTTAGTGAGCTCTAAGTCTATGGCCCCTTGGGAAACAAACTTGAGTGGAATGGTATGAACTTCGGCGAGTAACAAGCCAGAGAACTGTCGAGTCGGCCTTTCTCTAGAAGCACATATATATTGGAGCTGCCATCAATCTTAGTTTGGGATATCGAGGGGTCTATTGATTTGGCAAAGGGGGACTTGATGTCAGATCCACACCATACACACTATAGCACTCGTGGGAATCACCATAGGCCTAAGACAATAGATCAACTTGACACCGGAAAAGAAGACAAGAATGATTGAATTACGGAAAGACTCTGAATTGAGTATGGACGAGTCTAAATGAACTTAATAATAAACAAATCAAAATAAATCATACACCGATTTCTTAACCCATATTTGATTAATAAATGAATCGTTAATGAATTTTAGAATCACAAAACTCGAAATAATATGGATGTCAAATAAAGTTATTAACTTATTTAGAATTAGCTAATTTCTATAACTCCTTTGCCCTTACTTGATTTTGCACCCGCCTATTTATTTCATTACCTCAATTGAATTCAAAAGTATCTTATTAAAATGAGTCGGATCACTCAGTTTATATTGCGCAAAAAGTAAATCAATTCGAATTGAAATATCTTTTGATCCGACCCGCCTGTCACACATCAACTCGAGGAAGCATCCTCCGTTGCCTTCGTCCTTAAGGACTCCACGGAGCATTTCCCGTGTCTACGCGCATATCCAACGCGCGCGGAGAAAAAAGAGTCGCGGGTCAAATCGGCCCCCCGCCATTTGGCAAACCCCCAAAAAGGGGAAAAGAAATAAACATCATCGTACATCGTTGATGCCCGAAATCGTTCATCAACCAGAAGACGGACAAGGACACGACGAAACCGACTTTAGCCCCAACCCCATCACGTCCAAAGGCATTCCCCACGGGGGCGAATCCGTAAATTGGCGTAGCTCCTCCTCGCCTCCGTGCTCTTCCCGCGACCTCCCTGCTTCCTCTTTTCCTTTTGATCCTCTCTCTCTCTCTCTCATCGCTCTGCACTAAAGCCTCTTCCTTTTCTTTAGAATTTCAAACCCTTCCTCTCCCTCTCTCTTTCTCTCTCTCTTCCCGACTTCGCTTTTCCACTGCTCCGGAGCTCGCTTCCAGATCCGAACTCTCCGCCGTCGACGGATTCCGACCCGCCCCGATCGGCGTCGATACTCAGCAGCAGCAGCGGCAGCACAGCGCGCGCGCGCGGGGCAGCGGGATTCCCGGCCTCCGTTCCCCCTGTGGGAGGAGCCATGGCTAGGGCAAATGAGAACTGGGATAGGCTGGTCAGGGCGGCGCTGCGGAGGGAGCAGCTCGCCGGGGGCGCCGGCCGCCCGGGCCACGCGCGGGCCCCGAGCGGCATCGCCGGGTCGGTCCCGCCCTCCCTCACCCGCTCCACCAACATCGACATGATCCTGCAGGCCGCCGACGAGATTCAGGCCGAGGACCCCAATGTCGCCCGGATTCGTAAGGGCCTCTCTTCCCTTCCCCCACTCCGAGATGTCGCTCCTGCCGTAGCTCCGAGCATTTATCTATCTGATTCTCGGCTCCCTTTTTTTTTGTTTTTCTTGTCTGAAGTATGCGAGCAGGCGTATTCGATGGCTCAGAATCTGGATCCCGGTAGTGAAGGTCGAGGCGTTCTCCAATTCAAGACTGGCTTGATGTCTATTATCAAGGTAGGGACTGGACGACTGGATTTGAATTGAGGCGTCGGCCGCTCTTAGGAGTTTCGTCATTTCTTGCTATCGGATTTAGTCCTACGGACGGTGGCGGCTGTTCTTTTTTTTTTTTTTTTTTTTTTTTTTTTTTTTTCTTTTTTCCGTTTCTTTTGTTGGGTTTGATAGTCGTAGTCTGAAAAACTGGAGCCTGCTGCAGCAAAAACTTGCCAAGAAGGATGGGGGGCCGATCGATCGCAATCGGGATATGGAAAACTTGTGGGAGTTCTATCAACGCTTCAAGAGGCGCAATAGAGTGGATGATATGCAGAGGGAAGAACAAAGAATGCTCGAATCTGGGAGTGCTAATTTCGGAGAGTATGGAGAACTTCTGCTTGCCTCATTTACTCATTATCTATCTTGATTGCCTAGCACAATGTTTTATTACATGAACTACCCCATGATTTCGAGGATCATGGGCTTTTTGTAGGATGTGACTCGATCAGTAAGACCAGTTAATCCTAATATTTATAGGATATCATGTTCATTGAGAGCAAGACTATTGGCTTTCTGAAACTACTGCTTGCACAAAAGATAATGCCTGATGAAATGGATTCTTAATATTGGAATGGCAAAAACACAAAGGTGGCAATGGAGGGTGTATCATCTTGACCCCTTGAATCTTCAGAAAGTTAGATGTATTCCAGTGACATTGTGGGGCTGCAAAATCCGAAAGTACTTCTTCACCTTCTCACCAAAATTTATGTGTTGTGAAAGTTTTGGGTGTTCAGGGTTGAAAAAAGATACTGAAGTGCATGAGTCGCAAGATTTTGATTCCGCATAAAGGAAAAAGTAGAAGTCAATCTAGATGCGCCTTAAACTGATGAATCAACAAAGTTGGCAATATGTAGTCCATGAATGTGAAAGTCTTCCAGTGTATGGGTTTTTGTCAACTGTGAAGTTCCTTTTACTCCTTAGCTCTTGAATTCTTATCCTTCACGAAAATGATAGTAATTAACGCTTGTTCTTCGAGATTCCCTTTTGGGATATGTCTCTTAGCTGCTTATAATGTATTTTCTTCGTGATTGCTCTCTTACTCTCTTTTGTCACGAAATTGCGGTCTGATGTTACTCCTTTATGGCTGCTTGACTAGATAATTGATGTCAAGATGGATCTTTCCCCTGCAGTTCTTGAATGGGGACAGGGAATGTCTGGCTCTTTAATGTTACTGTCCTGAGGTCACTGACAAAAGTACTTTGTCTGCAGGTTGGGACTCAGATATGCAGAGAGGAAAAAGGTGTTCAGTACCTTGAGAGCTTTAGTCGACGTCATGGAGACACTTGGCAAAGATGCAGATCCTGATGGTGTTGGAAAGCTCATCCAAGAAGAGGTTATCGATTGACATTTTGGGTTTTATCAGGACATCATAGAGCTACTTTAGACAATCACATGCTTTCTCTTTGGTCAATAGTTTGATAGATGTTAGGTGCAGCGTGGGCATGGAAACGTTTCAGTTTGGATTTCATAATCTTGGGATGTCTGAACTTTTTCTAGGAATACAGCTGTGGTTTTAATTAGGGTGCGTTTGGTAACGTTTCTGTTTAAAAATTGTTCTAGAAAACGTTAAAAAATTATTCTAGGGAACAAAAGTAGTTCCCTGGAACAATTTTTGAACAGAAGAACGCGTTTGGTAAATTTGTTCCCGGAATAGAAAAAGAACGGAAACACGTTTGGTAAACTTGTATAATTTTTTTGTTTCTTTTAATTTTTTAATATTTTTATTTTATTTTTCCTTTTTTCTTTTTTCTTCCTTTTGGCCGGTCGCTGGCCTCCCATGTCCGAGGCCGGCGACCGGCCAAAGAAAAAAGAAGAAGAACAAAACAAAAAAGAAAGAAAAGAAAAAAAAATAGGAAAGAGAAAAATTGTTTCTAGAAAGTGTTCCAGAAACTTTTTCTTGTTTCTTGTTTCTGTTCCAAATTTGTTCCGAGAACAAAAAAATATATTTAAAACAAAAAAGCAAACAAACGCGTTTCTGTTCTTTTTTTGTTAAAAAAAAACAGAAATTGTCTTCATGAACAAAAGAAAAGAATACAAACAAACAGGGCCTTAGTAAAATCCTTGGTAAGTGTAGAGACAGGGAAGGTGGTGGGGAATGAGAGGGCTTCTGTTAGTATTGGATCCTTTCCATAATTAAATGGATGGGTGCCTTCATTATGACTTTGGGTGGTAAGGATGGGGTGGTCATTCTGGATGCTATACTATAGCTATGTGGTCTTCCTTTTAGAGAGTAAAGCTTTTTACTCAAGCTGTGCTGAAAATGGGTTGGTACCCGCTCATAGACTTGCCATGTAATTCATCTTTATTTACAGGAATGTACAGAAACTAGCTTTTTCCTAATTCCACAATTCAATCTTCATAATTACAGAAGAGCAGCATTTTGCAGACAACTATATTGGTTGTGGAATTTTTTATCACACTGTCGTGGCATATATGATTGTTTTTGTTAGGCATAGTACTTGCACAGTAAACCCTTTTTAGCGAGACAAGCTGTGGTTGCTATTTTTGTTACTGGTTTACTACTGTGCCAGGTTGGCTCTGTATTTTAACATAAACAATTTTGTGAGTTTTTGCAGTTGCGAAATATCAAAAAATCTGATGCAACAATGGCTGGGGAGCTTACTCCTTACAATATCGTTCCTTTGGAAGCACCGGTGCTTTCCAATGCTATTGGCATATTTCCAGAGGTAAGTTAACCTCCCTTTAGGGGGTCCTAGTAAGCGAAGTCTCTCGATTGGAAATTCTGCCCTTCTTTGGGAAAGCAATTGCTGTCATGCACTAGAATGTTCATTGTCAAACATCTGCCTGCTGGAAGTGATCCTACTGTCTTAGCTTATTGGTTTTTGCTAGTCACCAATTCCCTTTTTTCTAAATTTTCTAGGTTAGAGGTGCCATATCAGCTATTCGATATGCTGATCACTTCCCTAGACTTCCTGCTGCTTTCGAGACTTCTGGACAGCGGGATGCTGACATTTTTGATCTTTTAGAATATGTCTTTGGGTTTCAGGTATGTACATTTCATATTCAACTATTCACTTCGTTCTTTTTTTTTCCCCTATGGTTAGTTATGGGGTGCAATAAACTGTTTTCATACCTTCGTTCATACTCAAATTTCTTTTGGCATACGACCATCAGAATTCTTGACTGTAATATGTTGAAGAATCAATAGTCCTTATTATTATGCATTCTTGTGCTCACTTTCCCTTTGTCTGTGTAATGTATATTATATGAAGTGCAATTTTGCTTATCATGCATGTACCCTGCTTTGAGTGGATCTAGATATTGATTTTAAGGGATTTCATGGGGCTATAGTAGGGTGGTTCTATATGATGTACATAAAGTAGGAGGGAAGAGAAGATGAAAGCCAGGTTAATGATTGTAGGAGGATTAAAAGTAGTTACATTGACCTGATAATATCTCTTCTTTGCACAAGAAAAGTACCTGTATTGTTATCTAATGTCTATACTACAATGCTAATAATTGCACCTGGCTATTCTTTCTGGCGTCAAAATATTCACGATCATATGATTTTACTTATGGGCATTACACGATAAACTTCCTATATAGGACAAGATGCTGCATACATTTTAAAAAAGTTAGGAAGATGATATGCAAAACTGTAATCTTTGTGTAATGGTTTAGACTTACAATGCTCTGCTTTTAAATAGATGGGTTGTGTAAGCAATGCCCACCAGTCCATAATTTATAGTCTGTTGAGTGAGCGCAGATTTCTGTCATTTGCTTCTCCAAATGTTTTTCTTGGATAAAGCTCTTACTAGTGATTGCATGATCTTATTATGAAGCTAGAGTAGATAGTATGGATACAAGCCAGAAAATATAGAAGGGAGGAAAGCAGGTACAAGGGTTGGACTTGCCTCTTACTGGAATAGTTTCTGCGGAACTTCTCTCCGAAATTATCACACTTGCAATTTACCTTTTTATATACAAATACTTGTTCAGTTGAACATTTCACAAGTCATAGGTAGCTGTTCTTCTCTCTAGCATACCTATAAAGGACTGGTGGATCAACCTTTGTGCTGGTATCATGACTTCTGCTTCAGAGATAGAGCTCTTCTAACTCTTTCAGTGGCCTCACGACAAAATATTTGCCAGTGCTAATTGAAGCTTGTCAATGTAACTTATTGAATAATATTGTGTTGAGGAGTTTTTTAGGTTTTGCACCTTTTTCACTACATGCTGACGATAACGAGATTCCCTTGCAATGGGTTGGTTAATCAATTGTCCATTTGCCAATGTCTCCATGGATTTGGTCTTGTTTTAGTTAAATGTGCAAGGTTTAATAAATATACTGGGAGTGGTGATAATTTAAAAGACATAGGATATTTCAGTTGAGATTAGCCGGTGCCATTTTCCCAGCCTGCCAGGTAGATTCTTTGTAGTTTCTGAAGTGCGACTTCACTAAAGACATTGCTTGTCCATGTTTTTCTCTTTGCTTGATTATAATTTGTGATAAAACAATTTTTGTGCTTTTAGTTTTTGTACCGGAAGTATGATAGGGCATGGTCACCAACTAGTCTGTCCATTTTAATTTTTTCATCGAAGAAGATTGATAGGATGATCTAAATTTTTTGTTTTATCTGCAGAAAGACAACATAAGGAACCAGCGTGAGAATATTGTTCTTGCTCTGGCGAACGCACAGACTCGACTCAGCATACCCGCTGGGACTGATCCTGTTGGTACCTTTGCTTTGAGACAAATTCTATATGGAGGAATTTCTACTGTTTCTCCTCATAGTTAAAGTTGCTCTTGTTATTTGCTTCGCGTACATTCTTCACATGCAGTTATTTGGTGAAATTTTTCTCCTTGATTGTCATAATATCTAAAGAATGAAGAGGTAGAAGGTGATTATTGGAAAGTTATTTGGTGAAATTTTTCTCCTTGATTGTCATAATATCTAAAGAATGAAGAGGTAGAAGGTGATTATTGGAATGTACTTACTAGTTTTATGTGCTTTTATGCCAACTATAATTGTATTTTCAGGTAGTTTGTTGGATCTTTTCAATATCAGTTTTGTTTGAAGTTTATAGTTCGACAATTGTGGTATTCAAATTAAGCTAGGGATATCAATAGCAAATTTGTTGTATCTAATTTGGCCTATCTTATTGTTCTTCTCCCAAGTGCAGCTTTCTCTTAAGTAGACTACATGCATCTATGAGTTCCAATTGTGGCCGATCCTTTCATGTTGGGTCCTATCACTTGATTCATGGAGACTTCTGCGGGTGAAATTTTGCTGTATTTCCACCAAAATATATGCCAAGATGATTGTATGATAAGGATTGTTGGAAGGACAATATGACTCACGAGTCCCTCTATGTATAATTAGTTAAAATGGGTTTGGGAGGATATGTGTCTCAAGAATGGATTGGTTCAACATAAATTTTCCCAGAGCATCTGAATTTTCTGTTACAAAGTTTCCTTCTTTGAGTCTCATGGGAAATGATTAAATAGTGTCCTCTTTTGTGACGTTTCAAAGTGATTCTTGTTACTGAGGATTCTAGAGGAGCTTGTTGACCAATCAGTCTCCTTCTAGATATTTTTGTTTCGATGGAGTGCATTCTAATCATTTCTTCAACAGCTTCGTGGGGAATAGATCTAAAGAGGCAGGTTACCTGAGATACATCCTAAAACATATCTGTTGTTTTAGAAAATTTTTTGGGGTTTTATCTCAAGTTGTAGGAATTTGTTGATCAGCGCCATATTTAAGTCTCCAAACAAAGATTTAACTGCTGTCTGTATATTACTGCCTGGATGGATGGCCTCTTGGTGCTTATTTATTATAAAAAAAAAAAAAAAAAATTCCGTGGAAACATGTAAATATATGATCTTTGTTCTGCATGGGTTGGTGGCTGAACCCTATCTGGTCTATCTTTTGATCCAGAAAATAGATGAGAAAGCAGTCAATGAGGTTTTCTTGAAGGCACTGGATAACTACATTAAGTGGTGCAGATACTTGAGGATTCGACTCGTTTGGAATAGGTTAGATTGCTGCTTTTGGAGACTTACTTATGTCCTGATTTTCTGTAATTTCATTTGTCTTGATCTAGCTAATGCTTTTATCTTCAGTTTTGAAGCAATTACTAGGGACAGGAAGCTCTTTATGGTTTCATTATACTTTCTCATATGGGGTGAAGCTGCAAATGTGCGGTTCCTTCCGGAATGTATCTGTTATATTTTTCACAATGTAAGTCCTTTCAGTTTGCTGTTTGATTGTTTAGACTTGTCCTTCGGCACTTATTCCTTACATGTGTAGTTGTAGTATCTTCAATTCTCTTGGTTTTGGGTTCTGGCTTGGGGAATGGTGACGCTTGAATCAAGGTCAGCACTTGAGGAAGGGTTGCCTCTACCAATTCAGCAAACTGATGGTCTTGAGCATTAGACTATTTTATAGCCGACTGTACTTGATGCATACTTCCGTTGCCAAAAGATGTCTGAAGTCTGTCTTGACATAGGGTTGCAACATTTCTTATGATGTGAATTTATTGGAGAATAGGACATTTCTCAATTTAATATTTACTAGGAGTTACAAGCCAAGAAAATAAGTGTAATGTCTACCAGTGGTCTAACATAGGAGAGTGGCTTCTTCGATATCCCGAAAGTTCAAAGGAATTAACCACCTCTTCTATAGCTTAAGGGTCAGTTTCAGACCAAAATGCAAAAAATCAAAAAGACATGAACTTAGTAGCTCTGTATTTTTTTTTTCTTTTTTAATTGGGTAATGTTTTGTCAAAGCATGGGAAGCTGACAATTTCTCTTCCAGTTATTTCACGTCCATCATTAATCTTGTTCATTGCTCTTTGAACAACATATTACAGCTTCCATATGTATGACCTGTGAACTTCTTTGAAGAAATACCATTTCCCAGTAGCTTGCTTCCCACCTGCATCTTTCGTTTGCGTGTCATATTCACCTTAATTTAACAAATAGGACAAATATGAGAACATCTCTGTTCGTTGAGTTGTTGAGACCTCTCGAATTCACACTTGTTGTAAATCTTCATTCTAATTGCGAGAAGGCATGAGCATATCTATTGTGATGAAGTCCTGTGAAAACCAATGTCGGTTTGTTTCCTATGAAGAAAAACAGGGTTTAGTCTTTCAAGGTCTTGAAGCATCATATCTGTTATAAAGAGATCATGGATTCATTTTCCACGCTTGTTAAGATCATTTTCAATGCCAAAACTCCATAAGCCATGCTCCCACCTTGAAGCTGTATCAACTCTCACCGAGATTGCCCTGTTCATATATTTCAAGAATTAAGTCTGTGACTGCTAGGGGAGGTTGGAAATTTCCCTTAGACCAAATTTTTGTCCTTCTTATGCTGGCCCCAGAAAATTCTTTTGAAGACTTTTCACCTGTTAGCAATGGTTTACCTTCAAATTTCAATTTTTCTTGAGGTCAATGCTGTCATTTCTCGAAGTGCAATTTTCTTTTTCCAATATTTCGAGAGTTTCGGTTCAGATGTCAATTTGAGTTTGTTCTAGGTGTGAGTTGAGGAATTATTTGTTGGAATGCATGCTGCCCATATAGAATTCTGAATATGCATTGCCTCATGGATGGTAACAAAATCGCTTTTTCTTTACAGATGGCAAAAGAATTAGATGCAATATTGGATCATGGAGTGGCTAACATTGCTCCAAGCTGTAAAACAGAAAGTGGTCCAGCATCATTCCTGGAGAAAATAATTTGTCCTATATATGATACATTATCCGCGGTGGGTACTCCTAGTTATTTTGATGATTCCTTTCTGATTTGGAAAGATGCCAAAATTGTTTTGTTTCCCCTTAGAGTGTCGACATTGTGTTGCTGTTTTTTCTGCGAATGCTCTTGAGGCCATGGAGTTTCTATGTATTGTCTCTTTTCAGATCTCTCTGTTAACTTTGAGATTTCACTGGAATTACTGTCATTGTGTGTTGTATGTTTATAAGCTTTCGTATTCAACAAAATGTGTTATAGATTGATTAAGTTGATAACTTTACTGACATAATAAAAAAAAAAATTCTCATTATGCAATTTCTGTTTAATTGTGACTTCGAGTTGTTCTGTATGTATATTTTCTTCCAGGTGTACGTTATCTGCCCTTGCTAGTGTGCTAACATACTCTCAAGAGTTCATCAGCCTCATGATGTGCTCACATTGCTCTTCTTCAGTCCAGCCTTTTTTCCCTTTCTTTTTTAGCTGAAGATGGGCAAAAAATTTAAGCCTGTTGGTTTCCATTGAGAGACACTTGTTGCTTAAATTAAATAAACGGATGTGACAAGACTGAATTAAATAATTTCATTTAGCATGTCAATATTATTAAGTAAAGCGAAGTAATTCAAGTCACACTTTTAGCTGGCAAATTTGTATTGTAGTTTGTGTATTTTCAGTTACTTTCTGTACCAAAATTTTCACTTTGGTTTAATGCAGGAAGCTGCTCAAAATGATAATGGTAGAGCTGCACATTCTAAATGGAGAAATTATGATGACTTTAATGAATACTTTTGGTTTGTTCTCCTACCTAATATAAACCTTTTCAAATTGGTAAATTTGTTGTGCGAATTTCTTTGTTTTTAAATTTCTGCTATTTGGATCCATTGCAGGTCACCTGCTTGTTTTGATTTGAAGTGGCCTTTCAAAGACGGATCATCTTTCTTCCAGCACCCTAAAGGGAGGAAAAGGGTTAGTTGTAAATCAGACCTAGATTTTCGAAATCGCTGCTTTATCTGTTATGCTAAGCATGGGAATTCTGTTGCATTTTAGTGTATTGGAATTTGGTGTTATTTTGAGTTTTTTCTTACATGGATTACGTTGGGAACATACCAAAGTGGAGACGTGTGTCCAATACTTGTAACTTGTTCATAGACTCATTATTAACCGATCATAGGCTTGCAAGTAGAATTATCGTATTTTTCTTTTTAGTGGCTGGCATTGCTTATTCTTTAATTTTAAGGGAAAATTCCAACTAAGGGCTTGAAGTGTTATCATTTTTCTCAAATAAGGGCCTAAAATGGAAATTGTTTCAAATGAGAGTCTGAAATGGCTATATAAGTTTCAAATAAGGGCCCGACTGTCCAGTTGGTAAAGGGTATTTTTGTCTTTTACCTTTTTTTTTTTTTTTTTTTTTTTGAATTTCTTCTCTTTTTTCTGGTTTTCCCTTCTTCTTCGCTGGTGGTTGGATCAGCCACTGGCAATGCCCAGAGAGGTTGGGCGAGGCCCACCCTCACTAGTCACAAGCAGGGGATAGCCTTGCCTTGGCAAGTCCTCGCCCTTGGTGAGGCCGCCCTTGCTAGTGGCTGGCAAACAATGGACTTGCCTGGGTGAGGCCGCCCTCAAAAGCTATAGGTGGGGATGGCATAGAGGCCGACCTTGAAAGCTATAGGCGGGGTCGGCCCTCCACAAATCTGTGATAGGGTCCCCTGCCCACAGCCGGCAAACCCTCGCATGGTGGTTGGCAATGTCGCTGGGCCTTCGCCCTAAAAGTTAAAAAAAAAAAAAAAGGAAGAGCAGAGAAAAAAGGAAGGAAGAAAGAAAAAAATAATTTAAAATAAAAATGGTCCTTTGACAAAAATACCCTTTGATTTGGCGAGCAACCAGCAAGGTCAGGCCTTTATTTGAAACTGCCATAGCCACTTCAAGCTCTTATTTGAGATTGATATAGCCATTTACGGTCCTTATTTTACACAGGGTCCACTTTAGGTCCTTATTTGAGAAAATGAAGGCACTTCGTGTTTTTATTTGGAATTTTCCCTCATTTTGATGGGCGATGTTTCATTGATTATTATCTTTACTGTAAATATCAAAGGACTGGGAACCTATACTGAGTATTTGGTCACATCAATGGCTTCGTTTGTTCCAATTTTGCCATATGGATTTGAGACTTCTAATTGTGGAGCTTTGAGTCTTTTTATTTTGTGCTTTATGCTCTGAGTAATCGCGTAAGATGATCCATGGAGTGGAGCCATTTAGTGTCGATAAGGTTGTGTCGCTGTGAACTGGTCAATGCTTGCTTTCATCAATATTTTTGTGGATTGTACATGAAGGGCTGTTGCAAACAAATCGTACAAGTAGATTATAAATATACAATATTGTACTTGACGCCATTCATTCTTGTTGTTGTACTTTTAGAGTTCTGAAATATTCCTTCTTGATTGTTGCACATTTCACTGACTTGCATGCATGTGAAATTTGCAGACTGGGAAAAGCACATTTGTTGAGCACCGTACTTTTCTTCACTTGTATCGGAGTTTTCATCGTCTTTGGATCTTCTTGGTGTTAATGTTTCAGGTAGTTAGATAATAATACAACTATATCAGGTTCAATGCTATTCTTTCTACAATTTGATACAAGATCTCTTTGCTTACTTTTATTTCAGGCTCTTACAGTGATTGCCTTTAATAACGGTGATATTAATTTGCGTACTTTCAAGGCAATTCTTAGTGTCGGGCCTACATTTGCGATAATGAATTTTGTTGAGAGTGAGTTCTCCTTGGTGTTTCTTTGTTCAAGCATCTGAATATTTGATGATAACCCTTGTAGCTTTTTTATTTTTATTTTTATCTTTACTACCCTTTTTAAGAGCTTTCGCTTTGGTTGCTCGCTGATAGGTTGCTTAGATGTCCTCCTCATGTATGGGGCTTACTCTACGGCAAGAGGAATGGCAATCTCGAGGCTGGTCATTAGGTTCTTCTGGTGTGGCTTGACCTCTGTAGCGGTGACATATCTCTACCTGTAAGTTTGTGGTTTTGGCTTTCGAAAAGTGAAAAGGAAAAGAAGGGTCATGCAATCTTGTGGGGGTTTTTCTTTTTGTTTCTAACTGGAGTTAATGAGTTGTAATCAATAGTGATTTACTTGCAGGAATGTTCTGGAGGAAATGAATAAGAACTCTGATTCTACCTATTTTCGGATCTACATTCTGGTTGTGGGTGTTTATGCAGCTTTACGCTTAGTCCTAGGGCTGCTGCTGAAACTACCAGCATGTCATTCCCTTTCTCAGATGTCTGATCAACCATTTTTTCAATTTTTTAAGTGGATTTATCAGGTATTCTGTGTGGCTTATTTGGCTGACTTCAGAAATTTTAATTGAATTTTTCTTTTGCAGCTAATTGGTATATGACCGTCTCCTTTTTATTATGATCTATGCTGTCTCTACCAGGAACGTTATTATGTCGGTCGTGGACTTTATGAAAGCTTGGGTGATTACTGTCGGTAAGCTTCAACCCTAACGGATATGAGGACTAGTATTATCTATAGATGCGTGAACCTTGTGTGATCCTCATCGCTTTTGTTGTATGGCGGTGTAAAGTTGGCTTTAGTTTACTCTAAGAAGTGAGAGTTGTAGGATTATTTAATCTTATTTTCCTTTTTATACTTTCTACAATACGGGCTACCAGATGAGCTTAGCTCTTCTCCTTCTATTGTCTTAGTCCAGTTACTAGTCAGCATGAAGTCCAGAATTGTTGGTAAAGTTCGTTGATATATATAATATATATATTTTAAAGTTTATGCACGAATTATGAGAATATTATGTGTCAGAATCCTTTCTTACGTACCAAGTGATATGCTTTGCTTCATGGAATCATTTCTAATATTTTCTGCTGTGTCAGTTTGGCCTGGAAAACCTCCCCATGCATGAATATTAAATGATGCGAGTGCTACTTCCTTATCTCAGCCTTTTCTTTCTTTAAGTCTTAACTAACGTCACTCCATTCTACGATGGCCTTCATAATTATTTTTAGGCAATTGATGAAAAAAGGTTGTCGATCCAAAATTGCTAGACCAAAGATACAAGTAACACATAGCAGAGTACTGAATGAATAGAAGGTTGATTAAAAAGAAGAGAGGGTTGAAGGAAGAGTGAGACTGCATTTTGGTCCAAATCTTACTTGGATGGTAATAGTTGGATTAGCATGGTATTTTATCCTTAAAATAGGATTTTTCTATTACTGTCTCCCCAAGTCTCTGCTCGCTTTATATACCTTGTATGACTTCCAGCATATGATGAGTTTCAGCACAAATGGTGGCGATGGCCCATTGAGTTCCGGCAACAAGCCTCGAAACAGGCAATAATGGTTGTACTTGTGCTATAAAAATTGGTAATCGTAACACTTGGAATGGGTTTTTCTACTTTTTCATTTACATTTCTCTGGATGGTTATCTGTGGTTATGGTGTTTGGGTAAGTTGAAGTCTTGTAATTTGATCCAATTAGATATAATGGAATACATTTTAGTTTCTATTTGAAACTTTTTCTTCTATGTTTGCTGATTGTCAAAATATGGGGCTACTTAAGTGGTCTGGCACATACATTCTTTGTTCTTAAGTATGCTAACATGATGTCCCATATGATTTCTCTATTGTTTTGGTAACTTTTAGATTTCGTTTGAATGTATTTTCTTTTCTTTTGCTGCGTTTATTGAATGTCAGCTGTTAGCATAGAGAATCTATAGTGACTGTTTTTCGTTATCTGCTGCAGGTATGTTCTATACTGGTTAATAATTTTCATTTGCAAATTTACATTTGCGTACTTCCTCCAGGCAAGTTGGCGTAACTCGCTTAGTTGTAAAGGCTAAGCCATGAGTGTTTTGTCTCTGCTCGTGCTCATTGGACAGAATAAATGACTCTTTTTTTCTAAGCCTGATGTCTTCTATGACTGCAGATTAAACCTCTTGTGAAGCCAACCGAGACGATTATTGGTCTTCGACTTTTAAGATATTCGTGGCATGATTTGATTTCAAAACGTAAGTCTTTATTTAGTTTTCAAATTTATGAATCACAAAGTAAGTTGTTTATGTAGTTTTAAAATTTCAGGAACGCTCTTCGTGTTTTTTTTCCCATAATGATATATTTAGGTAGGGAAACTAGTACTGATTTTATCTAGGCAAAAAGTTCTCTTTTTCCTGCTGGTTTATTGTTTATGTAGTTATATCGGTACCAAATTGATTAAAAATGAGTAGGAAATTGGCTTATCTAGGTTTTCTTGATGAGGTAGATTGAGATACAGGGTGATCTGTTTAGTGCATGTGGCTCACCAGGGGTAAGATTATGCTGAAGTCGGAGTTTGAAATTTAGCTAGGTTACCACTCTAATTTGCATATTTGTTGCTCTCTGGTGACACTACATGATGGTTGCTAGTGTTATATGGACCTTAGCTGGCATTACATGTTAGTTATATACTGGTCACTAGCTCTCTGGACATAATGTGATGGTTGTGCAAATAGATATCTGCATTTTTATTCTGTTAAATTGTTAGAAAGTCCAACCCAAAAGCTTAAGCTTGTAGGTGGAGGAAGAGCACATGAATATGAATAGCATATAGGTATTGTTGTCAAGTGATGTGACGTGCAAGTTGGATTACAAGTTGCTTGTGGAATTTTGACTCTGCACATTCACGTAGAATTTTTTACCACGCACCTTTGCGTGATGGACAATTGGCTTTGATACCACGTCGAAAGACAAAAACTGAATTGAATGCTTGATTAGGTTAATCTGACTCCAAGCTGTCTATTTATAATAAAGCCAAAAGGCCAAAAATTACAATATCATTGTTATTGCCCCCATACATAAAGTAAATAGACAAATATACCCCTATTAGCAAAATACTCTCAACATAAATTATCTTAAAGGTATTTTACCTAGAAGACATGTTTTAATCTCATGTTGGATAACTGTGAGACCCCCAAAGAGATGGTCATAACATTTTCATCCACGGAATATGGACCCTTCTCTTGTGCTACACCTTGCCTACTCCACTCTAACTTAGGATTGCTTGGTGTGACATGGGCTATTGGCATATGTTTGGATTCTTATTCAGCTGGTTGTAGGATTGCTTCTGTAGACTAAGCTTTTTCTCTGAGCCTATACTTCCCGGTGTATCTAAGTTTTTCAGTCAAGATATGCTATTTCTATTACTTTGGCACTGTTTACATAAGCAATACTGAAAGTAATTCCCATTTTTGTGTCACATAGAGAGGGAGAGCTAGTGGTAATTGTTAAGTACCTTCATTTCTTTCCAGTTTAATGTCTTTATTTTGGGAATAAGAATAGTTCGTGGTGGATGGTTTGACTCTAGCACTTCTCTGAAAAAGAGTCAATATCGCTCAGACTTCACAGAATTTCCAAGAAATTGTGATTTGCCATTTTAATGCTATCTAAGAGAAATGGTTTGACTGACATTAATTTTCCAAATTGATTATTTTGTTGGGAAGCATTTACAATGTTGTGGAAGTGCTAGCAGCTGGGCTAAAAAAAGGTCATTGCGCAAAATCATAGATAGTCAAACTTATTGAGGGGAGAATTTTTTAAGGAGGACTGTTTGATTGTAAATGAGGTTGTTTGGTTCAATGTGGAAGAGTAACTATAAAGGAGTCACTAGTTAAGTCCTTCTTGTTAACAGAGTCCCTTGTAAAGTTAACATGGAGAAAGTGTAGGACAATATTTCTCGACAATGCCTATTGTACATTATGGGGAGAATTGGTTTGTGAAGAGATGGTGGTGGTGGATATGGTTTGTGGTGATTAGGAGAACGACATGAATCTTTTGGGTGTGGCTAGTAAAGTTAGTGATGACACTCCTTGGATGAGGCTTTGTAAATGGATTGTTGAGCATTGGCATGATTTAATAAGTATTATCATCTGTAACAGAGTCCCTTGTAAAGTTAACATGGAGAAAGTGTAGGAAGTTGTTTCTCGACATTGCCTATCGTACATTATAGGGAGAATTGGTTTGTGAAGAGATGGTGGTGGTGGATATGGTTTGCGGTGATTAGGAGAATGCCATGAATCATTTGGGTGTAGCTAGTAAAGTAAGTGATGACACTCCTTGGATGAGGCTTTGTAAATGGATTGTTAAGCATTGGCATGATTTGATAAGTATTATCATCTGCAACATTTCCAGATGAGATTGCATTTCTGGTTGGCATGGCAGTGCTGTTTAATACCACCTAAAACCCAATTTCCTTGAAGATGTAGAGGCAGCACCTCAGCTCCAGAATTTCTGTTTTTATGGTGGAAATACTATAAAGGTGGATGTTTGAGGAACTTTAATCAGTGGGAATGGTATCCTGTTGCTGAATTCCTTAGGGAGAGAATACAAAGCTGAACGAGATGTGGTAAAATGGCAGTCTGCTAGGAATGAATGATTTAGTCTAATCTTACCAGTGCATAATTTCTGAAATGAGTGAGAATGAAACCGTACTTGCCTTTGATATAGGTGATCAGGGTTCACAGGATTTCCAGTTTTGCCGGGGAGGCTTTTACTGCAATACATAATGTTGAAGATTGGTTGGTTTTGGTGAGCAGGTGCAATAGAGAAAATAAACACCTATAACTCCATCCCCTAGGATGCAAATTTGTTGGAATTTGATTTTGGCCCTTGTCAGGATTAGCTGGATAATAGTGAAATTGATCCAGGAGGAGCTGAAGCTGAAGGCTTTGGCAGGGGTTTGTTTTAATAAAGAGGTGAGGAAAAAAAGAGGATGCTATGATGGTTGATCCCTCTTTAGTTCATGTGGAGGCTGAGAAGTAGAAGAGAATTTGGAGAAGAGAGATTTTGTCATCATTAATGGTGGAAGTGCTTTGTATCATGGATATCCTGGGTAGAGCATGGTACATTGTTTTTCTCTAATGGTTGGTGTCGTCTTGGTGCCACTTCATTAAAATTTTGTTAGACATTCAAAACATGTGTATGTATCTATGTGTTTGCAAATGTATTTGCATTGTGGGGAGCAATAATGGTTGGTGCAAATAATCTTTTCACGTGCTTTACTGACACTTTGCTTTGCTGGAAAAGTGAAGTCTCACACTTAGGAGACACACGTATCTTTTCTTGGTGGATTAGGTTATTATGACTTATTGGTTTCTCTGATTGTTGAGCAGATAACCATAATGCCTTGGCCATAGCCAGCCTTTGGGCTCCTGTTGTTGCTGTAAGTACCCTTTTTCTAGTTTGGTTTTCTTGCCATCCAACGGTGTATAATTGCCCTCATGTCAAGAAGAAAAAAGTTTGCTCTGTTTGGAATCCTCCTAGTTTATTTTATGTCATGGAGAAAAGCTGCCGTTCGATTTTAAAGACTGGATAGTTAATTTATTTGTTTGAATATTACTGTTGATAATAATCCCCTATATTTTTAAATTGCCAGATATATCTCATGGACATTCACATCTGGTACACTCTCTTATCTGCAATTGTTGGTGGTGTGATGGGTGCTCGTGCCCGATTAGGCGAGGTACAGTTATTTCTAAAACTAGTATTAGACTTGGCTGAGAGTAGCATAGTTTTCTAAGTTGCATATAATGTGCTTTATAGAATGGTTGGATGTTCTTTCCCTCACTAACCTCGCGCTGTGCATGAAAAATATTTTTGGCAGATACGCTCCATTGAAATGCTGCATAGGCGTTTTGAGTCCTTCCCTGAAGCTTTTGTTAAGAATCTCGTCTCTTCCGAAACGAAGCGGTGATAATTATTCTCTTTGTGGATTATATACAGCATCTCTGGGTTTTTCCTCACTGTCAAATTTTTTCCCCTTGTTGTTTCATGATCACGCTTGGTAACTCATCTTTTGTCTTTTTCTTTCAGGATGCCCTTTAATCGGCAGTCGCCCTTTAATCGGCAGTCGCCCCAGATTAGCGATGTACTCAATGTTTAATCTTTCATCCTTTTTCTCTAATTAAATTCTTGTATTCTGTTTCTCTTATTTTATGTATGTGTGTGCAGGATGCACAAGACATGAATAAAGCATATGCGGCCATGTTTTCTCCATTTTGGAACGAGATTATCAAAAGTTTACGTGAGGAAGACTATATCAGCAATAGGTAGGTATCTGAAAGGGTGCTTCTTTCTAGTGAGAAAGTAATACCTGGATTTTGTTTCGATCTATGTTTCTGCTTCCTCCTTTTCTTTTTATGTTGGTGAATACTTGTTCAATTGGTTTCTTTGCTACAGGGAGATGGATTTGCTTTCCATTCCTAGCAACACAGGAAGTTTAAGATTAGTTCAATGGCCATTGTTTCTTTTAAGCAGCAAGGTATGTTTCTCAAGTTTACACTAGCTTTGGAGAATCCCATTCTGATATCAAATGGATGATGCTAGTCATCAACTGAACTGCTTTTTTTTTCCTCTCCTGTCTGATCTGCTCAGATCCTGTTGGCAATTGATTTGGCACTGGACTGCAGAGACACCCAGGCGGATTTGTGGAATAGGATATGTAAAGATGAATATATGGCTTATGCTGTTCGAGAATGCTATTACAGCACAGAGAAAATATTACTCTCTCTTGTTGATGGAGAGGGTAAACTTTGGTAGGATTAAAATTTTAGATATGTATGCTTATGTTCTAAGTTGATGTAATTATATGGTTCTCTGAAGAAATCTGACAGAGCTGAATGTGTTAATATAATGATTTAGTATCTTCTCCTGAGAAAACTTGATGTTGATAGGGTTGAGAGAATTTTTCGTGAGATCAGAAACAGCATATCGGAGGGTTCGCTGGTTCTTACATTGTCTCTTAAGAAACTTCCTTTAGTGGTGTCAAGATTTACTGCATTGACTGGACTGCTGGTATGCATTTTGGCACTTTTTATGTTTTCCATGATTATCTTTCTTTTTTAATGACAAATAAGATGCCCATGACATTTGACAATGTGAGCTTTCCCTTAATTATTCTATTATTTGTGTTGCAAATCCATTTTTGCCAGACACGGAATGAAACTTCTGAAGGTGCTGCAAATGCTATATATGAGTTATATGAGGTTGTTACACATGATTTGCTGTCACAGGACTTGAGGTATTGAGTCAGCTCACATTTTGTTTGGCTCTTTTGATCTATATTATATCTAGGTGAGGTAAAAGATTGTTTTTGAACATGTTTCAGGGAGCAGCTGGATACATGGAATATATTGGCAAGGGCACGGAATGAGGGTAGACTATTTTCTAGGATTCAGTGGCCCAGGGATCCAGAAATTGTAAGAATCTTTGAACACAAGCAACTCCAGGATGATGCTATTCTAATTTTGAATCAATTGTTTTTCTTGGAACAGAAGGAGCAGGCGAAACGTCTGCACCTCCTTCTCACTGTTAAAGAAATGGCGGCTAATATTCCAAAGAATCTGGAAGCGAGGAGGAGATTAGAATTTTTTACCAACTCGTTATTCATGGATATGCCATCGGCAAAGCCAGTTAGTGAAATGATGCCATTCAGGTCACTTCCACGTATTTTCAGGCAGCTTTTGAGCCATTGTCTTTCTTCCCTTCATTACCCATTGTTCTCCTTGTTTTGCTTGAAACAGTGTCTTCACGCCATACTACAGTGAGACTGTTCTATATAGTTCCTCCGAATTGCAAAAAGAGAATGAGGATGGAATATCCATTATTTTCTATCTTCAAAAGATATTTCCTGGTAACTATGATAAGTAGGCTCTTCTTTTTCCTTTAAATGGCCGTTGGCCTCATATGTCATCTTCAATTATTTGCATACTTTCCTTAACTTTTAGATGAAATTACATTTCTAACGTTGAAAATAAGTAGCTCTGTCAACATACGATTGGTACATTGTCTTAGCCAGTCGGCATGCCTTTTGTGCTGTTCAGAAAGATCTGCTCTTGTTAGGAAATTGCATTTATTAGCTTAATAGGCCCAATTCTATTTTGCTTGTCTGTTCCTTTGATTGCCTTAACTTGATTTTTGCCACACTGTCCTTATGATACTTGTATATATCGATTAAATAGTAGTTTGGGTTCGATGAGTGGAGTTTCCATTTTCTTCATTTGATTTTATGCTCCATCTTTTTGGTAGAACATAAGTTGCAGTCTTAGTGGCAGATTCATGAAGGATAATGGTGCATTCACTCATCATTAGTTTCAGTTAATTCTACAAGTTGAGAAGAGTATAGTTGGAACAATGTTTTCTTCTGTGGGCTATCCAGAAGCTGGGAAAGCTTATAAATTTGTTTATTTTCTCAAACATAAAAAGAATCCTCTTGATTGACGAGCTTCTTATGATGTAGGAACTTCTCTTTTTTTCTCAGCCTGTTGAGAGTCAATTCCTTTGTAGTGGTCTTGATTTAGGTCTGGCGGGAGTAGAAGGGTGCGTCACGTGCTGCATATCTGACTGAATTATAGGGATAATTAATCTGCTGTAATGGTGTGGGCTCAAATGGTGCACAGGAGTGCGGGATGGAAAAAGTGGAGAATTTTGTGTAGGATGTTTGGAGTGGTCACGAGGTTGTTTAATACACTGAAGCTACAAAATTGTGTGCCGTTTCTGTGTTTTTTCTATTGCAGATGATGATAGGGTTGAAAGATGATTTTGGGGGCTTGTGCTTGGTTTTTGTGCCTTAATTGCATGAACACTTTTTTCCTGTGCTTGGAGTATCTTAGTTGTATATACTTGTTCAAACCTGATGTGGCATTTGTGTAGTAGAGTGTTAGCAATTTACATTTGACAGAGAAGCCAATGAGAGAAATATGGTATTTTTAGATTGTTCTTCCCTTTTCATGGTGCTTTCATGCTCTTAGATTATAAAAGATTTCAAGAACGTGTCGTTCTAAGTTGTCAATTCACCAGAATTTTTTTTTTTGATACTTCGGTTTCAAGATCACAAAGCTAACACTTACTTTCTTTAGATGAATGGGCAAATTTCTTGGAACGAATTGGTCGAGGCGAGTCTACTGGAGATGCAGAACTTCAAGATAGCTCAAGTGACTCTCTGGAGCTTCGATTTTGGGCTTCTTATCGCGGACAGACTTTAGCGAGAACTGGTTAGGACTTTTTTATCTTTTCTGAATCTTTGGATCAAATTCATCTTAAAGTGTAAAGCATCCTTCAATGGGAAAATTACTGATTGTTCAGTCATCATGAAACAGTGCGTGGAATGATGTATTATAGAAGGGCTTTAATGCTACAAAGTTTTCTGGAAGGAAGATCTTTGGGAGGTATGAGTGATATTTTTGCAGCAAATCCTTTTACTGTTAGGGGTGTAGCATGCCTTTACTTAATTATGACATTATGGCTCTAGTGGTAGACTATTCTCGGGCAAACTCCCCACCAACTCAAGGTTTTGAACAGTCGCATGAGGCGCGGGCACAAGCGGATTTGAAGTTTACTTATGTGGTGTCATGCCAAATTTATGGGCAGCAGAAACAGAAAAAGGCTGCAGAAGCTGCTGATATTGCTCTTTTATTACAGAGGTAAGCCTTTTAGATTTTAATTTACAACTTTCTGCATGTCTATGGTATGTATATGGAGTTTCCTCACTATGATAAATTTGTTAGGATGGCACATTCTAAAGTACCTCATACACCTGTTTAAGGGATTTGTCTAGGCATGTAGACACGTTTACCTTACATTTAACTTAGTTGGTCGAAGACCTATTATATAATTATGTTTCATGGAAGGGCTCAGCTTCTCTCTGTCAACCAACAAAACCAGCCCCCCCAAAAAAAAAAAAAAAAATTCATGGAACCTCTTTTTGTTGGACAGGTATGTGATGGAGAAGGTAGGAATATTGCATAAATACGAGGCATAAAGATTTATTGACCTGCATTTTCAGTCAATTCTTTAATTAATTTTTCTAATTAGGAATGAGGCACTCCGTGTTGCTTTCATACATGTGGAGGAAAGTGCTGTAGCTGAAGGAAAGGCCGTCTCCAAGGAATTTTACTCAAAACTTGTGAAAGCAGATGTAAATGGAAAAGACCAGGTATATGCTACTCTAGTTATGTAGCTATTATACATGCTATATCCTCTGAAGAGTGAGGTAATTGTCTTGTCAATTGTCTCCTAGTGCTACCCTTCTTTTGTCTTCCATGCATAACGTTTCCATCCTTTTTTTCACTCGAACCGAATTCAAAAGGAAATGAATCCCCAGATGAAGAGAAAATCTCCCACTCGTGGTGGATTCACAATCCACTGCCTTGTTCCACTTGGCTACATCTGCCCTTACCCCCTCGGGATTGGTTTCTGAAAATGAATTTTGGAGTACTATAAGGAAAAAGGTTAAAGAGTGTCCCTGAAGTATGTTAAGTGACAAATCAAAGAAACTTTACAGTTTCCGAAGCTGACTTTTCTCTTGTTATGTGTAATCAATATGATAAGATATGAAAAGCTATGATATCCCCAAATGCGATCTTAGAAAATGGTACCTGGGTGGTTACTATTTGTTGCTAAGTTTTTGTTAGGAAAGAATCTAATTAGTTGGAGAATAAAGAACCTCATGATATCATTTGATCGAAAATTCTTTTATGTCATGGTTCTATTTCCTTATAGGTTCTATCCATAACAGCTGGCTCCTCATTTTTCCCCCATGCAATTTGTGGTTATATGCTGCATTCTTTCTTTTGCAGGAAATATATTCCATTAAACTTCCTGGAGATCCAAAGCTAGGAGAAGGAAAACCTGAAAACCAAAACCATGCTATAATTTTCACTCGCGGTGATGCTATTCAGACTATCGACATGAATCAGGTGAAGAATAGTTTCTTGTTTATGCGAACACTTTGTCGTGCTTTTTTAATGCGATAGTCTATTCTAGCTTATATGTTCGGAGAAAGAAAATCCTGACATAAGTTTTGACAGCTGCTTCAATTTGGTAATGAGTACATTTGTAATTTGAGACGAACTTAAAAATAATGCATCACTTAATTCGCTAATTTTTCAAACCAATCATACTTAGCGCTATCCTGCCCAAAGCTTAATTGGATCAACTATATCATAAATAAAAGAATCTGGTCTATGCTGAATGCTAGATGGCCTTAATGACATTGAATGCTGGGAAGTGTCAATTGAAACATTTAATGATAGTAGCCTGATAGTAGCCTGCACGGTTCTCTTCTCTCTTGACGAAATTGCTCTCATCTTTTTCATAAATTTTTCCTTCCTTATCATGGAAAGAACTGTTTGAGCACCTGCTTAATGAGAAGGCAGGTAATGCGCACACACTCCTCCACAAATCATCCTTTAGCATTTGCTTATGAAGTAATGGGGATAATTGCACTGTTTTTGGCTTTAGGCTGTTGATGATACAATGATTGAGCGTAAATTATAGGTTACCTTCTATGGGGTAGTGAACAACTTCATATACAGAGTTGATGATGAGCAACGATCTTTATGGACATTTTGGTGTTTTGGCAAATCTAATCTGTGGAATGTTACAAATTTTCTCGTCTAATCTACAACAATGCCATCAAAATGAATGATTGTGCTTCTGAAAGCCTTCTATTGGGACTTGAAAGGGTTGTGGGACAATGAGTGGATAATTTTTCCATAATGGTCTTTTCGACCGCAGTTGGGATTTAAGAATATTTGGCTTAAAATTCCAGTTAAAATTATTGTATTCATCTTAATGCTTACTGTGCCTTAAAACTTAAAAATAGCAAACAGTCAATAATAACATTAGGGGAAAGATCTGAATTTTTGCTGAAATGTTTTTGTTGCAAAAATAGGGTGAGGTACGTCCATGCTCCTCAAGAAACATCGTCCTCTTCTATCCAGTTAAGATCGGAATAGAATTGGGAACTGAAATAAGCATTTGTATCACTTAAAGAACTTTGGAAAAATTAACACTTAGAGATGCTACTCAACATTGCAACATCAGAGAATGAACTAATGCAGAAACTCAAAGTTGAAATGCATGAGTTGATGCTTCTCATTCATGGTCAGCAAAACAAAAGATCTCATGTTGAAGCTTATTTGATTTAATATTCTGCTATCAACTCAATTTCAGAGTAAATATCCAAATTCTTCCATCTAAAAAAATGTGCCTCTTGGTTGGAGTATCTTTGCTACACAAGTGGAAAATCGCAAGAAGAATTATAGGACGTCAATGTGTACACAGTAAATGTTTTGGAGCTTGTGTCTGTGGTTTTACATCGTGTAGGAAAAAGTGAGGTAATGATATTTAATCAATTGGGAAATGTTCTTTCTTTGGCTTGTCTGTATCTTTTGAATGAAGGTTGCATGTTAGAAGAACAAAATGCGCTCTAATTTAAGTCATGCCTTTTTGTTTGTATATTTCCTTGGTAAATAATTCTAAGTAGATTTTAATAGTACTTCATTTGCAGTCATTTCTAGTTTGTGCTATGTGTATTACGTTCTTTGCTCCTTTATCTATTTTTCAAAGGCTATAGGTTCTCATCCTCTGTTTGGCTTTGGATAGATATTAATGTTAGGAAGAGTTCTATATCAATTACATGGCAAAATGTTATAATCTTCTCATGCTTCTTGTGCAGGACAATTATCTTGAGGAGGCAATGAAAATGAGAAATCTTCTTGAGGAATTTCGAGGAAATCATGGAATAAGACCTCCAACCATTCTTGGTGTTAGAGAACATGTTTTTACGGGAAGGTTTGGCATCATTGTCATGGGATCACGTTATTCCTTGCTCTTTAATGATTGCACTCTATTATATTTGAACAACTTTTTTCCTGCAGTGTCTCATCTTTGGCATGGTTCATGTCCAACCAAGAGACTAGTTTTGTGACTCTTGGTCAACGGGTGTTAGCTTATCCATTGAAGTAAGTGGTCTGCAACCTACTATTAAACTAGTTCGCAGTACCTAGTCTGAGTTTTGTGTCGTGACCCCCTCCTGAGAAAGCAAGAGCACATGCAGACATTTTGACTCACCATTCAAATAGCCAACGTCAACCTCATTGGAATCAGATTATGTACAAATGATTGCCCTTTGTCATAACGTTGCAGGGTCCGTATGCACTATGGACATCCAGATGTATTTGACCGTATCTTTCACATAACTAGAGGAGGTATTAGTAAGGCATCACGTGTCATAAATATCAGTGAGGATATATATGCAGGTAAATATGTTTTTAAGTTTTTTTCTTGCGCTGACTAGTTTATATTTGTTAAGTGATAAGTGGCCTTCAACTATGGGTGTTTGCTGGCTGACAGCATAAGTAAAGCTAATTGAACTCTCTTGTTTAGAAATAAATCTCAATTTAAGAATTTGACTTATTATGTTATTAAATTAATGGTAAATATTGTAACCAAATTTTGGCTTGAACCTTAGAGGTCTCTCTCTCTCTCTCTCTCTCTCTCTCGATAATTTTGGTCTTTATTAATTAGGTGTGAGATTTTGGTGGGACTACTACCAACTATTATAAAATCTTAACCTGCTAGATGAATGCGTGATTTAATATTTAATTATCTATCGCTCCCCCTCACGCTTAATTTGGTCTTTTTGCTTAATACTAAGCGTGGACATGTTTAATTGATGAGGCAAATGAGGCTGGAAAAATTTGAACTCAGGATGTCTAGCTCTAATACCATGTGAGATTTTGGTGAGACTATCGTCAATTGTTTTAAAAGCTTAAGTTGTTAGATAAATGCATTGTTTAATATTTGAATATTCTATCAAATTGAGAGATTCCACTTTACTTGGAAGAAAGGTTCTGCAATGACAGCAAAATTTTCTACCTTGGGACTTGAATGATACATGCATTTCTTCGTAAAATGCGTGAATATAACTTCAAGATTCCTCCTTCCATCTTTTGGATTATTTGGGAAGAGTGAAATAGAGAAAGCTATGTTATTACTCTAATATATGAATATTCCCTTCATCTTCTGCCTGATGGGCGTGATTTGTATGATCTTCACTGTTTCTTTGATTCTGTAGACCTGTTCCCATTTTCCTATTTTTGTTCAGTCGATATGCAAATGATAACCTCCAGGTATTACCTTAGATGTCGAGACTTCATTGACCTGCATATTGAGAAGCTTAAGGTCTTTTTAAAGTCTATAATAGTGTAGTCCCCTGAGATTCCACTGCATGGTCAGTGTGCCTTGTTCTTACACTGTGCGAGGAGGGATTGCAAGTATGTAAGGGACAAAGAAGGTGCAAGACAATCTTCAATATCTACTTCATGTTGAAAAATAAAGGATGTTGCTTCCCAAATACTCTGAATGTTGTCGGACTTATTTTTCTGAGCATAGATAATTTTCAGATATGTTTGTATGAAAGTATATTGTTCAACTCTTTGGATAAACACAACTCACTTCCAAATTTGTCTCATCTTGGTGTAATGAAATACTGCAGGGTTCAATTCTACGCTGAGGCAGGGCAATATCACACACCATGAGTACATTCAGGTTTTCATATAGGAACAATCTCTATCTCTACTGAGAAGATTGTAAAAATTTTTGGGAGTAACCTTCTTGCTTATGTCTTATGTAGGTGGGAAAGGGCAGGGATGTCGGCTTAAATCAGATTGCCCTGTTTGAAGGAAAAGTAGCTGGTGGTAATGGAGAACAAGTTCTTAGCAGAGATGTGTACCGCCTTGGACAACTCTTTGACTTCTTTAGAATGCTTTCGTTCTTCTTCACTACTGTTGGTTATTATGTTTGCACAATGGTATGATTTATTTAGTCATTAAATTCTCTTAACAGTGACTGTACAATAATATTATTTTTCTGAAAGTGGTGTTTAACTTTGTTTCAATACAGATGACAGTCCTTACAATATATATTTTCTTATATGGGAGGGTTTACCTGGTAAGATGGCTATCTTCAATCTTTCTTTCACATTGAATTAATCATTTGTACCATTTAAATTTGAAGATCGGGAGTGTCATGCATTTTTTATGAGTTTCTGGTAAGTCACTCTATATGTTGCTGCTTTATGCAAGTCCTAGTGCACAGCAATGTGAACAATGAAGTTCTGATCTTGGAGTATCATGGAAATTGTGCGTGAAACTTGCCATATCTTAATAGTGCTGGAACGTTTAGTCACAGTACTTACAGAAGATTGTCTTGTAATTACGTCTTTGCTTGTTCTTTCAAATCTGTGGTTGGCATGAGTAACCAGTGAGCATAAGTAGGACTTGGAAGGGCAGTATAAGTAAAACATACATGTAGATATACTTCTGTGTGTCAGATTATCCCAATTGGTGTATCGGTGCAACGTCTTTTAGAGTGTTGGTTAGTTGATGCTTTTTGTTTTTGGCTATCTACTTCTCAAATAGCATATGAATAAAATGTCTTTTTGACTGTTTACTTATTGGATCTTTTTCACTGTGTCACTTGTTTCAGGCATTCTCTGGACTTGATGAAGGGATCTCAACGCAGGCCAAAATGTTGGGAAATACAGCCTTAAATGCAGTTCTGAATGCACAGTTCTTGGTTCAAATTGGAGTTTTTACCGCCGTTCCCATGATTATGGGCTTTATCCTTGAGCAGGGGTTACTGAAGGTCAGGCATTACATTTCGATTGTCTTTATCCCATTCGTTTTGTCTGCCTCAGCGAACTTTTTTTTTTTTCATGTTTAATGAGAGTTGATCAACTTGCGATTTTTACTGCATTGCAATTTTTAAGTGAATGTGTGGCTGTGTGTGAGTGAGAGAGAGAGAGAGAGAGAGAGAGAGAGAGAGTGGGAGGGAGGGAGGGAGTTCGTCATAATGTGTAGTTTTATCATGATGCAAAGGGAGGGAGGGAGGGAGTTTGTAATTTTTAGTAGCTGACAGGATCCTATACCATAATTTAACAATCTGTCGATTTTCACACTTGTCAACAAGATATGACATATATTTCCTGTTTTTTGTTTATGTGCAGGCTGTTTTCAGTTTCATCACAATGCAACTCCAGCTGTGTTCGGTGTTCTTTACTTTCTCATTGGGAACCAGAACTCATTATTTTGGACGAACTATTCTTCATGGAGGTGCAAAGGTAGGAGCCTAAGTCCAAGTTGAAGCTGCATACTTCTCTTAGGGCTGATCTCTGAACTTATATTGCCCTTGTGCTTTAAGATTGTTTACCTTTACTTCTTTCATTTGGATCAACAGTACAGAGCAACTGGGAGAGGCTTTGTTGTACGTCACATCAAGTTTGCTGAAAATTACAGGCTTTACTCAAGGAGCCACTTCGTTAAAGCGTGAGTTACATGTTGCACTGGAAGAATTGTTTTGTTTAGGGATTTCCCCTTTCTGTTCATCTTCCATGTGCAGATTTTCTAGGTTGTGCATTTTCTTGTCTGTTTTTCTGCTCCATATTGCATATTTATATAAACAGTTCAAATTGTCAAGTCAGTGCTCATGTGATTTTTTTATTTGCTTTGAGTACAGGCTTGAAGTGGCACTACTACTAATAGTGTATATTGCATATGGGTATACAGAAGGAGGTGCTGTTTCTTTTGTTTTACTAACTCTCAGTAGTTGGTTCCTTGTCATCTCATGGCTCTTTGCTCCTTACATCTTCAATCCCTCAGGTTTTGAGTGGCAAAAGTAAGACCAGCTGTTCTTTACCATTGATCTGTCTAGTTCGAATTTCAATGATTTTGTATTAACCTACCTGTGACTTCTTAGTCTTTTCTTGACTGGATGACAAGATGCTGTATTTTCTTTGAGCACGTATTTAATCTCTTTTGATGATCAGGACTGTTGAGGACTTTGATGATTGGACCAACTGGCTTCTATATAAAGGTGGAGTAGGGGTGAAGGGAGAAAATAGCTGGGAATTTTGGTGGGAAGAAGAACAGGCATGTACTACTTGCTTTCTGGTTGCCATTTTTCCTTGTAGACGAAAAAAAAAAAGTTTTGTTGCATAGTAATAGGTTTGGAATAAATACTTTTGGAATAAATACTGTTGGTTAATGGCTTCAGACTTGCTCTTCCTTGTTTTCCCTAATCTACCTGCTGCCCCTCTACTTCATCCTCTTCTTTTGCTTTTTCTGAATTTGGCAATGGTAATCTCAGAGACAAATGCCGGATTTATGATTTTCTTTATTTTTGCCAGAAATTTTATGAACTTTTACATGATTCACAGTCTATGTGAATATACATCAATATTTCTTGTCAATGTCACTTTTTCCTTGATGCATGGTTCCCTAATCATCTCCTCTCTTATTTTAAAACACTCCCTGGTTTTGCAGGCGCATATCCATACATTGAGGGGTCGTATATTGGAAACTATATTAACAATAAGGTTCTTTTTGTTCCAATATGGCATTGTATACAAACTCCATCTCACTGGGAAGAATACATCCCTTGCGGTAAACTTCTTGGCCTCTTGTCTCATGACAATTCGCTGTTCTCTTTGCTAATTTTGCCTTGATTTTTATCAAAGTGCCAGTCTCACTTTTGGAGACAATTCTTGTCATAAAGCCGCACTTAGGTTTGTATGAAGGCTGTATTAGTCTGTTTAACCTATCCTTCGGGCATTGAAGTTCTTGCTAGGATCTAGAAAATATATTCAAGTATTTGAAGTGGCCTTGTTTCACACCTTATTTGCAATGTAACATGTACATTCATGGTCTAACAAAGTCAGCATTTACACTGCAATCATTTTGAGACCATTACAGCCAGTCCTTGTGTAATGCACTATTAAAACCAAAGAGAGAGATCATCCAATCCTGGTGACATGAAAACGGATTTTGTGTGCTGTGCTTGATGGATTTTCAACTTGTTATATAATTATTATCTCTAGTTGTAAACAGACAGGCCCACTACATATATATCATGCATATTCCTTAACACACATCCTCTTGGGTGATTTGGACTTTATGCATGAAGCATCGGATGTGGATGTAACCATACACAGGAGCATAATAAGTAGAATAGCAGCAACATAATAATTAGAGAGAGTTTTCAAACTCATCATGTTGACTCTGAGCAATGTTAGATTCATATACGGGGCATAGTGTGGGTGACATAGTGGATATAATTGACATTATTTATCCACATTATTTATCCACATTATAAATGAAGTTTTCAAGAATTTCCTAAAGTTGCTAAGGCATGTTCAAGATGATGTGAACTTTCAGGTTTCCACTGGTTCCAATCAAATTTTCTGTGTTACATTGTAAAGATAATTCGATCTAGATTGAGAATTTAATTGATTTCAAAATGCCCATTGAGAAACATGACTTAGCGTGGCTGTCTACTTTAGATCATAGCAGTTGCTTTTGATTGCAGGTTTACGGCTTCTCCTGGATAGTACTGGCTGGCATTGTCATGATATTCAAGGTGCGGATTCATATTTCCATTTGCATCCCTCCCCTGTTATGGTTGGCATTTGTCGGAAATTTTAACCAGTACTATTTGTGGTTTCTTTTTGCTGTGCAGATTTATACTTTTAGCCCAAAAAAATCTACCAACTTCCAACTATTTATGCGACTTATTCAAGGAGTTGCATCATTGGGACTTATTGCAGCCCTCTGCCTAGTTGTCAAGTTTACTGATTTGACAATAGTTGACTTGTTCGCAAGTGTTCTTGCATTTATTCCTACCGGCTGGGCCATGCTTTGTGTAAGCACTTAAGATTAAAACCAAACTATCTATGTTGTAAGTTCTTGTTATTAAAGGTGGCACTGCTTGACATTTTTAACTCTGTGTTTGAACTGATACAGCTGGCAATTACATGGAAGAAGGTAGTTTGGAGCCTGGGATTATGGGAGTCGGTAAGGGAGTTTGCCAGAATGTATGATGCCGGGATGGGGATTATCATCTTTGCTCCGGTAGCTTTTTTGTCGTGGTTCCCATTTATGACCACTTTCCAATCTCGTCTTCTCTTCAATCAAGCATTTAGTCGTGGCCTTGAGATCTCTCTGATCCTTGCTGGTAATAAAGCCAACGTTGAAGTCTAAACTTGTAGTCACCAAGGTATGCTGAATCTGTTGTACGGTAGAGCCTTGTAAGTCAGATTCCCTAGTTGTCCTTCTATTTTCCCCTTTTTCTTTTGCTTCTATAGTTATTCAGAGTAAATATGTCTGTACATGTTCATACTGGAGAGAGAAATGTATAATGTTAGGAACATTGTTGTGGTTGTCTCAATCTTTGAAGTACTCAGGACTTATATTTTGTGAACTCTGATATTCTCAAGTCTCTCTCAGTTGGAAGGGAGCTGTAGAACAGTCAGCTCCATTTTCGCCACACTGATGAGGATATTGGTTTAGAGCCTCTGTAAATCTGAAATGTTTGGGTTGATGGTTCCTGTCCGGTTAATGCATTCCCAATGGTATTTTCTGAATTTGCAAGCTACGCACTTGATGATGTTAATGTATACTTGGTGAAGAGTGCTAATTCAAGGTAAAAACTCCACATTCTGCTGTCTACTGTGCTCTGCATCTTTGCATCATTGATTGCTTGCAGAAGAGTTCATTTGAGATGGTTTAGCCCCTACCGGGGTGGGGCTTTTGTATCATCCCGCAAGTTGGAATGGAATTACCGTGCTGGGCCCAAGGATCATGGCGGCATGTTTCCCTAATATTTAGTAAATAATTAGAAAACAAGGCTTGTGGCCTTACCTAGTGTAAATGTAACTGTCCAATCAGCTTGCTGCAGAAAACCATGAAGAGAGTGGATTTTGGGACTGAATTTAGGCTCTGGTTGACGATTCTTGGGCTGGAGCCACCCTTGTAAACTTGTGCCTGAGAACAATTTCTTCATCCGATTTTTAGTTATTAGTGATGACGTTCCCTAGTATTACGAAGAAACCATCTTTTTACCACAGAAGCCCCTCTGGTCATTCTGGCATTCTTCGCCAGCACGTTTTGTTTAGACGCATGCAGGCTTACAGCTTCATGGAATGTTTTCGGACTGGAAAGTACGTTTTGATCTTTCTTGTTAGACAGCCTAGTTAGGCATGGCGGCTTGAAAATTTTCTAGGTTTTTTTTTCCTCCTGCAGGATCTTAAGGGTCCAAGAGAAATTGTTGGGTCATACACCAAATGCTCACAACTACGGTCTCGCGTACTTCAGGTGTTAAAAATGCGGTCCGAAACGAAATGCCTTTGTTATTTAATGGCGTGGGACTTGCACAGGAGATTGTTGAAACAGAAATTGCCTTCGTTATTTAATGGCGTGGGACTTGCACAGGAGATTGTTGAAACAGAAATTGCCTTTGTTATTTAATGGCGTGGGACTTGCACAGGAGATTGTCGAAACAGAAATGCCGACACATCCTTTGCCTAAATGATGTAACAAAGCCGAGCCACTTAGCCTTCCTCGTCGTTTTCTGACTGCTCAATCTTCACCCGCAAAATTGCATCATTTAAGGACAGAAACTACAGTAAAATCCCACTTATCCCAAGCTCTGCTCCATCTAGGGACCAAGTATTGCACATAAAAATTTACCGAATAATCAAAATAGAGCTCACTGCATATCTCAAATTCATTTGGTGAGGATTAAAATGTATGGGAACTCGCGAATATAATTAAGGACTTTAAGTAAGGAATCGCATGGTAAAGCCAATCTCAGCAGCTTTATTACAGAGGCTAGCTACCGCTCTTAGTGCTGCCTTTTGTAGGGCAAGCTACGCCACGAATCTCACTCACCATATATTCATGAATGATAAGGTTATTGATACCCGTACCCGTTGGCTTTTATTATTCCAAAGCCAGATCACCTTGAATTTCCTAACAGATGCCTTCTATTTAGTAGGGTAAAAATCTCCATATGGAAAGGATTTGTGCATTGCATAGCATCGGTTAATCCTGTCTTTCTTTGGTTAATCCTGTCTTTCTTTGATAAGAATCAATACGATCTTTATAATCCAGAGAAACCATGTCTTCATCCATAGGATCCCAAGTACCTGGATCAATCGAAAGTTCGATTCGATCTGAACTACTCATTTTCAAATGATATCCACATTGGTCACAAATATTCATTTTGGACTTCAAAAGTTTCTTATAATTTAATCCATACAACTTCACTCGTTTTTGGCCTATTTCTGAACAGCAGTCTCACTGATAATGACCAATCCCGCAACCAGACCAGTCCCAAAATATCCTAAACTGAGAAAATGTACAATTATTTAAATACTGACAGGTTAACTAACTTTGTAAGACAGCACCACTCACTGGAGATCTCGGGGTAGCTGGACATTAGTTAGAATCCTCCATGTCCAAGAGAAATGAAGCCAGGGAGACTAAAGCCTATAAAAAAGCAGTTGAGCTATACAGATTGCTGAATAGCATCGCTTGCATTCCTTGTCCCGTCCATCAATGGCCCATCACTTGTGGCAGAGTCGCCAATTGATGATGGCTGATCTAGTTCGGATATGGTTGACGAAGTCAAATGCACGGGATGGTCAAATTTACAAGCAGGACCAAACTTGCAAATGCCATAGCGGCTGTAATATAAGCAGACGTTCTGATCCTGGATATAAACATATAGTCACATTTAGCGGGAAAAGAATGGAAATGGCTGCAATCAAGCGGACAATTCACTCGTCCTTTTACTTTCTCTTTTACCCAGAAACTTCTGAATTCGCAAGTTATCACAGAAAAATGTCTTCATACCTTATTGATCCAGGAAATTAGAGCTTCCCTGACTTCAAAATAATATAATTATAAACAAGATCCAAGAAATTCCTTATGGAATTTCTCTGCCAACGTTTTACGATATGGAGCACCTAAAAATATCCACCATAGAGAAGACAAATACTGGCACTAGACAGGCTTTGAGCGTGCATATCAAATGGTTTTCTTTCATCTTTTTCCATGAGAGAGCGATAACAAAGATATAAAAGACTAAAAAGAAAAAGTAGGAAACCATTACCGGTCTCAATGGAAGGCCCTTGTCACTCAGCACAACCGGAGGTGACTTTGAGATTCGATCCTTCGGATGGTGATATTTGCAGTAAGACTTGAACTTACAATCCCCAGTTTTCAGAAAGTAACTGCAGTCAGGTTGGCCAGGTCGTTCTGGAAATTCATCGATCACCATCTGATGATGGGGATAGATATGGATATCAGTCACAGGGTGCTTCATCATAAATGCTGAAGGAGGGTGCACAACTGGTGGTCCCGGTGGATTGACAGGAAACTTGACAAGCCACAAGCAAATACGAAACAAAATAAATGAGAGAAGAAGCACTCTGTTTGACGAATGTCCAACACAAGCAAACCTCACAGAGACAATACTCAGCATAACCGCGCTATTCCTCCACCTAATTTACCTAAATAGCCTAACATCATGAGAACTGAGCAACACACAAATAGAAGAGCCATATGTTGACTAGATATACAAATTTCGCCAAACTCAAAGTCTACCATTAGAGCCTTCTTTCATGGGAATTACATCTCTTTCTGTCACATTGGCTATGTTTTCTACAGTCTCCATGCTATATATTTTTATGCTATGTATGCACAACTTTGTTTTATAATTTTTAACACACGCCAAGACTGGAAAGTTTTGATTCTATGAGGTGCTTAGAATGGAATATCTATGCGTGACATCTATTTATGGAATGCCTACATTGGGATTTTCAGAGTTGAACAAATGATAAATGGCCTTAGGATCATATATCTCTAGCAATGTCTTCCACTAAAAATATATGACGTGTAAAGGGGAGTGGTTTGGAGTTAGAATAGTTTAGTAATTAGGTGCTTACATGCACATGTCAAATCTTGAGCAGAGGGTGCTTCTAAAATGGGGTGATTCTAGTACTAACCATGTATAATCATTACATTTTTTGCTATCAAGTCGTAGTAATTACATGGTCCGGGAGCATTACTACTCATGATTTTCAACCACTAAAAATTAGGAAACAAGGCAGTAAATGAATAACACTCATTGCCATTAATGGTTGAGAGATATTGGGAGCAATCTTTCAGGTATTGGCTTCATAATTGATTGATAAACGTCTCACATGGATACCAACAGTATCTTTAAATAGTGGGGTAGCAAATTAAAATTTAATTTTCATAGCACAACGCGGAAGTTCAACAACCACTTGAGTTGGGCCAGTTAATGGATTCTCTTGATGTGTGCATTACTATGTTTCAGCATAATTCAAGCCCTCCCCACGCCCCTTCCATGGATGCTAAGGATCCAGACCTGAATTGCTATTACCAATAGACATAAGGGCCAGATGAAACTAAAGAACTCACGATAACAAAGGGCATACTTGTATGGATAAGTTCTGGTTTTGTTTAACGTATCCTTGTGCTTTTATTTCTGATGGAGGGAAAACCTTCCTCAAAATGATTACTCTCCACATGGCCAAGTTACGGCCCATGTAAAAATTTAACTATGAAAGTTCTGGCCCCCATATCTTAGAAATTTGTGAAAATAATCCACCAACAAAATGGTCATTTCCTCTAAAGCCATGCCTTTTTCCATAGGGACTTGCAAGTTAAAGATACCATTCATAATACCGTTTAACATTTACCTGATAACCGTTCCATTCTGCATTGTGCGATGACACTGCATGGGTTGGGGAATACATCACAGGCACAAATGGCGCAGCATCGTTCAATGTTCCTGGTGATGACCATGAAGCCACCGGAAATTGTGATGCACTTTGCAGTGAAGCAGACCCCCCATTACCATATTCTGAAGGAGGGTCACCTCCTCCAGCAGAGGGTTCAGGATGATTATACCTGCAATTAGCTGCATACTTGCAGGATCCAGTACGCATGTAAAACGGACATTCTTTCTCTCCCTGTGTAGAGAAAATATCTAGTCAATATTTTCAGGAAGATGGCTTAATTAGACTATGATGAGATTAACAAACTCTTAATTGTGGTTTACAGAGATATAGAGAGAGTGTTATATGGATGCTATAGCCTACCGGTCTGATGGGCAGGCTCAAAAAGTTGAGCCCTTGATAGGGGGGTACAAACGTCTTTGGTCTGGAATGGTTGAATCTACAAGCTTTGCCAAATTTACAACCTCCTTTATTTAAGTAATACTGCAACCAACACTCATGAAGAGTTAAAACATTGCATGAACTGTTAATACAAGAGAAAGGAAACCATCATAGAGGAAAACTGTCCTTTATTGTAAACTGTTAAGGGATCAATAACCTGTAGAATGCGATGCAAGCCTCGAATTCAGAATGGATACACAAACCAGTAGCAGATTAGCTACCAATTGTCATGATTCGTCCAACTTAGCTAAGAATGTATGAAAAGTTTGAGCATGTAAAATACCATGTCTAGCTGCAGTTTACACTATCTTTTGCCAAATGATAGTGCAGAGATCCTAACCAAATTGCATTTGACAGAGCATATTAGAATATAGTTACTGTTTCCTACTTATCCACGATAACGATTTATCTAACCCCAAACCATTAGAGGATATTGGGGATAGTATGTAATCTCCAATAAGCTATAGTTGGGAGAACATCCAACAACATTAGCAAATATAGAGTGGTGTAAGTATATGATCTGAGGACTCAATAGAAGTTATATTAAGTTGGAAATCGATCTCTACTCTCCTCTGTGGTACTTGTGGAAAGCCAAAAGCTCGTGAGCTTCACAATAATTGCCTTAGCAACAGTTATGTCAGAATGATAAATTAACAACCCCACGACATTAGCTCCAGAAAGTTTTACTGAAAACTTCATGGACATTCAACGTGCTATTAAAGTAAGCAATCAAATTCATTATTCCACCAGAACAGCTTTCTAAGGGTAGGCAACATCAGTTGTTCAATATCTGGTTCTAAGAAATTCAAGACCGCAAAGATTTTTTGCTGATGGACCTCAACAGTCGAAGTAATAAAAAGCAGCCTTCCATGGTATTGATACAGGATAGACAGAATGAACGGGTCGTCGAAATTTTTAACTCAAAATTGCAAATGCACACAATTTTCAAAGGTACTGAGAATAACCTTGCATTCTGTCTGTCCCAGCCTATCTTTTGGTTCTTCCTTTTCCTTCACCTTATCCTTCGCAACCTTCACGATAAATCGATACAAAACACGAAAGTCAAAATGCGAACAAACATAAGCCTTCAAACATGTCACATTATCTTGATGACCAGATTTCCAAGCACCCCAAGCGTCATTTCTTTTCCCAATGACATGAACTCCCCTCCTAAGTGGAAAACACTTAAAGTTCACGAAAACACTATGCTATGCCATGGGCAAAAACACTAGACTTAAAAGTCCTAAGCAAGCATAAACCTCCATCCAACAACTTCCACCTTAATAGAGCCATGGAGCCATCATCCAAACAAGACGTACGCTATACCCATCGACACCACTTTCAGATACAAACGATAAAACAGCTCGAACAGCTCCTGCTCGGTTCAAGTCGCGAGCTTTATTCGACGAATGCCGCATAAAACAATGCAAATCCCTCGCCGACGCACCTGATTCTTCCGTCGCACCGGGTGATTGAACTTGCAATTGGATCCAAATTTACAAGTTCCCGTCTTCATGTAATACGAGCAGTCCTCCGCCTCGGGCCTCACCGGATACTTATTAACCTTCCTCCTCTCTTCCCTCTTCTCGTCGTCGCTCTCGCTATCTCCGTCCTCGCCCTTCTCCCCGCCGTCGCTCTCTCCCCCGCTCTTCCCTCCGCCGCCGCCGCCGTCCTCCGCCCCGGGAGCGCCCGACCCCTCTTCGTCCGCCCCTCCGCCTCCTCCGTCGCCGCCGCCGCCGCCGCCTCCTCCTTCCTCGACCAACGGTTCCGACGCGCCCCCACGTCGAGGCGCCAGAGCTCCTCCGCCGGGGGGCTCTCCGGTGCCCGATCGGGATCGGACGGCGGGGGATCGGGCTCGGCGGCCGGTTGGGGTGGCGGGTCGGGGCCGGGCCGCCGCCGCCGCCGCCGCCGTGGTCGGGGTGATTGGCCATGGTGGGTCCGTCAGCGGTCGCCTTGCCACCTAATAAGCGACTTAACAGGTTCATTCGAAACACATTTCGGAGCTCCAATTCAACCCCACGAAGCTCCCGCGTGCAGACACAGCACCGGACGAAGGAGGAGGAGAAGAAAGGGTGATGCAAAAAGATGAAGAAAGTCGCACACAGAGAGAGAGAGAGAGAGACAGAGGGAATGAAGGAGAAGCAAAAAGGTGTTTCCTTTAAAGCAGGGGTACGTGTACACGGGAAACAGTATTTTTTCTTCTTTTTTTTTAGTGCAAATCTGTATTTATATACAGTAATTCTAATAATTTCTTATTCATTCATTTTATTTATTTTGTGTATTTGTGTATATGCAGAGGTATGTGTATTTCATGTGGCGCATACGTACGCCGTACATGTATGTGATCCCGAATTAGGAGCTGGAGGAGTTTCATGAGTGAAAGGGTCTACAATTTTAGTGTCGATAGAGAGATGCTAGGAGGTGACTTCAATCTATTTATTGAAAGATGGAGCTTAAAGATGGGGTTTGTTAATTCCGGGACCATCGCATTTATTCGATCTTGAAACGGAAATTTTCTGCTCCAATAACCATGGACCGGCATTGATGATCGAGGATCTAAGCTCGTAGCAAGTATAAATGATAATTGACTTGGATTTTCGTGAATGGGTGGTGGTCCATATGAAATGGTTTTTCATTGGGTACTTTTCATGAAGCGTAGTAGTTTCAATTTGTTTTTTCATTTTTGAAATATATATATTTTTAAAAAGTTAATTAGTATTTGAAGATACTCAGTAAAATTTTGTTATTTGTAGACATTAAAGAAAAAGGAAAGTATTTCCGGATTAACATTTCCACCATTATGGACACCACCGGTCCACAGGTACAACTTTCATCTTCCAACCTAATAACCAACCATCACCTGTGATTTGAAACTTGATGGTAATCTTGAAATGAGCTATTCTTTAACTCAAAAGAGAGAGAAAATCGAGCCGTCCTACACTCATTTATCTCGTGTTATTGTCGGATTCGACTGATATGACATAAGGCTAACCGATCGTAATAGGTAAAATACACCGAGTTGGTATGAGCCGAAAAACGAGTATCAAACTTCAAAGATCAAACATATGTTCGACTGAACAAGCCGCATGCAACAATACCATCCTTTAGGCCGAACGGTGATAGCTCTGCATTAGCATTATTTTCGCAACGAGATCGCCTGCCTACACCTCAGTGATCACTAGTCAGTAAAGCAAACGCCAATTCCTCAGTGATCACTAGTCAGTAAAGCAAATTTGTACAGATCCCATAGTACCACCCAACGCAGACGAGTCATGCTGTGCCTAACCCTACCAGGTGAGGTGTAAGAAGCAACCTAAGAGGAATTTGAACCCTTCATCTCGTCAAATGAAGAACCGACATAGCGGGGCTACAATCATTCTCGAAAAGTAAAAAGACTTAGCCAAGATGCCCGAAGCTCTTCAAAAGGGCTGTAGCCTAGATTCCTGAATCTGGACCACAGTATATTCTTCAGGATGTGCACCATTCATCAAGCATTTTGAGGGATCTTTCTAGCTACAAGCAATGTGACCCCAATCTAACTCAACATTAAGCAAGCTCGAGCCTCGACGGCATGCTAATCATGAATCTTTCTAATACCAACAATGTCTTCCAATCCAGAATTTTCATCAAATGATACTGAGAATGGGAAATTCATGCCCAAGCAGACAGATTCTCTCCAAGCCATCCTCCACCAACTAAAGCAAAAGATGCCACTGCCATTTGGGATGCCATGAGATCAGAAAGCACATCGCCCACTTTTCCCCACTTCCTATCTAAACAGCTCAATCGACAAGCAACGACCCTAGGTATGAATCAAACAAAACGATACAGTTAATTCCGAATCTGCCACTTGACATTAATGATTGGTTAGTACAAAACTTGACCCGAAATGTAAATGCTGATGGGCCATTGCAGGTACGATAGCATAAATATGGACACGACAGTCCTAATATTAAATTTCAGTCTGACAAATGCCTGCACCATGCTTCTAAAAATAAATGCACCATCGATCTAATAGATGCGCATCCAAGGAATGCATGAAACATCATAACCTTAAGTTGAAACCTTGGCTCTACATAGAATCTGATATGGCTTCTGAAAGCTCAAGGGAGACAGGGCAATGGTCGCTTCCATAGAAACCTGCATTGTGCTCAAGATCTTAGCATGAGGCTGAAGCTGCAGGAGAGATTAACTGAAGAAGAAGAAGAAGAAGAAGAAGAAGAAGAAGAGGAGGAGGAGGATAGAAGAGTATAAAACCACTCATATCTTCATCAGAAACTACTGATACCTTCATTAGGGAAAAGTCAAATCTCACTTTATAATTGGGATAGACAGATGAATAGACCTTTAGCCCTCAGTCTATAGAGGAAAGGAATGCAACTTATACAAATTCTATATATGTACGTTTGTCGCATTTCCAGAGACATAAATTCTGCATGGAATTTCCCACCAGAACCAAAATTACAAAAGTAAAATTATTTTAAAGGATTTGAATGAGCAAATGATGTGAAAACAATGTACTTCCCACTCACACATATTAACCCACCAGAAACTGTTTTTTTTTTTTTTTTTTTTTTTTAATAGAAAATTACACATCTTTACTAGTTTAGATTGTATATAACAAGCTATAGAAGACAGGCAAAACATAAAATGAGCCGAACCTTCCAATTCAATCCCTCGCCCGTGCATCTCACATGATTTGATCCTATCTTTGAACTTCTCTGAAACTATGAAATAATCGATTCTCATTCTTTTTCCTCTATACCTGCAAAAGAAACAGCCATTCGTCACCTTGTGGCATAACTGACAAAATCTTCGATACGATCAATCGCTCGTTTTGATTTAGCAGATATGAAGAACTCAGTATTGCTTCATCATATACACTTGCATGCAAGGATAGGTTGCTTCACATACTTCCCAATAGGATTTCCAGACCATGAAAAGCCGCACTCCATATCCTTATCTTTGTGCAGGTATCGGTATGCATCTATGAGTTTTCCCCTAAAGCATAAGTCAATTAAAAGCAACTAAGAGTTAAAAGAAGTGTTGACAACACAAAAATTTCTGAGAACCAACAAGCCCAAATCATATAAATAACATACTCCTTCAGTATGGCTCCAAAGCGCTTCCTCTCAGCCACAGTAAATCCAGGCTGTCCACAGTCCTGTGAGTGCAAACAAAGTTCAAAGTCACAAAGAAACAGTGAATACTCCATTGAAGACAATAAACTACTTACTTTCGGTGAACTTAGCATATATAGAGAGTGTAAGATGTTTCACAGTATCTCCAAGTAAAGGAGGATTCAAAATTAAAGAGTCTGAAGATGGCAAGCATATAACTTATGGTTAAGGTCCATAACATCTCCAAGAATCCGGGCTAGCTACAAGGCAATTCTCTTAGATCTTAGAATATCATACATCTGAGGTTTTAACATCTCTTGTAGACATTTATGCACATGTTCAAAGGGAAGGCAAAACACAAGTCTTAAATTAATTTTAAAAATCATATGCTAAAAATATCTTTTTAAAGTCAAATATGCTACATATTATGGCAAGAGATGCCAGTCCAAAAGCCAAAGTGTTAAGGCAAACAAGTGAAAAGTTTATTCATCTTTTTTGAATGAGATAGCTTGTATCAAAGCCAATGAAAAATGTTTTCATTATTGATGACAATTTATGTCTAAATATTTTCGAATGATAAAAATATTTTTTGTTCATTTATTTTTGTAGTATTATAAGAAATCATTTTTAGGAAAATATTTTTCAAATCATTTATTTTCCACGAAACAAATAGAGCCTTATTCACATGAACTTCGAATGACAGAATTGTCACACACAACCAAGGAAAATGACACTCCAGTTCATAGCAGCCACAGTCTATATGGTTATTGAAAACCTTCCGTTACAACAAAACAGTAAAGTAAGCAATTAGTCACCCAGCAAAAAGACACACCTGGGCGAATAAAACAAATGATTCAGTGAGCAGTCCCTGCTCAATCCTACCCAATTAACGTCTCATACTGTAAAGCTAACGGAAGATGAATAAGCAGAGAATGATATCTAGACATCGCTAACATCCAGAAAATCCAATTGCACACCAATATTACCTCTGGATTAGGAGGGACATAACCATTTTGTTTTGCAGCGCTAAAGAACTCTGGATGAGTTACATCAATCTCTTCATGGCTGCAGATGATAAATAAGAAGCCAATACTTGCATGATTAACTGCACAAAGTGCCATGTCATCATATTGCAAACAAGTTTGTTTAGAACCTTCAAAAGCAAGCTTAGGGCTAAGAAAGTTAAACCAAGCATACCACATAATATAACCTGGTAATACAGAAGTTTTCTTAAGTCAATGCAAAACTTGCAGTAGTTTACAGTAGAAGGTTTGACCTTAATTTAAGTAATAGTCAAAGACCATCTAAGCTAAAAACTGTAGGCAGGTCAATATTTGCAAACAAAAACCAGCCATCGACAGACCATCTGGCATCATAGCATGTGCTATCCTCAGGGTTGAACTCTTTGCAGGCGCATTTATGAAATTTCACAGGCCATAGCAACTTCAATGTATGAATATGGAAAGAAAAAAATGCAAGAAAAAGGACAATGCAGCAAGATGGAATGTCATAGTGATCAACAACTAAAATAGTACCAAGACAAAGTCAAAGGAAAAGAATAAGAAACGAGACGACCTCACCTCACATTAAGATCACCACACCAAATCAAGGGCTTGTCTAACGATTTGACAACAAACTCCAGTAACTTTTTATCCCACTTCCTTCTTCTTTGAAATGAGTTCTCCTCATCCTTCCAACCATTGTTAGGGGAATATGTATTCAACAAACGAAATGTCTCAAATTCGGCCAAGATAACTCGACCGTCTGGCTCGTGCTTTGATGCTACACAAAGACAATAAGAGCATGAGAAGGAGTGCATTCTTCATTCATCCACAAATATAAACATTAAAGGAATCAAATTCTCTTCATTGCAATTCTCTTTGCAAAAACTAGCATTGATTTCAACCAACCGAATGATGCCTCCACCTATGAACTTAAGCCTCTAAATGGTGGGCACTATCACATAACTTATCATGATATCAATGCCAGAGATCCTCTGTCTGGATCTGATCTCCAAACCCTCTTTCCCCTCCAGTAGAATATTATCCTTCTAAACGAGAAAATAAATATGATTGGACTTAAAGTTTGCAAACTGCCCATTCAAACTAAAGAGGAAGGTCTACATTCAGAATCAGGTAAAATAAGTTGGGACAACTTCCTAGGAGAGTTCGTCATAAGGCACCAAGAGAATGCAGACCCTTTAAAAAAAATCTATTCAACAAAAGCAATGGTATAATATTTACATTTAACATGCTAATTCACGTGAAATGTATCATACAAAATTTCTCTATTTAATTATCATAAATTGTCTGATTAGAAAATTTAGCTCTCGTTTTGTGATATTTCAGGAATTTCAAATAGGAGATATTTAAGGGTCAAAATAAATATAAATTCTAGTAGGATCAAGATTCAAGATCTTCATATTTTTTAGCAAGACAAATCTTTTATTTTAGAACATCATATAAAATAAGAAAAGGAGAGTTCAGAGGGTGCAATTGCGCAGACTGGACAAAGCTTGGTATCATCCCTGTACTGAAACATGTGCATCTGAGTACATTTTCAATTCTAGAAAAAATTGCTTAAGTGAACATACTGTTAAATCTTCCAATTCCCAGTTTCACCTAAGAGGAACTGTTTTTAGGCCAAAAACAGACAATAACTTCTTTATCAAGTACCTTTGCCATCGAGAGAAAAGGAGACTTTCGGTTTGAAGCACTTCTTCACTAACAGCGCAGTCCCTGCATACTTCGACTCTCCAAGGGACCACCAAACACGATAGTCTCCAAAGGGGGGACTTGAAAGCGCGCGCATCAGTATCTACTCACATGAAGAAACAAAAAGGCACCAAACATTCTGAATCAGCACAGCCATGAGCATTAGCACTTCGTAAGTGACAGCACACGAGTACCTGCTTTTCCTCTCGTGAGGAGCTTGTATCATCTTTCAACTCTCCAGGATTTTTAGGCGCGCCTTTTGAACCAGCTGCAGGCATCCTTACTTCCTACCATCCCTAGGCCGTTAGATGATTTTATTTACGAAAAAATCCACAAGGTACCAACTTCAAAAGCCAGCACGTTGCATAGCGAGAACAGCTATCATCACAGACATTTACAAATTAACAAAAAAGAAATGGAGGAAGGAAAAAGACTGGAGCTCAAATTGGATTCACGGGCATGCCTCCTTCAGTCATTCAATTTGAACATAAACTAACTCGAACGAATGCTTTTCAGTGCGATGGAAGCAAGTCTATTCCTACCTGAACAAATTTTTCTTTCATCACAGATGGTAAAAAAATGGGCACCATCCGGAGAAACCAAATGAAGCTTGCATTTCAAAATGTACCATACAAATTACGCGGGTCATGCCAGGACGAAGGAAGAAAGCTCGCAGACCACCAACTTCTTTATGCAAATGCAAGCAAATTACCACTACTTTCGATAACTCCCAAGACCCCAAAAAATCTAAAACGAGGGAAAGAAAGGAAAAAACGACACCCATTTCACTTCATCGTCAGCAGTCGTGAACACGGAAAAGCCCCTTCTTTTTTCCGCATCGCAACTTCAAATGGTTCATCAAACAGGAAAAGAAACGAGTAAAAAGCGAGTGATCGGTAGTCACCTGTATGGCAATGACGTCGGGGTCGAGATCGGAGACGAACTTGGTGAATTCAGGCCAGTTGTTCTTGACGCGGAGGAGAAAGCTGTTGGCATTCCACGTCAAGAACTTCAGTGGCTCTCTCTTCTTCTTCTCCTCCTCCTCGCCCGCCGTTTCGCCGTCGTCGCCGCCATGAGACAGAGCGGGCTTCTTGTTGGAGCCGTCCTTCTCCACGGGCTTGAAGAATCGCTTCATCCTGCTCTCCCCCCTCACTCTCTCTCTCTCTCTCTCTCTGGGGTGTCGAGGACCCTGCAAAAGTTGCAAGGACTGTACTGGGATCCGCCTCACTCGTCGGGCTCGTCGTCCGTCCCGGAAAGGAGCGATTTTGAAACCATTACTACAGGAAATTCATGCGTCTCCGCTCCAACTTCGTTGGACCCTTGATCGCTTCGACAATTTGTACGAGGAAAGATGGGTCCAAGACAGCTCCCGTTCGTTCATGGGTCCGACAAGGTTGTGCATGAAGGGTCATCAGAGCAATGTCTGAATTTGTGTCGTTCTGATCAATCCAGCTTCGTCGTGGGCCGATCAAAGCAGCGGCCCGTGAGCCCGTAGGAGTATCAGGTGTCCGAGGCACTTGTTTGTTGTTAATTGTTACCTATGAATGAAGGAGGAAGTATGATGGTCAGTTTCAATGCACTGTTCGTCTCGATTCTAGAGGTGATTGATTTGGAAACTGGGACTGGTCACTTCTTTTAACTATCTGATGCATGTTATGGACAAAACTGATTACATTTATTTTTCGAAGAAATAATGAAAAAAAAGTATAAATAATCGATCTAATTCAATTCGGTTTGAGAGGGACCTTAATTGAGGCCTCAAAAAAGGGAACTGGTGGATTCTGCTCCGTCTTAAGATCCCCAAATTCTTATTTTGATTAAGCACGGAATTAAAAAAGAGAATGCTGATTTTGTTGTTGATAGTAGCTTTTGAGATTGGAAATATACTCATAACTATATACGTAGAAGCCGAGGTCGACTCTGGATCTTACGGAAGTTGTTTATTCTTAGGGGGTGTTTGGTTGGGCATTCCCAAAGCCCCTTGAGCCTCCAAAGCCCCTTGGGGGAATATTTTGGTGTTTGGCAAGCATTTTTGAATGCTCATTTGCCAAATGTGAGCGATTAGTCTAACTGTGTTGGAAGTTTAGCTCAATTCATACGTTGTCATATTGAAAAACTTGGGATGGAACCTTTTTTGCCTTCTGCCATATATGGCTGCAACATTGAAATTGAACGAGGGAAGCCGTCACGCAACATTTCAACTTTCTCTACCAAAATACCAGAAATGTGCCCCGGTTGCCTATGGGGGATTTTAATGAAACAAGGATCATTAGTGAAAGGATTGGCTCCACTATTTGTTCGCCTTTGGGTATGGACATGATTGAGGAGCTTGCATTGATTGAACCTCCATTTATAGGTCCTTTCTTCACATGGACGAACAAAAGCTCGAGGGAAAATCTTAGAGCAAGTATAATTGACAGAGTCCTGATCTATGCAGAATGACAAAACAAATATAATCACTATTCTGTTGAATTCTTACTTCCGGGGTTTCTGACCACTCCCCATGTTTGGTGTGACTAGATACCACATATAGGAGAAGGAAATATTTTTTAAAATTCTTCAATTTCTAGACTACTAGTCTTGATATCCTACCAATGGTCTCCACTTGCTAGCAACAGGAAGTTAAAGGATCGAGAATGTTCACGGTGGTGACAAAGCTCAAAGCACTAAAATGGCAACTTAGAGGCCTGAATAGATCTTAGTTTGGTGACTTACACTTATAGGTTAAGTAGGCTAAGAAGAGCCTTCATTGACTTCAACAAGAGCTTGTGATTTACTCTTTTAATCCCATTTTTCGGGATGAAGAAAAGGCACAATTGGAAGATTTTCTTGCTTTTAGTATACATGAAGAAGTTTTGCTTAAACAAAAATCTAGAAATCTTTGGCTCAAGGAAGGTGACAACAATAGCAAGGTTTTCTTTGCTTCCATGATGTAAAGAAGTGCACAGAATAGGATAAATCATCTCCAACTCGAGGATGACTTCATTATAATCGAGGAGGATGTTCTTAAGAATGCAATCATATCATATTACTAGCACTTTCTTGGTAACTCTTGTCATCCACGTGTTCCTTATGAGAGGTATGCCTCCTTATTTCATGAAGATGTCAATTCTTTAATTACATTTCAAACACTTCAGAGATAAGATATCCTCACAATTTTAAAGGGCTTCAACGACTTCAAAGCTCTAGGTCTAGACGATTTTAACAATCGATTCTACAAAAGTGCTTGGCCCATCATAGGACAAGACATTGAGGAAACTATCATGGAATTCTTCTCATAAAAAAAATGTTGAAATCTATAAAATCCTCCTTGATTTCCCTTGTCTCAAGGAATTCAAACCCATTTCATGTTGCAATATCCCGTACCAAGATTATATCTAAACTCATTGTAGAACGAATAAGTTGTATGCTTCCTCTAATTGTCTGCCTTAACCGAACTACTCTCTATCACTAGATGACAAATCTCAGAGAATATCCGGTTATGCCAAGATCTACTATACAACTATCTTAAGGGAGACAAAGGTAAATGTGTGGCCATAAAGATTGATCTCATGAAGGTCCACGATATGACCAATGGGATCTTGTCATTGGGGTCCTTAAAGCCCTAAATACACGTCAGTACTTGGTTGACTTGATAATCGAGTGCGTCACTACTCCGAGATTTTCAGTAATCTTTAATGGTGAACATGTTGGCTATTTCAATAGAACTGATGGGTTATGGCAAGGTGATCCTCTTTATCTTGATTGTGGACATTTTCAGTAGAATTGTTAGTGTGAAAGTTGCCGCATCTTCTTTCAAATATCATTGGCATTGCAAAATGCAAAAGATTACTCACTCATGCTTCGTAGATGACCCGTTCTTATTTGCTCACGGAGATGTAGGCTCCGTTCTTTACTTGGCAGATACCCTCGAAGAATTAGCTACTCTCATCAAACTACGGTTTAATATGGACAAATGTCAAAAAAAAAAAATTTCTCTAGGTTGAACGAGAATGAGAAGCTCCTTATACTGGATCACATGTTTTTTTTCCATCTCTCCCTATCAAATACCTGGGTGTTTCCCTTGTTACTAGAAGACTCACTCACACAGACTATAAGAGTTTTGCTAACAAGATCTTTAAGAAAATTGAAAGTTAAGGCATGAAGCATATGAGTTATGTAGGGCGTTTGTACCTAACTAAATTGGTCCTTATCTCAATTTACACTTATTGGATGCAAATGTTCTTACTTCCAAATCAAACTATATACGAGATTGAGAAGAGGATTCAACATTTCTTATGAGCTAGTTCTATAGCAAATCATGGATCGCATAAGGTTGCAAGGGAAGAAGGACAAGGATTACCCGATTTGCACATCTGGAAGGAAGTTTTGTTAGGCTGCACATTGTGGAATCTTATTAATCACCCATCCTCTTCCCTTTGAAGCATTTGGGTTCATAAAACAAAATGCAAAGGTACCCTAATTATATAGCTTGACATTACAGGTAGTATGGCTTGGAGTTGGCAATGTCTCCTCAAATTATGGCATGCTCTTCCAACAACAATCAACAGAATTCGAACTGCTACTTTCCCCATGAGCAAGGTTACCAGAATGTGGAAGCTGGGCAACAGGGCTTCTAAGAACCCTAGTTGAATTTGTTCACCAAGTGACACCTTTGACTAGTTGAGAAGAACAAATTCTCCTATTCTCCTTCATTGCTTATTTCCTTAGTAGCTTTTCATTTTGTGTGTGAACTGTCCTGTTAGCAACCCAAACAACATTTTCAGAACTTAGCGTAAACCTTATCCCCATAAGCCTGTTGTTTGAGTTTACAAAAGAACAAAAGCCAATCTCAATTATAGGCCTGAGGAAAATAATGTCTCTCCTTCTTCAAAGGTCTGAACTAAGCTCAGGGTGTTAACTGGATTTGACAGGCCTATCAGTGACAGACGATGATGGAAGCGTAAAACAAATTGATAAAAGTAGATTTTTCGATTGCAGATCCTTCTAACTGATCCACGTAAAATGTAAACAACTAGATAAAAGCTTCCCACTTTTCTGAATAGCAAATTTGGGCAAGATATAGAAGATAGATTCCACTGTTTAGTTTAATCTGTAATTACTGGACGCATCAAATGAAGGGAAGCCGCAGCCACTCAATTGCTTGCGGATTAGTTTCCAAGCTTCTTATAATCGCTGAAGTCCAAATCTAAATCACTTGAATCCCTGAAAGAAGCACTCAATTCGGTGAACAGCTTTGCTTTATATATCTATCACTTCGCATTTTCTGTTCACTTCATGTAGGACTTTGGTTTTGCATACACCGCACCATAGTCACCATTCTTGGCACTCCCCTCCAATTTTTGCTTATGACTTGATGTTGATGTGGAAGGCACAGAGCATCTTGTAGCTACATATTTGCGTTGGATGGAGATACGGATCATAATAGGTGACATCAAACTGCAAATGTTCTTCTCTACAGGGGCATCATTCATGTAAGAAATTTTTGGACATGGACAAAGAAGGCAAAGGACGTTCAAGATTCTTCTCACGATACATGAAAAGATGTCTACTAAGGTATCACCTATCAAAGTGGTTGAATGGTCAAGTCCTTTATCTGACGGTAAAGGTTAACTAAGCATGTTCGAATAATTTATCCCTGTCCCGACTACTGGAGAATTGACAACACGAAACAAGTAGATTTGCGCAAAGGAAGGGAAGGGGTAAAAGTGAAGAAAGAATGAAGCAACATCAGCCAAGTTAAAAACCGCATGACTTGGGAAAACCTTATGACAGATTGCCATTGAAAATGTTAGTACTAACACTTAGAGGGAGTGAATAGGTGTTTAAAATAAAACTTGATAAATAAATGTGGAATAAAATAAGTTGTGAGTAAAGTCTGAAAAAGGATCGGAGTCTGATTAAACGAGCCACCACACTTCTGGTGCAAATTCAAAATCAGATAAGAGATGGAATAGATTTTTGCGAAACTTAAAAAAAAGTTGCAATGGATAATGCTGAAAAGAGTTAAGGGAAGAAAAAATTGCACATGAGATTGGTTTGACTTAGATCAAGTTTACGTCCTATGCTGACAGCATTCTCACTGAAATTCACTAAAGTATCAATAGAGAAATACAATATTTTGAGTGCAAATACTCAGTGGAAGATTTTTTTTCCCTCACTAAGTCACTCTTCTTGTGATTTTCTCTCTTAAATACAATTTGTAAGAGCTGTTGTTGAAGAACAAGTGATTGGAAAGGCTTTAAACTTTGGAATTTCAATTTTCATGCACTATCTCAAATAGACTGAATGACTTCCTTAAATACTCCTCCACGCCTTCTAGCAGTTGGCATTATCCAAAAGAATTTCTTCCAATCAATCCATTAGACAAAATTAATTAAGGAAATCTTGTAGCCGTTTAAAGATTGAGATGAAAATCTGTTGATTCTGGTCGCCCATACAATCAGAATCTAGGTTTCCATATATACATATATATGCTTCCCAAAAAGGAACTTGTCTTCAACATTGATTTCATTAATTCGTGATTGATTCCATCATTGTATTTATGAAAAGTAAGTGAGATTCTTCGTTAGAAAGCCAGATATTAAAAAATAAATCTCTATTATGTTAATACCGAATCCTTGTCGCAAGATCAATAAATTCGAGTCTGATTAAATATTCGTTCTGGAGTTTGTTTGAGTTTGGATTACGTTAAAGTGGAAAAGATTTCTGGAATAAATAAACTTTGACAAGAGTCTATGATATGACTTTAAAATTTTACTATTCTTCGGAGTAAGAACAAGAATAAGAAAATTTTGTCAACTTTAAAACCTGGTAAAATTTTTCTCAACAGCTATTGGTCATTAACATACTGCAGTGGTCATAGCACATTACGTAATCGAACTTTGAAATATTCAAAGACGATAATCCATGTTCAATGGTCGCAATTTGACAAATACTCCTGAAGAAAACAAATATTATAATGGTTCTACTGGCACTATGTGTAAGGTTCAAACTACGATGCAACCGCTCTAGACATTCTCTTGACATCCTAGAGAATCAGGGGATAGAGTTTTGAATATCTAATATTGGACAATAGTTCACATTGATGGTTTTCTTTTCACTCTTAGACAAGTTCTATGAACATTCTTACATCATCTGAAAACGTTCAGACTTTCACAATTGGGAAAATGTCACAAATGGTTTCCATACTTTTATTTAATGTACAATTTTGTCCCTGAACTTTCAATTTGCTCAATTTGATTCCAAAACTATTGATAAATGTCCGATATAGTTCTTGAACTTTCGATCGACTCAATTTGATCCCTGAATTATTGATAAATGTCAAATATAATCCTTCATTACTGTTTTTCCTTTTTTTTTTTTTTTTTTTTTTTTTTTGCTTCTTCTCTCTTCCCTCCACTGGCTCTGGCGGAGGGAAGCTGACGTCCGACGAGGGTCGCCCTCGCAGTCGTCTGGCGAGGGAGCCCCTTGCTGGCGTCTCCCTCGCCGGCATCTCCCTCACAGTCGGTGAGGGGCTCCCTCGCTAGATCTGCGAGGGAGACGCCTGCGAGGGCGACCCTCACTGGACGCTGGCTTCCCTCTGCCGAAGTCGGTGGAGGGAAGAGAGAAGAAGCTAAAAAAAGGAAAAAAGGAAAAACAGTAATGAATGACTATATTGGATATTTATCAATAGTTCATAGACCAAATTGAGCCGATTGAAAGTTTGGGAATTAGATCGGATATTTATCAATAGTTCAAGGATCAAATTGAGCAAATTAAAAATTCATGGACAAAATTGTACATTAAGTAAAAGTATAAGGACTATTTGTGACATTTTCCCTTCACAATTTCATCCTAGCTGATATGACATAAGACAAAACGCAGGAAAATGATCCTTTCTTTGATTACTGACCTTGAGATTTCCTCGTAAGTGACATTGAGCAAGCATGGAATAGAAGGAAGAAAGGAATACACTTGATACAAATGAAATTGTTTTTATACACGAGTACAGGCGTATGTTTAACTCTTAATTTCTATTCAATTGTAGAACATACAAATCTGCAAAATGCATTGGCCTCTTCTTGTCAGCTCAGTACAAATCCTTGATCGGCATGATCTAATATACGCCTTTTAATTAGATCAGTTCTCAGCTAGTGGATCTTTCATAAAATCCAAACTTAACTTACGGAGTCTCCAATGGGACTCGGAAGAAGTATGACTCCCTAAATCCAAGTTAGTTTAAAAAAAAATTGGGCCGCGGTTACTTCTACTGGTAACTCGTGACGAGGTGGTACAGTTTTCTGAGTCACATAATTTTGTTAGACTAGCTTTGAACAACTGCCTTAAACATCATTTGTAAACAGTAAAAATAAAAAGACGAGAGGCATGCCATCATTTGCCAACGTTAGGGGTTAAGAAATGAGAGGTGTTGCGCTTCTGTGTGTAAAAAGTACAAAGTATTTTGCTATGCCACATTGCAATTTGGCCCTGCTAAACCAAATTTGGATATAGAATCTCTGTCGATAAAACCCTAGTAATCTATTGCCATACCAAAGTTTCAACTCTATAGCACAGATCGCCTACCGGCCTTCTGGCAAAGTCAAAGTGACTGCATTTTGCGAATAAGGGTCTCCCTTTGCTGAAGCCCCATCTCTGTACTCTGAGTTTCTTTCAGAGAAGTAACCAGGCTCTTTAGGTTCAGGCAAGACCAAGCCACCATTGAGTATCATATCAATTGCAGAAGACATAGCTGGTCTATCTTCAGGGAACTTTTGGACACACAACAAGCCCACTTGAATGCATCTTTCCACTTGGGTTCTGTCAAATGAGTTGTGCAGGCATTCATCCATTATTTCCAAGGCCCTGCCTTCACACCAAAGCAACCACGCCTGCAGAAAAATTGGAATTTGTCTACTTAGTCATTGAGAAATCACCCTGAATGCACGAGTAAAAGATCAAAGAGAGATGGAATGCCAGAGTTACTTGTGCCTACTAACTTACATGTCCCAGAAGGTTGTGGTGATGGCTTGGATGGGAAAAACCTCTGTTCCTTTTGCCACTGATTATCTCCAACAAGAGCACACCAAAGCTATATATGTCAGACTTCAAAGAGAATTTCCCATCGAAAGCATACTCAGGGGCCATGTAGCCGCTGCATTTTGCAAAAAAAAAAAAAGTTTCTTGGCTGTGGTCCTCTCTAGTAGTTATTGCTCAATATCAAGAACCCCCAAAAAAAAAAATTGTAAGGAAAATACTTACTAAGTACCAATGACTCTATTTGTTCTTGCTTCCTTTTGGTCATCTCCAAAGATTCTTGCCAAGCCAAAGTCCGAGATTTTAGGGTTTAGGTTGCCATCTAGTAATATGTTGCTTGTTTTAAGATCTCGGTGGATTACTTGAAGTTTGGAATCATGGTGAAGATAGAGAAGTCCTCTTGCAATACCGACAACAATGTCAAACCGTCTTTGCCATGTCAACACCAAGCTTCGTTCTTGATCTGTGGACGGTTTATAATTCGCATAGTCAATCTCAAAATTAATATAACTAATGAAAAGTGCTAACATGCTTAGATTAGTATCAGGATGAAAGAGTATTATTTGATCAATAGGCAATTCAAACATGAAATTGTCTGACCAAATATGAAGTAATTCAAGCTCTTGTTCTCCATGTACTCATAAAGCAAGATTCGCTCCCCTCCCTCAATGCAACAGCCTAAAAGCCCAACAAGATTCCGGTGTTGAAGTTGCGCGATCAAGATTACTTCATTCTTGAACTCTTCTAGGCCTTGCTTTGAACTCCTTGATAGTCTCTTGACTGCTACTTGATGTCCTGTCTGAAGATTTCCCTACACAATAGCAGCATCTTTATGTGCCATCAGTTTGGCATAGAATTCTGTATGATATACGCTAAATTCGGTACCTTGTAAACAGAACCGAAGCCACCAGCCCCAATCATATTGTCATCAGAGAAGTTGTTTGTGGCACTTACAATGGCGGTCAGATTGAATAATGGTAAATCGATGTCTTCTTTTGTGATTTCTAGATCAAGTAAAGTAATATCCACCAATTTTGGCATCAGTATAGAACTATGACAATGAGCTAGCGCGCCTACTGAACCAATTGAAGCATTGCAGCTTCGAGTTTATAACGAAATCTGGCTCAATCAAAGATCAGGCTTACCTCCAATCCTGATTCTCCTTTTCCTATGCTTTACACACCACAATGCAGTTCCAACCGAAAGCAATCCACCAATGATTGAACTCGATATGACAGCTACTAATATTATTTTCCTCCTGGTGCGGTCACGAATGGCATCTAGAGTAGAGAAAACGGATCGTGAAGATTAACTATTTCCACATTTCTCTTGCCCAAATAACAAGTATTTCCATAATTTAGCAGATAAAAGTCAATTAGCGTAAGTATGCATACCTAGTTCAGAAGCTGATAGCCGTATGTATAGAGTTTGCCCGTAGTTCTGTTTTTCAAACACTCTCATGTCAATCAAGTCTCCAAGCCACATCAGACAGCCACTGCCTCCATCTCTGATATCTGAATTAGCATAAGCCTTACACGAACAGTTCTTCAAGCACTCATCCTTGCATTTCTTCAGGCTCATATCCTTGTTCAGTGTAATGTCCAAGAGGTCCGGCAGTTTAACTCTTTTAATTTCCATGAACCCTTCTCCTTTTGAACAATTTGTGGGTATTGTCCTCATGCATCCGCTGGAAAACTCAAGGACCTTCCATTCGTCAGGCGACCTAGGCATGAACCCTTTCACACATTCGCACAAGCCAAGGCTGCAGATGGCATTAGCGCCACAACTGTCATAAAGATTGCAAGAATCACTAGGGAACTCGTGCATGAGATTCCACATGGCGCTTCTCGATCTATCCATCACAGAAACCTGCAGCACTCCTGAATAGTTTAATGTCATTTTCAACAAGAGTTGACTTTTCTGAACGTCAAACATGAATGAGATCTCAGTTTCATTGAACATGAATATGGGCACAATAGCTTGATCTGGTATTGGTATAGGGGGAATGCCGACAAATTGAACTCCGTTCCATTGCCCGGTTCGATATTTTTTCCTATGCCCATCCACTTGGACTATTTCATACTGAAATAGACCCTGACTGTAGTTTAACAAATTTACATAATCTCCAGGAGAAGGGTCATCCATGCTTTTCCACGCAGTCAGACGCCATTCGAGACCTGTTTTCAAATTCAATCCCAGCTTCATACCGGGTAAAAGCGTATCAGATGGGTAATCAAAGCTTTGCCATGAATAGGCTTCATTAGAACTTGAACCAAATTTATCCCAAAGAGCAAGATTTCCTGAATCCAGTAGCTGCACAACTGGATTCTGGAGGACCCTAGATGACTTGGAAGACCAAACAATACCATTCGACTGGTTGAGAAGAACTAGATCACCCACAGTGCTAAATGTGAGAACACCACTACACTCGGCTAGCGGGTTGTTTCTATTAGCAACCCACACAACCGTTTCAGGACTGAACTTGTACCATATGCCCAAGTAGCTCATACCGGAGTTGCCAGGAGTAAAGAATCCTAGTTCAAATATTAGGTCTGAAGAAACCAATGTTTCTCCATAACTGATGGACTGGTTCATGCGTAAAATATCGGCTGTAAGGGACAAACCGATCGTAGCGACTATGATGAAAATGTAGAGGGCGATCTTTGCCATTGTTTGCAAATGTCCTCTTCTAAGTTCTAACTCCATCTTTATATGCAGATCATTCTAAACCTGTCCCCAACATGAACACAAGTCAAACGGGTCCTTAAAGTCTAAACATTTTGTATTGCCTTCCGCTTTAAGATTCATCGGTTCCTAGCACGGGTTTCTGCGCATTCCCTCGGTTCTCTGTTCTTAACTCTGACTGACATTTTTCCCCGTTCAAGTTCTCCATGTTTACATTGCACATTCCCTTGGTTCTCTGTTCTTGACTCTGACTGACATTTTTCCCCCTTCAAGTTCTCCATGTTTACATTGCGTATTCCCCTGGTTCTCTGTTCTTAACTCTGCCTGACATTTTGGCCCCTTCAAGTTCTCCATGTTTACATCACGCACTATGTTTAAAGCTGCTTTTTCAGATTCCAGTTGGTCATGAAAGGGCAGGAACTCAGTCGTACTCAAGAACCACTTTCCACCACGGCCATTTCGTACCTCATCCTTTTTCCAGCTACATCGTTCAAAGTGAGATGAAACCCACACATTATGACGTGAACAATTATCCGCTTGTCTCTATCAAACCCTCTACTTCTGATCAAGGATGATTCTATGCAGGTCATTTTGACCCTTCAATGGGTTGGACGGTATGACAAGACGATTTAAACGACAGCAGCGCAGTCAGTAACGTAAAGAACGGATTATGAAGAATGGGACGGGATATGTTCGCTCAAAGGGTTTTTTTATATCATACTTATGGCACACGTCATTCCTATAATGAAAATGATTTACAAGGCTATATTATTTTTTCCTTTATGCATGAATGAGAAAACTCATATAGTGATTTTTTTTGTCGGTCCTACTTTATACCTACTCTATACTCTACTCTCGGAAAAAGAAACCCACTTCAAATAGTAATTTGAGAAGGTGGGGGGGTTTGAACCCTCACTTTGTGTTGGAAAGGTGGCCACTGGGGCGAATCCCAGTGGTTTCATATAGTGATTTAAGATGGACTTATTGTACGACAATTATAGTTTAGGCATTAAAAAAAAGGTAATTATAATTTTAAAAAGACTTAATACCTACAAATCCCAAATTAGTACATTTGTATCACATTTACTCCAAACAAATTTTATGTTACAAAAACTCCCACACTCATATATCCATGTAGCATTTACTTCAAAATAACTTTTACTTCACAAAAAATCCAAATATGGCACACTTGTGCTACATTTACCCCAAATTGATATATGCATGTCACATTTTTACCCTAAATTATGGTAAGTCTAGGATTTTTGGGATAAATATGTTGCGAATACACCAATTTGGGATAAGTGTGGTATGGGTGTATCGGTTTTAAACTTTTTATGACATAAAAATTAATTTAGAATAAATATGATATTGATGTATCAATTTAGGATTTTTTGTGGTATTGATCCTTTGAAAAACTGACTAAATATTAAGATCAATAATCATGGATTGAACAATAAATAGATTATATAAATTGTTAATTTAAAACTAATTAGCAACGAAATGGACCAATGTCTGTACAGTAGTCCGCCACCGCCATGGCCTCGCTGGGAGCTATTTTTGTAATATATGGGTTTTGACTAAGTAAAAAAAAATGCTAAAAAAAAAAGGGTTGAAAAGTCAAACAAGAAAAAGAAAGTGGGATGTTCGAGAAAATATTGCATATCCCGGAAAGGACCACGTGCTTTGAACGATTCAGGCTTCGACACCTGTCAGCGACAGGTCTACGTCCGCTCTCTCTTCTCTCCCACGTCGTTCCTATTCAAACCAACGCGCGGGCGGATGGGCAGGGCATTCTCTCTCCTCTTTGCTCTCTCTTCCTCCTCCGACGCTCCTTCCGGTTTAGCAATTCCTCCGACGACCGTCGCTCCCTCCCGACGACGGCCTTTCTCTCTCCACTCGACGGCCTCATCTCAGGGCTCCATTCTTCTTAAATCGCGCTCTCTCCCGACGGCCGATTTCGCTCGCCTCTCTCCGTCCCCCAACTCGCGACCGAGAAGCAATCGCTTCGCCCTGCTCGAAGCAGTTCCTGGAGAAGCCCTAAATCTGCGACCGCATGTCTGGTTCGATTTTATTTCCCGGGTTTTTATGTTCGCATCTTTGTTTTGGGGGAGAAAGCTTGGCCTAAATCTGCGACCAGAAAGTTCGCTGGTTTATTGCTTCTGATTCTAAGCGCAGCAACGCAAGAAAGCTTAGGCGAACCATTGATGACAAAACGACAGTGATTTAATTTGCTTGCTGTCCGACCATTGTTTCGTGCAGATACTTGGGCACTTGGCAGATCTCAAGTCTCCTTGGAACTGCCCCGATGGAAGGCCGGTCATGCATCATTTGGTCGACTTGACGGCAATAAGCAAAAGGTAAGACAAGGACTCTCTGCTTAGTTCTGGTGATTCATGACTTGATGCTGTTGTCGAGTGCATCGTTTGCTGCAACGTTGTTCTTACATAAGCCAACATTTTACAGATGTTGGTCTCACCAGTCTAAGGATGGCTGCATATATCTGAGATGTCGCTCAGTTATTTGCCTCTACATTTAGCATTACCTAGACTCTTTCAATTATTTACTTTAATTTTAACAGTACTAAGGTTTTGTCTAATTTCCCGCTCTTGTCATCCCGATCTTTGGGTTGTTATGTGCAATGTCTTCACAATCTTCACCATCTATAGCTAGTTATCTAAAGAATGACTGTTAACATATTTTGGTTCTTTTGTTGTTTATTGTAATCTATGGTTGAATATTGGGTCTTTTGCCTTTTGAAGTAATCTGAGATTTTGGGGCATGTTTGGTGATTACAGAAGGGTTTCTTCCTTAAGAGCTGATGTGTTAGAGCTGTTTTTTATGAACTTCTTTAATCATCTAATAGATTTTTCCATTGATCCAAAATGATGTCATCTTTTCTTTCCATCTAGGTCTTTGAGAATATAATCATCAATTTAAGATGGTGCATACATGTTCATAGTAAGTCTCTAACCAGCAGGCCTCAGCTAATGTTAATTTTGTTTTTTGGATGTGTATGTTTGCAAGGTGACAGCTAAAATTGGTTTTATTATCCCTTGGTCATATCTTTCTGAGGGTTGCTTTTTGGAAAAGCTGCGGCCTGCAGGGGCTTTGAGTTCCTGTAGACTGTAGAGCAAAATGAAAATGTGAGAGTGGGACTGGAAGAGGCAATAGCACTCTGTAGCTGATCTTGGAGATTTGCTTCTTGGCTATTGTATTTTGAAGCAGTCCTAGTTCTACCATTTTGGTGAAAAGAAGTACCCCCAACAAAAAGATGTGTGACTATTACCAAACATCATCTGTGTGTTTGCCTTCAGCTGATAGATATGACTCTCTTGGAAGTATTTCTTTGGATTAACTATGCACCTTAGAAATTTACATGCTTTTACTCCTGCGCCTTTGCTGTCATTTAATGAATGTGAGCATTGGGATAGGTTACATAAGCACATCAGTAAACGATCGTCCTGGATGTTTAACATTGAGATGTCCTGATCCATCTTGTGGTGCTGGTCGGTCAAGACATGATAAATCTATTAGCGCCTAAAGAAGATAAGAAAAAGTATTCTCAATATCTTCTTCGCTTGTACATTGAAGACTATAGAAAGGTATATGTGCAACCGTATTCTTTTTCTTTGTCTGAAGTTTTTTTTTTTTTTTTTTTTTTTAAAGTGTGATAATGACTTTGCACTACTGGGTGCCTGTTAAATGAAATATAACTTCCGTTACCTCATTTTCCTATTGCCAGACCAAGTGGTGTCCTGCGTCTGGTTGTGAATACGCTGTAGAATATATTGCTGGCAGTGAAGGTTACGATGTTTCCTGCCAATGCTCTTTCAACTTTTGCTGGAATGTAAGCTTCTTTTTGGAAATTTCTTGTATCAATATGTAGCAAGTAGTGTGTTGACATCCTTTTGATTTGATCTACTGCAGTGTACAGAGGAAGCTCACCGTCCAGTAGATTGTGGCACTGTGGCACAGTGGATCATGAAGAACGGTGCTGAATCTGAAAACATGAACTGTTACAGATAACTTTAAGCATGTAGAATTTGCCATCATTTGGGTTCTATGACAATGGTGTACAATGGATTGTGTGGTCTTTCCTCTTTCAAGAAACAAGAATGTTTTATGTGACTTACTTACTAGGTTGGACATAGATAGTCCTATTTTGGCATGCTTTTATCAGCAGTATGAGATATTTAACAGCCTAAAGGGCTATCATATATGGTGTAACCTTTGGACCTTCTAAAATCAACTAGTCGACTGCATACAGGAGTTCCACAATTATGTCGTTTCTGTAGTTAAATTTGGAATCCTTGGAATTTCTTAATAGATGGATATGCTTGTTCTTGCTATCATATGGTTAGTGCATTCACATATTTTCTCTGGAGGAGATCCAATAATGCTATGCTAACGTGGATGATTTGTCTGGAGGATAATGTCACCCTTGTCGGTTTGAAGTTTGAACATACAGCAATTCTAAATGTGTCATTTCTTTTTTCTTATTTTAGGAAAAATACTAAGTTTAGCCACTGCAATTCTCCTTTTGACTTATTTATGCATGTTTATTACTCCCATCTGGTCCTATACAGATATAGAACTACCAACAGGTGGGAAGAACCATCTGTATGGATTATATAACAAGTCAATGCTCGTGTGGAAACTGACTAGTGTTATTTTCCCTATATAGTTTTCCAGTTGATTTTTTTTTTTTTTTTTTTTTTTTTTTTTGGTTGGGGTGGGGCGTGGTGGGAAATCTCTTGGAGATACCAGGTAGACTTTGTTTAAGTGTCTATATTTGTGCTTGATTTTAAAATTTTACATTCATCATCCTTCTGACCTCGACAAATGTCTATCAATATGAAAATTTATAGGATAAAGGTCTTTTTTCTATGGAGGGTGGTGGATGGGACCGATGGAAATGGAGTCCAATCACTCTGCTGCATTTTGAAGCTTTGATTGAGCTAGTAGTGGTAGGAGGTGCTTCAACAGATCTGACTGGGATGGGTTTTCTAGAATACTTTTAATGACTGATATGGTGTTGTCAAAATTAACACTATTGTTTTGATGTCACCTTTCCTATTGGAGTCTTTTTATCCTGTTTCCGGACGGTTTTATCAGGCTTATCTCTGGTATTTTGTCTGCCTTTTGGGTCATACCGAGTTTATCAGAGCAGGCCGGGGATTCATGCTGAAAATATATGTTTTGAGAGTTTGTTATTTGTGAACTTGTTGGTGCCATGTTGACAACCTGTGTGAATGGAATTGAAGCTCTTTTATAGAAATAAAATTGACCTTGTGGAGAATTTTGTGATGGGACATGCTGAAGTTTGATCAACCTAGTGCCGGTTGTTTGTATCTTTCATGATTTGTTGTGGCAATATGTTTTGTTAAAGTGGGATGACAAGATAGAGCTGAGGTTTTACAGAATGTCTGGAAGAATATGACTCTTTATTTCACATGAAATGTTGGGAATCCTACCTCAGGTTCCTTTAAGAATGAATTTGGACAGTTGTGCTCCCTCCAATAATTGCCACATTTTCTTAATTTGGATGCAAAAGTTTGAGGAAGTCTTAAATAAAATAGTGATTCAAGTGTCCAGAAATATCATTATGTGCAAATGTGTGGTTGTTGCTTGGCTTTCCTAACAGATATGAAATGATATGCAGGATTGTAGCCAATTCAAAGCCTTGTCCAAAGTGTAAGCGGCCAATAGAGAAAAACCAAGGGTGTATGCATATGACTTGTACACCTCCTTGTAAATTTGAGTTCTGCTGGTAAGGTTATTTTCTTCTAAATGGAGCATTTTCATTTAAGACAACTGGCGGTTTCTATGCCTGCAATCGTTATGAGGCCGCTAAGCAAGAGGGAGCGGTAGGAATTGAAATACTTTGGCTTTTCTCGGGCGAAGTTATGTGAACACTGTGGAACTAACATTGTTGGCTTTGGTCGTGTGAAAATACCTTTTTTTAGTATGATGAGGCTGAGAGAAGAAGAGAGATGGCGAAAAACTCATTGGAGCGATATACTCATTATTATGAACGATGGGCGAGCAATCAATCCATAAGTAGTGAATCTCTCCCTGGCTTTCTGCGTTTAACAAGTCTAGTATTCACTTTCCCTTACCCTTTCTCTTTTGTCAAATTATCTCAAAGGTTCTATTGCTGGTTTCAGTTGTTAAGGAAACCTCATCAAAAACCCTTCCGGTTCCTTGATGACCTAAGTTTATTGCCATTTGTGATGTTGCTGTCTAGATAAGTACCTTCGATTTACTTCTCAACTATGTAATTGAGGATGAAAAAGGGCTGAAGGAAGGATTATTGAGGAAATAAATTTTGTTTTGTGTTTTAAAAGAATTAAATAAAGAAGGGAAGAAAATGGACGATGTTGAAAAACCGGAATGGACTATACACTTTTGGACTTGTAGAAACTGTAGATTTTCCCGAGTCCTTGTTTGGTTATCAGGATATAATGGGATGAAAAATAGGGAATCAGAGTGATATTCGTAATCTGGTTTCTAAATTTGGTGTGTAACACATGGAATTACAATGATTTCTTGTGATGTTTTTTGAAAATACTTAACTCTGTTTTGTGCCTCAAGTAGTTGATATTGTATTTGCCCATATTCCCTTGAATAGACTACATAAAGAAAAACTTGCGTCTGGAATCGTCACACTTCGCCACGGGTCATTGCTTATTGTGGTCGATTTTAGTCCAAATCCCTCTAAACAATCATCACACTTAATTCAACTTAAATATGATTATGTGATTTTCAGTTTGGAATGTAAATACAGTTGTTATATAGGTTAAAATCTGATGGAGTGTTTTTGATTCATTATCCTGACCTGCTTCTGTGAAACTAAATTAGGCTCCTTTGATGTTTGCAAATAGTTGAGTGTAGGCGAGTGCTCAAGTGGACATATGCATATGTTTATTATATACCAGAACTTGACCATGCTAAGAAACAATTTTTTGAGTATTTGCAAGGTTTGTATTGGAGAGTAGGATTGTGGACAGACAATGGCCATGCATATCCTTCTTGTTTTCCTATTTACTTACATGAAATTATTTCTTTACCAGGTGAGGCAGAGTCTGGATTGGAAAGGCTTCATCAGTGTGCGGAGAAGGAACTTCACCAGTTCCTTAGTGATGAGAATCCTTCTTGTAACTTTAATGACTTCCGCACCAAGTTTGCTGGACTTACCAGGTATCTTCTTGTTAGATTCAATTTTGATAATTAGTCGAGTAAACTATGTCTGGTACAAATTACAATTGTGTACAGTCAATTTTATATAGACTTGAGTCCCTACATATCCATCTATGAAATGGGAAATAGTTAGGCTATGATTAAAAAAAAAAATGTCTTGTAAAGGAGGGGGAATAGGCATTCTGTCATATAGGAGAATGCCTGCCCATTTTGATTCTGAATAGCAATATTTTCTCGGAATGTATTGTCAAGGATTGACACGCACAATGGAGACCATTTCCACATCTTGAATTTTCCCTAATTTGTAGCTTCTGTTATCATTTCTAGCCAAAGCGAACAGACAAAACTAACTGGTTCCGTTCAAAGATCAGGCGTGGTCAAGTTCGAAGTGCAGCAAATCATATCCTGCTGCTCTATTCGTGCGAATTGTTCGTGGGGTTTTGAAATTCTTGTGTAGTAACAAAACTGTAGCTTTCTCAGTGATTTCAAGTTTACAGGAAGAAAATGTGCGGAATCAATAAAGAAGCTGTAGTATTTTTAAAGCCTTTCGATCAGTAGCAATACAGGACGTATAACATCAAAGCACGACAAAAAGCTCTGGTGTGTAAGAAAGAATTGCCTTGTGCTCCCCCTGGCAAAGCCAAAGCTGCACACTTTCGGTTAGCGAAAGCCTAAATGTATATATATCTTGGGGGTGATATATATATATATATATCTTGGGGGTGATGAAGTCAACGAACTTCTTCTTGGACTTGGTTTGCCTCTTGAGGATGTGCTCCGGCACGAGTCTCTTGTACAGAAAAGCCGCGCCTTGGAATTGAGGGAGAACCAGCCACGCTGCCAAGATGAGCTTCACATCGTACCATATGGGTATCCTGACAGATGAGGAGGAGGAGGATGACGATTCGTCATCTCGGTGATTCAATCATCAAACCCAACAAGAGAGGAGACAAGGGTGGGTCGCCACTTACCACTCAAAAAGAGGCTGGAGGTGCACCTCGACGAGGGTGAGGAAGGAGTAGAGGATCCAGTAAGCCAGCCACTGCTTATCGTCTATCTTGGAGGGGCTCTGTATGGCCATTACAGAGGCGTACCTGCCCAGAGAGAAAACACAACCACCAACCATCAACCTCAAATCTCTTCCCTGCCTTCATTCAATTGATTGACCCGACATAATAAGCATCAGACGAAGAAAGAACCCAGTATCTTACAGAGGATAGAGCAGCATCAGCACGGGCCTGCGCGAATTCCATCAAAGATTGATAAGTGACACGAGTCGTTCAATATAAAGTGGAAGAAGAAGCCGACAAAGAAGAGGAAGGAGAAGAGAAGTACCCGGCGAGGCAGTGAGCGTGCGTGAGGAGAGTCCACAGATGACCCATTTGCTTCGTCGGACCGGATGGGCGGACGCGAGTAACCACAGGAACTTTCAGTGGAGAGATGAGAACAGAGGAAGCGAGTGAGGACGGAGAGCGAAAGAGAAACGAAGAAACGCCCGCATAAGAAGGCCGCAAGGTGGGACTGGCCACGTGGCAGGCGTCGGGGGATCAGGACAGAATACATCACTCCTTTCCCTCCGTAGATTCCTCAAATTGAATTATTAGTTAAAAGCAATGTGGAAATGGGTTGGCACGAGCTAATGCTGACTTATTTCTGTGGTCCCCACACGGAATCTCAAGATGTAATCCCCCAACTACCTGGTTCTGTCTTATCGCCCAAGATCCTGATGACCTTTACATGTTTTATTCCCAGAAATGGATGTCTGTCCTAATTAGCGTAATACCTTTCATCAAAGATTGATTTTTCTTTTTATTTAGCAGGTTGAGTGGCAGTTCGAACGGGAATTGAATATGGAATGAATTTAAAGAAAGAAATGCAAGTATGCAAACTGAAAATCTATTGATAAATTGCAAATACAAAAGGAATTTATATCGATGATCATGCATCCTTTTATAATGGTTACACTTGATCATACATCGACCTCCTCCACAAGTGGGTTACAACTCCTTACATGCAATTGGGTTCGGTATTTTTGTCTTGGATGTTTCAACTTTATCTCCTTATTTTTTTTTTCCTTGCGTCCAGCTCTCAGCCAAAATCATTTTAACACCACCCGTGTGAATTTTTGTAATTTTCCGACAAACACAAATTCAAATGATGGCTAGAGGTCAATTTTTTTCTATCCTGTTTTCCGTGTATGATTTTAATTCATGCTTGAAATTTGTTCTTCAATGCAAGATTAGAATTGTTCATTTTTATCTAATACATGTAATAATTTAACTTTTAAAATAATTGAGAATAGTTCCATGGAAATCTCGCACTTTGAGTCGGTGTTCCCTCTCAACTTTCGTCGGCACGCAGAAGCTCGGCCCGCCGACACTCTTGCCCCCAACAAGGGAAAAATGACAAAAGAAAGAAAAAGGGGACCACAAAACTTTTAAAAAGCAGGATGGACAGCGAAGACCGAGGTGCACGAGATCAAAAAGAACTTGTTTGACGACCATTCACCAAAGTGCGTCATAGTTCTATTTCATGATCGATACATCATTATAATAATTACTAAGTTGACTCTGGAACCAAATCATAAGTTTACTTTGGAACCAAGCTTGAGATGGCATCCGATTCTCTTTTCAGTTTAAATAGTAGTTACGCTTTCATCTAACGTCGCAGCATCGATATGTTGTGCACGCTTATGTTCTCACACGACCTCGAGATTTCACTGAACTTATGCAACTTCAGAAGAGTAATGGTACTTTCTTCTGCTGATGATGATATGAACAAAGTCCAAAAGGAGAGAGGGAGGGGGAGAGAGGGAGAGCGGGGACTGTGTTGCCAAACGGGGCGTACCCCACGAAAGCAAAACGGCCAAGCTTTTTGAATTTGTTCCTTAAACAAATTGGGGTGGGCAGCGAAAAAGGAGAGGACAAAGCTTCCTCTCGCTTCTTCATCGCAAAGGTTGAGAATGAAACAACGCTTCAGCTGTTAGAGCGATCTAAACGTTTAAACTTCTAAAACAGATAATAATTATCCCATAAATATTAAACTATACCTCCATTTAACAATTTAAAATTTTAAAATAATTGGTTATGATCTCATAAAAATCTCTCATTAGCAACTATAACAGCCATGGCATTGCCTCGATATCACACGAGGCGTTCGTGAAGAAATGGTCTCCTTTCTCTATCTGGTGACGGCAAAGATTGAATAAGAGGAGTCGTGAGTGCTTTTAGGAGTGTGACATCAAGAGTGTAAGGATGCAATTTCGGAATAAAAATTGATTTACGGTAAGAAATTAATTTCTCGATTTCTATTTAAATTGAGAAGTTAAAAATTTTAGCCCGATTTCTTCTTAAATCTATTTACGGAATAGAAATACGTTAGAAAAGAAAAATCAAATCGTTAGAAGCAGTTTGTTCCAAATCTGTTTTGGGGAATAAAAACGAGAAATAGATAAGTAGAAATTTTATCATACGCGCCTAAGAGACCTAACCTCATCTTCCACACTCCCCGACTTTGTCACTTAACTTTTATCAAATTATAGCTCAAATAAACCAAGCATTGTTTCGTGTACGATGGTCCATTTCGAAATCCCAACCAATCCACTTGCCCTGGGAAAACGACAACTCGAATCGCACAAAGGGTTAGATTGGAAAGCAAATCATGGCAGATTTCTCAATCAACCACTTGGCGGTGAGAGGCAATAAAATAAAAAATCACCTTTATCACCATCGTCATCCCTTCTCCCTTTGGGCCGTGCCACGTTAGTGTGATAGATATCTGTATTAACGATTTCCAACTAAAAATAGTTAGAAATACTATATCAATAAGTTATTAAAAGGTTTAAAATTAAATTGATAAATTTTCAAAAATTTAAGACTTGATTAATACAAATAAAATGTTTATGACTAAATTGATAAATTATTAAAATATTTAGAATTAAATTAACATAATTAAAAGATTTAGGACTATATTGATGATGATATAATTGATAGAACTTTTAAAATAATCATGTTGAGAACCTTTAATGCAAAGTCAAGAATCATGCCTTAATGATACTGACATTGCTAAAAGAGTTCCTCGATCCTGTTAGAGGTCCTATTTATTCCTTTATCCCACGTGGACATGTCGGAAGAATCTTAATTAGTGGAATCAACTTGAGAATGAATCATCTAGAGAGCCCGCCTAAAAAAATGAGTTAATGGAAAAGATTTTCCTATTGATGTTTAAGTTTATGAAACAACTTTCTTTTTGAAAAATTGAAAATCATTTTCAAAATATGACTAGGTATTGACGTCTGAACTAAAAATTCTGTATTTGGGCATGGAAACCTCAACGCTCATTCCCTAGCCCTTGGCAGTGGAGACGGATGGGTCTTTAGCACCATTCGTCTAAATCTGACCAAAAGAAGAACTACCCACATGAAAGCATTCGAGAAAGACCAACATAATGGAATTAGGCGAGGGAGACGGACCGAGTTCTTTGTAGACCTTGCTTCTGCCGTCGACGGAGCTACAAGCTCGGACCATACAGCGCAAGACCGCGCACTCGTGCGGCTACGGAGCTCGCCATCTTGACCTGAACAAAGCAGATTCTCAAGACCTTGCTCTTTGTTGAAGGCAAATTCTCAAGACCTCATGGTTTTCCGTCGGTAATATTCACTTCCCTGCTCAATAATCTCCCTTGCAAGCATCAAAAAGAAAAACTTGATTTTTGCTTACTGTAAAGGTTATGCAGGAAACACTATAACGACTATCACATGCTTGCAACTAAAACAATTCATCCCCATCTCAGTGTAGCTCTCAATTCGTGAAATGTCATTTGTGACATCTTGAATTTCGATCCCGTCCCGAATATATGAAATGGGCATCTCATCGACGCACCTATAGTCCTTTTTCTCTGAGCTGATCACTCACGAGTTAACCAATATATTGGGTGAGGCCGTTAAGGGATATAACCGCGGTAAAATCCCTAAAAGTCACTCGATAGGTCGGATTGGACTAAAATCGCGTTCGGTCGATTTTAACGACAAAATTAAATTCGGTTTTGGAAATCGGACGTTCGAACATGTCACGGTTCATTTATAGGACGTCGTCTTGTCTTTCAGAAAAATTTCATCCAGTTTGGGATTTTTGCGGAAAATCGTACGGACGTTGCGGAAAATCAGCGGAAATTCAGATGGGCTAAGTTGATGGAAATTGAGACTTCTAAATCGAGCCTTTGGATGTCGGGGACTTATAGAAAATTATTCGGGATTTTTCTTCATCGGAAATGGACCTCAATTTGGGAAATTGAGTGAGGAAATTGAAGACAAAAATGGAAATTCGGAGCTTGGCAAGGGCAGCAATTTTTGGGGCTTCAAAATTGGTTAATTTAGGGAAATTATAAGTGGAAAAGTATTAGGGGACATGAAGTCAATGTAAGGGATAATCTTGAAGACTTTTGAGGCCAAAATCATAATGGGTGTGGGATATTTATTTGGATTTTTTTGGCTTCCTCTCCCTCAAGCTTCCCCCATACGTTCCTTTTCCCCTTGGGTCCTCATCATCTTCTTCCTGCTCGACCATTTCTCTCTCCCTCTCCGTTGGCTCCTATTTTGCTTTCATTTTCCTTTATTTTCCTTCGATCCAAGCCGCCCCTCATTTCTTTTGTTTCCCACGCCTGCAACCTCCGCCGAAGCACCAATTCCCCACCATCTTTTTGTCTTCTTCTTGTTTTTTTTTGGTAAAGTTGTCTTCTTCTTGTTTGTTGACTAGAATTTTCAACAACCCACACTTCAGCCCATGAACTCCACCGAATTCTCCTCTTCATCCACGACGTCCAGTAGAAGACCGAAACAACCCACTTGGTCAACATCCCATTCCACCGAGGCTTCCGTTTGACTGCTCCTCCACGCGTCCAGCAGCATTTGAGTCAACCCACCAAAGAAGCCCACTGAAGTCAGTCTCTCGGGTCTCATCTCCACGGACGTTCTTCGCCAGCTCGTCAGTCACGCCTGCAGCTCACGTATTCCTTTGGCCTCAGCGAATTCCAATGTCTTCGTCTCGTCCTCACCCCAGCGTTGTCCATCTCGTGTCTTCGGCCAGCAGTCCAGCGAAATCCCCCCTTCGCTGCTTTCTCGAGCCCAGCAGCAACACTCGATCAGCGCAGCCGCAAGTTCAACAGCCCAGTGAAATTCTTTCGGGCCCAATTGAAGCCGAAGTTCAGCCCATCCAGCTCAAGTTTTGGCCCAGCATCTACATCAAGCTCAGCCCAGTTTCTTGAAGCTAGTTCATTTTCAGCAGTTGAGCCCACAACCTCGAAGCCCAAGCAGGCCCAAGCCCAGATCAAGCCCAGTCCAAGTCTATAGCAAATCTCAAATTGGGTTGAGATTTGTTGGGCCCATTTCAGGCCCGGCCCAAGAGTCCGCCAATGCCGCCGAAAATTACGATTTCGGCCGCCGTCGCGGTGAACCGGTTTCATAATTAACCGGTGAGTTTATACTCTAAACTCTTATTAGTAGGCTAATGACGTTTAAGAGGTGCTTAGATTTATTTAATTAGGAATTAGGTGGTTAGTTAGATTAAATTAGAAATTTAATTATTTAATTATTCATGTTAGGTGGTTAGATTAAATTAGTTGAGACTTATATAAATTGTATTATTTATCTAGAAGGGTTCGGAATTTTTCGAGTCCGTATTGGTATTTAATTTAATAAAGGAAAAAATCATGAAAAACCCCAAAGTTTGCTCCGTGTGACACATTTACCCCAAACTTTTTTTTGCGTCGTGAAAAACCCCAAACTTTTCAAACCGTGACACATTTACCCCAAACTTTTTTTGTGACACCAAAAACCCCGAACTTTCAAGTATGACACATTTACCCCAAAATTGAAGGGTATTTTGGTCTTTTCATTTTTAAAAATTTTTTTTTTTTTTTTTTTCTTCTTCTTCCCTCCGCTGGCCCGCCATGGCCGGCGGAGGGAAGCCGGCGTCCGGCGAGGGTCGCCGAGCCGGCGAGGGCGGCCCTCGCCGGATCGGGGTTGGGCGGCCCTCGCTGCGTCGGGCGAGGTTCCCTCGCCGGATGCGGCGGCGGCCCTCGCCCGACGCCGGCGAGGGCCACCCGACCCCGATCCGGCGAGGGCCGCCCTCGCCGACCCGCGAGGGAACCCCTCGCCGACGAGGGCCGCCCTCGCCGACGCCGGCGAGGGCCGCCCTCGCTCTCGCCGGCATCGGCGACCCTCGCCGGGACGCCGGCTTCCCTCCGCCGGAGCCGGCGGAGGGAAGAAGAAAAAAAAAAAAAAAAAAGGAAAAAAAAAGAAACTAAAAAGACAAAAATGCCCTTATAGGGTAAATGTGTCACGGTTTAGAAAGTTTGGGGTTTTTCACGGCGAAAAAAAAGTTTGGGGTAAATGTGTCACACGGAGCAAACTTTGGGATTTTTCGTGGTTTTTTCCCATTTAATAATTTTGGCCTAGGTTAGTATTTTTAGAAATTAAATTGGATTAAATAATTAATTTTCGAAATTAATTAATTATTAATTATTTTTTCGGAAATTTGGTCGAGATAGCTGGTGATCGAAATTTCGTGTTGATTGCAATGGTATGGTTAATTTCTCCAATTTGGTGTTAAATTATGCAAATTGAGTGCTAAGTTGATTTTTGGCATTTAATTCCAAAAATTGTGAAATTCCAATATTTAACCAGAAAATCCCAAGTGTCAGGTTTTAAACACCGAAAATGGTTTTATATATTATATAAACCAGTGGGATTTTACAAAGAGGATTATGAATTTTCCGGGTCCAATCTAACCGTATACCCACACACGATTAATTTCACTTGATGTTTTTAATACAAATAAAATGTGCCAGGATCACTATTTTAATTGAGGCATTTGAGTGCAATGCACAGTGTCTTGAGCCGAGAATGAGTGGTCGTGTGTTGGTTAAGAGAACCTGTCTCCGAACTGTGTCGGATGGACGTTACCCATTTATTGGGATTTGGGTCGCGGTAAAGGCTAGACCTATACTCCTTCGGGAAAGTCGTCTTTGAGAGATGTAACCGTGCTCAATGAGGTGAGACGATACCTGGCTATGCCAGTAGACCGCCGAACTTGGAGTAGGTCGTGTCCCAGAGTGGGTGTATTTACCAATTGGAACGCTTGTTGAGTGGGTTTCATGTGTCAGATTATGGGACAAATTTGAGTGTGACGTTCCAGTTGTTAGAGCTTAATTATTGCTCATGTTTGTATGGCTGTCTGTGATAGAAATTGTGCTGACCTGCAGAGTGGAACTGAGGCAAGGTAAGTCTCTTATGCCAATTGCGTGATTGTGTGGTTAGGATGTCTCTTGGCGTATTACCCTCCTAATCGGGGTTTAGAGCTTAGACTTGTTGAGATTTATATCTCACCCCATTGTGGGACAATTTTTCAGGATCGTCGAGTGGAGGGCCTGGAGCCGAGAGAAGATGATCAAAAGTGTAGATTAGCTAGGACTGTCTCTTTTTGGAAAACCAGCTTTTGTAGTCTTTTGGTCGTAAACCATGTACTTGACTCTATGTGCATATAAAGGCATGTGTGTTTTGTGAATTTGTTGTCCTACTTTTCTATCCTGAGATTATTACTGTCAGGGGATTTCTTTTCGCTTCCGCATGTGCAATAAAATGGAAAGGGTCGGCGACTCGTCCTGAGAAGTCGCAAATTATTATTGACCAGATAGGGATGGACACGCGCTTGGGGTTCGGGGGGTGACATCATTGCCTCAATTTTGGCCTGGTCAAGATTAGGCAACATGACTTCACCAATGCTTGCACCATCATTTTTCTACAAAAAAAAAAAAATGAATGATAAATGGTCATGTCCCCAAAACAGGGGTGGAACAATAGGTTCGATTAAAAGACAATACCTTGACATGACTTTTGGTAGAACTAGGAACTGAAGCCACCAATCCTTTCGATTTCTTCCCTTTCTTGTCCTCAGAAGTCCTGCCGACTCAAGTGTTGACGAATTCGACATGCCCTTTTTGGACACCACTTTGCTCGCTTCGAGCAAGAAGATAGAACGACCAACCCAGAATCTCGGAGCAACCACGAAGCTACAACGTGTGAAAAAGTCAACAACTTTTTAAGGAACAAAAGCAAGGCTTAGCATCACAGAGCGAAACCCAAGATTCGAAACTATCGTCGCATTGTCGCTTAGCAGTCACTTTTGCTAAAGGACCGATCAAAGTGAAAAGGGTAGTCATCTGGAAAGAAAGGCTATAAAATTCACACTGGGTTCACGCAAAAATGAGACATACCCAGACGAACCTCAAAGAAGGGGTGGCAAAACCCCGAACCCTAGTCAAAATGCGTGCCTCATGGATGAAATGCACGAGAGAGACACTCAGAGAGAGAGAGAGAGAGAGAGAGAGAGAGAGAGAGGCAAGTACATTGTTGCTGAGCAAGGAAGAAGAGACGCAGCACAAAGGCATACCCGAGACCTCACCGAACCGCGAGGGAAGAACCACCAAAAGCGTGGAGGTCGTGGGAGAGGTGAGCGAAATCGGCCATCAGGAGAGAGTGCAATTTAAGAAGAAGTGCACCAAGAGAATGGAGCCCTGAGATGAGGCCGTCGAGTGGAGAGAGAAAGGCCGTCGTCGGGAGGGAGCGACAGTCGTCGGAGGAATCGCTAGACCGAAAGGAGCGTCGGAGGAGGAAGAGAGAGCAAAGAGGAGAGAGAATGCCCTGCCCATCCACCCATGCGCTAGTTTGAATTAGAATGATGTGGGAGAGAAGAGAGAGCAGACGTGGACCTGTCGCTGGACAAGTGTCGAAGCTTAAATCGTTCGAGCACAAATGACGTGGTCCTTTGAGGGTATGCAATAGTTCAGCCCAAAATAGGAGAAACATGCGCGGGGACATTCAGCCCAATGTAGGAGAAATGTACGCATGAAAGAAAAAGAAAGAAGAAAGGAAAAAGAGGAGAGGTTCGTGTGGACATGGCATGAACACCTCGCCAAGTTGGATTTACTTTGATTCGCAACCCTTGATGAGGATTCAAGCCCTATATTCGTCAATTGGAATATTTTTCAAAATTATGGCTCAAATTCAGAATTAAGTGAAATTTAAATTGCGATATCCGAGTTAAGAGTTGTTAAACTGAAAAATTATGAGCTTTGATAATTTGGAGAATTTTGGAGCTATAGAATTTTAAGAAACTTAATTTTAACTTACAGTTTGCCTAAAACAAATTTTCAAAGTTCTTCACGTTTGATGAACCATAACGACCAACAGCTTTTACGTTAATTTTCGTTAGTTTTCGGCCAAGTTTGGGTCGGCCAAATTATGGATCTTCTAATACTTCAAAAGGGCTATTTTTTGACTTTAAGTTTGCTTAAAACAGAGTTTGGTAGAGGGAGTTATGGCACAACCAAGTTTGACGCATAAGCTCCGCATTGCGGACAACTTTGAATAATCGATTTGGACAAGTAATTTGTGGGTGCGCATAAGTCATTTAGTTAACAATTAAGTTTAGTTTAGCCAATTTGTAGTTGAGGTAGCATTTTTCCTTGGTTTTGACCTCGATTCTTGTTTAATTGATAGGATTACAAGATTGAGATTCAAGTGAGCTTGGTTGTTTGGTTTTTTGGCATTCCTAGGTTAGTGCTGCTATATTCTCTATTAATTTATCTTGTAAGTGAAATGGACTTGATATATTATGAATTTTAAAAGAGTGTGTTTGTTGCAAAAAATTTAGATAGAACATTTACTAATTTTTTATTATTTGCAAATGGTTTGTTATACATTTTATGAAAGGCATTTTAAAATGGAACTAGTTTATGAAATGAATTATGAAATAGTGTAAGAAATGTTTGGTGGAAATATATATTATGTACAATGAATGAAATTGAAAAATATTATATGTTTTGCGTTTGCAAAGCTCTTTGTGAAGAATTATGAAAAGCTCTAGAATTTGAGTATGGTTTATGAGAGGTTATATGTATCGATTTTTTAAATGCTTTATGACATGCATTATGTTTGATAAATTGGGTTATGACAGGTGATTTGATTTGGTTTGTAAAATCAGTTTATGAGATGAGTCCTAAAATGACTTCAAAAATATTTTACAAAAAGTATTTTTAGCGGATGGGTTGAGTTACAAAAGGTTATGTGTTTGGCTTATGAAAAGTATTTTGGTTGGTGAGATTGATTCTGAATTGGTTTTGGTGGAAAGAATATATTTATGAAAGGCTATATGTTTTGATTTGTGAAATCAAATTATAATACGAATTGGTCAAGAGTTAAGTGCTACATGGTGATGTGAGTCTAGTGGGAGCTCGCACCATTGATATACATTGGTCGAGGACTAAATACTACACAATAATATAAATTTTGTGGAAGCCACCTTAGGAGCCTTAGTTGGATATTAGTATGGAAATTGATCATCCATGTGTGATTTGAGATTAGTTAATGGAATTGACCGTTAACATATGATTTGATGAGATTGATCAAATGACTTGACTATTGATGTTTGAATTGTGGAGGTGGGTAAAATGAGTATTTTAATATGTTTTTTTTATTTGTATAAAGCATTGTTGGAATGAAACAACTTATATTTGATTCAATGTTTGTGATTTAAAATGAGTATTTCTGATACGCAAAAGTTTTGTTGAAAAGATAAAACCCATTTTGGCCTTGTACAAATGCTATATTATGGATTTGAATTGAATGAGTTTCGGTATGGTTTTGTAAACATGCATAGTAATTGCTCGATTTGCTTAGAAGAGATGTACTACTCAACAAGCTATGATTGCTCACCCCATTCCCAAATATTTTTAAGTTCCTCGGTTAGCAGCCGATAGTATGAGAGCGCCATTGACAAGAACTTTCAATAATTGAATTTTGGGTATGCGTTGGAGATGTATTCATTTGTTTTGTTGGATTATAGAAATTCCGATATTTTGTTTTGACTTAAAGGTTACGCCATTCAAGTGAAAAGAAATATGATCGTGTAATTACCCCTATTCCTATAAGATTCGGATGTGACAATTTTAGCAAGCCTAAAGCTATTAGGGTACAAGGTGAAGGGCTCGTCTTTCTCTTTTGGATCTCTAATAATTGTCCAAAACGGAAGAAAAATTGTGTGGGTTGCCCATTTTAGGATTAGTCATATGATTACTTGAACTATTTATGTTCTTTTAATCTAGTAATCCAACTAAATGTTAGACCGTGGTTAAGGAAAAGGTCAATGTGAACCATCTTGGAACATTTTTGTTGGCTTTTCAAACTAGTACATGCACGCATATCAGACACAAGCATGTACCAAAAAGGCTAGAAAACATTCGCACACAATGGTCACGTGGCATCAATTAATACCATCTCCATGCTATTACAATCCAGGCATATTATTTTTCGACAATGAGATTTTGGAACGCAATAAGTTGAAATCAATTATCACAAATCTGACTGTCCGGCCCTAATCACAAGGTTAGGAAGACTTATTGGATAAGCCTTAGTAAGATTATTTGCTTAAAAAGCCCAACACAGCCGATGGGGCCCTAGTCATAGCCCGAGCCCGATTAAAGAATATATATTTTGAAAGTCAATAAAGCAAAAGGACAGTCTGCTCTTTGAGATGAATAGGACCCGAGGTTTTACGGTATTTATCAAGAAAAGTTCTATGAGCAAGGACACTATTAGGAATGAAAAAGTCTTCGAGAGCTTCAATTTGTTCTATGGGAATACCATCTAGAACAAAACCAAAGATAGTAAAAACATCAAAAAGAGTTCTGGACATAAGACCCTAAGGGAAAAAGAAACAATTGGTAGATGGGGATCAGAAGTAGACAACAGAACCCACTAACCCCTATTTAAATCATAGGACAACTTGCTAACCTCCAAGTGCCATCTCTATGCCCGCATTCATCCCCGACAATCATGTTCCCAAATCTTCTTGCAATCGTAAGTACTAGGTGTGGAAGTTTTCTTCAAATGGACGGAAGCTTCAACATTTGGTAGGAGCAAATGCATAGATATCCTTGATGGAAGAATACTATATGGAAAGTTTCCCATTCCTCTTGGTCGGAATGCAAGGTTTGAGAGGCAGTGGAACATGGTTGTGGTCCAAAAGGCAAGGATCAAGGAGCAGTGACTCTAGATGCTACTCTACAATGCTTAACAACTAAAATCAATAATAGTTGGCCTCTTTGGTGTGAAGAAGGCCGTCGAAGTTCAAATATAGATCTCAGGAGTGAATTTGGGAGCTTCAGTGGTCATGGAAAACTTACGGATAGTACACAAAGGGTTTAGGGTTTAAGGAAGAAGATAAAAGTACAAAGAAAAGACGATGAAACATATGATTCTATTTGGAGTAGGAGATGACGATTCAAAATTAGAATATCTATCAACAGCCGAAGCAACATGTCAAGATGCAATGGGAGCCGTTATCGATTGCGGATATGTAAGAGAATAAAAAGATATAATCATCATCTATAGCAGATTGTGTACAGAACAAGGTATTCCCTTTAAAAGAAATAAACTTCCAATTTACTTCTTTTAAAAGGGAGCATATGCTTACACCCAAAGATACCCATGCAGTCACATGCTGGTCACGAAGAACAAATTGTTTTTTCATTCAGTTAATTTTTATCCCCTTGAAGGATCACAATGTTGAAATCTTTATCTTGGAGCTTTTAAAATGGCTCGAAATTATTCTAGCAATTACAGTTGCTCGTCTAAGGCAACGAAGGAAGGCATGAAGGGAGGGATAATACATGATTTCGAGGTTCTAAACTCGGAAGTACTTTCTATTTCGTAATCATAAAATGTAAATAATACATGGTCTTAATCCAAACACGATAATTTGGCGATTTAACCTTGTGCTTTCGTATCTTTCCATTAATAGTACGGGCATTGAAGATGTTGTTATCAGCGTATTTCAACCGTTGGATGGACATTGACTTGTTTGGATGCATCCAAGACAACGACCCAGAGATGAACCAAGAACAACTCAGGCAATGAGAATTCTAGTTGTCATGATGCGGTGGAGAATGAGATCAACTAATGTGTTGTTGACAACTAAACAGTTCGAATTATTTTCCGACAGTGGCGGGACCGACCTTAATTGATAAAAATAGGAGGCACGATAATTTCATTGTGTCCCCGCCAGTTGTGGATGAATTGGCTCTCTCTCGCCTTCTCTGATTCCCTTTGCTTTCCCACACCATTGGTCACCCATCTTTCCAAAGATAAAAGAATATATACCCATTGACACAAAAATTTAAAAAAAGACCTAACTTTTAATTATAATCGACAAGTAACGGACTTGATTAATAAAAGTAGATTCTGGTGAAATTATCGATAAGAATAGCAATCAACAACTCAAAGAGTGTCAAGAAGTCACTAAGGAAATTACCGATAATAAATATCAGTTATCAATGAGAACCCTGATAACTCTATAAAAATAGAGTTATTTTACCTATTTTAAGCAACAATTAATGCAATATCTTAGAGAAAATATTTGGATTTCCTTCTAATTATTTGAATTTTCTTTGTTTATGCAGAATAATGAGATATGGAGAAGATAAAGAAAAGAATGGCAAATATCGGGAATTCAAATAAAAGCGGCAAGTTGAAGATGGATATCAAATCGGGAAATTCTTGATTTTGTTTCCTAATGTTATCTGCGCAAGCAGCGTTGGGAGATAGATATTTTGGATCTCCTATAAATAGGAAAGAGGGAGAGAGCAGCTAGGTCTTTTAGAGAGGGGGTTAGGTTGTTTTTCATTCTTCTGAGGAGAGTTTTTCAAGTATTTTGAAGAGAAGACAAAAGTGGTGACAGAATTCTTGTTCTTTGATTCAAGATGTTGGGTTTGATTTATATTTTTATTTATTCTTCTACTATGTTCTAATTTCTTTTGTTAGGGCTATGATGTAGCCTAACCATGATGATGTGAATTTCATGATTTTTATGTTTTACAATTGATTTCATTCATGTGAGTTATATATTATTGTGTTTAATGCTTTTAAGTGTGGCCACCACTTAGATGATCTAATGTGCATGTTTGAGGCGAGAAGTGATAATATGCAATTGCTCATTATAATGTATAACCATGAATTAAACGTGGATAGAAATATACCGCGTTATTTGTATAGCTTTCGGTGATAAAGTGATCCAAAAGACTCATTGTAAGCCGGGAATATTCATAGTTTTTAATGCACTCATGTTTATTTTAATTCACATAGAGATATAGTGGATTAATAAGCTGAGTAGATTTGTATACCTAGAGATAGGATAGTAAATAGGTTAGGAAATTCCGCTATCACATGTTTGATATCGTTCTTGTATTCATAATAATCTGAAATTCATATCTATTGGTTATGGTGAAATCGGATGCTCTAACATATTTATCGATCGATTTTGCATTTAGTCTACAATTGTCATTTTTAATTTATTCTTAATTATATTTTGATTTGTTAGATAAATTTTAGAATTAGTCTATTTTAATATTTAATTGGTTTATTAATCATCGATCTTCGTGGGACGATACTTTTCCTCATCATTATATTACTTGTTCGACACGTGCACTTGCGTTTAGAATTTCACGAACAAACCCTCACTAAGCCGAAGTTATCGATATCCACGTATAGCTACTGAGTAGCAACTAGCATCTTTTAAATAAGTTATACTAGATAATTGGTAATTGCTGAATTGTTATGTTTATAACTACCATTTTAGGGTTTTGTAATTTCTTATGGATAAGTCTTGTTGTGGTTTCTTGTGGTCACAAATAGGATTAGAAAGTTATTTATTTTGAAGATAGGATGAGAAAAGTTATCGTTTTTAAATTCAATAACTATTTTCTAATCGACGATTAGAAACTTAAAAGATCCACATCTTACTCTTTGTAAACCCCAATCAACCCCATAACTCAAAGTCATACATCAACTTTGCTATATGGATCCAACGCATGAGATACATTCTATTAGCCAAGTACCTTTGATGTAATCGCACGTCAACCGTCGACTCACCGTGTTTCCCGAACCAAACCATAAGGCTTGCCAATTGGAGATACCCAAAAAAAAAAAAAAAAAAAAAAAAAAAGGGAGGGTCTGGTCGGCCAATTAATTTATATATATATATATATATATATATATTCTTTCACCCTTTGCGATTGTATTTACTTACATCACGGTTGACTAAAAGACATAATTTTTGTCAACTATACTTTAAAATTCACGCACTTTCGCATGAGGATGATAATTGGGAGTCACATGGATCCCCGTAGCGCCCGCAAACCAACCAGCTAATGCCCTAGCTAAAAAGCTATATATTATAAGTAAATAGATGCAACCGGACATCCTTGCCTCGGGCGGCGCGGACCCACATTCTTCGGTTCCACATCAATTGCCAACCACTCCGAATATCAAATTTCTCTCTCTTTCCTTTCGGTCGGATGGCTCCAGCCCCAGAAAACACCTCTCTCTCTCTCTCTCTCTCTCTCTCTCTATCATTCACACGTGCCGGAGTCGACCACGATCGAATCGCTTGTGTCAGAGCTGAATTCGGTCCGCCAGAGCTTTAGAGATGTACTCCAACCAAGATACCAAGAATCGTCGAAAACAAGCTCTGCTTGCATGCTCCCGTGAAAAGAGCAGCAGCAAAGCTTTAATTTTGAATTCTGGATGTACATTAAACAGCTGAAATCTCAAAGACCCATCTCGGTGATTCCTTGAAATCTGTGAAATTTAATAGAAATTCCATATTTGCGGAGCTGAGGCCGGATCGACGTCAAGATCCGTTGAGAACCCTTTTTTGGAAATCCCCGTGAACGATGAGCAATGACCCATCTCTTGTCATCGCTTGGAGATTGAGCAAGAATCACAAACGTCCCACCTCATCTTTCCAGCAATTTTTCGCGCAGATCTTACCGAGAAAAGTTACAGAGGGAGGAAAATCCCCTCGTTCTATCGATCACGAATTTGTTTGTTTACAATCTCTATCTTTGATCTGGGTTGCGTGGATTTTCCCCAGATGATCAAGAATAACGAATCTATGGAACGGAAAAAGACAAGGGAAAAAGGGAACGAATGAGCGTCTAAAGAATGTGAATCACGTCCTGCGGCTTTGCTGCTTCGTCTTCTTCTTCCTGAAAACGACCTCAGTGTCGAGGCCGAACCCGTCGATGCCCCTCGTCTCCACCAGCTCCGACTCCCGGAACATCTCCACCAGCGGATCCAGGCTGTACAGGTCGTTGGCCGAGTACTTGTCCGTCCGGTGCCGGACCGTCACGTGCAGCACGCAGATCCCCCCGGGCCGCAGCGTCCGCTCCACCTCCCCGACGAACTTCCACGGGTACAGCGCGTGGTCGAACACGTTCGAGAACTCGAAGTCGAAGGTCGCGTTGGGGAAGGGCTGGGCGTGGAAGTCGCCCTCCACCACCAGCGGCGGGCGGGGCACCAGATCGATCCCGATCGAGTCGTTCACGCCCACCAGCTTCAGCGCCGCCACCTCCTGGCCGACGCGGGCCCCGATGGAGAGCGCCCTCGACGACCCGGCGAGGAGGCCGCGGCGCTTCAGGCTGTCGAAGAAGCGGGCGAAGACGCGGACCTTGCGGTCCCAGTCGCGGGAGGTCCAGATCTTGCGGAGGTTGGGGTTGAGCGTCTTGTTGAGCTGGTGCTGGATGTAGGCCTCGTAGGAGGTGTACCCGGGGCGGATTCGGATGCCTCCGCCTCCGCCGCCGCCGCCGCCGCCGCTGGAGGAGGAGGCGGGCGGCGGGTCGGCGGCGGCGGCGGCGGGGCTGCGGCGGAGGGGGTTTGGGAGGCGAGGAGGAGGAGGACGACGGAGAGGGAGAGGAGGAGGGAGAGGGCGAAGGGCTTGAGGAGGAGAGGCAGCTTGGAGATGGCGAGGACTCTCATGTCTGCATGAAGAGATAGAAAGAGAGAGGATGATGATGTATTTGTATGGGAGAGTTTTTGTTTTTTGGTGGTGTGTGGAGTTTCCGAGTGAGGTTTTGTCTTTTGTTTCTTTTCGATTTGGGAAGATGTACTGCAGGGGTGTTTTTGTTTTCACTTTTGGCAACTTCCCAAATACAAACGAAACCCCCTTGAGTTTGATTAGGGAAAAAAAGGAAAAGGGGGAAAAAGGGCAAAATTCTATATAGATTAAGCATATTTTTACTTGTCACGGGTTGAAACTTTTCTAGTCGAGGACAAACCCCATATGGCGCCTGATGAGTCGGAACACCAGGGCTGTCTTCTCTTGATAGGCCGGTTTCAAGGACGGTATGGTCATCGCTTTTTCATCTTTGATTGAACTACACTTTGTATAATTCCAATATCCAATCCCTCGAGCAAAACATACAGATCACTTCAGTTTGGGCTTGGGCAACAATTAGTTTTGTCTTTTGATGGGTGGAAAAAAAAAAAATAGGACCATCGTCAAGGAAAGACGTCAGCTCCAGATCAATTTATAATAATCTTATTCTTCGATTCATAACACAAATATTCTAACGTCATTTTCACGGACCAATTGTATCAACCCTTATGCATATCTCACACTTTGACCCAATGCCGGAAACTCCACTTTCAGTCCACAATTGTATCAACCCTTCTACGTATGGTGATACTCTCCTCCACCCAATTGTCCCAAGCCCTTGATGCTGAGTATTATGTCGCTCACTTAACGTTCTTTGACATGTAGAATATTATTTACACAAACAACTAATCAATCAAGAACAAACGGATCCATATATGATTGTAAAACACCAATATCAATAAACACAGCGGAATTAAAGCGTACCTGTTTGAGCCATCGTTTTAAGTGAAGAAAAGTAGATCACTCTGATAATCAGGAATCTATCGAATGCCGGATCTTCCTCTCATGACCTATTTCAAGATATAGCGAACTTTCAATGGAAGTAAAACAACTTATAGGTATAACCTATCCTATTTATAGGCTAGAGAAGAGCACCAAGAAACCCTATTCAAAAGCGTGTCAACCGGGCCCTTCCCATTACGAGCCGAGTTAAACACATTGCCTACATTTTTTCTTCAACTAGGCCCGTTATCAATAGATGCCAATACCCAATTTAATCGGATCATTGTAAGATTAAACAAATATTGGAATATCCATTAACCCGATTATTTAAAATAGTAAATCAATTAATTAATGTAAATCCATATTATAGGAAATTTCCAACATGATAATCATTTTCACTTCCTTGGGACTTACATGAATGACAAACATTCGGCCAACAGAGCATGTCACTCTCTCCATCGATTGCTTCCCTTGATCAAAACCTGTTCGTGAATCTCCAGTTACTTGGACCTTCCTTAACAAGTGTGGCGTCCCAACCAAATATGCTCTCTCAGCAACACTTTCTTTTGCCAACTAGATTTCTCTTGATCTTAGCAAATCAACGAGGGTTTTTTCTTTTTATAGGAAACATGGCAACGAATCTCTTCTTTGCATCCACCCAAATAGTTTGGAATATCTGCATAGTTACCATCTTTACTTTCCTCGCCAAGGACAGCCCTATACGACGCTTGATGGGCTAGAATAGCAAGCCAATTTTTCCTTGATAAACCATTCTTAAAAACAATATGGCAAATTGCATCCTCATCATTGACTGTATCATGCCTAATTTACTTCAGGCACTGCGTATGATAAAATTTTTGTTTCTCGATTTCTTTATTTCTCTGTTCTCAGGAACAGATTTGTAACAGAAATCCGTTTGGTAACGCAATTTGATTTTTCTATTTCTAAAATAGATTTCTATTCTAGAAATTGATTTGAAAAAGAAATCAAAAGCTACATTTTTTTTTGGTAACGGTAAGAATACTAAAATGTTTAAATTTCAGAAATTGAGAAATTAATTTCTAACCAGAAATCAGTTTCCGTTCCAGAAATTTTGTCATGCGCGTAACATTTCGGTTTCTTAGAATTTCTGTTCTTTTATTCCTCGAAACCAAAAAAAAAAAAAAAAAAACAGAAATCTGTTTGGTAAAGCTAAGTTATTTTTTTTGTTCCTGAGAACAAAAAGTTAGCTCGGGAATGATTTTGGAACAAAAATGAGAAGTAAAAAAAAAGTTGTTTCTTGTTCCCGAGAATAATTTCTAGAAATAAGTGAAATTTCTTTTTTATTTTTCTTTTATTATTCTCTCTCTCTTGCCACCGCCGCCGGCCAACCGCCGCCCGCCACCACACGTTGCTGCCGGCGTTTGACGGCGGCCGATGGGCCGTGCAACGGCAGTCAGCGGTGAAGGTCGGCGGTAGCGTCCGGCGGCAATTCGTGAGCAAGAATAAAAAACGAATAAATACAAAAAAGAAATTATTTTTTACCAAACGCATTTCTATTCTTTTTCTATTTCGGAATAGAAATTTTGTATTGTTACCAAACTCCTTCTTTTATTTAGAAATTATTCCCCGGAATAGAAATAGAAAATAAGCATTTCTAAAAAAAATAAATAAATAAACTCTTCCCCGACCAAGAAGCGTTACCATTCGCACCCTTAGTCCCTCAAGCAATACAAACGGATCACTCTAATATGAAAACCAATTTCAGCCTATATGGCCATCATTAGGAAAGCAGTGTCAACTCCTAATTAATTTATGCATGGGAAGCCAGTTTTTAGAGATCTTCTAAAATAATAATCATCGCATCCCCAAATTTCTAGCACACACACTCTTACGCCACTCCCCCAAACCAGTTGTATCAACCCTTTTGCATCTTCCACACCTCACCTTGATTGCTCAATGCTCCACCTTTCGACCCATACCGGTATGAGAGAAATCAAACCATGACAAATGCACTTCGCATCCTCCTATAAACATTGGGACGACAAAATTGCAAAATGAATTTTGTTCTTACAACTAAGGGAAAAGTACAAAAAAAGTTTTAAGCATATTATATTTGTACTATTTTAATCATAAATTTTTCAATTAAACTAAATTTAGTCTTAAACCTTTCTATATTGAAACTAATTCAATCCATTCGGTCAATTTAGGCCGGAAATTGTTGACATGGATGCCAACGATCCTATGTGACACGACTAGACAGCCACATTGACAATTTTTTTAATAATTTTTTTAATTTTTCATTAATAAAAAAAAATCTCAATGTCAACATTAGTCATGCCACGTAGAAAGCAGGCATCCACATCACCGATGTTTGGCCTAAATTGATCAAATAGACTGAATTGGTACTAATTTGAAAATGCTCAAAATTAAATTTGTCGTATGAAAAGGTTTATGACTGAATTAGTATAAATAATTTTGGTACTTTTCCCTATGACTAATGGAAACAATCTTTATCGAAAGACATTTCATCATGTGCATGGTTTTGCTTTATGGTTCCCATTTGCATCTATATGACACTTTTGGGTCTGGACACCAACTCATCGTATATAGAAGAAATGTACCAAAGTACAGAAATGTCAATAAATAAACGAATTAGCATTTTCAACATGAACTAGTAACGACATTATACGGTTAGAGTTATAATATATGTGTTTTCAAGGAAAGAATTGCATGACACAACAGTAGTCTTGCATTCACGCTGTGCGTACACAAGTCTAGTGACAACTATTCAGAGGCATTTGAGACTTTGAAAAATTATCACATGAATTACCCATTTCGAACTCTAGTCTTTCTAGTTGTTTTTCCCCTTCCCAAGGGCAGGTTCTTATGGTCATTTTTGAATATATGGATTGGGGCATACTCGACCTCGAAGTTTACTCGGTGCAACAATTTACCACCTGCATTAGGTAACTATCCATTCTGATGTTTCAAGTACATGGAATGGAAAGCACGTGAATACAATCCTTTTTACTCTACGAGATCATGAACATGGGCATGGACATGGACATGGAGAGGCACTTCCTAAGATGTTTTTTCGATGGAAAGAGGGCCATAGCTGAAGATATAAGAGGAACATAAAGTGTGTTGTTGAAGTTGCCACGCAAGATTCAAAGTTCTGAACTTTCCAGCAGATTGGAAGCTGAGGCTATTATACACATGTTTATTGAGCCTAAGACTTCCAGAGACTCGTATGTTGGCTATTTTCCTGACAGTTAAAGAGAAATTTGATTCTTGCTCTCAACGTAAGTTCCTCTATATGCCCTACCTCTTCAAATGCTTTAGATGGCATTCCAGACAAATCTGTCAAACGAGGATCAGATGACTCTCCCAACTGATACATGATGTACTAATTATTGTTTTTTACTTCACATCAACAAACTGCTTGACATGGCAACCCTTTTGTTGACGAGCTCCTGTCTTCGCTCTAGCATGCCATCAAGCTTGAAGAACAGGAGGAGAAACCTGCCCTGGCCAAGAATTCACCACCAATTTGATTTGATCATAATAGTAGATTTCGACTGAGTTTGCAAACATCGCCTTGACACATTCATACTGTCTAAGCCACCAGATAGAGATTCACAAAATCCACATGTTAGAAAACTTTTCAGGCATATCCTCAGCTCAGATCCAGCCAAATGCCGTTGGCCCCTTGCATACTATCTTGGTTTTTGATGCCTCCACAATTGAATGCAGGAAGATACCCGGTGGTCAGCAATAATCACAACATCCACACTGCAAACAAGTGAACAGAAAGTTCAGTTTTCAAAGACACAAGAACATAGCCATCTGCACTGTCTTTGCAGCTGCCCTTTCTTTTGCAGTAGATTGCCAAATGCGATGTAATAATGTACCTTGAAAATGGCTTCTCTCTCTTTAAAACTCTTGGGAGAGAATATCCCCTCTCTCGTTAGCAGGAGAGATGGCAACAGAGGGCATACATGAACTAACGTGCGCCTCCTGACCATTTTCCTTACCAAGGGGATTTAATCCTCTTTGAATCTTTATGTGGACCTTGAATTTTCTGATGATTCTTCTTTCTTTGAGCATTTGGAAGGCTTGATTGAGAGATACGGCTCTATTCTATGTGTCCCTGATTCATCACAAGAAGTTCTGAATGACGTGGGGAGACTCGCATTGGGAGTTCTCCTATGTCTGTATCAAACTCTCTGTGAATTAGAAAGTTCATCTCCAAAGTATATTAATCTAAGGGAAGCTATAGAAGCTGCTAAAGTGCATGGTGAGATAATGAAGCAGATTGCTCAATCCAGGAAAGGAAGGAAGAGGAATTTGTCAACTGATCTACAGCACGTGGCCGGTGAACGCCAGCTCCTCCATCTTGAAGTAATACTATAATATATTGGAAAATGAAGTGTTTTAGCGAATGTCTCAAACGCAGAAAAGTAATAAAAAGTTGAGAGTACGTCTATCCATTTGTTTTGTTTGCTTGAAACTTGAGTAAGGGACAAGAACGCTGAGAAAAGAGGAAATAGAGCTTTCCCAAATGTGACTTGGATTGACAGTAAGAAAGTACGTGACTATGAAAGCATTTGGGATTTTATTAAGAGGGTACATGGGCAGTTTATACATTGAATATTCTATGCAATGACAATTCTTTTCTCTTTACTAATTTGTATGGCTTCAAACGAGCCTGAAGAAAGGAAGCTCGTCCCACTTGATAGCGGGCCCTTGTGGGTGATTTCAACGCCATCATTCCCCATTGGAGGCTAGTAATGCTGATGTTGCTGATTCAATCGACAGGGAAGATTTTGAATAGTTGTCTGTCCGATGCTGAGTTGCCAGATATAAAGTCTACTGGGAATATTTTTGCTTAAAGCGGCAAAAGAACACAAGATTCTGTTGCTAGGAAAAGGGACAGAGCACTAGCTAATATGAGCTGGCTTCAGAGTTTTCCCTCTTCAGCTGCTGATTTTCTTCCTCCAGGAATTTCAGACCGTTTTGCTGTCAATTGTGACCATATGATTTAAGCGCACCAAAACAGTTTTAGATTCTTCAATTTCTGGTGCTAGCATCCCAATTTTTTGAGCTAGTCGAGTCAGCACAGACTTGTGCTGTTTCAGGTGGTTCTGTGTTCAAGCTATATGAGAAGTTTTAAAATGTTAAAGCAGCTTTGAAGAAACTCAATAGTGAGCAACTTTTGTCAAATTAATGAGCAAGTGAAGCAAGTGCAAGAACAGTTCACAGCTTTGCAGGCACAAATTAATTCAGGTGGGCCAGTTCCAGATAACAAGGAATAGGAGCATTAATTTAAACTCAAAACTGAGTTTGAAGACTCAAGAACGGTGAAGAAGCCTTTTTCAAACAGTTGGGGAATAAAAAAACACATTCAGTCATAGAATGGTTAGAATAAGAAATTCCAAGGGATCCCTTAGATTACTATACTCTGGAGATGGAAGAAAGCTTGGGCATAAAGCCATAGCTGATGACCTAGTTTTACAGGAAGCTTTTGGGAACCTCTAGTTCTGTTCTTCACATAAACTGACATTCCACCAGATTATACAATTCAGGCTAGCTAACGATCGATGCACAAGATATGTTGAAACCAGTCAAGCAATCGAAGTTAAATCAGCTCTTTGGGCCATGAATGGGGATAAAGCACCCACCCCCCCCGCTGTATGGCTTTTCTTCTCGATTCTTTAAGGCAGCATGGACAGTGGTTGGGGAGAATTTTACTAATGTAATGTTGGAAATTTTTCTCATCTTCAAAGCTGATGAGAATACTTAACATTACTGCTATTTCACGGATTCCAAAAGTGAAAAATGCATCTAAGATGACCTAGTTCAGGCCTATTTCCTGTTGTAATGTCATTTATAAATGCATTACCAAGATTAAGGCAAATAGAGATATTGCCATTTTTTTATTAATGTCATCCAGTCTGATTTTTTTAACGATAGAAGGATTGCTAATAATGCTCAATTTGCGCATGAACTAGGTAAAAACTATCATAGCAATCGTATTTCTCCTCGAAGAATTAAAAAAGCTGACACAATGGAGGCTGTCGGCTCAGTGAATTGGGATTTTGTGCTCAGCATCTCGCAGACTATCAAAGTGCCTGAGAACTTAATTTAATGGATAAGGGTAGGCATTACTCCCCCGTACTTCTCAGTCAGCTTGGATAGAGGCTTGAAGGATTTCTTGAAGGGGAGAGGGGACTGAGGCCAGGAGATCCTTCATCTCCATCTTTCTTTGTGATTACCACGAATGTCTTCTCTAGAATGTTGGACTCAGGGGCACAACATTGAAGGATCAGGTATTATCCACCTTGTGCTGAGGTAAAATTTACTAATTTGAGTTCTGCTGACGATTTCTTGATATTCTGGATAGGAGATAGGGCATCCTTGTTGGATGTTCTCTCTCTTTCTCAGGAATTTCATAGTATGTCTGGCCTAAAGATAAATCCTGAAAAATCTCAGCTTTAGTCTTCCTGGAAACAAGTTTGATCACAGCAAAGATCTTCTTTGACTCAGTAACTTTCAGAGGATCTCAGCAACTTTCGAAGAGGATCTCTTCCTGTCAGAAATCTTGGCCTTAACTCACTTCAGGAAGGCTTATTTATCGTGATTTGTAAGCCAATGATTGATAAGCTGACTTCTAGAAAGGATTAGTGGACTTCTACGAACTCAGCTATGCAGGAAGATTGCATTTGATATCATCAGCTAGGTACAGCATGGTTAATTAAAGTTGTAGGAAGCTAGCGTTCTGCTTTTCTGTGGAAAGGTCAAACTGGGCATGCTTATGGAGCAGAAGTGGCCTCCTTTGATGTATGCATTCCCAATTTGGCAGGGGGCCTTGATCTTAGGAATCTTACTTTGTGAATGCTGCTTGTATCCTCAAGAAACTCAGCAGTTTGCTTCTGAAATCATGCTCTTTATGGGTTGCATGGGTTAATTCTACATTGATAAAGGGGTCTAGTTTGTGGCAAGCCAAGGAGAGATCAGACAGC